>JAIFZK010000009.1:4620000-5292500 GCA_027481765.1 Tenualosa thibaudeaui | reverse complement strand
ATTCTGACTCACACTGAAGCTAAAATGTCCTCCTCTAAAGGCAAGAGGAACACCAGAATAGTCACATAGTCATGTGTTGGTCACGTATCCACATATCCCAAGGCTGATCAAGCCTCCCAAAAGCACAGACATACAGTATGCTTCTCTTATCACCTGAGGGAGTTGGATTACCCATTAAAAGCCATAGAGCTCTGATAAATGTGTACTAAGTGACGACATTCAGGAGAATAACAATAAAAAATGATTGCTGCTTGTGCCTGTTTTGTACTGTTCAACCTAGCAGGAAGATGGCTAGATATAGTAGTCAGTGGCCACAGGCCTTGACCTTTGACCCTTAGAGTTCACTGCCCTGTGTCCAGTGTGAGAGGGCCTCTGTGTCAGGGCTTGCAAACTCACACACACACACACACACACACACACATACACAAACACACACACACACACACACACACACACACAAACACACGCAAACGAACATGATCTGTGCCAGAAGAGCAGTGTTGCTATGTTCCACTCTGCTGATCTCTGGTGTGATACATTACTGGCAATTAGTCAGCAGATGAAAGCACATTAATTACTCGCCCCAGGCAAACATGCACACATATCGGATGGGAAATTACTGGTGATTTAAAGCACTGGTGATTTTTTTGTCCTCCTTTATTCTACCACTTCTTCCTTTCTTTTATATCCATCTACCCTGCTCCATTTCTCTTTTCTATGACCATCACATCTCTCCATCTATCTATCTATCTATCTCTCTCTCTCTCTCTCTCTGGTGGTGAGACATTTCAGAGTCATCCACTCATTCACTATAAAAATTTAAAAAAGAAAAGTATAATTTCATTGTGCCAAATCTAGCCACGGCCAATACACGGCCAATGTCATTGTAATCCCTCTGCTAGTTGAAATTTCACACATGGCTCGCCGCCGAGATTCCGTCTGTGGTTGGAAGCGTTGAAAAAGCCTCTCGTCCCCTGGGGTGGGGGGCGTGCAGCAGCCAGCGGAGCATTTGTTTGTGATGCCCGCGGCACCATTGTCAGTTCATATTGTTACATTTTTCATTTCCTTCTCTTCTCCGCCTCTCCCCCTCTTCTTCTTCTTCTTCTTCTTCTTCTCCCTCCGACTCTTAAGTGGTTGGCTGGCAAATGGAAGAGGAAACCTGTCAAAGGTAACAAATTAAGAGCCACTGGCCGGCCTCTGACCCAGGTTCAGTCCGCAGATTGCTTTGGGGAGGAGGTCTAGGTGGTGTTGTTGGGTGGAGGTGGGGGTGGGGGAGTGAAATAAGATTTAATGTCAGACCCCATGCTATGCTTTTGAACTGCAAATAACGGTGGCCTTTGGAGACCTATTCCAATACAAATCCAAAGCCTGTGTTTATTGCCCATTAAAGCAACCTTTATTTTATGGCGAATGTTGTAGTAATTGCCTTTTTACGCAGAGTACTTTGTAACACACGTGCGGCGCAGAGGGGAACCACTCTGGTGTTGTCTGCTGGGGTCTAATGGTGCAATTAATTTTGCTCCATCTGTTCCAGGGACTCTTAAAGAAAATAGAGGAAATAGATCTCCCTCTTTCTTTTCTTTTCACTTCCCCTCTCTCTCTCTCTCTCTCTTTTTCCCCTCACCCTCCAAACAGGCTTTAATAAGGGAGATGAAGCGCCTCCTTGGGTAACTCCTGGGCTCCTTGTGGGAAGTTCATTCATTATCACTCCAGTGTGCTGAGACACCTCCCAAACTCTTTCTCTCTCTCTCTCTCTCTCTCACACACACTCACACACACACCACGTCCCTCTCAACAGGCAATTTTCACTGCACCTCCGACACCCCAGCATCTCCCTTACCTCTCATGAACGACAGAGATGAAAAACAGGTTGCACACACACACACACACACATACACACACACAGAAATATGCATAGACACACATACACACACACACACACACACCTGATATGCTCAGGCGGCGACTTGGCAGCGCACAGTCCCAGGGCAGTGCCCCCCCAACAAAGCAGTTTTGGCATGCCAGCCTAATCTGTACCCCGTGCCTGCGTATGCCAAGGTGCCCAGCTCGTGGTTGCGCCATCCGTCAACCAACCCCCCTAAACCATCCATCCCCTCCACAAACCCCCCCAAACATACACACACACACAGAACCTGAGCTCATTATTCAAAGAGGGGTGTGTGGGGGACGGCCACGGGCAATCACGTCCGGCCGCAGAGGGAGGGAAAGGTTGATCCGGTCGTCATAGCAGCAGCGCCCATCGTGCCCTGCGGAAGGCATTAACCATCCATTTGCATAGTCGCCACCCCTATGCTAATGTGATTGATTGTTACGGGGGTGGGGGACACTCTGTCCTGTTGGTTGTGTGTGTGTGTATGTGTATGTGTGTGTGTGTGTTGAAGGTTTTTATCATCACAAGGCATTACTGGATGAGATTATGCCCTCAGGGGACTGAGAAGCTCAACATGGCTCTCGTGCTTGTTCGACACACACACTTACACACTAACATACAAGATGAAATCGGCTTTCCTTATCAGCCTGGGCATGGATATTGTTTTGGTTTTTATTTATTTATTTTTTTTAGTTTTGATGAACATCACCCTTTGAGCTTGTAAACTTTTCCTCCTTTCATTCAGTCCCCCATGGGCTAGTTGCCATCCGTACGTGTGTGTGTGTGTGTGTGTGTGTGTGTGTGTGTGTGTGTGTGTAAAACGTCAACGTAGTCGTAGTAGGGGTGAGAGGGTTTTGGCTTAGTTCATAATGCAGCACAAATCCTCCCCAAGCCTGAGGTGTGCTTCTTCTTGACCCCATTCTGTGGCGTCTGATAAGAATTTCTCTTTGTTGTACTGGGTTGGAGAGGTTTTGGAGACGCGCCTGAGGCCAGCAGCACCAAGCTGCTCTCGAAGTCGCTGATCTGGAGATTTCATCGGCATGCGAATATGCATTTGACAGAGATAGTGGGGAAAAAAGAGGGAGAAAAGGAAATGTAAGGATTTTTGTTTTAGAGATGAAAGCACACCTGTGTGTTAAGCTGTCACTCATTTTGTCAGTTTTCTGAGGCCTGTAGTTTCTCTGCTTGTTGCATTCAAATATGTTTGTTTCTTCCTTGTCTTCTCGTTTATTTTCTTGTCATGTTTTGTTTTTGTTTTTGTTTTTTTCCGATGACAAATCCCCCACAGATGTGAAACGTGTACCCGGGCTCTCAGCTGCTTGCCATTAGAACTCTGTCTCTTGCACAGAGCCCTGCTGTTTGGTTAGTGAGTGTCCATCTCAATGAGAAAGAGAGAAGAATGGGGGAAGAGAGAGAGAGAAAGAGAGAAGGGGGCGAGGAGGTGGCAAAAGGAAGGTTGAACAGAGGTCTGTTTCCTGTTCCCCTGAAGTGAGTGACTGTGTTTTAGTCCAAAGATCTATGTGATCTATGTGAGGCTTAAACGGATACACAGTGGTCAGTCATGATGGTATGTACAGACGTTTTTACAGCTGGTAGGAAGCAAATATAGATCGTTTTAACCCTCTCATTCAGGACTTTATAAAGCATGTTTGACAAGGGCAACATTTTGGTGTTATTTATGATAAACTCCCTCACAGATGCACACACACACACACACACACACACACACCACACAACACATGGTGTATGGTAGTCATAGAAAAAGTAGCAATTATGCGCCTACAGAACTCTAAAGAGACTGCATGTGCTATCAGCGAGGGATCTCTCTCTCTCTCTCTCTGTGTGTTAGTGTGTGTGTGTTAGTGTGTGTGTGTCCCATGTCCACCCCCTCTAAGTGCAGTATAAGCTCCCTGTGGTCCTGGGCATGAAAGCTGGCAGTGGTGTCTGTCAGTGGGGCAGCAGGTGTCACGGCCCCTCTACCCAGCCTCCTCCGACCCCAGGAGTTAGCCACACTCAGCCAGGGACCACGTGCAGGCAAGCCCCAGGGCATCCCAGGCCACCCAGCACACCCACAGAGGTCTACAGGCCAAACAGACATCCGGAGGAAAGGAGGGAGCCGGAAGAAATGAGAGAGAAAGAGAGAGAGAGAGGGAGCAAGAGGGAGAGAGAGAGAGCCTTAGTGTAGTGAAAGATTGTTTGCTTGATATCTGTGTACAGAAGCAGCTAGTCAAAGCTCCCAACATGACTACCATTGCTGCTGCAGCTCCAACCACCACCACACCCAACCGTACCCTCTGACTCACACTCTCTCTCTCTCTTTCTTCTTTTGCTCCCTCTAAATTGGAGTCCTTGTTCCACAAAAATAGTATCTATTTCCCACATCCAGACTGATGACATGGCCTGTTTGAAATGGAGTCATTACTAGCATGAGGGAAAGTATGGTGTTGGTGGGGGGGCTCTGCATCTCGGGAAAAGATGGGCCAAGAATGGCAACGCTGGTGACCATGTTTGTGTTCTCTTCACTAAATGGGAAAAATGGAGGCTTAAAAAACATCTCTGACTGTCATGCCGTACTTACACACACACACACACACACACACACACACAGTGTCTCTGACACACTCTGCAAAATGACTAAGATTATGCTGTTGTCATTGATGTGCAGCAAAATTCAACTGGAGAAGAAGAAGAAAACAAGAACACGAGAAACGTTAGAGTAATGAATAGGGCATTGTGTTTTGCTTTTTTGATCACTGTGTGCTTTCGTGAGCTTCGCATGAAGATTATACCCTCTTATCTGCCTCTCTGGGGCGCCTTTCCACAGTCCGTTTGCTTTAAACACTGTCTCACTGTTTGTGTGTGTGTGTGTCTGCGTGTTTGAAATGGGGGGGGGGGGGTAGAGATGTCTTAGTGTTTTTCTACGCTAGCCTGATCCTAATTGCCACCCTAGACAGAAAGCACTGAATCGCACCTGAGAAGCAACAAACGCTTTGAAAAAACGGTGCCTCGTTCCGAGATGTTTGTCACTAATAATCGCCGTTTTGGGAGTGCTAACGATGTACAGGACGCAAAACCACTTTGCCGTGTCGGCACACAGACTTTTAAGAGCTCAAAGAATTGACTTTAGGTGTTTGGAGTCTTGCTTTTCATACTTTGGAAGCACAAAAGGGTTTTTCTTAACTTCAGTAGATGTAGTGCTTAGTTGATGTGAGCAATGTTACAACACTTTCTCTTTGCCGCAACAACCTTACTCTCTCACTTGCTGGGTGAATGCACTGGAGAATTTTTCCTTCTTTTGAGCAAAACTGCATCCCCCTCTTGCTGTTAATGAATGCTCTGTTAATTTTTCATGTTTGTTCAATGTCACTCCCTCTCTCTCTCTTTCTCTCTCTCTCTCCTTCTCTCTCTCTCGGCTGACTGACGTGCCAGAGAGCCATTTTGCGTCTTCATTAACCATGGCGCTTAATTGGCTCTGTAACAAATCATCTCCCTGTCGCACCGGCGCGAGAGCAGGCAGATAGGCTCGGTGCCAACGCAGCCTCGTCCGTCAAAACGTCAGTGGCACTGCGAGGAGCGAGAGAGGGGAACGAGAGAGAAAACGCGCGTGTGTGTGAGTGTGTGTGTGTGTGTGTGTGTGTGTGTGTGTGTGTGTGTGTGTGTGTGTGTGTGTGTGTGTGTGTGTGAGTGTGTGTGAGTGTGTGTGTGTGCGTGTGTGTGAGTGTGTGTGAGAGAGAGAGATAGAGAGGTGTTTGCCTGTGAGTGGTTTAGCATTGTTTACAAATACTTCACGACACTTAGAGCGGAGAGGCTGACGGCAGGATGAGGCGATGAGTTTAAAGGATGAGCAAACACTGGAATGCTGATTGACAGTGGACTGCAGGGGCTCAGAGAGATCCTCTCTGGAGAGAGAGTTTTTCATCTTCTTTTTCATTTCATTTTCTTCCCTTTTTTTCTGTGCAGCCTTGTCATCTCATTTGTTGGTTTTAAACCGGTGTGGCCTTCTTTAGCTAAAAGAGGCAGTCAGTTCTGAATTGGTTCTGAGGAGTTCTGAAGAAACGAGTTTGATTCATGTCAAAAGCGTCGCTCCCTAGCGAAAGGCTTTCATTACCACCTCAAACTTGTGCTTTGTGAGTCAGGTCTTTAACTCGGAGGCCTTTTCTAACCACATAATGGATTTCCTTCTTTGACTCTTTTATGGTGCCACCCTTGTGCCATGCCTATCTGTCTGTGTGTTGAAATGCTCTCGCCTTTTTCTGTCCCCCTGAGTCCCTCTCCTGCCACTCTGGTGAAGAGGCCCCAGACGAGCACCCAGGAAAAAGAAATAAAACATGAAGTGTCGGGCTGCTGTTTTCTGGTGCCTAATAGAGTGAAGGAGAACTCAATTTCCTCGGATGAAATGTGTGTGTCGGCGCGGCTAACCTCCCGCGCCCGTCTCCATTTAATGCCAGCGACAACACCGTGTGCGCCCGCCGTGCCCGTCACGCAAGCATGTCCTCCACAGATGAAAGGCTATTACAAGAGGCACGCGTCATTCCATCAGCACACACACACATGCAAACCCCTCACCTCACACACACACACACACACACACTTAGGCCCAAATGCCCCCACCAAATCTCCTGTCGTTTTCTCTTATACACACACATACATACACACACACACTAAGATGTCTGTCTGTATATGTGTCTGTCTGTCTCTGACACACATAGACATAAGCGCACACACACACACACAGATACACACACCTGCAGCGGTCTCACTCTTAAGTCTGGGAGACAGAGTGATGACAGGCGACATGATGGCATCTCCCTCCCTCTGTGCTGCCACTCCCTGGCTGTCTGCCCCGGGCCTGTCAATGCCACTGCCACTGCCTCCACGACAGGAGGAGATGGTTAGGAGGAGTGGGGGATGCAGTCAAGGCTCGCCGGGGCCTGTAGGAGCTTCACTGACAGCAGCCGTGCCACCACACTCCGCCCCAAACAGCATAGCATAGCACAGCACAGACTTTTCCCTACCCCAGTTTGGGAGCACCGATGTTTAACCACCCTGCCGACGGAGGATATGCCACACGTCAGGCCATGGAACTCAGCACGAGGAAATTACAAGCTGATTTCATGCCTTTGTGGCTTTTCAATTGTCTCTCTAAATTGCCCATGCTGTACCACTATCTTGGCTTCCTAGCTCTCTCTCTCTCTCTCTCTCTCTCTCTCTCTGTGTGTGTGTGTGTGTGTTTGGATACATACACAGTATTCTGTATATACCAGTGTTGGAATGTACTCTTCATCCATTCTAGAATCTTTCTTTTCTTTCTGACCTTTTCTGTTTTCTCACTACACTGGGGTCTTGAAATATTTCTCACAACACTATCTCACTAAACATCTCCTTGCGGATGGAAGATGTTGGCGTTCAGAGAGCTGAACTGATTTCGAGGCTGATATCATGATAGCAGTTGAGGAGGCTCATAAAATCTGTCAGCACAAGATGAAGGCTGTCGGTTTCGTTTTTGAGCTTTAAGATGGTCGTTATCGTCAGAGCAAATGATTTGATCTCAATTTGATTTCTTCATTTGCTGTCTAGAGACTTCCCATTGCCTTCGATAAATGGCTCCACCTGTCAGTGTGTCAGCGGATGTTTCTGGAACAGACAGCTATCAAGGGGTAAATGAATGAAGATCTTTCCCTCTATCTCATAGAACAAATGATGCAAAATTAGTTTCTTTGTAATGCTCTGGATTACTGCTGATTTGGACTAGATGTCAGACGACATCTGTGAGCATCTGCTTTAGAAATTAAAATTCCGCTTGCGGATGGAACATTGACTTTGTTTTGTCTTGGTGGACCAATTAAGCTAACCAATTCACACAGATGAATAAGTCCCTGAAAACAATAACGCAGTGCATTCTCATATGCACAATCTCCCTCACACGCACACGCACACACATGCCTATAAACAAACAAACACACACACACACACTCACAGATATACACACCCACACACCTTTGTCCTTGTTGGTATCACTATGCTCGACAGAATCAGGAGACTGTGACCCTGCCAAACCCCCCCGCTGTCACCTTAACATTGTTGCCATGGTCCCACGGGACCCTTCCTTTTTAATCTTCAGAAACACGCAAGACTGTGTGTGTGTGTGTGTGTGTGTGTGTGTGTGTGTGCGTGCCTTTTCCTTTCCTTCCTCTCTCTCTCTCTCTCTCCCTCTTTCACTTGCCTCCCTTTTCCAACATCCTTTGCTACAGTTAATTAGCAGTTATTAGTGTTAGCACAGAGTGCTGTATACGATGTCACAAATCATCAAGTCTCTCAGTGCGGTTGGAGCAATTAAGAGCCCCATCACACCTTCCCTCTCTGCAGTCATCTGGTGCACTTCCAAGGGCCCCCCTTTTTTTTAGAGCTGAAAGCACTAATCAAATCATTTCTGCACGACAATTTGCCGTCGTTATTTCAAGTCCTAATGACGCCACTGTTCCGCATGTACACACATACACACACACATGCTCACACATACACAGATGCTCACACGTACACATACACACACACATACATACATGCACAGGCACAAGCATGTACACACACACATACTGTACACGCACACACATACATCCATCTAACACCTAGTCTTTTTTTAAAAAGGTGAGGTTGGTGGCTTTCCACACCTCTGGTGTGCTGTCACTAGGCTGGCATGAATTAGTACAGGAACTGCAGCCATGGTGAGAATACCATTTACTGGCCTAGATCTCATTTGTCTCTTACCTCCCTCCCTCTCTCTGCCTCTCTCTCTCTTTCACACACACACACACACACACACACTTATACTCACACAACTACACAACACAACCACTTTCTCTCGCAGATGCCTGTTTGCTCCTCCTTCCATGTGGAAAGTCGGCTGGTACACCAAGGGGGGTTAAAGGCAGCTGAAGTGGCAGATTAAAGTGTTAAGCTTTTGATTTCAGAGCCAAGTTCACCCCACCCCCAAACACCTGATCAATTTGTCATCCTTTCTGAATGTATTTTGTTTCCAGCCCCTGCAAGGCCTTCATTGGCCATCCTTTGCTCTTTTTTCCTGCACCCCTGACTGTCACTGTACAAATACTCTCCATTTTTCTCTTCTTATCTCTAATCACAGGGGAGTGTTTTTTTTATTTCTCTTTTTAAAAAAAAAAAAAACCCTTCCGTGGTCATTTTTTTTGTCTGCTTGGAGGTGTAGCTCTTTTTTTCTTAGCTGAGAGCTGAAAGTGTATTGATGTGAGGTGCTCCACCGTGGATATAGTAAGGTGAAGCATGCCATTGTGGTCACCTGACGAATGTGTGAATGTGTGTGTGTGTGTGTGTGTGTGGCCTCTCGAGCCGTGATAGAACAAACATCCCACTTATTGGATTTGTCCCCGTCTGCCATAGAGCTGAACTGTTTTTCTTTTCGAGGAGAGGCGATTACCGTATCACCGTAGCAGAGAGGAATGCCAATCCTCTAACTGTGACCAAGGCCACCATTAGCATCTCTAGTTGTTCGAGTGATGATATGTTTCTGTGGCTCACTGAACACCACACACACACACACACACACACACACACACACACACTACACTTGATTTCCTTGCATAGAGTTGCATTAATTGATGAGCATTCCATTGCCACTGTACTCTGTGAAATTACCCTGTTTTAAACTAGTAATTTTATTTGTTTTTAGTGTAAATATGTGTGTTTGTACTTTGCATGACTGTGTGTGGGAATCTATGAAGTCTCAAAATTAAATGTTTGAGAAAGTGTATGTATGTGTGTGTGTGTGTCTAGGTGTGTGATGTGGGTGGGTGCTGAGCAGTGATTGATGTGCAGTATTAATGGGGTTATTCCCTGCACTGGAGCTCTGATGAAGGCCTTCATCAGGGACTGGGGAGAAACTCTCTCTCCTTCTCTCTCTCTCTCTCTCTCTCTCTCTCCCCACCACCACCGCCACCCACGGTCTGTTCTCCCACCACCTCCAGCAACGTCGTAATCAGGCCTCCACTGCCGTGCGCGGCGTAATCAGAGAACAATCACGCCAGAGCACAGCTCCTCGCGCTCGCCCTGAGTGCCCGTGGCAGCTTCAAATTGCGGAGATGGGAACAAGCGAGAGGTGTGTGTGGGGAGGGGGTGGGGAGAAGTATCTGAGTGTGACGTGTGTGGGTGATCGCATGTGTGTAATTACAGAAGTTTAAAAAGCATGTATGTTTGGAAATACTGTATATGCATGCTTAGGCATATGTGAATGTTTGGTAATACTTATATACACATATACACTTATACACATATGCACCATTAACTAGCATTTTATTAACATATAATAATAAATACATTTTATTAACATATAATAATAAATACAATAATTAACATACTAGCCATTTCTACTTATATATTTTTGATTGAAAACAACTGTTCCTGAGAATAACCTACACACTGTGTTTCTATTGTATTACCACCTTATAAGCCTCTTCCTGAGCAAAGCATATTGAGATCATATACAACAACTAACTTACTTACTATACACTCTTTCACTTGAACTGTTTAAAAACAGGTGCTCTTCATATTGCATTGGCCCTTTGCAGCTTAGACTTTTCAGTATGCGACCTGCAAACAGAAAAGTTTGGCCAACCCTGTTGTATTGTGTTGTCATATTGTAATTGTATTTGTTATTGTTGTTGTTGTTGTTGTTGTTGATGATGTTGATCTCGCCGTAATTATCATGACTATTAGCAGCGGCAGTAGTGGAAACCAGAGTGGATTTTGATGTGAGGCAGCGGCTGCTTACTGCTTGCTGGGATGGCAATGAATTAGCAATACTAAAAGAATCCATGTTGAGCTTTTAATCCATTGTGGGGTGGGGTGGGGAGGGGGGGGGGGGTTCCGAGCGCCTGCGCGAACAAATGCACAGAAGATGTGCGGAGCAAATCAGATAAGCTGCGAGCGAGTGAGAAGGGTGGAAAGAACAAAGAAACACTGCACACATACACATACGCAAACACACACAAACACACACACACACACAAACCATGCAGAGATGAGGGGAGAAAATGCAAAGATGTTGTTTTGACACTGGTCTCCTTGAGGGTCTCCAGTGCATTCCCTTCGAGGGCTGGAAAAGTGTGTCTGTGTGTGTGCATGTGTGTGTGTGTGTGTAAGCATGTGTAGGTTTGTGTGTGTTGTCGCTGTGTGGGCCTTTTACAAATGCTCATGTTTTGTGTGTATGTATTTGTAAGGCTTCTTGTGTGGTGGAACATGTGAGTGTGTGTGTGTGTGTGTGTGTGTGTGTCTGTGGGTCTGAGTATGTGTTGGTAGATGGACGTTCTGTGTGTGGCTATCTCATCTAGTAAGGTGAGAGTGTGAAAGCATGAGCAGCGGTGTCTGTGTGTGTGTTTCTGTGTGTGTGTGTGTGTGTTTCTATGTCTGTGTAAGTGTGTGTGTGTGTGTGTGTGTGCATGTAAGTAAGGAGTGAGATTTGATTATGTATGTAAGAACACACCGTTACTTATAACACCCAGCATCCCATCAGCGAAAGCCATTAAGTGTGGCTGCTCAAAGCTTTCTGGGGTATAGCTAACTAATGCTTCATTATCCAGCTCAACAGTTCAGGGCTGCATGAAGCAACATGGGAGCAGGGTGGAGATAAACAGAGCGGATCATGGACCAAGAGCTTCTCCTGATCCCCAATAATCACAGCCCAAGGCCAAGCACACATTCGGCCATTTTATTTCCTCCTGATTCAGCTGCACTCATCTTGCTTGCATTTCTCTCACTTTGTTTTTATCTAAAGAAAGATAACAAATAGACTCTCATTTCTACCACAGACTTGGTGGTGGAAGAATCATATTTTCGCTGTTATTTCATTTTTTCACTGTCTTTTTTTTGTTGTTGTTGTTTTTCTACCCCTCTCTGCACCTGTTGCTAACTGTGTTTTTCACATGTGGATTAGAGGAATGTATTTTTTTTCCCAGCAAGTGCTAAACCTCTTAAAGACAACACACGTTTCAACAGCAGTAACGTGTATCTTCACATGCGGTCCATTTGTATCACACTGTCCCAGGCGTGTGATATTCTGTACCTTACCTTATCATATGGACTTCACTAACTTATCTGTGGCAATGGAGCAAACAACACCTTTGGTTTACACAGAGGAGACAGATGTTTAATTTCCGAGGAGAAAGTGTTGCTTAACATATATACGTATTTGTACATTGAACTGCCTTGTCTGTGCGTAGGCACACCATAAGCACTGCCCATCTGATGAAATTAGCACAATGCCGTTAAGTGTTACATTAAGTGATTGCAGTAATAGTATGATTATGTACAAGGAAACGTTGCTTTTGTATGTTGGTGGCCACAGTGTCCCTTGGCCCAAAAATTCGCCAACCAGACAGAAACAGACAAACAAAGTCCTTTGAGGATAAAATGAACAGTTATGGTACGTCATTGTAAATAACAAAAACATTACCACCACATCTTAAGCTTTGAACACTGCCAGATGTAAGATGTGCAATCAAATAACGTCAGCCTACATAACCTTTGACCTCATAAGATGGACATTCACTACACCCCCCTCCCCTGTTCTATTTCTATATCTCATTCTTTGTCTAACTCTCTTACTCACCCACTCTCTCTCTCTCTCTCTCTCTCTCTCTCTCTCTCTCTCTCTCTCCTCTTAGGTTATTCAATGTCCGATAGCCCTGTCTGTCTGATCACTCTTGTTTATCTGGTTTTCAAGAGATTATCCCCGACTCGCTCATTTCGGATTTCTGCTGTGTGTGTGTGTGTGTGTGTGTGTGTGTGTATGTGCAGCTGTGTGAACTGGGCTGTGATGAGAGTGGAGTCTGGCCCCGTTCTCAGTGGGAAATCCTCTTAGTTTCTCTATTTTCCCTCCTGTTACTCTTCCTTCCATATCTCTCTCTCTCTCTTTTTCTCTCTCTCTGTCTAAACATCATCACTCCCTCTCTCTCTTTCTCTAAACTCCATCCCTCCCTCTCTCTAAACTCCATCCCACCCTTTCTCTCTCTCTTTCTCTTCCTCTCTCTCTCGCTCTCTCTTTCTCTTTCTAAACATCATCACTCCCTCTCTCTCTCCCTCTTTCTCACCTCCATCTCTCCCTCGCTCCTTCTCTCTGTGCTGTCTGGCCTCTGGGCAGACAGGCCCCCTGATCCTGTGGAGTGGAGCTGCTGTTGGTAAACAGAGGGCATGCTAAGCCATGGCTGGGGCTGAGGCAGCTACTGATGAGTGGGCTTAAAGCTAAATGATGTGCAACTGTGCGTACAGCCTCAACAGTACAGGATTTAGTGGACACACACACACACACATACACACAGGGTGTCTATGTATCTGATGTGGCATACACAGGTCAATTTTGTACATATGCTTTACTGTCAAGTAACGGCACACTGTTTGTTTTCATAGCTTATGTGTGTGAGGTGTCTGTTGTGAGTCTTATGCGTTTACACTGATACAAATTCATTTTGATTACATGACGGAGTCACACATGGTCCCAGAATGAACTGATGAACTGTCCTCATTCTCTCACACCAACTTCTCAATCTGTCTGTTTCCACCCTCTTTCCCTCTCTCTCCTCTCTCTCTCTCTCTCTCTCTTAGACACACACACACACACACACACACACACACACACACACACACACGCACAGAGGCACCACCCGTACTCTCTCCTCCACATCCCAGCGGAGCCTCGACTGGAATAACCCCAGCCTGTCTCCCTGCCTGCCTACTCGCCCGCCTGCCTGCCGCTGGCATGAATGTCCGGCTCTCATCTCCAGGGTCAGGCCTCACAATGTGTGTATTTAACGGGCGCCGAGTGGTGCGGAGCCTGACGCTGAGGAGGAGGCAGAAGGCTGCCAGGACACCCTACCCCTCCCCAACTCCCTTGTGCCGTGACCCCTCCCCTCTCTCTCTTTCTCTCTTGCTCTCTCTCTTTCTGTCTTTCTCTCTCTCTCTCTCTCTCTTGCTCTCTCTCAAAGGCAGCTCTTATGAGCGGGCAGACAAGCAGGGCCCTGTGTTGAGCCAGCCAGCCAGCCGGCCAGTGGCGTCCCCATCATTGCTGGTGGTGGAAATGTACTGGAGCCTTCCTTCAGATCTCTCAGAGGCCAGGTCCACATCCCACATAACCAGTAGCAGCAGCAGTCACAGAAGCAGCAAAGCAGTAATCAGATCCCAAGTGTGTCAGGCCCTCACAGGCTGCAGGAAGTCAGGGTCAGAGGGCGGTTGTGATGGTGGTGATTTTCAAGGAGGGGGCTTCAAGGAGGCAGTGTAGGCAAGTACTTTTTTAGGAAAACAAACAAAATAGTCCGTTCAAATAAATAAATAATTACATAAATACATAACAGCACAGACTGTGGTTGACCTACTGCAACTGTTTGTGATGTGGTTTTTGAGGTGCAAAGGTTTTGGTTGCAGTGCAAGGAGGGTGCAAAGAAGAGGTTTTTTGCCCATGAACCATCTGCCCCTTGATGCAAAGGACTTTAAATGTAGTATACATACAATGTACAGTATAATACACAAAACCAGGACAGTAGCCAATCGAGGCCAATCCAGTGAGTGTATGTGTATTTGTGTGTGTTTGTATTTGTGTGCGTGCTTTTGCACAGTATGTGTGTGTGTGTGTGTGTGTGTGTGTGTTTGTGTGTGTGTACACATGCTATGTGACAGCAAGCGTAATCAAATTGAATTTTGCACGGTGCCGCAAAAAAAAAAAAAACCAGGACATCAAATGGCAGCGATGAACACTGATAGTGTCACTGTGCTGGGCTGTCGACACCCCCGATTTTTCGAGGGTGACCGAGGATCTCATTGACATAATTCTGTAGGCGTGGGTAGGACCCGGGCCGTAATTAGCGGCTTTAGATAAATATGGATGATAAAGAGCCCCGACTCGCGCTGCCCGCTAATCACTGTGATCATCGGCGTGCCGTTGTCTCCGCCGAGCCCCCGACACTCTCTGCTTATCAGCAATTGTGTTAATTGCTACCCGTGTATAATGGGATGGTCTCAGAGATAAGGGCAGAGAGAGAGGGGTGGGGGGTGAGGGAGAGAAGGAGGGAAGGAGGGGGAGAGAGAGAGCGATGAAGAGATGTTTAGAGGAAGTGTGCCGTCGTCAGTAGGATGGAAGGCTGGGGAGGACACAAACACTATGTTGGGCATGAAATATTTAAATGCGTAAGGCTTCAAAGTGCAACAGCCACACCCATCCCCACCCCCACCCCCACTCCACCACCCCCACCTCATCCTGTCCTTTGGCTGCCAACATACACATGTACACTAACACACACGCTAATGAACACACATGCATATGGTCACAACACACACGCACACACAAAAGTGTGTCTGACATGGTGTCATGTTTCTCCACTTAAAAAGAGCTAGACATCTGAAACATTTGAACACTTGTTTAGTTCCGTCTGTGTGAGTTTCTGTATGCGTGTGTGTCTCTCGCTTCATATAGGAGATCCTGTTTCTCTACCTGCTCTGTGTCTCTGTCTCTGTTTATGTCTCTCTCTCCCTCTCTCTCTCCATCTTTGTCACTCTCTTTCACACACTTGTGCAGTCTCCCCCTATGGTTCTTCTATTACCTGAGGGAAACTATTGCCTCTGTCAACCCGCCAACCAACCCAACCCCCCCCACACACACACACACACACACACGATTCTCTTTCTCTTCGTCCATCTCTCCCACCCTCTCTCCCTTTGGCTTTCCACATTTCTGATATCTTAAAGCTTTCTGTCACATGAGGGGGGAGCTCAACCCCCCCCCATACACACACACACACACACACACATACACACACACACACACACACACAAAAACCTCCCACTCCCCTCAACCCCACATTCCTCCCCCAGTCAGCCCCAATTCCCCCCACAGCAGGGTGACTACTGTGGGGAGAACAAGGTCCTTATTTAGTGCACTCCCTGTGAAATGCAATTAGAAACCCCTCCAGGGTCCATGGGGGCCAGAGCCGAGAGGGAGAGAGGGAGAGAGAGAGAGACAGAGAGAGACAATAGAAGAGTGAGAGAGAGAGAGAGAAAGAAGGAGTGAGACCTCCCCTGCTGCCTGTCAGGCTGCTGGCTTTTGAAGTCTGGGGCCATCTTATGTCTCCCCAGAGAGACTGTCATCAGACCCCCACTTTGGAGCATTTCAGACTCATAGAGCCTGGAGTGACTGGAGATAGAGGGCGAGAAGGAGAGAGAGAGGGATGGAGGGAGAGGGTGGGCGGACGAGTGGGCGTGTGGAGGGGACCGTCTCGCTGGGCTCGCATGCCTGACAGAACACTCTTGACGGGGTGTTTTCAGAGGCCCCGGAGTTGCCCCCTATAACACACACCCACGCACACACACACACAAACACACATGGATCCTCCTACCCCGCCCTTACCTCCCTGACCACGCTCCTTCGTGTGGGCCAAGCGCTCAAGGCTGCGTGAGTCCACGGCGGGTCAGACAGATTTTAATACCAGGCTTCCCGGTGATTTCCTCCTCGGCTTCCTGCAGTGATTCATCTCTAAAACACAGCAGGCTCTCCAACTCTCCCATCTCTCTCTCTCTCTCTGTTTCTCCCTTTCCTTTTTTCCCCCTTCCTTATGTCTGCGTCTCGGCTTGCTGTCTCCTTTTTTTTTTCCCTCTCCCCGTCTCTCCTGATCTCAGTCTCGATCCAATCAAAACAAAGACGAGAGAGAAGTACTCTCCCCTCCTCTATGGCCCCTGCCTTAACCCGTGCCAGGTGGGTCTTTCCCCGCAAGACTAGCATTAGGTAACCCGCCAGGCTAAATATAAAAACAACCATCACCCGTGCCAGAGATGAACAAACCACCACCAGCGCCCAAGATGAACTGAAATAGTCATGGTTCCTCTCTCTCTCTTCTTCTCTCTTTCTCTCTCTCTCCTCCTCTCTTTCTCTCTCTCCCTCTCTCTTGCCCTCCTGTGTGGGTTGAGTGGCGCACCCACAAAGCAAAATGTTGAAATCAGAGGGCTGTCGGGGCTTCTCTCTCTCTCTCTCTCTCTTTATCTCTCTCTCTCCATCTCTCTCCCTCTGTCTCTCTTTCTCTGTCTTTCTCTATCTCTCTATCCCACCAGGCCCTCTGTGAGCCTACAGACAGCCACAGGCCATGGGTATTCATATGGGAGGCTCCCTCCTGCGTCTGAATCCTGGCCTTCTCTCTAACCCAATCCCCCCACCCCACCCACATAGACACACACAGACAAACAGACAGACAGACACACACACACACACACACACACACTTGGGAAACCAGATCAAACCAGCTCTGTTCAGTGGCACTACCAGTCCACTTTAGTTTTTGTCGTATTTGCTTTTGTTTGTATGGCTGAAAAAAAAAGAAATTGAGATAGTTCTTTGGACTGGCCATAATGCAGAGAAACCTTTTGGTGTGTGAAAGGAGTGTTAAAAGCGAGACCCATAGGCGGCTATGTGTCAGCACTGAGTGTGTGTGTGTGTGCGTGCGTGCGTGTGTCACCGACCATAAAGCCTGGAGACGTTTTTAATGCAGCAATGGCATTGGCCAGACACACAGTGATTGATGGCTCTGATATTATGTGTGGCGGGGTGAACTGCTCTCTCTGCCATGTTTGCTATTTGAACAAAAGGGAAAAACGTCAGGATGGAGGTTCAGTCTGTGTGTGTGTGTGTGTGTGTGGTGGCCAAGCACACACTAAAAATGACTTTAAAAAGCAGAAAAAAAACGAAACGAAACGAAAAAATTGAGTGCATTAGGGGAGTTTCCGTTTGGCATGGGCAGGAGAAGATGGGGATGGTGTGTGTGTGTGTGTGTGTGTGTGTGTGTGTGGTGGTTGGGTTAAACCAATTTTCTTTTGTTTTGGCAATGAGTCACTGAAAGGAACATGGACCTTATGAGCAGCTGGGTGGAGACACATATCTTCCAGCTCCACCTGGACAGTTTGACTGTGAGATGGAGATTATATCCATCATACAAACCTACATATACCTACAGTACATATATACTTACAGTACATATAAACCTACAGTGCATATATACTTACAGTACATATAAACCTACAGTGCATATATACTTATATATACAGAACGTATATACCAACAGTACGTATATACAAATGTATACCTTCAAGTTACTCATACATACTGTGCATACATACATACATACATACATACATACATACATGTACAAACAAACATAAGGGGTCACTTGTACAAGAGATTTAATATCTTAATAAGACCTCCCCTGGTAAAATAAATAACAAATAAATAAACAAATAAATAACAAATACATACACATCCAGTTTACTGTATGTACAGGCAGGGGTGTGGGTGGCCTTTAGAGTGAATAGGATAGCACTCAAATAGGCAGCTAGTGGCATTTCTGGGCATTTCACTTTTTCAAAGAAGAAATCCTTTAACACATCACCTAACACATTAGGTGATAGGTAACTGGAGGTTTCAAAAGGCGAAATAATTCTTCCTAAAAGATATCTGCCTTTCGAAACCTTTCAAATATGATTTTGTCTATCCCACTATCCAACTAATACCCCTTTTCCACTTCTCTCTCTTGGCTCTATCTCTTTCTCCACACTCTTTTCCCTCCCCATGATCGCTCCCTCGCTCTCCTTCACCCCCCAAGCTCCCTCATGAATGATGAAGGTGCTGTTAAATAACTGTGAAAGATTGCATCTCTCTCTCCAGTTGAGGATATTTACACACTGGAGATCCAAATGCTCACATGCCTGTCTTGCCACGGCAGCTGGGGAAGATATCGATAGGGTAGAGTAGGGCAGGATTGGATAGGATGGGAGGCCATTTGCCGCCTGTTCAGGTGTAGCTGAAATTTACCCTGTAATCTACCTGTGTAAATATGGCCATTTACTCTGCATCTCTTTTTCTATTCATGCTGCTAGTGAAGTTGTGTTACCCTTTCTTGTAGGAATGCATAGAAATATGTGTATGCATGTATGTATCTATGTGTGTGTGTGTGTTTGTGTGCATGTGTGTGTGTATGTATGTGTGTATACATATATATGATTTAAATGTATGTTTTATGCATGAATGTCACTTGTCTACGCATGTGTGTGTCAGTCTCTGTATACCGGAGCGCAGACATGTTTGTGTTGGTGCTGTGTGTGCGTGTGATGTGTGCACCACTACCCCCCTCCACCCACTATGCCCGTACTTCCATCCATGGTGAGTGACAGATTAATATGTGGCTAGTAATGTGTCTGAGGTACGGGAAGAAAGGTGCCGTCAGAGGCGCTTGTCAGAGAGAGGGGGAGATTAGGCCTAGTTGTCACTGGAAGCGTATTGCAGTCCTGCTGAGATAAGGCTCAGTGTAATGACAGCAGAAAAAAGCATCCTCACTCCGCTCAAAATGCCAGCTAGAACTAGATGGAGGATAATCTTGTGTTTTGTGATGTTCGCAACGCTTCCCCCCCCCCCCACTCCCTCTTGCGGTCCTTCCTTATGTGTGTGTGTGTGTGTGGGTAATTGTGCACATCTATGTGAACGCTTCTTTCTTGTGTTCATGCAAGTGTGTAGTAAGGTTATTGATCAGAGTGCTCGTCTTTGCATTATGCATATCGATTGCATGGGTTGCTTTTCTGGTCCTCACTCTTGGCAAAGCGGTCGGTCATGAACCCGCTTTCATCAAGACCATGCCCCATGCATAGGGGGTCAGTTTGCACGAAATGTATTTTTATAGATGCAGACTGTCTGTAATCAGTTCATGTACGTGCATAAGCGCATTTGCTTAAGATTCATATCAGTGGGGAGAAAGGTAATTTGATTTCTCTTTTCTTGTGATGAATGGCCCCATGTCTCACAGCTGACTGTACTCATTTGAGTCCCCCGGTCTTCCCCAGCAGGAGTTAGTGTACCCAGTAATTTACCCATTTATCACTGACATCAAACCCAAGACTGCGCTTTAAATAGGACATGACTTTTTGAACAGCTGGACCCACTCCCAATTCATACACACACACACACACACACAGACAGACATACATACATATGCATATGCATATACATATACATATGCACACATATACATGCATGTGTGTGTGTATTCAAGAATCCATCTATATAACTATGCAAGCACACACGTTAGCTCTAAGATATCCTTGGCAAATACAGGCTGCTCTCCGGACTCAGAAGCCTACTGAGTTAGAGATGTTTCAGAGAAAGAGAGAAAAAAAGAGAGAGAGAGAGAGAGAGAAGAGGGGGAGGAAGAAGTACATGGATGGATTCAAACAGATAGACTGGCCTGATTGCTCTGGAATTCTGTTTGTGGATCAAACGGTTGACAGAGGGGAAGGAAAACAGACACCTTCTCTCTTCTACACTCTCTCTCTCTTTTTCTTTCTCTCACTTTTCTTTCATTTTTTTCTCTCCTCCCATCTTCCACTCAAACTCCTCCACCATCCCACCTCTACCCACACACCCACACCCACACTCACGCCCCCATCTCCCCACCGGGCAGCTCTTTGTCCCTTTCTAGGTGGGAGGCTCTTCTGCTTACAGCGATGCTATTGTTAGCGTGGTGTTCTACACAGGCCCTGTAGTAACCTGCGAGTCATGCTAACCTCCCAGTGGAGACGGCCGCCAGTCTCACATGGCCACCATCGTTTTGAATGTCATTATAAATGGATTTTACCCTCCCTTTTCATTGCTCTCTCTCTCTCTCCCTCTCTCTCTCTACATCACTCTCAAAATCAGTGATGAATAGGGAAAACTACGCGGTCTTCAGACCCTGTGAATACAAGTGTGCAGGGTGGGGTTAGGGTGGATGTGTGTGTGTGTGTGTGGGGGGGGGGGGGGGGATGTTGTTGGGAGGGATGGCTGTGGAGTTGGGAGTGAGCACAGTCACAACGTTAAATGATAAGTTAAATGAGCGCTTTTGAGACATTACAACGCCAGTGCTCATGTTACACTTATCAGTAATATTTCAAATGAAGGCAAGTTTCCGTAATGGCAGGAAAGCTCATAAAGTAGTCTCGCTGGTCTCTCGTGATTGCAATCTAGGAAAGGGCTTCCTGTAAAATTAAACCGTAGTTTTGCATGAGAGGAGGGGGGGCGTGACAGAGAGAGAGACAGAGAGAGATTGGGCGAGCGAGACAGAGAGAAAGAAATGTGCTTCTGGTTACTTTGAAGCCGAGGATCAAGGCCACAAAAAGGAATAAAAGATGACAAAACGTCAACGCACAGGGCTGATGGTCTATAGGCAGAACTTACAAGCACAGACAGCAATTACCGGCATACGTAGAATAACTCCAGACGACAATGTTTGATCTCCACTCCAACTTTTCTGGCAAGTGGCATCAAGTGCTTTTCCATACTGAAGTGCTACTTTAGTTATATTTTTTTCTTCCTTGGCTACAGTATGACATTGTGTCGTTTTCTTTTTTATTTCTCTCTCTCTTCTTTTTTCAAAATGTCTGTCTCACTCTGTCAGCATTTCATTTGCATTAAAAATAAGCAGTGTTGACTAAGCCGGACATTATTTATCCAGCAGCAGGCAGTAATTATAGGCTTGAGATTTAGCTCAAATCTGATAATGACCGTTTAGGCTGTTGAACATTTGCATTTTATTCGGTCTTCTGCTTGAAGGCCCACACAATGTACAGCACTATCACAGGACATACCTTAGGACATGTGCATCTATGTCTGTATAATAAACTCACTATTGTGTGTGCATCAGCTGTATGGCTTTACGTGCATATACATACACATACATACATATATACATACATACATACTGTATACAGTATGTATGTATGTATGTATGTATTTGTAAAATCTGGTTAAGAATTGACATGTAAACAGAATGCCTTTCAAGGCATGTTCATAGTTGGTCTCCTCTAGTCACACTAACTGCTCATAAATCAAAGTCAAGTGCAGGTTTCCCATTCAGTTCTGTAGGAAACTGTGTGGAAATGTTGTTTGGCCAGTAATGTCACCTGCTGGTAGACTTTCATTTAAAATATTTGTATTAGGGTCTTACCAAAACATGTGCTTCCATCCACATCATTAACATCTTTATTACACTTTAATAAGCTGCTTCATTATAATTAGTGTATAATCATACCATCTTAAATATTTTATTATGTTCACTCATATATTATGTTCAGATACTGATACATCTACAGCCCCAGGCCACTTACAGCACAATACAGTGTTTTGGTAATATACCAGGTTTTTCAGGTTTGTGTAATATGATATTTTTCTGTGTGTGGACATGTAATGCAGACAGGTGTGTGTGTGGGGGGGGGGGGTTAGCTCTCTGCATTCTGTGTGAGTGGGCCAGGGTGGAGGTCAGCTCAGTGCAGGGAGGATGGCTGACCCACTGACTGACCTCAAAGGCCATAGGCCGTCATGCAGATTTGGCCATAGGCCGAAGTATGGAGAAGCACATTTACTTTTATGAATCCGAGATCAGCTAATGGGATGGGATGAAGAATGCATATGGCCCTACATGTCATGTCATGGGCCACTGTCCCATAGAATAACACTGCTGTAGTCATTCAAATAACACATTCACATGGGCATATAGATGTCTTTTTCTAGCAGCAGATATGCGGTAGAGTAAGGGCAGGTATATGGGCAATATGTATTATTTGTATAGTGTGTTTAGCATAATATGGTTGCAAAGATGTAAAATAAAGAATATGCTGTGGTCCGGTGAAAAATGACGCTCTGAAAGTCAGTTCGAAGTAGCCGCCGGCCCGAAGGTGCTGGGTTCAAGTCTGTGATTGTAACCCCATCCGAGGCGCTTATGTGGTAGTTTAACAAACAGGAAGGCAGTGGGTGAGAGTTCTGGAGAGGTGGACACCTGTTTATAAAGATCGTTTTGTTTTCCTTCCCTCGCGGTAGCTGCACCCTCCTCTGAAATTTATTAGTAGCTGACATCATCTCACTCACCGCCGCGGAGAGTGAAAGAATATCGTTCAGGTCCCAGTTACCCCCTCCTCTCTCTCTCTCTCTCTCAGTGAATCGCCAATAGCTTTTCACTGTGCTCCTTTCACGCCAGCGCTTTCGTGCGCACTCTCCAACGACGCTGCCACCACCGCTTAGCAAACGGTACTCCTATCTTGGTCGAGAAAACACACACGTGTGTCCGTATGGGGTTGCGGGACGAGTTTTGAATGATTGAATGGAGTTAGGTTAGAATCAGGAAGTGGGAGGACCCGATAGTGTAGAGGACCGCCGAGGCTCCCTGTTGGATGAATGAGAGTTTGTCTGCTGCTCAACGGACAGATTGGGGCGCCTCGACTGGACCAGTATCCGTCACCAGTCTCGGTACGCGCTTAGCGAACCATCAACGAACTCGGAGGACGGCAGCTATGACTCCCGGTGGTTCTTAAACTGATTTTCCACCCTCGCTGGCAACAAGGAGAATACTGTGTTCGCACTGTTGGATTTTCTGCTCTGCAGGAGCAAGCTGGGCGAATAGCATAGGGAGGAGAAAGGAGCCTGTCTCTAACCTCGTTCGGATGATTTCTCTGTAAAGCAGAGCCTTTTGCGCTGTGCGAGAAGGGAACACGCTCTGGCACAAAGGCTTTCACGGATTTTACACACATACGAATCAGTTGGATCCTTATATCGGGAGACAAATCGCCACCAAACCGATCAATCCTCCGACCCTGAAGGAGGGAGTTGTGGCTACGATTGAGGATTTCTCTGGTGCGCTGAGCTGTTGTTGCCGTTCTATACGGGTGGGACACATGGCTGTCTTTGTCCGTGCAACACGGTAGCTTTGTACGTTCTTTCTTGGTCTCTCTTGCAGGGATTTTCTTGGAAAGGCACACAATTCGCATGGCTGTCATCAATTTAAACGGAATGGAATTCGCCGTTTGTTTGTGGATTACATTGTTTGACAAGCAGAATGTGAAACGGGGCCATATTTACTAGACCGCGAAAGTGATTTCTTGACTTGTTTTTTTCCTCCTGGCCAGCCTCACCACATCAAAGGTAGCTTACATCCTTCAACGGGATTTGTGTGTGTGTGTGTGTGGGGGGGGTTCTTCTATAAAAGCGCTTTGCTGTTTCCAGTACACTGGCATATTTTCATGAAGTGAGATTTGACAATAACGGGAATGTTTGGTTACAATTATTTCGTTTTCGCAAATATTCTTTTTCGTTGGTTCCAGGGATCGGCTTTGGCATTTATTGTTTTATACATATCTTAATGTTAAGTTATATACACTTGACAGCGTGCCTTTGGGGAAATGTTATAGTTTAACCATAATTACTGCTAGTGTGCATTGTCTTTTATCTTTCATCAGACATTATAGCAAACCTGCTAAATCGCAATCGTATTGTCTAACTTCTATGTGTTAAGATAACCCCTGGAAATATCGCAACAAATAGAATTGGCGGGGCGCGCAAGTCGGCAATGATGCCATGTTTAGTAGCAGTGTCATACCTGGCTGGTCAGTGTGAGATTTTCGCTAGTCTGAAGCCATTAGCGACCCATTGTGTCACTTCACCACATGTAATGGTGCGAAACGTGGCTGTCAGAAGGCCCGGGTTGGTTTTCGTTTTTGTGGTGCCATGGGTTACCAGCCACACACACAAAACTATGGCCTTTTAGGAGACTTGTAAGATTTCTATTTGCGCACATGTAATAAGGCTTGTTTACTATTTTAAGTGAGGTTTTATAAAAAGATAGTAATATTTTTATTGTTTCGCATGGACGTGTAATTAGGCAAGGGAAAGTTATTACATTCTATAGAGAACTTTTAAGGCTATATTAAAGGCCTACGCAGGTTTTACAGAATTTGATGCAAATTCTAACATTCCAAAGGCGTTCACGGAAGGTCAAAATAAATGATTTTTGGTAGCATATGTAGTTGCAGAACATATCGTAGGCTGATTACTATTTGACACTGAGCATTTACCAGCCCCTGTAGTTTAGTTCTTCTAAGATCTACACGTTGGAGTGGGAAAAGCAAAGCGTCTGCTATCACTATCATCGCAATATAATGCCAAGTTGGCCTGCTTATTCAGTGTGCTGCAATCATGTCTGTTCCAACCACTATCATTTGCATGTCTTAATGGTAGGAAAGTGGCAGTCGCCGGGGGATACAAACTGACAGATCCCTATTCCCCATATAGGCTGGTTTCTCAGCAATAAGGATTTCCATGACAGAGCCTGAATTAATTTTTTGATGAAAGATGGACTGTACTCTAAGGTGTCGTGTTCTTGTTTTTGTTTTCAGCTGATGTTGTCCGGAAATGCATCTTGTTATTAGTGTAATCTATTTTCATAGGCCTAATGAGTAACAGCTAATGAAAAGATGTGTGCAACACAACCGGGCTACACCCTTTTCAATATTTGGAATATTTCTGAACCATTTTAACAGATGCATGAGCTTACCACTCTCATTCAAATTGTCACCCCCAAACGCATGAAATTGATTATGAGCTTGAACAGTCAGATATTTGATTCTAATCTCAAGGTGCTCTTCAGTTGCCCAGCAAATCTTCAGGCAAACGCCGGAACGGTAACAGGTCGCTCGTGCCATTTATCGGATTGAATTAGCCAACGACTCTTTGATATCACAATGTCACCTAAATAGGCTTTCATTACCTAAATGATGTAATGTCAACACTGAATGTTTGCACAATAACACACCAATGTTAATGCATTTTGCCAGATTCTCATGAGAGGTTTGCTTTGACATGGATCAACAGTGCCACCAAGTGGTTGCGGTCGGAAGTGACAATAATTTGACTCGATGCTTTGACGATATAACTCACTTTGGAAATATGAACTGAAAGCGCTAACGTTGTGTGCTTGTTCTGTTTCAGGGTTCCGATGCCAGCTCGGAAAAATTCTTCAGCACCGCTGCATTTAAAGGTAGGGTATTTTTATATTCTGTGTTATTAAGCCAATATAATAGTGTGGAAATAGAAAATTGTGGAATGGAAGTATCTGAGGATAATGCTGCTGTGATTTTTGCTTTTGCTTCTTGCTTGTTATTTGCTAGTGTAGGGTTTAAAAGAAGAATTGTACCTTTGTTCTAGCTTCAGAACACACCAAGACTGCCTTTATTTTTCTCTGCAGCTCAGTGTGAAATATCAATCTGTATCTGCTCGCTCCAAGAAGTGACTGAAAAATCCATTCCCGGCACTCTGTTAAACGGAGGTGAAATGGATAGCGAGGCGTGAATTAGAAAATCTATGTGCTGCCAAAGCATGAAGTGTGTGGAAAATAAAGAGGAGGGTTGTCTGAACAGAAATACATCACAAAAGCGTGTCATTGTGTCTTGTTGAAATGGATGACATACTTCATAGAATGTTCTGCTATGCTTTTTTTGGAGGCTGGGGCAGGATGGGGATGGGGGTCAGAGCATGTGACTGAGTGATGTGTTGTTGTGCTGGCAAATCGCCTGACGGGCCTCTCAGAAGCAATTACCATGAATGGCCGCCTCCTTTCAGCCTCCCCAAAGTGTTTTCCATACACTGTAAGGGGCTTTGATCACTGGGCCCCAACAATGTGCAGCACCTGGGCGATGCCCACTGCAGCCGTCATGGCTGTGCTTGCTTCTGTCTGTCTCCTCCCCGTTCTCTTTTTTGTCCCTGCCCCTCCGGGTGGAGAGTCAGAGAGAGCTGTCAAGTCGCTTTATGCGACAGCACACCCCCGCAACATCCCCCACCCCCACCCCCCACCCCCCCAGCATGTGACACGGCCGCCACGCCACTAATTTACCCTTCCAGACCCCTCCAGTCAGAGCATTCACCGTTCACCATTCCTCTTCTCTGTATCCGAGGCTGTGGGGGCAAAGAATGGATGCTCTCCACCCCCCTCTCCTGCGAATGGGCATTCCTCCACAGGAGTGTGTTACCAGGATAGAGCCCTCAGAGGAAGCTGGGGGGAAAAGAGAGAAAGAAAGAGGACTCTGACCTTCTGCCGAGGCTGAGAAAAGAGGGAGACTGATTGATGCTGGCAAGACCTCCCTCTCCCGCCCCTCCAAACAACAACAATAAAGCACAGAAAAGAAAACGAAAAACACATTTCCCACATTCTTGCTCTTTGATGGTCCCCCTTCAGCCTTTGATTGGTGGCGTCCACCAGCCGTTGAATGGCCACTCGTGATGGAGGAGACTTCCTTTTTTGGAGCTGGGGGGGGGGATTTCAAGGAGACACCTCAGTGGGGTGATTTCGAGTTCCCTTCTGAAAAGGTTAGGGCTCCCTTTTGTGTCGCCTAAATCAACACCGCAACGCCTCTCTCTCTCTCTCTTCCCTGCTTTGAGCTGCTTGCTTGGGAAACAGAACACAAATACTCCCCCTCTCTTTCTCCTTCTCTCTCATTCCTTCTCTCTCACTCTCTGTCTCCCTCCCTCTCTCTCTCTCCTTCTTTTCAAGGGGAGAGGTCATCCACTTCTCTGGCCCTTATTACCATTTAAATGTTAGCCCTGCTTTCTCTTCTTCTTTCTCCTCCTTACATCCAAAGTCTCCTCCTTCTTCCTTTGCCAGCTACTAATTCCACCATTGCTGCAGTCAATGCCCTGGATTGGGATCGGCGTTCCTAAACCCAGGTGCGCTCCAACTTCACTTCTGAAGGATTTTAGTCAAGGGGTTTGGCAGATGAAAAAGAGTGCATTTGTATATGTGTGTGTGTGTGTGTGCTATTTTTTTCCCTTCTCAGGGATTACGGGGGCTCAAATTCAACCCCCAGGACAAAAAGAAACAGCTCCAGAAACTGAGCGGTTAGATTGTGTGCAGATAAATGTCAATATTTGCCCAAAGGCAAGAGTAAAAGCCTTTGCTTGTTTGGTTTTTCCGTCTGCTCTTTTATTTGTGTGTGTGTGTGTGTGTATGTGTCTGTTGTGTGCTTTCTTGTTGGTACACATGAAAATGCTTACCAGCTCTCCGGCTAAGCTTTGACTGACTCGTTGAACTCACAGAGGTGGGGCACAACATATGAGAGCACGAGGTGGTGGGGAGGGTGATGAGAGATGGGGGGGGGGGTGAATAGAGGCCAAGAAACTTACACCCAAGCTAGTCTCCATTGTGCTTCTAGCCAGGGAGCTCACTTCTACTAATGCCGAGCCTGTCAAGGCTCAACACGAGCCTGTGGGGCCTTCTCTCCTGCTCCGAGGGAGAAGAAAAGAAAGAAACGAGACAGACACGAAAGCACAGTCAGTATTTGATTTAATGATTTGTTTTTGCACTTTGCTGCTGTCGCTGCTGCTTTTTTTTTCCTCTCTCTCTCTCTCTCTTCATTTGGCATTCTGCAAACAGACGCAATCCAGGTGGCTTTTTAAACCAAACGCTGGTCATTAAAGTGTGGTGTTAAGCCTGGCTGCCTGTGCTACACCCCCACACACACACACATACACACACACACACACCATCCCCGTCCATCCACCATCCCCGTCCGCCCTCTCACTTTGATTATGGGAAGCGGAAGCCGGGCGGCTTGCCAGCCCCCCGTCTGATTGGTGCAGCCTGTCTCTCAACAACTCACCTGAGTCTTTGTATTTGTGTTTTTTCTCTACTTCTGTTTCCCTGCCGGCGGCGGTGGCCTCGTCCAAAAGCTACACAGCAATTACTGTCACCGTGAAACAGCCTTGCTCGGAGCGATTGGCTTGCAGCTTGATTGCTAATGGCCTGTGTCTTATTTGCAAAGGAATCCGCCGTGTGATGGCTTTGTTTTGGGGCCTCGACAAGCAAGCACTCCTCCCCTCGCCCCACACAACATGACACCCCCTCGGCTTCTAATAGACATGGGTGGTAATTGCTGGTGATGTTATTGTCTTTCTCTCCCTCGCTCGCTCGCTCGCTCGCTCGCAGTCTTTCTCTCACACAGGCGCTCACGTACACTTACCAAAACAATACACATACTCTCTCCTACTCAGCCAGTCCCTCTCTCTCGCTCTCTCACACACACATACACACATGCATACATGCATACACACACAGATGCACACACACATGCACACATACACATACACACATGCACACACACACATAAACACACACATGCACACACACATACACACACACACATTTAATTTAGCCCTGGCCCACACTCCTGTTAACCAAGAATTATAAAACGTTCCCCCTAGCAGAGTTAATTACATGTCTTGCCTGTTACCCCTTCACGCCTGCACCCGCAAGTCCAAACTTACCTCAGGTGTGTCCGTTTTTTGATTTTTTTTATAGCCACAGCTGCCACAGGGTTCGTCACAACTGGCTCTGCTCAGAGAAACACCTCCCTAACCCCCACCAGGCTAATAGACTGCCCCAGGAAAGGGCAGAGGGAGAGGGAGATAGAGAGGCTCTCCCCTTCTCTGATAAGACAACAGAGTGGCTTGTCACCAGAAAAGCCCTGCGCTGATATCCATCCCGAGACTGGAGGGGTTTGTGGGGTGTTGGGGGATAGGGTCTAGGCGATGACCCTGGTAATCTCTCCCGCAACTCTTCACCATGACGGGCACCGTGGCTCAAGTGCCCTCTGTCAGCGGACTAAATGGATTACCACTGATTTGTGTGCAGCATCTGTCCAGCGTGATGATATAGATGACGATGCACTGACTCCGTTAGGGAAACTTAAGATACGCATTAGTTGGGCTGAGGAACTTCTGACCTTAATGGCTCAGACTCAGAGGTCTGCATCTGACTTAGCTTAGCAGCACAGATGTTATCTAAAGCTACAGTGTCTGCTGTCTGCCAAAGCAATGATTATTTACCATGCATACCAAGTATGTGCTACATAACTGAAACATGCATACAATGGCAGAAAACGCTCATTGAAATTCTGATGTGTGTCACAGTGTAGTGCTTGAGGTTTGGTTTATGTTGTCATTATGAATGTGGGCAGTAAAACTGACAGCGTTGATCTCTCAGTCTCACTGTTCCTGTGTGTTTTCTCCCTGTGTCTGTGTGTGTTCTCCCAGTGTGCGCGTGTGTGTGCGTGTTTGGAGTGTGAGTTGAGATAATGGGCAATATGGAAATGAAACTGGGCAGCATGGAGAGCTGCGGGCGATGCAGGGCTTAAGTAGCTCGCTCTTGTCCTCACCACAGAGGAGCGCTCCACCAGCCAATTGCGAGTCGCTCGAGAGCCGTCTGCCAGAGCTCAGGCGGGAATGCGGGGGCCGCGGTGGGAAGAGGGGAAAAAAAGGGTGCAATTTGTGGCTCTGGTGACATTGTCAAGAGAATAACGAAACAGAAAAAAAGTGTGAGTGCACGCATGAGTGAGAGAGGTGAAGCTGAAGGCAGACAAACAACGCTGAAGGGCGTGCCTCAGACCATGCTCCAGGAGCACTCTCCGGAGAGTGAAGCATTCTGGGAGTGCATTAGCTCCCTTTCAGAGGCTGTCCGTCACAGCTGCATTATGGGAGCTGCCGCATATCCCCTGAGTGGCCCTGTGTTAGAGAACGTCCCCCATCAGAGCCTCGGCAGGGTTTGCAGGGCGTACGCGGAGCACACAGCGACCTGACAGAGGGGAGCGTCGAATAGATTTATTTTAATGGCTACCCTGGGAGTCTGTCAAAATCCCAGGTTGAGCATAGAAAGCTTCAGTCCAACTGCAGAAAGTTATTTTTTCTGTCTTTCTGTCTCTTCCTCCCCCCTTTTTTCCATTTTTGTCTCGTTTCCACAGTCATTTGCCCTTGAAGGACCTCTCTTTCAACCCTACTGTGTCTCCCTGTCTTGCTCCTCTCCTCTCCTCTGCACCTCTTTCTCACTCTCTCTGTGCTCTATTTCTTTCTTATGTTATTAATGCACAGGAGATTTACAGCTTCCTCCAGGAGCCCTGCTCCAGACCTCCTTGAAGGAGCCCTAAGTGTTTTTAAGGCTGTTTGTCCCCTCTGTCGGCCATTGACTGGCCTCAATGCTTTACAGCTCCCACGGGAAGGATCCAGAGGAGGCTGTAACCTGGCCAGGCCCCCGCAGGAAGGCAGACAGGGCTTCTCTCTCTCTCTCTATCTATCTATCTATCTCACACAGTTATTCTTCTCCTCTTTTTATTTCTTCAGCTGCTGCTGCTGGTACATCAGAGACAAAGAGATATTTTTCACAAGATACTGTTATTGTTTTTGTCAGTTAAAGCTGGCAGTATAGCTATGCATCACTGTTATTGGTGGTGAAAATGGGGTTCTTCTTCTACTTCTTCTTCTACTTTATAATATTTTTTCCAGTTTAAGTAAATGTCTTCATCACCCCACCCCCTCCACAGATTAGCTCCATCTCATGGGGTCAAAGGCTGTAATAGCTGCAAACTGACATGATTTGGTAGTTGCCCATTTCGGCCAGTGAGGCTTCCCTTTTTTTACAAGATGGTGGCAGTAACTCATAGGCTTTGTTGGAGAGCACACACACACACACACACACACACACACACACACACACACACACAAAGGTTAACACACCAAGACAGAGGGGCTGATTTAATGGCACAGGCCTAGTAAACAAGCAGGACATCTACCTTCCTGCCACACAGGCTACATCTTGAGTTATGGCAGGACACACACAGAGGTGTGTGTGTGTGTGGCTATGTTTGTTTTTGTCAGTGCATAATACCTGCCTGTTCACAATGTTTCTATAAGTACCAAAATATCACATTCGCACATTCTGCAATTCCATGGTATTATAGTTAGCCAAGTCTCTAGGCTAACCAACATGTATCAGTGCAGCATAGCGTCCTTGTAGCCCGAGTGGTACATCATTACAAGGCCTCCGCTGAGAGCATGTGTTTGGATATGTGTTAGGCTATGAGGGTACTTGTCCACACCAGTGTTTGCTGGCTCTGAGCCAGCTGGTGCTGAACTGTTTGAATAATGAGGGGGAATGAGAGCAGCCATCTCAGTTTCAACCCCCCCCATCCTCTTCCTCAGCACAGCCTCACCAGCACAACACACGCGGCTCAGGGGCCCAACAAGAAGCCACCGCTTCCTCCTTTTCTCTGCACTGATGGACCCACAGCGCTTTGGGTAAGCGGACAAAGAGAGAGAGCGGGAGAGGTCACCCAGAGTTTGATCCTCCGACTCTGGAGGTTTTGTAACAGACAGAGGTAAATCCATCCGTCCTAATGGAGTGATTTCACCACGGGGACAGGAGCGGGGGAGCGGGGGGGTAGGAGGAAGGGTACGGGGTGAGGAGGAGAGAGGGCTGGGTTGTGTAAACATGCGCCCCGTATCCGACATGCCACGCTAAAAAACCCCGAGCCGCGTCTGGAAGTCATCTCTCCAAGTGAAGCCCTACCTCCCCAGCACAAACATTTGAATGGGCCTCACTCCAAAGATGAAAGCGCAGAACAGGGAGGGGGGAGCAGAAAACAGAAAAGCAGCCGTTCCCCGTGTGGGTTTGTCTCGTACATCTTTTCAAGCTTGATGTTTTGTGGATTAGCGCGATGATTGAAGGTTTAGGCCAAACAACCCTGAAAACCTCAGTATGCCTGCCTGCCTTGTTCTCCCCCTCCCAACCATCTCAGTGTTCTTTGCCCGGAATGGAACCCTATCTTAAGTTGAATGGGGGGGTTTAGCAGTAGAAGAATGACAGCCCAGATCAAGTTCCCGGCTCCCTAAAGCAGTTTGTGAAAGGCAGCACTTATAGATTTGCTTGCTTTTGCATACGCTGGGCCAGTTTTAGACCTCTTGTGTTTTAAAAGCGCGCCTGCTTAGCTCATTTTTGGTCTTGACAGCGAAACGGTCGCCGAAGTTTACAAGCAGTAATTTGTTGAACACAAATACGGCAGTGTGCACTTTCCTGGCATTTTTCCTGGAAAGAGGGCCTTAATTTCCTCTTTTGAGGAGATTTGTTATAATACAAAGGACCTTAAGATTTAGTAATGCTATTGAAACAAACAGCAATTTTGTGGTACAGCATCAGCTTTAGGGATAATTTATGTAATTGCCTGTTTTTTCATTCCTTTTTTTCAGAGCAGTGTAATGCTTTACATCTGCCCAAAATGAATTATAGGATAGCAAAAGGATATGCTCCAAACATTTTAACAGGCTTTCAGCAGAGAAAAATACCTATTTAAGTTGTTCTCGGAGAAGTAATATATGCCAGTGTGTTTATCTAATGTTATAATGTACTTTGCAAAATAGGTTAGGTTTGTTTCTCTCACTTTATCGGCCTGTGTGTGTTGTTTTTCCTGCTTTTGAGCAGGACAATACGTTACCAGCACATAGCAGACATTGGCTCTATTTATAAGCATAGCATAGTATAGATGTGTGTGTATGTGTGTGTGTGTTTTATCAGAGGCACACAAACATGCTAGGGTAAGATTTAGCCCACGACGTTAGATGCTATCTTGTGCTATCTCTGTCTGTCTTACACCACTGTTCCCTATTTTCCTCTGTCCTCTCTCTCTCTCTGTCTCTATCTCTCTCCACCAGTGTCTGTGTGTGTTTGTGTGTGCTGAGCTGCTGGAGCAGTGGGTTGCCTGGCAGGAGCGGCTCACCCACTCAGCCCTGCTTTGTTTGGGCCAATTACACCAGTGTCAGTCAGTCAGCAGGCCCAGTCACGGCAGAGGGGGATTGTGTGGGATTGCTGAGGCGTGGATGTACGGATGTGTGTGTGTGTGTGTGTGTGTGTGTGTGAAGAGGACTTTAATGAGGCCTCATGACAGGAAGACTAGATGGGGAGGGATGTGAGGAAAAGGCACTCGGGTGAAAGAGACAGGGGTAAATGGACAGGTGTGTGTGTGTGCGTGTGCGTGCAAGAGTGGATGTCTCCCAGTGTTCTACCAGAGTTCATTTACCATTTTCTTTGGGTTCTCTGTTAGTTTTCTCTGCTGCAAGTGCTTTGACCCTATCCAACACCACACAGCACAGACAAAAGCAATCACACACAGCACATGATGATACCTTAACAGTATTAGCGTTAAAACCAGACATAAAACCAGACAATAATCTCTGTTCTGGTAGCCCTTTCTGCTCAACATCTCTGACGTCTCATTAATAGATTTTACAGGCTAAAATTGAGCTTGGTAAAAATGGCCTGTTTGAAAGGCATTTAATATGGATTTGCTGTAAGGAGGGGAAAAAAAGGTGCGCAGCCGTCTCTGTGTGTGGATGTGCATTGGCTCCTTCATCTTTTCGCCGTTGCCGCTGTGAATATTGATCGAGGTGTCAAAAGGTGCGCTCGGCTCATACTGGATTAGCCTGCCGCAGCACGTTCGGAATACCAACTCCTGCAGACGATTGGGTGCGTCGGGCGGCCATGGGGCGTGACCACCAAGCAAAGCGGGAGTCGGGAAGCTGGACACGGCGGCCTGCGTTGTGAGATTTTAACCTTAATGCTTAATGCTGTGCACACTACAGAACGCTCTTCCAGAGAACACTGGGATGAACGGAATGGTGATGAGGCTGAGAGTCTATTGTTATTCCAGCCAGATGGAAGTAGTTAGAGGAGAGGGTGAGTGCCACGAAAAACAGTGTTCAGATAGGCATGGTTTGTTTTTGTATGTGTGTGTGTGTGTGTGTGTGTTTGTTCATCTGTGACTGTATGTGTGTGTATGTGACAGACTGTGTGTGTGTGCGTGTGTGTGTGTGTGTGTTCATCTATGACTGCATGTGTGTGTATGTGACAGACTATGTGTGTGTGTGTGTGTGTGTGTCTATGTGTGTGTGAGAGAGAGAGAGAGAAAGAGGGCATGCGTGCGTTTGTCCCGCTGCTAGCGTTTGCGGGCGTTCCACTCTCTCCCCCTGCTGTGCTGCTGGCAGCCCCATGTCTGTTTTGCTCGCTGTCCTGTAACCGCTGGATCAGAGCCGGCAGCCAGCGCTGCCCTTCCCTTCCACCCCCACCAACCCTCAGCAGCAGCAGAACCCTGCATCTGGTAACACGAGAGATGGCATGGTCGGACCCCCGCTGCAGAGCCGGCAGGGGAGTGGGCTCGGAGCAGAGCAGGCCTGGGTGGGATCAAACCTTCTCCCTCACAACCACCCCCGTCACCCCCATCCTCTCCCAACTCATCGCCCTCAGCATCACTGCTGCTGTCCCTGAAGGGTTACACAGAGAGACAGTAAACACTGAAGCCTGAGCTGGAGGAGGACAGAGAGAGGCAGGAGGTAGAGAGAGAAGGGAGGGAGAGAGGTAGGGAGGCAAGGCACACAGCACAGCTGGCAGCCAGACAGGCTTCAGAGATCCGGCCCATGTGGAGGCAAGCGGTGCTTTAATTGCTCCCCCAAGAGAGGGGAGACCTTTGCTTTTCTTCTTGCTTTGTGTTGCTCCTTTCCTTTTTAACCCCCCTCCTCTCTCTTTTTCTCTCTCTCTCCCCTGTTTTTTTGTGCTGACACACACTCGTAAATATACAAGGCTAAACATGAACACCTTACAACAACCCTTAGGGCAGGATTTGCTTGGCCTTGTTTCCTCTCTTCCTCTCCTTTCTTCTCTCTTTTCTCTTTCTCTCCCTCTCTCTCTTTCTCTCTCTCTCTATCTCTATCTATCCCACTCAGTTCAGCAAGGAATGAGATGGTAGTGTGCTACATCTTCCACCCCCACCTCCCCCATAGGAAACACAGAAGAGCACACATAATGTTAGTGTAGTTCTCTACCACCCTGCCGAGCTGCTCTTTTTACACAGCCCTTTGCTGACATTATTTTGGAGAGTAAGAGGCAAGCGGCGTTGAGGGAATCTGGAGTTGTGTTTAACAGCAGGGGCTGAGTCGTGTCTCGAGACTCTACTGTTTGCCAGACCACAGCGCCTCCCTCTGGACATTTGGAGGGTGTGTGGGGGTGGTGGGGTACAGAAAGTTGGTTGTCGGGCAGTGCTGGGGGCTGCCTGGAGGCTGTCCCAATTTTAGGGCAGCATTTTTTTTATGTGTGTGTGGCATGCCTGGGGAGCATTCGTCGGTGGAGAGAGCGAGAGAGTGCAGGAGGGAGGGGAAATTGTGTGTGTGCTTTCGTATAAATAAGACCTAATGAACTGTGAAATGTTCCATTTTATCACCCCTTCAGCTCGCCTGCGTGGAGATTCCAGACCTTTGCCTCGGTTTCATAAGCCTTCAGAAGCGCACTCCCATCCGCAGGATTGTCACCATCTGTTAGAGATTATGGCGCTCGGAGAAGGAGCTATTTGATTTCAGGCCTCTCACTCTCTCTCTCTCTTTCTCTTCTCTCTCTCTCCCTCCTTCTCTCCTTCTTCTTCGTCGTCTTCCACCACCCCCTTCTCCTCTTCCATGCAGTGCGTGGAGGTTCAGTGCAAACAGTGACATTGAAAACCAGACAGATCAGACGGGCCAGGTCCCTCCGGCTCAAGGGGGGAAGCGTGTCGGGAAAGAAAACAGCTAGCGCTGGTGTCGGGTGCTGCATGGCCTCGCCTCTATAAGAGGAGGCAAGAGACAACGGCAGCAGAGGGAGAGAGAGAAAGAAAACGAGGGGGATGGGGGGGCTGACATATGACTCTGGTGTTTGAGCCGACAGAAGCGTGGATGTCTTGAGTCTTTGGCCTCCTCTGAGAGGGAAGCCGACTACAAGCCCCACATTGTTCCTGCCGTAACCCAACCTGGGGGCCCAGCATGCCTGAGTGGGAGGGTGAGTAGAATATTGGGTTGCCCCCACAACCCACCCCCCCACCCCACACTCCACCAATTCCCAACCTCCATCTGTGCCTATACCAACCCAGTACCCCTCCCCAAAAACCACTCCGCCACAAGCCCCTTTCCCCGGCCTAAAGTGGCGGGCCTGTTGAGAGAGGAGTGAAGCAGCTGACCCGCCCCGGACTGGACCTCCGGAGGCTTTCTGCAAATAAATAAGCCGACCCCAGCAATCCGGAGCAGCCCTGGAGTCAAACCACAGAGGGCTGGGTCATTAGCTCAACCCAGCCTAGTACTCCCCCACACACACACACACTGTGTGGAATGTTTTTGTTTGGGGATCTTGATAGGTCGTGACAGGTCACCAAGAGTCTGCAAAGAGAAAATAAACAGGGAAATACAAACCATGGATGGATGGATGGATTTGTGTCCGGGTTGAATCCGGTTTGTGTCACACTGGTTTATTGTGCCACACTGGTTTATTGTGCCAAGGAAGTTCTGGGTCTTAAAGGAATATGAGAAACAACTGAAATCCCTTAACAGTCTGTCATATATATGCACACACACACACACACACACACACACACACACACACACATGCACGTACACACTTGGGCATTGTGCCACCTTGTATTTCCGCTCTGACCCTCTGTTTTGTGTGTATGGGTGTGTGCTGCTAATCCCCAACTGACTGAAACATGAGGCCTTGGTAATGAGAGCGCCACACACACTCACACACACACAACATTGAAAGAGGTTCATCTGGAACGTTTCAGATCTAAATAAATAGTTTGGTTTAGACGGTTTTGGTGCGTCAGGCACCATTGTTTTATGATCGATTTGTGTTTTATAGACTGTCTTGCGCTGGGGCACTGGATTGATTGCTTATGGAGTATTGGATGCTCCTAGTGCCTGTTAAACATTAACCCTGGGATTCTTGACAGTATCTGTCATTCACAAGGGATTCCATCAGCCACACACACACACACAGGAAAAAGTGAGTGAATGGAGAGAATGATGATGCGTTAAAGAGAGAAGGAGGAGAGAAAAAAGAAAAGGAAGGAAGAAGGCAGAGTGAAAAGATGGGACAGGCAGACAAGTTGTCCTCCCGAGGCTCTTTGTGTTACAGGCAATTCCAGGCGAGCTGAAATCAGGTGGTGGCAATTTGTCAAGCTGACCTGTCAACACTGATTGCTGTCAGTCAGTTGCACAGAGGACAGATTCCATCTCGCTGTCTCCCCTCACACACACACACACATACACAGAGGGAGGGTGTGTGTGGGGGGTGTAAGCTCTCCCTGAGGAATTGATACTTGACACCACGGGCGATCGCGGCTTAACTGCTCCTCGCCGCCTGAGGAGAGTCTCATTGCACAGGCAGAGCGCAAGCAGCCGGCTCAGCAGCCTGGGTCTTAAGGCCCCCCACCCCCTCCTGCCGGCACCTCTAGAGCACCCCACCGCACACACACACATACACACAAACACACACACTCATTTGTACACGAGCCCCCCCCCCCTTGAGGATTTGTGTTGAGGCAGCCTGGTGGGAAAAGCCCATTTACTCTGTGGGATCGAATGGAAGTAGCTGTGTGCACAAGCAAGCAAGAGAGAGAGAGAGGGAGCTTCTGGACTCAGCACATGTTGCAGGACAAGGCAGGTGGACCAGTAACAGGGTAGGTAGGTGTGTGTGTGTGTGTGTCGGCAGAGTTGACAAAGTACCGTTTGTGTTACACTGTACGCTGAGCCCTCTCAGTCAGGGCGGGTCGGCTCGGAGTAGCGAAACACTTACCGCAGCAGCTCCCGGTGTGAGCTCGGCCACACGTGCCTAGTGTTTCTCTCTTGTTCGTTTGTTTGCTCGCTAACGCTCACGCGCTCTCTCCAACCATTGCTGACAGTCTAGTCTGAAAAGGGCACGTCTGTCAATCCCTGGAGGCTAATACACCACAGTAACCGGAGATTGGGGAACATCATGGTGGCTTGCGTATTCATTCCGGCTTAACAGCAGGACTCTCAACTCCACGTTTTTTTTTTTTTTTTTTTTTTCCATAACGCTTTTTTTGACCGTCATTGTGTCAGAGCCATCTGGCTGCAGATTGGATGCCTTGCAGCATTGTGAGGCATGAAAGGATCCTGTAGCTTTTTAACCTTCAAGTGCTGCTCTTTGAGAGATGGATAGGGTCGTGGGAGGTGGGGGTGGAGGGGGTTACTGGTGTGTGTGAGTGGGTGGGTGGGGGGACCCAAAACAAAGGCTGAGGCAAAGTAGAGTTCCCCTTCGCTGCAAAAAAGGTATCTAGCGATATTCCTCTCCTCTCAAAAGCCAGATATCCTAATGCCACTGAGACTGGTTGGGAATGAGGGATGGAGGTGTGTAAACACCGCTCATGTTGCATCTGTCAGCCCCCCAACTACAGTGACAACAGGTGAAAAGAGTGATGGCAGAAATCAGACCAGAGCCAGCAATGTCACAAGTGCTGCACTGAGATTCTCTTCCCCCTCTTCTAAGTTTCCCTCTGGCCTAACATCTTGGCATTCATACAGGCATCCATGTCTGAGGTTCACCTGTCTCTGCCCTTGCTTGTATGGTGTGAATATGCCATCGTACACAGAAGTGGGCACTTGGAAGTCGTGCCATGCTAAGTGCCTGGGTTGTTTATGGCTCTAGAGCGGGTAAGGGAGGGCACTAGGCAGGCGTGGAGCAGCCCAGCGAAGGGTGAGTGCGTGTGTGGGGTGGTTTGGGGGGGTTGGTGAGGGCATTAGCCGGCCGCTGAGTGACATAGGACCTCTGGCCGGGAGAGGAGAGGTGGCTTGCTGACAGACGAGTGCCCGCTGTGTGTGTGTCTCTCACCGCCCACGCCCTCTCAGAAGGGACCTCAAAGCCTTTGGGAGGGGATGCAGGCCAGTTTTTGGGCTGTGTGTGTGTGTGTGTGTGTGTGTGTGTGTGTGAGTGATTATTGATCACAAAGACACCCGAACTGCATGCCTGCCGCTTGTGGCGGGAGTGCTGGCATTGAGGAGGGCTTTGGTACATTAGCAGCCACTAGCTTTTAATGAGTGTGAATGGAGCTAGTGAACTGTCCTGTGTGTTATAATTTGATACTGTGTCAGAAATCTGGTTTGTGTGTGTGTGTGTGTGTGTGTGTGTGTGTGTGTATGTGCTTGAACCTTTCCTCATGGCCTCAGGTGGATGCTCGTTCTCTGTGTGTGTGTGTGTGTGTGTGTGTGTGTGTGTGTGTGTGTGTTGTACAGAGCTCTTTTTCAACAGGGTGTGAAAAACAAGGGCCAGGCCTCCATTTGACTGCAGCTCACACCTCTGTGTGCCACTGGGAGAATGTTGCGAATCCCTCAGACAGAGAGAGAGAGAGAGTAGGGCCTGAGCACCAACACCCACCCAGCACAGACATCTGATAGCAGAGGAGGTGCTGTCAGGTGCAGGGGATCTGTCATCTCTAACCAAAACCCAACAGCCCACCTAACAAAAGCGTGCACACACACACACACACACACACACACACACACCCTTCCTACTTCAAACACACAGGTCAACGTGCATCAGCGGCTTTCCTGGGCCCTCTGCCCCTAAAGGTTTAGAAGTCCTGTGTGCATCCTTGAGCCCTGGGAAATGTGGGTTGTGGGGGATGTGTTTACACTTCCGTCTCTCCCTCTCTCTTTCTCTCTTTTTCTCTCTCTCTCATGGTCCCTCTCTCGTTCTTGTTCTGCTGGGAAGAGCAGAGACACGACATGGCTGTGCCTGTCAGAACCTTCTCTGGTTACTCTCCCTCTCCAGGGGCCTGTGAGCCCCCCCCACACACACACACACATATATATAGGATATATAAAGATTTGCTCTCTGAAGGATGAGCGATGTCTGCACCAAGAGGGGTGGAAATGGACACCGTGCCGAAAGCCGCAGAGACACCCGACCCCCCGGCCCAAATCGCCTTGAATCAGCCGTAATCCTTCCCCCATGTCTCACCCTTTCTCTCTCTCTCTCATCATTCCTGTCCTCTTCCTCAGCAGTAACGTCTGGCACAGTGGTGTAGCAAATGAACTTAGCCACATTAAACATGATGACACCTCATGTTAAAACATGCTAGTGCTAAAGACTCAGGTGCTGTAAGAGTCCTATTAGAAGGAACCTGAAACCTACACACACACACTCACACACAGAGGCCAGTGAACACTCCCTATTTGGTGGAAAGGACAAGGATAGGCACCACAGGTGTGTGTGTGTGTGTGTGTATGTGTGAGCCCTGGGGGAGCCGTGAGGGGCAGAGTGTCTGTCAGAAGGGCTTAGGAAAACATTCTCGGCGCTAATCACAGCAATTACCAAAGATTGGCTGCCTTTTACAGGGAGAGCCGTGTCACAACCTGAGCCATCTGTGGGAGAAGAGCTTCAGTCAAGCATACGTACAGACACTGCCAACCCACACAACTCTCTTTTTCACACACACACACTCACAGGCACACTCTCAGTGAAGGACACACACATACACACACACTCACACACACACACACACATTCAAAGGCACACAAGCAAAAAGGCCCTTGACGTCCGTCATATCTTTCCACACCCAGACACACACATGCAGGCACACACACACACACACACTTGAGAGCCTTAAGTTGTGTCCTATCTGTCTCCTGTGGGGGCGTTGATGTGGGTGATGATAGATCTGGCCTCAAAGGTGGCTTTATCGTTCTTTGCCATAGTTCCGACTGCAAGTGCTATGCATGCATTCATGTTCACAGCCGCTACAGCATAACTTGCAGTTTCCAGAATCCCTGTTCTGGATGACGCGCGCACACACACACCCATATATACAGAGTTATAAATATACACGAAGACACATAATCATTTGCACTTGGGCACATGCATTCCCCGAATGACAGGGCAGTTGGCTTTTATTTCTGTTTAGCTGTTGCTCCCCAAGCTCAGTATAAATGAACACACCATCCCCCTGAAACCCCTCCTCCCACCCCCAACCCCGGTCCACTGCACCCTGGGATAGCTGGAGGTGTAACAGGCACCGGAACATTCCCTGTTGGAGCAGTCTGTTGACATGAGGGACCACACAAGAGTGGGCTAGGTCACCCTGTGTCAGCGTCAACACCCACACGCCACAGCAGATTACACTCATGCCAGAAGGGCTCAGAGTGTTTGTCTGTGTGTGTGTGTGTGTGTGTGTGTCACAATGTCCTCACACAAGAGACCTACTAAGGCATAAGTGAGTGTGCCTGTGTGTAATCTCACTGGTGTTGCTGTGGCAGCGGTGGTTCTCATTTCAGCTGTCTGCACTCCCCAATGTGTGTGTACTGTATGACGTCTGTGTGTGTGTGTGTGTATGTGAGCAGGTGTGAGTTTATTTTGGCACCCATGGCATGACCTAATGTCTTTTCTGATTAGGTCCACGCACACACACAGAGTTTGCCACAGGAACTCATGTGTAAACACCCTAGAAGCTTGTTTATGATGTCGGGAACACATTACGGGGGCCTATATAACTTAATAGTGTGCGGTTTTGAATGTGATCGGCGTCAAAAGAACAGCTGTAAAATCTGAGCTGAATTTTAATTCTGGAAGTTATTTCAGTTCATCTCTTTTGGTTTCCATGACTGGAAAAGAGCCTGTGGTGTAATCTGGTCTAGCTGGCAGCCCTGCGGAGAGGAATGATTGACATGGTGCTTGTGCTTTTATGGGACATGTATCTAGTGGGGGGAACTGGGGCCTAACAGACAGGCCACTGTTCTCCATGAGGAAGAGACTGAGTTTAACCTGGGGTGTTGGCATCAGTGCCTGTGTTTGAAAGCTAGTGGCATGAAGATGGTTTCTTCTTTCTTTCTCTTAATTTCTTTCTTTCTTTCCTTACTTTCTCTGGCTTTCTCTCTGTATCTCTCTCTCTCTCACACACACACACACACACACATGTGCATATACACACACACATACACACACAAACACACACACACACACATTCTCTCCAGGACATGCCACCTCTTTCGCAGCAGGGACTGTGAGGCAGGACCTCTGCCTGCTGTGAGCCCCTGGGTTCCTATTACCTAGCCCTGCCCCCCCACCCAGCAGCTCCAGCAGGCCCACAGGCAGACAGACAGACAGACAGAGGGAATGAGGAGGACCAGCATGACCACCAGACACCCATAGGACTGGTCAGGCTGGGCCCCCCTCCAGACTCTGCCATATGTAGCCTCTTGTTCCTGAGAAATGCAAATGCTTAACTTGCGCAAGACTCAGATGTGACAGACACATGGAAAATCCTGCTAAGTATTTCCATTCTGTTTTGTTATTATGTTAGGCTAGACTCTCAACATTTGTTATCTACACTAGTTTGTCCAGCCAGACAAAATGAATACATTACACACAAAAAAATGCCCTAAACAACAAGATTAATATGATGCCTGGGCATTCATTACTTGTTACAGCAGTGCAATTATGGCATTGTTGCAGCAAGCTAAGAAGCCTTGTTATTTTTCCCTCCATGGACAGTGAGCCCTTTTATGGTGAAATGGAGTGTGTGTGTGTGTGTGTGTGTCTGTGTGTGTGTGTGTGTGTGTGTGATGAGGAGAGGTGACGTGAAGGGCCCGGTTAATGGTTTGCCAGGGCATGCATGGTTGCAGATGAAAGTTTTAGTGCGTGACTCAGCTGCGTTTGATGATCTTCAGTTTTTATTCCCTTTTGGAAAGAATGAGTATAAATGTCAGTCTTTCCCTCTCTCTTTCTCTTTCTTTCTCTCTCTCTCTCTCTCTCCCTCTCTTTTTCTCTCTGGCTCAGGGCTTCATCACTCCTCACCCTTTTCAATATCCTTATTTTGGCAGGAACAAATATGTAAATCTGTCCATCTATTTTCCTTCGCTCTACGCCTCTCTCTATCAATCTCTCAATATCTTCATCTCTCCCTCTCCCCATCCCTCTTTCTGTATGTGTCTTGTCTGTGTGACCCTATCTGTTGCTCTCTGACTGATTGTAATGACTGTTTACCCGGCTCTGTGCCTGTAAAATGGAATTGGGCCGGGGAGAGGAGAGGAGAGCAGACGCCCCATTCAGCGTCCCTCCTGTAGCCTTTAATTGATTGGCTTGGGCAAACAGCAGGGTTTTTCCTTCCTCATTTGTTCACCCTTCTGAAACAACAAAGAGGGAGAAAGAGAGAGAGAGAAATAAAGAAAGAGAGAGAGAGAGATGGAGAGGGAAAGATAAGCCAGCACACACAAAGACACACACACACACACACACACACACACTGCTTTACACACACACACACAGTGCTTTACACACAACTGTTCCACACATGCATATACACACTCACTGTCTCGCATACACACACAAACACACGCACACACACACACACACATACACACACGCATACACTGCTTCACACATACATACATATTTCCTGACAGAGTAATTGGAAGAGATGCTAGGAGAGGAATACATTGTGAGAGCTGGGATGAGAAAATGGGGATGGTGGAAATGAAAGCTGTGTGTGTGTGTGTGTGTGTGTCCCTGGTCGTCTGCCGACAGGGGGTCGTAGGGATCATGCTGGCAGCGCAGGACCGGCGGCGGGCTGTCGCCGTTTGGCCGTGAAACGGGCGAAAAGTGATCTGTTTTCCCAGCGGCCGTGACTCGGGCAGAATGTGCCGGTGGTAACGAGAGAGACTGAGGGAGGGATGGAGAGAGAGAGGGAGAGATGGAGGGGGAGAGAGAGAGCGAGATAGATCCCCATGACTCTCCAGACCCCTGTCAGCTGTGACAGACAGCTGGGCTTGAGCCTGTCAGCACCTCGCAACGGGTGGGCCTTTTTTTTCCATGACTATGAACTCATTGCTCACACACACACGCACACAAACACACAGCAGTTTGCTCATCATGTGCCTAAGCTGACAGCGCAGCGTCATCTGCTGGCGAGCTTCAGCTCCTCTCCCTGAGAGCAGAGCAGAGGGAGACACTTTGGCTCTGACAGGTACTGGGAATCCTTAACCTCCACCACCACTACCACCACCACCTCCATCCTCCCCCTCTCCACCACCACCTTCACCAGGGGCATTACCTACAGTTACATCAGCCATGGCTCCTCGCCAGGCTAGCCCCTGTTTGGATACTGATTAAAAACACTGGCAGCCGGGCATGGCCCAGGCAGTGGTGTAGGAAGTCTTGGGGGTTAATGACCCAAGACACCATGTGTGTTTGTGTTGGTGAGTTTGCGTGTGTGTGTGTGTCAATTCCCCTGTGTACCTGAGCAGGTGTTCCCAGGGCATCTACTGGCCAGAGTCACAACACTGTGAAATCTCTCTCCTCTGTGTGTGTGTGTGTGTGTGTGTGTGTGTGTGTGTGAGAGAGAGAGAGAGAGAGAGTGTGTGTGTGGGTGTGTAATGCATGTAAGAGCAATGTTTCACCAAGGCAGTGTGGAACTGCCACGAGTGCGGTACGAAGGCTGTGAAAGGTACCACGAGTCTCTCCAGAGCACCTCAGGGGCCCCTACAACAGAGAAGCTTTATTTGCTAAAATACTCTTACCATACATCCAGTATTAGTATAAGATTAGTCTTAGAGAATGTAAATGTAGAGAAGAGAAATATGAGGCTCTTTGAGAAATTGCATCACTTTTATTTTCGTCTACTGCAGCTCATGAATACGTGTTTGTGTTTGTTCATTTCAGGCATTAGCATATCAGTGATGCATTACCTGGAGGCTTAAAAGCTCTCTCTCTCTCAGTGAGTGCTTTTCAGGTTTTCTGCTCTAACTGATTTATGGGAGTCCAAAGAGGAAGACGTGTCTGCCGCATAAAATAGCCTACATCCACCTTACTGAGGTGAATGGATGTCACTTTATGGTTAAAAGACTGCATAATTTCTCACTGATGCAGGTTTATGATGTTGAATAGTATGCTTGAATTATTTTATGGAATTATTTTGTTTTCTTTAAGAGTAATGCTTAAAGGAGGCCCTCAGTTTTCTCATTGGCCTTCAGAGAAGCTCAGCCTAGTCACCCTATTGTCAGCTTTTAAAGAGGCAGGGGACTCTCATCTCTGGAAGGCTTTCTGGAAGCCCAGTGCTGAGTAGATGTAGAGGTGGACACACACACACACACACACACACACAGACACCAACTGTCAGGGTCGGGGGTCAGCTGTGCTAAAGGTGGCACCCTGTGAGGCGATCGGTAACCTGCAGGCACTGGGGTCTGACAGACAGGATTTAAAAACACTTTCACCTTTCAACTGATCGTGTTGTGGAATGTGTGTGTGTTTGTGTGTGTCAGCACGGAATGAGATACTCCAAAGGCTTGAAGCTCCATAAATCTGTCAGGATGTGTCCAGGCTGAAAGACCAGTGCATTCCTCCAGGCCCTTGGCAAATCAAGCAGGAGAGGAGGAGGCTGCATATCAGAGGAGAAAGAATGTGTAGATTCACAGGAAAAAGAGAAGAGCACCTGCCTGAGCTGATGAGAGTGCTTTTTAATTGGAGTTAATATACTTGTGGGTGTGTGTGAGTGTGTGTGTGTGTATGTGTGTGTTTAACAGAAGGAGCCTTGGTTAAGCGAGCAAGGATTATCATGTCTGCAGACCCCTCGCCTAGTAATCCCAGCAATCACCATATCAGCATTATTTCAAATAAGACCCCCCTCCTCTTATTTGCTCTTGCTCTTTCTCTATCGCTCTTTCTCTCTCTCTCTTTCTCTCTCTCTCTTTTTTTTCTCTCTCTCTCTCCATCAGACCCTCAGTCATTCAGTCAGATCCTCTCATGTGGCACCACAGTAATTCTACGTGCCCTGACGCTAGTAAACATTCTTCCTTTTCCAATTACACACTTCATCACCTCCCTACACCCTCCTGCAATCTCCTGCAAATGCCATTTCATTTTGGGCTAGGAGTGGTGGTGCTGGTGGTGGTCGTCGTGCAGGTGGTGGAGGAGGAGGGGTTTATAAATTGCAAGAAATGACTTGGACCCATGCATGCGCTGTTTATCTAGAAGCTTCCTTTTCCACCTCCTCGCACGGCACTTACGGATGTTATGTTGCCACATCGCATATCAGATCAATTATGCAAGCCAGTGAGCTTGCCGTGGTGTACGTGTGTCCACGTGCAACAGATGTCCGGGTGTATAGGTCCATTCCAAATAAATGCACCAGGACGCGAGTACGCAAAAGCCCTATTCCTGTTTAAGCGTGGTTCCCAGTAATGAATTTCTCTGCTAGTGCTCAAGTACTCATACTTCCATTTTGGTGTCAAAGTTCAATTTGTTATTTCCTTTTTATGTTATTTTTTTCTTATTTTTGGCCTTCGCGTTAAGTATCCGCTTTCCAGTATTTCCTGCCGAGTGTTACAGTGGGAGTCAGGGCCAAAATGGGTGAAAGTGAGCTTTTGGAGCTTGGAGAGCGCCGCATTGCATGGGGTCATTATCAAACAGGATTAGCACAAGCAGTCAGCTGGCAGCTATTGGCATGGTGGGGTGGGCTGGGGTGGGGTGGGGGTGTGTAGGGACTCAGGGTTCAGGGTTGGCTGTGCAAGAGATGTGCCAAGCCAGCAGCGTGCTAAGCCTCTCTGAGGCCTCTGCCATTAGAGCGGCCCATGACCATGTCATCTCTCGCTACACAGCCGCTCCCAGCCAACATGTCATTTTCCATTTGTGTCCGACCAGAAACCAGCACGGCATTGCCTTTCCTTTCACAAACCGAGCACCAGTGAAGGCAGATGCTGCGTCTCTGTTTCACCATGATCAGTAATATTGGATTTCTTGTCTGAAGGTTGAATATAGCCGGGGGGAAAGCTATTTTCAGTGGACTGACAAGGAGACAGACTTCTCACAAGACATATTTGGTGTGATGCTGGGCTGTTACAGATGGTGAGGTTGAGGTTGAAATGTGGAATAGGATGTTTTATAGTATGTTTGTGGTGAATCATAGTCACTCTTTCCCTGATTTCATCTCTGTCTTGCTTTTGGGACAATGTGCTGAAAGCTCTTTGTTTTGGTGCTGCTTTGAGGTTTGTTGGTGTTCAGGTTGTCTTTGAGAGGGACAGCTCTCTGTAAAATACTGTATTGTACTGTATTGGACCAAAGCATCAAAGCTGTGGATTTCTAGCTGACCAAGCACTTTATTATCATCACACACACACACACAGGGTTTCACAGGGCTTCATCAGACTACTATTAGGCCTACTAATATTACTGCCAGTGCTTGCTGTTGTTAGCAAGTGTTGCATCTGTGGATAATTATATTAGCAGATATCTAGCCTGTTTAGCCTTTAGTTATCTGTGCTAGTTAACCTATAGCATAGTTGTAGTAGCTGACTCTGTTAATGAAATCCCTAACACACACATACACAGACACACACACACAAATACACACACACACATGCATGCACGCACTTGCACATATATACATCTACATGCACAGGTCTGTGCTTCCATTTCAGTAAAAAAAACTGAGAAGTGTCCATGGCAGCCATTTTGAATCCCAAACAGCAGCAGTGTTTTTGTTGTGTTGGGAAGCTATAGGCTGATGTTGAGGCTGTTTCCAGGGATCAAGGCGCGCTTACAAATTAACCCTCGTGGGAGGAGGGGGAGCGGCTCTCATCTCTAACACCTCAGCCTGGCCCTCGAGGCTTCATTACAGAAAGAATAGACTTCACCTGTTTCTCCCTCCCTCTCTCTCTCTCTCTCTTTCACTCTCTTTGCCTCACTCTATCTCTAGCTCTTCTTCTTGCTTTCACTCTTTCACTCCCTTTCTCTCAGCAGTGCCAAGAAAAAAAAAAAGTGTTCACACATAATAACCCCCAGCATGAGCTGGTGGTGGGTGAGGTGTGTCAGAGAGAGAGAGAGACAGAGAGATGCTGTTGCTGCCTGCCTGCCTGTCTGTTTGGTCTGGTCTGCCTACTCAGCTGCCGGCCCCCGTCTCTTCCCTGCTGTTCTGTTTATTAAGCACTGGATGTCCTCCATCAGGGACGGCTGACTGCCAGAGGCCCAGCATGGCCTCTCCTTCCTCCTCATTCTCCTCCTCCTCCTCCTCCTCCTCTTCCTCTTCTTCCTCCTCCTCCGCAGCAGCATCAGCAGTGCTTGGCCTGGCCTGGCCTGCCTGCATCCGTGGGAAGGGAGCCGGCATCTGCCCTCGGCCGGGGTGTGAAAGGGGCGGCGGGGCGTGGGGGGTGTAGACAGACGCGCAGAGCCATTCTGATGAGGTCGGATACAGACAGAAAAAAGCTGCAGGGAGAAATGAAGGCAGTTTTGCTTGGCAGAGAGAGAGGGAGAGAGAGTGGGAGAGAAAGAAAATGAGTAAGTGAGCGAGTGAGAGTGCGAAGGAGGGAGGGAGGGAGAGAGAGAGCATGTTGGTGCAAATGGAGTGACCAGAGCGAGCTGACAGGGTTTTAATGAGTCATTCAGCTCCCTCTTTTCAAATCTGATGGGAGCTCATTTGCTGCTGCTGCCTCCACCGACGCCTTCTAGTTTGCTGGCCCGGGCACAGCTTGGAGGGCACCCCACTCAGTAAGAGTTCAGCTGTTTGCCTCTGTGTGTGTGTGAGTGTGTGTTTGACTAGGTTCTCAGTGCCAAAGGATGAGTGAGGGCAGAGCCAAGCTTCCTAATGCGAAAACTGCTCACAGCTACTGAGCCTCTGGGATGAGTCGTACCCTCGGCCGAATGATGGATTTATATTGTGCCAAGGTCTGCAGTACATTGTGTGTGTGTGTGTGTGTGTCTGTGTGTGTGTGTGTGTGTGTATGAGGTTCGCTCCGTGTTTTCATCTGTCCCTCTCTTAGGGTGACAGATGTCGGACATAATGACACGCCTGGTGGGGTTGCTCCTGGCTCAGAGAGTATTGATCATGCTCTGCCCGCCCAGTGGGGGGATTTTACTCGTCCTTAATGATGGCATCACACATGCACACACACACACACACTACACGTATATGCTTGCTCTCCTGAATCTCAAGGGCCTTTTGGCACAGTGCAGCACAGCCTGTCCTTCTTCACGCTCCCTGGGGAGCCTGTGGCAAGAGGCCCTTGGTGGGCCCTAGGGGCCCTGTCATGTGGGCTTAACCATCCATAACACAGCCTCAGCAGGGGCCCCCAGAGCACCCTGGGGAGCCAGCTCCAATCAACAGTTTTAGCTTGGGCTCTATGTGTGGGTGTGGGTATGTGTGTGGGTGTGTGTGTGTGTGGTGGATGTACGTGCCCCTGGAGGGGTTGGAGATAAGAGTTGGTTACAGGTTATATATGCGCTGACGTCTCCCCAGAGCTGCCTGGGTTTCTACGAAATCGAGCATGCTCTCAGGGGAAATGACGGAGAACCCAGGCTCTCCTCTCTTCTCCCTCTCTCTCTCTCACACACACACACATACATACACATTGTGTACACATTTTCAGACACACAGAAAAAGAGCTGCAGTTTACCTACCAACTAAACTATTGCCTCAGCCACTCATGGTGAAGACTGAGATAAACATGAACTTAATTGCTGAAATGAAAGGTTAACACAATTACACACACACACACACACACACACACACACACACACACCTGTTTGGATGGAGAGAGCTGGCTCCAGATGTCCACTCAGAATGATGCATTATGGGTAACAGGGTCATAGTCCCCACTAGTGCCCCTAAGTCCCCCTGTGCCCTGTGGTGTCTCAGCAGCCTGTCACTGACCCCCAGTTACACTGGCCATGAACACACACACACAGCATAGGCACTTTCCAACTACTCTCCAGGATGTCATCAGTCTCAGACAGGGCTGTTCCTCACACAGATGCTGTCGAGACTGTCACATTGAGAAAACACACACACACACACACACATAGACACACACACTCCTTTAACTCACCAGTCTGCTTATATCTGTGATGTCCCTCAATCTGTGAACATGAAAACACTAAACCAAAAAAAACAGGTGCCTTTTGAAGTTCTGAATAGTGTTTCTAGGTCACCGTCAGACACCGGCGAGTTGGCAAACAGCCGCATCTCAGCCAAATGCCTCGTCAAGTTGTCAGCTTGGCACAGGCTCTGGTGGAAACCCGTCGCTCGTCTGTTTGTTCTCGCCTCTGACGGTGGCTTCTCGCTCAGTTTGACGCAGCAAGTGCTTGTTCGCTCTTTGTTTATCCTGCGCTGTGTTGTTATTTATCCGTCAGCCTTTGGTGTGTGTGTGTGTGTGTGTCTGTTGTTAGCTTGTCATGTCAGGGCCGATGATGTGCTTTGGCAGACTTTTTGTTTCTCTCACCCTAGTCCTCGTCACACAGATGTCAGATATTGAGGAGTCGGTCACCCAGGCCTTGTGCCGCCACAGTTCCTCTTTAGATTTGTCACTAGTGCTACTCATCTCTATTCTCTCTCTCTCTCTCTCTCTCACTTTCTCCTGTGTAACCAGGAGTGTGTGCCAGGAGTGTTTTTTTAGTGTGTGTGTGTGTGTGTTTGTGTGTGGGTGTTCCTGTGCTTTGAAAACAAAGTATGTGTCAGTGAAGGATGTGACGGCTGGGTCCAGTGCTGTGGAGGAAGCTGTCAGGATGGGTTGGCGGGGGTGACAGTGACATCTCGATGGCGCCTTTGGTGCTCTCCCGCGCTGACTGTGCTGTTTCTCTCTTTTCATTCTCTTTCCGTGAGAGGAGAGGATTGTAAGCCTTGTAACAGAGGGAGATGATTCAGACATACTTCTGGGAGAATATGTGATAGTAATGGTTGAGTATGAGATTTTAAAACTCTCTCTCTCTCTCTCTCTCTCTCTCTCTGTGTCTCTGTCTCTCTCCAGTTCCAGATTGTGGTGTTGATCCACTCTCCACCAATGCCAGCCAGGAGCTGCGAGGCCTGGGCGTGCCCAAAGTGTCAGGCCTAGAGCGCAGCCAAGAGAAGAGCCACGACAGCGGCCGGGAGCAGCCCCCTCCACCCGCACCTGCCGCCACCACCAACAACGGTAGCCCCCAGCCGCTCAAGCCCCCGGCACCGGCACCTACTCACCCCTCGCATTCGCACCCCCTTCAGCCACCTCTGGTGCCCGTGCGACCGCTGGGACAGCCCACTCCGACGCCGGCGTCCGCCGCTCAGAGTCTGCAACCACAGCCGCACCATCACCTCCACCACAACCACCACCACCACCATCACCACCACCAACAGCACCACCAGCAGCAGCACCATCTCCAGCAGCTGGCAGGAGCCCGCCCTTCACCCCCCCGAAGACCGCCTCCACCGCCGCCTCCTGCCACGCCGTCTTCTCCGCCCGCCACCCTGCCTCTCGCCCAGGGCCCCGAGCCGTCCCAGGCAGCGCCACCGCGGCCACCCCAGCTCCCCGAGCGCCCCGAGCTCCCGCCAGCGCACCCTTCGCACGTGCACCCGCGCCCTCCGCCGACGCCGGGCCTCCAGAACCACCCGCCTTCGCCCGCTCTGCCCGGCCACCAGAGGCCGCCCTCACGCTGCCACCCACGGCCCCTGCCAGCCTACGGCAGCAGCCTGAGTCTCAACGGCCTGAGGTAAGAGGGAGAAATAGGAAACAAAACAATCTCAATAAGTAAACCAACAAATAAATAAACAACATTTATAAATAAAAAGTCAAAAAGAAGAACTTGTATAAATAAATAGACAATCAATAAAGAAATATATATTGATTCATGAATAAATAAGCATTTATAAATAAATAGTAAATAAACAGAACAGGGTTGCTACTGTGTTGCTACAGAATTGCAACAGCCACAGCTCAGCTCTAGAGTGTGTGTCCGGAGTGTGTGTCTTTAGTGTGTGTCTGATGCAGTGGATTTGATGTGAGTGATGAGTGTGTGATGATGAGTTGCATTGACACCATATAATATTGCTCTCATTCATTTTGCAGAGTAGGGCTTTGGCACAAATAAAACTGGAGCTTCTGCAACCCTGGTGAGAGACAGAGAGCCCAGACAGGAGAGAGAGACAAATACACATGCAGACTACCATTCATACATACATAAACACATATATACATGCTTGAGGTGTACACATAGTCTGTGCATGCCCAGACTGCTAATCTCCATACTGACAGTTCTCTCCTGGATACTGGCTATCTCAGACTCTCTCACTCTCTCCCTCCCTCCCTCCCTCCCTCTCTGCACACACACACACACACATACACACTCCTGTATGAGTTGAATGGCATGGCACACACACACACACACACACACTCCTGTATGAGTTGAATGGCACACACACACACACACACACACACACACACTGCTGTATGAGTTGAATGGCTTTGAGTGGTAATAATCATTGGAGAGCTATAATGAGGATGAAGAAACAGCTCCAAGTCTCCTATGGAGAAGCGGCCAAGGAACAAAAGCTTGCTCGGCTCTCAGCTCTCCCCAACACACACACACCACCACCACCACCACCTCTCTTTCTCTCCTCTCAGATCTTAGAGTACTTCTCATCCCATACAAACTTCCCTCATGGCTACTGAACCACCAGCATCAGCACACGCACCAGCACACCTTCACACCCTTCCCCCACCCAGCCATCATGCCCACGCCTGCACCGCCCATGGTGCGTACCCCAGCCAGAAATGTGAGGATAAGTAGAACGCAACTCCAAAACAAAACACAGCTCCACTTCCCTAGCACAGACAGACAGGCACGCAGGCAGGCAGCCGAGGGCCCAAGCCCATGCAGAGTATCATGTTCAGAGAGCCTTTGTAGCTCCTACAGTGTGTTAGGGTGTGTCAGCCACACTTGGTAATGGTGTTGAAGCCTGAAGCGCTCTCTGGGGCCTTGTGTCTTCAGAGGGTAGTGCTAGAGTTATGTTGTATCTGAATAACTACTGACAGGCAACAGGTGCCGATTTGGGTGGTGTGCTATTGTGCTGAGCTGTGTCTGTGATATTTTTGTGTCACAGTTGTGCTTGAACAGCTGTTGTGTAACTTTTGTACTTGCGTGTAAAACACTTGTGTCCCACTTGTTTCTTGGTATTCAAAAGAAGTCTCGGTGGTGTCAGATTTGGAGCTGTGAAGCTGTGAATAATGCTTTTTATATGCTTCAAATAACCTCTCTCTCTCTCTCTCTCCCTCTCTCTCTCTCTCTCCAGCAGCAGCAGTCGCAGCAGTACTCCAGGGAAGTCCCAGAGCGGACCCCCTCCTTCGGCCCCGCCAGCGGCACCTCCTGGTGCCCCTCACCTGCCCTCGCACCCGTCTGCGCTGCCCCCTGCTGGCGCGGGCTCGTCCTTCCCGCTGCCCCTGCCCCCGGCCAACCCCGCCGCGGCCCACGCCTTCCCCGGACCCGGGCCACACCCGCACCACCCCAGCATGTTTGCGCCCCCTGCCGCCCTGCCCCCACCTCCTCCACTGACCTCCAGCACCCTGCCTGTGCCCGGACATCCCGCGGCCGCCAGCGCCTACTCAGGTACCCCCGCCTACCCACGATGCACCACTCATGACAACGAGCAAGACGCAAACACTCTTCTCCTCTCTGGGCATACTTCTGTGCTCCTCTTTTTCTGTCTTTATTCTCTTTTTTCTCTCTCTTTTTCTTCTTTTTTTCTCCTCTCCTGTCTTCTCTTCACTCATCTCTTGTCTGTAATTTTCTGCCCACCTCTGTCTCTCCTTTCATGGCACTCAGTTAGATAACAGTGGTTATCACCTCCATTGTCAACTGCATCTTAGACAACTAACAGTCTGCCTGGAAGCTAAAAGTGTGTGTGTGTGTGTGTGTGTGTGTGTGTGTGTGTGTGTGATGTGCTATGTCTTTAAAAATGTTTTACCTGCTGTTTAATAGTTTATGAAACCTGAAAAAGCAATGAAACATTTAATTACCAAGTCATGCCAGATAGATTTTGAGCACTGAGCTTTAATAGATATTGACAGTGTCTCTTCCATTGTCTCTCTTCTCTCTTTCTCTCTCTCTCTCTCTCTCTCTCTCTCTCTGACTGTCTCTCTCTTTCCCGCAGAGCAAGACCTGCTGAGGCAGGAGCTGAACACTCGCTTCCTGGCCTCGCAGAGCGCCGACCGCGGGGCCTCGCTGGGCCCGCCACCCTACCTGCGCACGGAGTTCCACCAGCACCAGCATCAGCACCAGCACCAGCATCAGCACACGCACCAGCACACGCACCAGCACACCTTCACGCCCTTCCCCCACCCAGCCATCATGCCCACGCCTGCACCGCCCATGGTGCGTACCCCAGCCAGAAATGTGAGGATAAGTAGAACACAACTCCAAAACAAAACAAATACCAAAACAAACAAACAAACAAACAAATATGGTTGTGGGTGAGAATGGATAAGTAGAACCCAACAGCAAAAAAAAGAACTCAAATAACAAACAAACAAATATGCAAACAAGGGTGTGGGTGATGTGAGACATGTAGGTATAATACGGACAGCACGACTCCAGAAAAAGAACCAAAGCAAACAAATGGAAGTTTATGTGTGGGCGTAAGGTGGGTTGCGAATGGGAGGCAGAGGAGAGGATTGAGAGGTTTAGCATTTATTTATTATTTCATTTGATTTATCATCTGTCATTTTGCAGTTACGTGTGATGAGTAGCTCTTGTCAGTAATGTAGTTTGAGGATGGTGTGTGTGAGTGAAAACATTCAGTTTCATCAGACTGCTTGAGAATCTCGCAGGCCTGGTCTTTAGGCGCTAATGCTAATATTAGCTTCCTTTCAAAACAGACAAAAGCCAGACCACCTTTTTCCCTTACCAAAAAGGCCAGTTCACTCCCAGTTCTTCCATAAGCCATTCATTCTCATGCACATTACGTATATGTACTTAGTGTTAAGTTTGCTCGTCTGCGTAACGCAAAGTAAGCCATCCAACAGCATGTCAGACTTGCTTACATTTTTCCACCCAGCGGAGATTACTTCTTCCAACCGCTGATACTCCCCAGGCTACCTCATTTTTGGGTTAGTGAGGCTAACAAGAACATTGTAGGTTATTATGGAGTTTCAGGAGATTGAAGTTTATTTTTCCTTTTTGAGGGGGACCATGTATAAACAAGAGTTCAGCGGAAAAACAGGAAAAGTCCTGGTTCTAATCATATTAAATTGAATTAAACACAATTGAATAATTATAGGATGGATTTGGGATTGCTTTGGGAATAATAAATAGAGGACTTACCAGGAAAAACCGCCCCCCCCATTTAGTGTGTGCCCAGCATTTAGGGGCAGGTCACGAAAGTTCTGAGAGGGAGGAGTATTGTTCAAGTGTGTGTGTTTTGATGTGGTGTGTGGATTTGTCTACATGGATTATTCTTGTGTGAGTGTTTATGAAATAATATCACCATGTTAAATCTGTGTCTGTGTGTGTGTGTGTGTGTGAGAGAGAGAGAGAGCTCTCTTGGAGAGTGATTTAGTATGTGAGGAGACGTATTTCCTGTTACTGGTTGGGGTTTTTGGTCGCTGGAATAAGGCAGGACTGCCAACGTCTCCAGCTTACCACAGCTCTCCAGACAGGCGCCGGCTGTGGCACGGACCTGGCCCAGATCCATGCCAAGGCTGGGCCCGATCCGCTGCACAGTCCCCTTGTCCTCCCTCCACCCCTCTGCTAGGCCATCTGGGATGGAGCCTTTCTTCACTTGTGTTTTCTCTGGCTCAGCCCTCCTCACCCATCTTAATGCAGTCTGCTCTCTCTCACTCTCTCTCTCTGTGTCTCTCTTTCTCTCTCTCTCTCTCTCTCTCTTTGGTCTGTCAGTAAGCACCCCGGCGCAGTGTGTCTCAGTTTCAGCCAGGCTTTTGAGAGCCTCTACCAGCTTATCCATGCTGGCTCTAATGACATCACTGATTTAAGCAGGATGGGGAGGTTCACATTACTTGAACAAAGACTTTGGGCTGGCAGTGTGCAGTTCATCAGCTTTAACAGCCCCACCCACACACACACACACACACACACACACACACACTGTTTCTCCCATACATACATACATATATGCATACATACATACATTCATATCACAAAAATACACTGTTTCTCATTTACGGGAGCAGACACACACACACACACACACACACACATTTTCTCAATCGCGCACACACACATTCCCCCTCATGTGTCCCATGCACTGTGTGAACTCGTTGACTCGAGACGCTCTGACATCTAATGAGGCCATAAAAGCCCTTAGCCAGAGAACCACAGCGCCTTCGCCACAAGACCAGGGGGAAACAGATCTCTCCCGACCCAGCTTGGATTACTCTCAGGGCCCCAAGTAAGGGCCAGCAAATGAAGGCACTGGAAGTGTTTTGAAGCATTGCTGTGGCTGTGCTGTGTGGAGGCCAGGGCTAGGGCCATGGTCACGGGTCGCCTCAGTAATAGCATGGGCCAAAGGAGGAAAATGAGCTGTGGAGTTTCACCACTAATGAGACCCACAAAGGGGGCATCATGTCGAGCTCCCCAGAATGGCAAATAAACCACCAGATGTTGGTTTGAAATGGATTTGTTTTAGCTTTGATGTAGGGTTTGCAAAGACATGTACACCCATCCACACAGTATATACACAAGTGTGTGGCACACACACACACACACACATGCACTTGTGGATATAATGGTGATTTATTTGTTCAGTATTGCTCATGGTGATGCGCAACATGGCCGGGTTGATTTGTGTTTCTGTGTGAATGTGTTGAACCGAGGCTGGCCAAGTTGTCCCCTTCCAAAAAAAAGAAAGAAAAGAACCATGTCCCTCGGGAGCTGAAAAACAGAACAAAAGGAGGGAAAAAAGGAAAAGGAGGGAAAAAAGAAATACATGCTTTTGTCTCACCACTCCCATGCACTGGTGTGTCTGAGCTCTGTTTGTCTCATTCCTTCCACAGTTTGACAAATACCCAACTAAAGTCGACCCCTTCTACCGGCACAGCGTGAGTTCCTGCTTTGTTTGAACTGTTTTTTGCTTGTGTAGCTAATGTGCCTTCTCCCTAACTCTCTCCCATCTCCACCCCCAACGCCACCCATTCATCTCCACCCTGTCCCCATCCAGCCTACCTGCTTGCCTGTGCCTTGCGGCTGTCTGTGTGTGTGTGTTTGTGCGTGTGTGCCGCCTTAGCCCTTTCTCCATCCACGCTCTCCATGACCACATACCCCAGTACTCTTCAGACTGAACACGAGGCCCACAGATCGGCTGTCTTAAACTTGATCACCAGACAGCAAAAGGCAAATTCTGTGCTGTTGCTAGGTTAGATGAGACAAGTGTCAGCTGTGAGATTGTCTCTAATTACGAGCAAATTGTTGACTTGGATATAATTGCTTATTTATGTTTGTGATTGCGTGATTGCTCCAAATTGCTTATTTATGAACAATTGCTCAAGGCCAGTGTTTTAAAATTGTGGTGTGATGCAAGGTGTGATTAGCGAACCATCTGTGGAGAGTACCATCCCCATCCTCATTAAGGTGTCATTTATTTACCCTCAGACTGCAGATGTGATCCTGTAGAGTTTTAAAATGCCTTCCAGGCAGTAGTGCTGTCATTTGCCCGACTGTGAGCTTAGGATTTCTGCATTGATGATTTTGCAGAATATCTTCTGCTGTGACTGAGGCTAATACAGGGGGTGTTTTGTATCCCTGATTTGCATTTTTATATTTCTGATTTGATGCATCTGATTCTGATTTATTGTAAGAAGAAAAGTTGTAAGATGTACCCACATGGTTAAATCATGGATAAAACTGGGGTGCTGTCAATATTTTTTGAAATGTTTTGTATTTTTTGTAATTTGTCTGAAACAGTGTAATGGGGTTCATACATGATGTGGCAATTACTTGGGAAATGACTGTAGTTTTGTGAACTAGTAAACTAGGAAAGTCCATCCTCATGTATTTCCAGTGTGGATAGAGGGCCCATGCACCTCTCTAACATGTAGTGCTGGTCTGCTTGTGGTAGGGAGTCCAGCTACTGTCTATGAATGTCTTTCATTAGCACTGGGTTTACATGCTGACCATGAGATGTCTGATCATTGTTTGCTGTGGTGATGGTTTATGCTTGCTGATTTTGCTTGCTGGCTTATAACTGTCTACATTTCATGACCACCCCATCCCTCCACATACATTAGAGCTAAGCTTGGTTGTGCACTGTATGTGTGTGTGTGTACATGTGTGAGTTCTTGTGGATCCCGGCTGACACGACCTCGCGCCGTCAATTACTCCAGTGGTGTCGAGGTTACTCAGCCGCTGCTCCCGAGGAGCATAAAAGCAGCAATTATCCCCAAAGAGAGGCAACCTCCTCGACGGGGCCATCACCGTAATCACACATCCACTCCCTCTGCTCCCCCGCCTCTTCATTGAAAAACACACTAGCCTGTGGAAAACCCTGTGCTAGCTTTGCAACAGTTTCAAATGACATTGGTGTAATTATACAACAGCGACAGCAACGACAACGTGCCGCCCAGTTCTTTTCAGTCGATCTGGAATCAGCGTAATTATTATTTGTAGCCATCAAATCATTGCACAAAGCAAGGTCACCCCTGCACTTTTGTATCTTTCTCCCCCCAGCAATGGTCTCTAAATGTCAATTACATGCTTTATGCTCATGATAATTGAGTGTCATACTCAGGCAGATGATTATTTTAATATCTTTGGGTAAGAGATGCCTGCTTCACTCTTGTCTTTAAAATCACACTGTAGACCTGCCATAGTGGCCACAGTTCTTCTGTATGGTCATGTTGTCAAGCTGTAAATTCGTCAACTCGTAATTGTCATGTGTACAAGAAAAAAGTCCAAAAACGTAGTTTTAAACGGTCATTGAATGACTGTAGGGCCTACTATGAGCCTCATTCACTGCAAAAGCCCAGTTAGTTTTGGCAGTGTGAATGGCTATCACGTTTGATTTGATTTGAGTCAGAGCTCTCTCACTCTCCCTGTCAGATCAAGTGGACTCTACATCAAGAGTCCCGGCACCTCATAAACCTTGAGGAAATGTGGATTCAGGGGCAGCTGCTGCATTGCATTGGGCTGCGTGTTTTAGATGTGAGCTGTGGGCTGAAAGGCAATCTGTCCTCTGTGTCTTTTCTCAGCTGTTCCACTCCTACCCCCCGACCGTCTCCGGAATTCCACCGGTCATCCCTCCAACCGGGCCCTTTGGATCTCTCCAGGGGGCCTTCCAGCCCAAGGTACGTACACACACACACACACTGACACTGAGCCATGCCCAAACAATGCACACTGTACCCCATAAAAGCACACCACACCCTGCCCATAAAGCAGCACATGATCCCAGCATGTATTTATTTTCTATGAAGTCTTAGTCCTTGTGAAAAGCAGTAAAATTCCTGTAGATTAAGCCATCTCTGTCCTGCTCCTGTACAAACACACACACACACCTGTTCACCAGTGACAGCAATTTTATCTAACCAAGAGTAGAACTCATTTTTAAAACCCAGTATTTGGCCAAGTGTGTTGCTGTGAAATGTTGAAACTATCTCAAAGGAGGTAAAGTATTTGTTACTTATAGTGATAAGAGGACTGAAATGGGTTTTCTGTAGAGGTCTGTTCTGTGCAATACTGAGCTGAATTGAATGAGACTTGTAGGTCAGATGTTGCGGATGTTTGCTAAAGTCTGCTCATGTTGTGTGTATCTGTGTGTCTTTTCAGACGTCCAGTCCTCTTGATGTGGCAGCCAGGCCTGGGGCCTTACCCCACACACTCCTCCAGAAGGATCCTCGGGTATGCACACACACATACAGTACAAACACACACGCACACACACACACACACACACACAGACAGTATCTATACACAAAAATATGCATAAACACCAACACAAAAAAACAATTCACACACATACACACACTCACTTATTCACACTCATTTATTACTAATGCCAGAGGGAGAAAGATTAATGAGATCAATTTGCTATCCAGTTGCCGCTGAACCTTATGTGGACGTTGGCCCATTGATCTGGCATTCTTAACAGGCTTTTATTTCAGATCCGTTTTCAAGGCTAACCCATTAGTTTGGATTTCTCTCCCACACCCCCACTTCTGCCACCATGCCATCTCCCTCCCTCTCTCTTTCTCTCTCTGTCTCTCTCTCTTTGGGGGCTGTTTAAAATTTCTCTCTCTCGCACTAGTAGTGGGGATGAATTATCCATCTGTGAAAGTCCCTTGATTGGGATGGATGTGTGTTTGTGTGTGTGTGTGTGTGTTTTGAGGCCTACCACATGTCCTTACCGGCTGATGAGCTCATGTTTGTGTGTGTGTGTGTGTTTGTGTGTGCATGTGTGTGTGTTTGGCTGGCATTATGCATTGGCCATGTTGAGCAGCTTGAGCTGTGTTGGTAAGCGGCGGCGGGCCGCTGGGCGCGGGAGGAAGGGGATCATGGGACGCACGCTAATTATTCCCAGCATCGCTTCATTAGAAAGGGAAATTTGAACATTTTAATTTGGTCAGTAATGAAGCGATGCTTAGCGGCTAATTAGAAGAGTTGAGTGACAGATGTGTAACCATCTCTCTTTCTCTCCCCCTCTCCCTTTTCTCTCACCATCTTTCCATCTCTGTCTCTCTGTGTTCCCACCTTTCTCTTTCTCTCTTTGCTCCTCCCTTCCCTCTCTCAATCTCTCCATTATGCCTCTCTTTTACTCTCTCTCTTTCTTCTGTGCTCATTCACCTCTATTCAATCTCTTAATCTCTCCATCATTGCCCTCTTTTGCTCTCTCTTTCTTTCTCTTTCTCTCTCCATCTCCCCTCTATCTCTGCTTTTCTAGTTGACGGATCCATTCAGGCCCATTCTCAGGGTAAGTCCTTTACTCCTGGCTCCGTCCGCTTCTCTGAAGGTCCCCAATAGAACAAGGGCAGTAGACGCACAAGCCTCCTTACAGCCTCAGTCCTCTGAGGAGGAGTCACTTGATCTCAGATCAGCTTAGCACAGCGCCGTGTTTTAATTAGCGTCTGGGAATGAAAAAAGAACAAAGCTCACATACAGTAGAAGATTCCCACCCACCTAGATCACTATGGGAGGGACAGACAGAGGTTAGTCACCATGCAGTGTGTGTGTGTGTGTGTAAAACAGGGCAGAATTCACTGCTTTGGACCATTTGGAGTCCTCCAATGAACATATAGTCATTTGGTATGGAAAGCTAACCTTTTTTCAGCTAAGTTTTCATGTTATTAACAAGAAATATGGAATTACTGTGAGAAAAAAGGGGTTTAGTTTAACAAGATTCGGACATTTTTAAGATGGTCAGCTTTTGTAGGCCTCTTTTTCCCATGTGATTGTAATACTGTGATGATCTGTTAATCCGTGTGGATTAGTGAGTGTTGGATATTCGGGATCTGATGGTTTGTTTGTTTGTTTGTTTGTTTGCTCTGCAGAAACCAGGGAAATGGTGTGCCATGCACGTCCACATTGCTTGGCAGATCTACCACCACCAACAGAAAGTCAAGGTCAGTCCTCAGATAAGCCTTACCAAGCTTCCTACTGTCTGTGTGTGTATGTGTGTGTGTGTGTGTGTGTGTGTGTTTGTTTCATGAGATGGGTGAGGTATAACAGGATAACAGCAGATCCACCCTAGGGTTGTGTTTACACAGATCTCTTTTGTCCAGAGAAAGCACAGTAGATGTGTGGGTGTGTATTTGTGAGAAGAATTAGCCCTGTGTGTGTGTGTGTATGTGTGCGCATGTGTGTCTTTCTATTTTTCTCACTAAGGTTGGAGAGTTAGCTTCTCAACAAGGTTGTGTATTGATCTCTCAGAGATCCTCAGTAAGTGGTGCCTCTGTTACTGGCAGATAATGGGCGACCTTTGACCTCAATCAGTGTATGGCGTTCTCCCACCGCCCTCTCACACACACACACATTTAGTGTCCACGCCATCTGCACAACACAACAGGACACATACACACTGTTTTACACAACACTGGACTTGTAACAGGCTTGTCCAACAACAAACACTTCTAAAGCCATTTGCGAACATCAATGCCACATTGAACTGATCGCCAACCAATATATACAGTGAATGGAGTTCAGACTAACACGCTTGAGCATGGGCGAAGATACTGTTGGCTATATGGCTTTACATGCAACGACCAGTATAGATTATGTTTTAGCCTCCTATTTTATGCCTGTTTAGCACTTTCTGCCAGCGACATGCTGCTAAACGATAAGCTGGTCACAATAACAATTCACTATTGAAGGCCTAGTGAAACAGATTTACCATTTATTTGTCAGTGTCTGGTGGGCTATGTTGATATTTAAAAATGTTCATTTCCACCCCTGCTGTGGATGTTTTCTGTAGATCATTAACTGGATGAGTGTAGAAATACATGTAGTGCTACATGGTCAATAACAGTGAGCACAGTGGTTGGAATCATGTCTAATGTTAGTGTGCATGACTAGTGACTGAAGTAATGCCCTGATTGGATCATAGTGTTTCTCATGCAGCTAGTGTTTGTCATGCGTTCTCCAGCAGCAGATGCAGGTCGATCCGCACAAGCTGGACTTTGGGCTCAAGCCGGAGTTCCTGAGTCGACCCCCGGGCCCCAGCCTCTTTGGCGCGATCCATCACCCACACGACTTGGCACGGCCCGCAACACTCTTTTCAGCAGCAGGTGAGCACACATGTATGTTCATATGTGTGTATGTGTGTGTGTCTCTAAGTGTGTGGGTGTGTGTGGGCAAAACTGCAGACTGCTGTGTTGCTGTTAATGTATCTCACACAGTGATGATGAATGAATCAGTCTAGCCCTGTGGTGTCCTTCAGTTGTTTTGTTGAAGCCTTTTCTCCAATGCATACACACACACATTGCAATGGACACACACACAGATGACACTGGACACATACACATCGCACTGGACACACACACACATCACACTGGACACACACACATAACACTGGACACACACACATCACACTGGACACACACACACACATCACACTGGACAAATGCTTTGATTTGTCTCTGTAAGTCCCATTAGAGCCAATGACACTGATAGTAGATTGAGTGCACTGTAATGATTTCAATGATAGCCAATGTCTTTGCTTAGATAACTGAGCAAACAGGGAACCTTTGATAAAGCTCAGTGCTGCAGTGCAGTCTGACACCCCCAGCTGGTTATCTCCTACTTGCAGTGTATCATTAGGTGCCTGTCATGGCGGAACAGACGTGTCTGTCAACACTGAGGCCTCCCCTCTGTCTGCCTGGTTAATGATGGCACCCTGAGTGTGGACGTGTGTGTGTGTGATGTGAGAATGCCTGTCAACACTGAGGCCTTCCCTCTGTCTGCCTGGTTAATGATGGCACCCTGAGTGTGGACGTGTGTGTGTGTGTGTGTGTGTGTGTGTGTGTGTGTGTGTGTGTGTGTGTGTGTGTTGTGATGTGAGAATAGGAAACAGTGGAAGACATGTGATGTGATCAGGCAGGACTGTGTGTCCATTGTTTTTCATTCTGAACCACAAACGTCAAACGTTTATGCTGCCAACTGCTGACAACCAACATAAGACAAAACATAAGAACCAAGTTCTTGTCTCTCTCTCTCTCAGGTTCTACTCATCCGTCAGCCACACCCTTTGGTCACCCGCCTCATCATTCTGGCAACTTCCTCACGCCGGCACCCCACCTAGGTACGCCGCGTAAGTCAAACCTGCCTGCCTTTCCCCCGACCATCACATCACGCACATACACACGCACGCACTACTGATCTCAAAATGTAACACACACAGACATACAGTAAGCACACACACACACACAGCCTTTCAGTAGACCATTACAGGCCTAGCAGTCATATAGGAACCTTTCTAAATGAATGCGATCTACTACTAACTGATTCTACTAATTGTCCTCTGTCACCTCACTCACTGTCCTATTTAGGACAGAAAAGGGGAGGCTTGTCAGGAACTCTATAAAGCAGTTATGTCTCACTTATTTAGTCTTAGTCCCTAGCACACACAGAACTTATACAACCTTTTTATGCACTGTTTCATAGTTATTAACATGTTTGTATTAATGAAACGTGTGTTTCTGTTAGTGTTGATGTGTTTGTATGTGTGTGTGAGTTGTGTGTGTTCTGTCATTGACCCTGCTTCTGTTACCTCATCACAGAGTCGTTCTGTAGGCCACCAGCGTTCGGAGGTCTGGGGTCTCTAAGCACAGCTGCCTTTGGAGGCCTGGGGAACCCTGCTCTCAGTAAGTCTCCTCTGCTTCCACCACCCCTGGGGCTCTGTGGGTTTAGAGTCACACAATCAAATACAATGAAAGAGCTCTTTTGCAAAATGCTAATGCTAATTCCAATCTCCATTTTCAGAAATATTAAAAAAATATGTGTTTTTATTGCACTTCTCGGTTAATATCAGTAAAAATCACAGAGTTGTTGTTTTAAATGATTAAGGACAAATCAGATAACATTGACCCAACTGTACAGATGTTACCTGAAAATGAAAAAAGATGGAAATTGAATTGAAATGCGTTTATAATCATTTGGAAAACATATATTTGTGTATTGCCCATTTCATTCCTTTAACTGCTTGGCTTAGACCCACATGCTTCATCAGGCCCACACAAAGGAGATGCATCTGCTAAATGAATGCGTTTTTCCTCTGCAGCGCCTAACTCCGTGTTTGGCCACAAGGAGGCGCCCAATGCACAGCAGCCCTTCGGTGGCAGCCATGAGCCCTGGAACCGCCTCCACCGTACCCCGCCCTCCTTCCCCACACCACCGCCCTGGATCAAGCCCACCGAGTCGGAGCGCAGTGCTTCAGCGAGCTCGCACGAGCGCGAGCGCGACCGCGAGAGGGATCGTGAATCTGACAAACGTGACTCGTCTGTCAGCAAGGAAGATAAGGACAGGTGAGTGACCTCTGAAATATGCAGTGCGTATCTCTCAACTTCAGCAGTCATATATTCAATAATAATACCAATCAAGGATCAAGCAGTATTAATTAGGAATTGTCATTAGCTTGTTAATAATTGATTGCATACATTAAATAAACTTTTATATAATCTTAATTCTTGTATTTATGCTATAGACATTCTATATGATGTGTATGGTATGAAGTGTATGGTCACCCAGTTGGAGTACCTTGTACTTTACTGTATGTTAAGTGAAGACTAACAGGGATTGCTCTGCCCTTTTTTGTAGGGACAGCGTGGAGAAGCGGCACCCGAGCCACGCCTCACCCATCCCCGTCAACCCCCTCAGCCTGCTGGGTCACAGCCGGCCGCCGGAGCCAACCCGGAACCACCAGCCACCCTCCGAGTCCCGCGACAAGGACAAGGACAAACCGAAGGAGCGTGAGCGTGAGAGAGACCGTGAGCGTGAACGCGAGCACACAGACTCCTGGAAGGACGGCGGCAGCGGTGGCCTGGACGAGCACAAGCTCAAGGAGAACAACCACCACCATCACCACCACCACCATCACCACGGCAACGGGGACAAAGACACGGCAGTCATCCACGACGGCCGCGTGTCCGAGGAGAAGCCGGCGGGCCGGGTGACCACGTCACCCTACATGCGGCCCGGCGGCGGTGGGCAAGGCGGCGTGGCGCTCGGCGGGCTGGATCGGGCCAATGGCGGGCTGAGCCGCGAGGCTCTGGACAAAAAGGCAGAGGCGCTGTATGGCGAGGCGATCAAGAAGAGCCATGAGGTCAAGGTGAAGGAGGAACGCAAGGAGGAGGTGGACGGAGGCGTCGATAGGCCCTCCTCCCACCCGCAGGTGCCACCCCCACCACCACACTCGCAGGCGTCGACACAGCCAATTGGGGTGCCCGGGCACACGCCCTCGCTGCACCCACCCTCCTCCATGCCCGGACCCATGGGCATGGCCAGCGTGCACCCTATGAACACAATTGGGGGTCTGGACAGGACTCGTATGGTTGGGCCCTTCATGGGCATCAGCCCCATCCCAGGGGCCGAGCGCTTCCCCTACCCGGCCTTCCACTGGGACCCCATGAGGGATCCGTACCGTGGGCTGGATATCCACCGCCGGGACCCCCTGGCGCGAGACCTGCTGCTGCGGAACGATCCGCTGCACCGGCTGGCTGGGCCACGACTCTACGAGGCCGAGAGGTCGTACCGGGACCGCGAGCCGCACGATTTTAACCGGGAGACGCACGCGGCCGCTGCAGCTGTCGCTGCAGCGTTGTCGCTGGAACAGCGGCGAGACCAGGAACGGTCGCTGGACGAGCGTGAGCGCCTGCACGCGCTCCGTGAAGACTATGAGCACGCGGCTGCGGCCGCAGCCGCTGCCGCCGCTCGGCTTCACCCTCCTCCCGTCCACCACCACGCGCTGGACTCGCACCCGCACCTGCCCCACCATGGACTCATCGCCCCGGGACTACCCAGCATGCACTACCCTCGAGTCAGCCCAGCAGCTGCTGCGGCAGCAGCCGCTGCCGCCGCCGCCGCCCACCAGAACGGACTTCTCAACAAGACGCCCCCCACGGCCTCCCTGAGCGCCCCGCCACCCCTCATCTCCTCCCTGGGAGCCCGACCTGGGTCCCCCCGACGGACTACCCCCCTTGGCACGGACCTCAGAGACAGGCCGCCCTCACACACACACAAGGACATCGAGGCACGATGAAACTGACCACCCCACACACACATACACACACACACACACACACACACACGTTCATTTTCAGATACACACATATGTGCCCAAGCTATGTGCCTGACAGACTAATCTAATATGGAACTCAAAAGCAAGCACTTAACCCTGGGCAAGTCAAGACTGTATAATACCTGTGTATACTAAATCCCAGGAGAAAGGCTCACAAAAATGACCTTTTGTCCTGTTGGGTTTTTTTGTTTTGTTTTTTGTTTTCATTTTGTAAAAATGAAAAAATCAAATATGAATAGTGGACAATTAACTGAACAAAATGAAATTTTGCATACATTTTATCCTATTTGCTCCTGCTTTTTGTGTGGACTCCTGCATTTGTACAGAAAACTTTGCTCTGAAGCGATGAGAAACCTTGTGTGGGCCAGGGGACCCCAACTTAAATCCCCCCCCCCAACCCATCCCAAGAGCGCTGTTTTTTGGAATGTACAGCTACTTCAATACATTACTGAGAAGGTCCGACTGTGTAGATAATGTGTATAATCAGTGTGCTAACTCCTTACGGCTAAAATCAAGGTGCAAATATGCAACAAGGGTGTCATGAAAGCTTTACTTTACTGAACAAATGTACATAAAGGATATGAAGATTGAAGTGCAGAATGTCCAGTTTCTTTTCCACATTGGTTTTCTTGCTCAGTAATGGCTGGCAGTGGCTTCTTGGCAAGGTTCAGCATCCATCTCTGTCCCGAGACATAACCCTCAGTCCAATGCCCTTCAACTATGCAACCTGTGGGATTCCTCTTTTTCTCCCTGGCCACCTCTGAATCTCACAACCTTGACACCCCTCTCTCTCTCCCTCTCTTTCTTTCTTTCTTTCTTTCTTTCTTTCTTTTTCTCTTCCCTGTCTTTCTCAGCCTCTGCTTTTTAGTTCCCTTCTTCTCTCCTTCTTCTTTCTATTACTATTCTACTTCTTCCACACCTCTCTTCCTCACAGACATCTAACAGACACTGCAGCCATGCACTCTCTCCATAATCAGTTCATCCTGTGCCGTTTAGAAACATGATCTGTCTTACCCAGTGTGCACAGAGGAGAAAACAGGTCATGCCCCCGACTTGTTTTGTGGTGACAATCCTTATGATTACGTCTCGTAGAGGTATATTTTAGATCAGTCTATTTTTTCATGCATCTCCATCCATCAAGATCACCGAGTGCAATTTGGAACATTTCCTCAGAGCAACGTCAAGCTTCCGTTGTGGGGAGAATGCAGACCAAACATCACTAACACCTTGCCTTGGTTCAAGGAGTGTAAAGTAGGTGTCTGGCAATTTGAAAAAAAATTAGTTCCTTGGTCTAACAGTGTATTAAAAGTGCTATCCTAAGCTATTGTATCTACAAAACTAAAAAGGCATACAAGCTAGAAGTCTAAGCAAGTTGGTGGACAAGTTGGTTTTTAAATGGGCAAAGATCTATTTTAGTAGTCCACTAAAGGTTTAGTTGTGCGCTTCAAACTCTGTGAGATTCAGATGTTGTGCAGTGGTTTTTTTGTTTGTTTTGTTTTGTTTTGTTTTGTTTTTTTAAATGAAACATTAAAAATGTTGACAGGAGCAGTAGTGATTAGTCAATGCGTATTGCAAAGAGATTGTTAACAGAAACCTTTTTTTGCTGTTTATCATGTACGTAAAAAAAATGAAGTCCTTTCTAGATCATGTACAAAAGGAAAAAAGTGAAGCGACTGATTTCTTCAGCATGCTCCTCATCTAAACTTGTGTTATGTAAATTGTGCCATGTTATTAAAAAATGTGAGCTAACCTCCGTCATGCTGCTCTCGTTTCTGTTATTTTGAAATCACAGTTGTGTAAATGAATTGACAGTTCATCACTTCTTAATCAGAGTGAAAATCCCATTGGGATTGAAATATTTTCAGTGACGAAGCCTTAAGTTTACAGATGGCATTTAAAGAGCAATAGACTTACCCACAGTAGTAATACAACTCTTAGATAACTGCTTACCCACAGTAGTAATACAACTCTTAGATTAAGAAGACCCAAAAGTGATCATGACTGAAAGGGATATAATTGTAATGTGAGAAAATAAGTTAGCACCACATTACCTGTGTGTGTGTGTGTGTGTGTGTGTGTGTGTGTGTGTGTGTGTGTGTGTGTGTGTTTAAGTGAGTGAGTGTGTGTGTGTGTGTGTGTGTGTGACAGAGGGACATACAGAGAGAGAGCTATAGATAAACAGCAGTGTTTGTGTCAATGTGTGTATCATCAACCTAATCAGTTGTTAAGCCATCAGATGTTTCAGAAATCACAAGAGTTTATCAGATCAGATTTTGTGTGTATGTTAACATATGTTAATTTAAACTCATGGCAATGAACCAGCATGTCTGAATCTGAATCAGGCTTGTCAGTTTTGTAGAACAAAATGATGCTTCAGCAAAAAAGTACAGATGGAACTGAGCATCTGTGAATCCTTTGAGCATATCTGTGAATCCTTAGAGCACATCTGTGAAACCTTTGAGCATATCTGTGAATCCTTAGAGCATATCTGTGCATCCTTAGAGCATATCTGTGAAGAGACAGGATAGGAAGAAATGGAAGAAATATAAAGGAATACAAAAATGTACTATTGTTCTAGACAATTTCACATCTGTCAGAAAGACGGGACAGACAAATGAAAAGGAAGTCAAAACAATTTCTCTCTAGCATTCAATTCAATTCTGTTCAGTTCCATTTATACAGCACCATATACTATAGAATTGTCTCATGCCGCTTTACAGACATTGACAAGGAGCACAGGGGTAAGGAAAAACACCTTGGGCAGGTCCCGGCTCAAAGGGCAACCCAACTGCCAGGGGTCATGCAGGAAAAAAACATTTGTCCATGGTTTTGGCTGAGCATCATAATAATTCCAAAACATTGTCCTACACCAAAAGGCTGGACAGCGTAGTAGCAGCCAGGGATAAAGTTAAAGACAGGAAGTGAGATCGATCACAGGGGTAACATTGGGTGGAGTCCATTTTTGAAAAGTGCCGTCAAGAGAGGGATCAGTCACAGGGTTGGTCCTGGCTGGTCCAGTTCATAGTCCACTCAGGAGGAGTTGGTGACAGGGAAATAATCAGTAAGAGGCAGGGATGACTAATGGTCTCAAATGACATCAATCGGAACATTTTATCTGAATTTAGTAATGTTATTGATGTTATCATAATGTTAATACTAACTATAGCCTACTGCATGACTGCATGTCATGTCACAAGACATGTCAAAAAGAATATATAGGCTACTCTTTGGCATAGGTCTATTAGATTATTTGGAAAATAAATCTTTGAGATAAAGTCAGGTTGGCTACTCTGAGCTTCTCAGAATTAGTGAGAAGTCACTTACTTTTTACTGATGTTTATATTGATGTTTTGTGCAATTTTACAAAGAATAGACTTTAGGCTATTGGTAGAAAACTGGGTAAAATAACCTCATAGCGGCATACTGTACCAGCCGCTGTCATTACTAATTGTTCACCAGCAGATGTCGCCAAAGCAGTACAACCAGGGAAGTTTGCAATTTACAGTGCAATTTACAGCAAGTTACATTTTGTGCTCATCTTGAGAGAGAACATAGACCATTTTACACTAAGAAAAACTAAAAAATAAAATCTTCATAAACTGAATCATAAACAATAAAACAAATCCTTTATATATACTGGCTTATCCGGAAAATTGTTTCGAGTGCCGGCGTAAGCTCACAGCAGATTTCTTTTAACTTCTCCGAGGAATGTCCGTTGTATGGACACTAGATGGCAGCAAAGTGCTTGATGAAGATTTAAACTACAATTTCTCTGTGCAGACTCAAAAACAAAACGGTGATCAATAAGCCTTAAACAAAAGTTTAAAGTGTTTAAGTATTCATTCACAACATAGATTTGATAATCGGTAAATACAAATGTGTTTTAACCTAGATGAAAAGGACAAATCTGGCATTTTCCATTCGTTTTGAAGAATGGCATAGCACAGAGAAATGAATTGAGCTCAAGTTAAAAACTCAGCTCTTTTGACAGCAAAGAAACTAGTAGGTCCGGTTTAGTTTACTTTGTGTGTGTGTGTGCGTGCGTGCGTGTGAGCATACACTAGTGACACTACAGATCGTTTATGGAATGTGGAAGGGCATGAGTTCCTATGATATTCATCTAAAGAGGTAAAGAAAGCTTGCTCTTTATGTGGTACAGCACAATACCTGCAATGTCACGTCAATGGTTATCATTTACACATCTGTAGCATCTACTGGCCTCCACAATAAGTGTCCACTATTTCATCAGTTATCTTTATCTCACACTGGAAATTCTGAAAATGATTATCCACCAATAGGTGTCTGACAAGAATGATAGCCATAATTCGTTTTATATATTTAACTTCTTTAAATGAATCAGTGTCTATGATCTTTCATACAGTAAAACTGACTTCCTGCTTCACTGAGGTATAAAATAAAGGTTAAACCGAGGTCAGAGGAGAGGACCTCTGGACAATCTGGAGAGATTCTGCAAAGATTAACATCTCTCAAATCCTTCCTTCCCACTTCATCACATAGAGAGCAGTTTTAAGAGCTGCACATAGTACATGGCGGATACAATTAACGGTGGCCTGTTTTGCCAAATATATTAATTACAGTAAGTGTCTTTTTGCTTCACTTTAAAGAAAAGAGTTTGAGTTTTGCCTGGTTTTGTGATCCTTACACATCTTTTCAGTCAGCTTTGATAGGTGTGCTAATAGGAACTCTGTACTGATTGGCTGGGTACCCAACTCAGACAGGAAGGACAAAGGAGGAACAATGGAAACAGTATGTGTCAAGAGGAATGTGTTTGTTTGTTTGTGTGTTTGGTTTAGGGGGATGATGGAGGGTGAACAATAATAATAACAATAATAAAAACCAGCACAAATATAATGTAATTAAAATGGTTAGCTGATAGTATAACTGTAAATATTCTGCTCATTATCATAGTATTAGATTTGCATTATGAGACAATACTCAGTGACTTGACCCTACGGCCTGTTTGGACTTCACCTTTCCAGAACATTGTATATGACTTCTAAATAAAATAGAATAAATTTATTAATAATACAAGCATCAATATGTTGTTTGTAGGACATTATCATGCAATTATTTATTTAGTACCCTTTGTGGCCTGATTGATTGCAGTAAGGCCCTTCCTGTCAAAAATCTGTTTAGGATTTTCCTCCTCTCCTCCTCATGTCTCTCTTCAGGAGTTGAGAGTTGGTGTAGATGAGATGGTGTAGGTGGTGGTGGTGGTGCAGTCTTCTCCTCCACAATCCTTGGGCCAGCGGCCAGTGTGGTTGAGGTGGTATGGCCACTCCTCTCAAAATATCCTTGCAGGATTCTTCTCCTCTCTTCCTTGATGACATCTCTCTCCTCAGGTGTTCCAGTTGTATGGCATGCACCAGGCTTTAGAGTGGCCTTGACTTCTCTGTGGACTTTAGGCTGAAACCTGTGGTGGTCAAATTTCAAACATGGCGTGGGCCGTGCAAAAAGAAATCTACCATTTCATGACACTATCAAAACTACTGCTCCTTACTCAATCTTCTCAGGGCTACCAATAATTGTGGAGATGCTATAAACGGCATCTATAAATAGCAGGACACAAGTGAATTTGATGTGAAAGACAAATGATGAGAAATGAAAAGAAGCGTCATATCATTTTAATAAAACCTTGTGCTTCAGAAATCAAACCAATCCCTTTGCATATGGTATCTTTAGCTTCTGATTTCTTGTCATGAGAGAAAGTTCCGTCGCGTGTCTGGAACATCCAAAACGCCATTCTTCAGTCCAGCATTAAATTGTTTACAATCCCCACCAAGTCTCAATGCATCTGAGCTGAAAAGCAGATTAGGTGGAAATACTCTCGATGTCTCCCTCAGCATTTATAATCAGACCCAAACAAAACACATTCACACACAATCTGCCTGTTCCAACATGGTGACGATGCCTATTTATTGTTCTAAGCCTCCCTACTGGCTTTAATCTAACTCACAGTAAATAGGCTAATGTCTTGTCAGCTATACTCTATTTATACATATTGTTCATCTCATTGTCTATCTGATGTTCTTATATTGTCTGTCTGTGTCTAAAATTTCACAATATTTTGTTTGCTTCTCACGCAAATAACTTTTAGACTATAAGACGGTGCTACACCACAAAGGTGTAAAAAATAAGGTCTTATTTTGTGGTATTTTGGTCAAAATATATTCTTGTCAACAACCTCTACTGAATTTCAAGGCAGACCTCAACACTCAGGCCCGTAGCAAGCATGTCAGACTTGACCCACGTGAATACCCTTCTCTCTCAGGGGGAATAATCCGGCACTACCTCCAGTGAGGCGCTTGGCCTTGCAGCTGTATTGATTTTTATGCTAGCTAATATTAATATTATTGACCATTAAACCTGGAGTCAGTATGTCTTGCATGAGGTTGGAGTGATTTCTCTCTCTCTCACAGACACACAGGCAGGAGCTAGAAGCACAAGGAGAATGACTCGCCTGGCAAAGAGAGGGAGAGAGAGGGAGAACGAGAGAGAGAGAGGGAGAGAGAGAGAGAGAGGGAGAGAGAGAGAGGGTGGTCTGGTCTGTGCTCACACTCAGGTTTGTTTTTTTTGGCGTTTTTTTTTTTTCACTGTCTGATGGAGTGAGCGGATAAAGGCAAGCTGCTACCTCTGTTATGACTCTGAAGCAACACTGCCAAGACCTGAAAAGTGCCCTTGTCAGTGCTGACACGCTTCTGAAGACCATCTGTGATTAAGCTATGTGCAAATCTGAAAGAAACTCCCCAAATGAGCAACTCAGGTAATGCTGTGTGCACAGATACACAACAAACCCTTCATTACTGTGATTGGAGAGGCTCTTCAGATGTCCAACCATGCCAATCTTGCTTCTGTTTCCTGTCTCTTTTTCTGTGCGAAGGACCCCTACTCCTTCACACACACACATACACACACACACACATGCACACACAGGGCCAACTGCATGGCCAGATCTCAGAGCCAATTACCAGGGCCTCCATTGGCAGCCTGACCCTGCCTGTCCCCCAGTGCCATTATCCCAGCATAAAAACAATCTACGGCCCCCTACTCCGGAGGATGGCCAAATTATCCGACACATCAACCCTGGCCCCCCTGAAGGCCCCCTAGCTTGAGGGCCTGTGGGTGATGGGTAGGCCCCTGGGGAGGAGAGAGCTCATTGTCTGATGCTGGACATGGGGGCTTGTGTGAGAGGTATGGAGACTGGACAGGCTCTCTAATTGCCCGCCTGGAAATAGCTCTGGGGTGCGAGTCTGTCATCTCCGATGGGGGCTCCGGCAAGAGATCGACAGATAGAGAGCGAGAGGTCATTGGACAGCAAGCACGAGAGAGAGAGAGAGGAGGAGAAGGAGGTGAGAATGAAAGAGAGAGAGAGAGAAAACACATGAGAGAACTGGACTAAATAACTTGTATGACCTCTGCTCTCCCATGGGAGATGCCTGATGATGGTCTGGTGCACACACACATGTACATACACACTCTCTCTCTCTCTCACTCTCTCTCTCACACACACACACACACACATACTCATACCAGATACATCACTACCATCTCCATGGTAATAAAGGAGATGACCCCAATAAGGCAAGAAGAAAGACTAAAGGCAAAAAGAAGAGGAGGGGGAGAGGGGATTTTGTGTGTGTGTGTGTGTATGTGTGTGTGTGTGTGTGTGTGTGTGTGTGTGTGTTAGTGAATGTGTGCATGCATATGTTAGTTATTGTGTGTGTGTGTGTATGTTGGGTGCAGTTAGGGAAAAGAAAACTCATCCTGGCCAACACTCAAGGCTGCATTGAATTGGCATTTCTTCTTGTTCTCTCCAGCATCATCATTATCCTCTGCTGTTCACTGACTACCTGTAATGGAATCCAGAGGTGGCAGAGATGAAGGGCGCACAAAGCAGTGAGTAAGCCTCTAGAAACACGCAACCTCCTCCCTTCCCTTCCCTAAACACACACACACACACACACACTCTCTCTCTCTCTTTCAATGGCCTCCGCTATTTTCCAATCTGACATCAGACGATGTAGATTATAAGCAGACGATTCAGACAGGCAGTTAATCAGAGGCAGCCACTTTCTCTGCCCATGCTGAGATTGAGGCAGAGACAGACAGGGAGGGAAGGAGGCAAGGAGAGAGAGGATGGGGGTAGAAGGTATGTGTGTGTGAGGTGTGTGTATGTGTGGGTATATGTGTGTGAGGTGTGTGTATGTGTGGGTATATGTGTGTGAGGTGTGTGTATGTGTGGGTATATGTGTGTGAGGTGTGTGTATGTGTGGGTATATGTGTGTGAGGTGTGTGTATGTGTGGGTATATGTGTGTGTGTGAAGGGAGGGAGGGGGTGGATATTAAACCCCTTCACCTGCTGAGCACGTGTGCGTCTCCATCTAACTGACCTCCTCTGTCCTCTTATTTACAGACACACACACACACACATACAGTAAACACATAAACAGAAAGAGAGAGAGGGAGGGAGAGAGAAAAAAGAGAGAGAGGGAGAAAAAGAGAGAGAGAGAGAGAGAGAGACCTTCACAGCCACCTCTCCTCCTTCCCTCCCTGGAAGAAATATGGCCGTGGCACATTTATAAGGAGGTGGATTTCACCTCATGCACGCGCCAAAGTCACTCTGGCAGATGCACTAAGTGCTGGAGCCTTTACAACACCTTGAGTAATGCTATTTAATGGATCCCCTCTATTCTCACAGGGTGTGTGCGTGTGTGGACGAAATGTACCTGTCGGTGTGAAAAATTCACTGTTCTGATCCCAAATGTAGAGCTCTAAGCTAAGCCGCTGGTGAGACACAAAATATGTATTTCAAATAACTGCGTTCCTTTGTTCCTTGTCTTCCCCAAGGGACTGTTTTAAAAATAGCTGGTGGCTTGTGATGGTATGGCTACGGTGTAAATTAGTGCTGGAGGTCAAAGGTCACGCGAGTCTCTTCCAATTGACAGGCAGCTGAAGCAGTGGGCTGTATAACTACACCCCAGTTCTAACAGCGAATACTGGGAACTGACCCAGTTATGGACGCAGCCAAAGAAGTGCGCCGCCTCAAATATGGGCAAAAAAAGGATTTTCATTTTCTTTTTTTTTTCTCTTTCTACAAGGGCAGACACAAATCCCCTCACACTCCTATTTGCCTTACAGGAGGAATGCGGAGGTGTGGAAAGGCACGGGGGGGGGAGCAGAGACAGATGATTTCCAAATCAGAAGCACCGTGAACATCTGAGGGGGGTAGGGGGTGAAGATGGAAGAGAGGAGGTGGGGGCGGGGTGGGGTGGGGTGGGGAGGAGGGTCTCATTCCTCTCATGAGAGCCCTCACATTTCCAAAAACGGCCCTCAGCTCCTCCTTCTTCTCCCTACTGGAATGTCGTTTTTCCCCAACCTTGCTTTCTCGCAGGAAGAGTGGTAGTTTGATTAGGCCAGTGCTTTTAGTGCATTCTTTTTGTCAGCACTGGAGCACATTACGCCGTACAAGATAAATCGTTTCCCTCGCCGAGCCTGCTCAAACTGTGTACAACCTGATAAGGTTGCCTAGGAAACCCTTGTCGACAACCAATGAGCAGTTGCCCCCCGCACCGCTTTCTCATCAAGCCCCACTAGCTCGCCCCAGCATTTGAGCAAACAATTAATGCCTTTAAGTAGGGAAATGGAAAGGGGAGAGATGGGTGGGGAGGGGGTTGACTGTGAGGCGTGCAAATCCCAGGTGCTTTAAATAATAATAAGGAAAAAAGAGCCAGGCCGTGTTCTTTCTCCCCTGCTCCGAAGGTCTGAGGACAATAGGTGGTATTAGTCAGAAATGGGGGTTCCTTGGAGGCAAATTAATATGCTGTGTAAATTCAAATTCAAGAGCGCAGAAGTAAAAGGGGAAACCAGGGTTAAGAGAGGGTGTGTGAGTGAGGTGGGAGAAGAAAAGAGGACAAAAAAAATAAATAAAAAATAAAAAAAGTTCCATAAGGAAAATGCCAGGCAGATACCATTCCATTCCCCTAGCATAAGCAATTTATAGCTCTCTCTAATGTCTTTTTGATGACAGTTTTGAGGGCGCAGTGTGCACAATCGCTCAATTAACATGTCCACGTTGTAATGCCATCATTTACGCCTGAAATTCGTATAATGGCAGTGTAATGGTTTCGGCAAGCTACACAAACAGCATCTAATGAGAGAGAACTACTCCGAAGGGTCGTTAGCGTCCGTGGCTGCTCTCAACAAGCCATCGATCAGTGGAGAGCCTACTCTGGGGTGCTATCCATTATTGACACTCAATTATAGCTATGGGCATCTGTTTCAATGCGGCCTAATCCATTAGTCTATTTACAGGCCACCAGTCAACTGCTCAGAAACAAAATGGCCATTTGCCATTGATCAGACCTCCAGGGCACAAGTGCACAGCAGTCACCAGTGATGAACAACATGGCAGTCTGGTGAGTTGTGGGCCATTAAATATCAGGCAATGGAACAGCTACAACACCAGGGAATGAAGTCCACACCGCACTTGGTCAGTCAGTCAAAAATGATTTCTTGTCTAAATGGAAGTTTCTAGATTTATTATTTTTTGTAATCTTTGATTACAATTTCTCAGTGGGGTAAAGACATTCCCTATTTTAAAACCAGCAGTCAACATGAAACTCATTTCAATTCTAAAGCACACTATGTCTTCTTTTGTGATGATTTCCTGGCTGGATTTGTAGGACCTTGGCTTGGCTGATCAAACATTTAACTACAGAGAGGCGTCAAAGTAGGAGTTGAAATAGTAAACAATGGACTGGTGATAAGTAACTCTTTGCTGACACTATTATCTCAGTGGAGCCCATGATGAGCGTGGATTCCCACAGGAAAAAAACCCTGCTGACTCACTCAAGCTGAAGGCCAGAGCCTTGAATCAGAGGCATCCATGGAGCCGTTAGTCGGCCTCGCCCCCCTCATTTGGCCCGGATTTGGGGCCGGACACTGGCTACAGCCCAGACGGTGAGGTTGTCTTATAAACCAGCCTCCGGATGACTGATCGCCTGCTCATGCTAACGACTGGTGTGGACGGCCCCCCTCTTCAGTACCGAACAGCGTTACACGATAAGTACAATAGAGGCTGGCTATCTGCTCCAGGTACAAATTGCCCAGTCATGGAGTTTGTTTGATTAGGCAGCCCCAAGGGCACCGCTGCTCAATGCAGTTGGATGGAGCCGAGCATCCGTCGTGCTGTTGCTGCAGCTATACTTTTCCAGCTAGCCCCTGGTCATTGCCATCAGCACCACCATCTCTCTCTCTTTCATTCATTCTCTCACAGCTCATTGATTAATCGCAGTCATTAGGCGGGTAGAGAGTCACCTCACCTGGAGTTAGAAGGTGGAAATCAGTGGGAGATTAAAATTAATCACCCTGCAAAGCCACAGGACTGCACAGGCATGAGAGAGAATATGCAGACTGCTGTGAGAGAGAGAAAGAGAGGGAGGGAGAGAGAGAGAGATGGGAATGGGGATGAGAACGATTTTTAATTTCAGCGACACCAGACAACAGCTGCTCACCCAGACGGAGGACAAGGGTGGAGAGGCAACAGGAGAGGTGGAGAGAAAAGAGAGACAGGAGAGGTGGAGAGAAAAGAGAGACAGGAGAGGTGGAGAGAGAAGAGAGACAGGTGAGGTGGAGAGAAAAGAGAGACAGGAGAGGTGGAGAGAAAAGAGGTGGTTTGTCATTTTTTCAGTTTCTTTTATTATTTAAAAATACATCACAAAATTACACACAAAAGAAAAAACTAAGGTTTTTTACATAATGTGCAAACCAAAAACAAAAGAAAAAGAAAAAAATAAACAATATTAGTATACTTTTTCAAATCTACAGTTAATATTTTTTAAGTAGTAATTGTCATTTAACTTCAGGAACCGGTACAATTTCACCTATTATCGCTACTGACTTTAAATTCAGATTTTTAGATCAGCTGTTGAATGGCTAGATGTCTATGCTACCGAAGGACTACCTGGTCCCTATCCAAAAATCAGAACAACATTCAGCCGTGAGGGTTTGCAGAATAAAGGACCCCTCTGTCTCCATGCGTTAGAAGATTGACGAGGCCCTTCACCTTTTCTCTTTTCAGAGAGACGATATGACGGTTCTTTGTTTGCTTGGTAATCTTTCTTCTGAACCCAGAAATCGGATACATTCTCAACAGCCTTCACCTGCACGAGTCTGTACACAATCACCCCTCACTTATGTATTTAACTGGTAATTTTTTTCCCCACACCACCCCTGAAAATTTCATCTTCAGATTTACACTTGCTAAGCGAGTATATATCATACACAGTTCATTTGAATGAAAGGAACACTCAGAATCAAAATTACAGTATATACATACATATTAAAACAGAAACCACGTTCATAAAAAAGAAATCTGAAACTGCTGCTTAAAAAGGCTTCTTCCAAGGAAGAGAGTGTATAAATTAATGTTCGGAGATGAGAGATGGTTTGACTAAAACTCTAAAACAGCTAAATGTTTGAGGTGAACTAAGTCAGCTTCGAAACAGTGTTTGGCGACCTTCACAACCAAACCAGGCCAGGGTGCAATGCAATTCTACCATGTATCCGTACCACTGCCTACATCAATTATTCACACCTCCGTACCAACTCTGGTCTGAGAAAACCTGACGTGGGACCACCGACAATGCTGGTGTGTCTCATGGTAGGTGTTCATCGGTTACATCTTTTGCATTAGTCCATGAAAGCCAGCACGGTCAAGGCACATGTACTATCGGGCTCATTTCAAACTTGCCATGCTCTTGGGAGGGGGAGTGGGGGTGTCACTGAGGGCTTCTGCAGTCAAAGTCAGTTTTTTTGTTTTTTTTTGTTTTGTTAAACAGGCTTTCTGCTCATCAGTGTGAGTGTCTGGACGTAGTCGGCACTACAACAACAGGGATTAAAGAATCTGCCCTCTTTACTCAATGAAAAGGATAAGAGGTTAAAAAAAGAATAATAACTAAATTGACTTAATCCTTCAATTAAATAATCTGAGCGATGGTGCAAGTAATGCAGCTATCCACTGGCACAGACGAGGGACACTTCATATTTTCAATTAGACTCAACAGGAGATTAATACGTATATATACCTACACAAGGAAAGAGGAGGCCTGGATTGTGGACTCACAAAAATGTTATGTAATCAGAGAAATGTGGAGCATGTATGTGTGTGTGTGTGTGTGTGTGTGTGTGCGTGTGTGTGTATGTCTTTAGGGGGGACATGGGTCCTTCAATATGCTGATATGTATAGGAGTAGGGCAACTCTGGGGTGAACAGAGCTGGCAGGTCTGTTTGTAGTCAAATCTAATCAAATGTGAGTGTGCTATGAACACAGAGTGACCTCTGCTGCCCCTAGTCCCTACTACTCCCTACAAACCAACACACACACACGGCCCTGTAACAAAGTGTGTGTGTGTGGGTGTGCGTGTGTGTGTGTTGGGAGGGGTGCAGTAGCCACGTGAGGAGAAACAAAGACCCACCAATCAAAAGTTTTCTTTTTGAACCATTCCACTATTGAGCCAAGGGCGCTAAAAACGGTCAAGTTGGGAGGGGAAGGGAGGGGAGCTCAGCTCAGCAGATTACTTGAGCCCGCCAACCACATGGCACAAACATGTATGCGGGAAACACAAGGGAGTGTGGGTGTCCCAGACTCCCACTAGGGGTTGAGTAAAGTTTTTATCAAAGAAAACAGAAAACATTAATATCTATTCTTCAATTTAAAAAAAATGATGGTAAGAAAAAAGAATTAAATGAAAAAAAGAAAAGCTTTCTTGGGAAAACACAAAAGAACTTAATTTATAAACAACCTAAAAAGGTTAAATGTAGTAAGCCTGGCTGACGTGAGACTGCAGTGTTACATTACATTACATTTCATTAGCGTCACATAGCCATATCCTGAGACATCTGGCATGTAAGATAGTGGGAACGTGAAGAGAGGTCACACCAGCTAACTAAAACAAAAGGCCAAATTCATAAAAAGGTACACACAGGTTAAAGCTTTCAGCACAATACTGTAATCATGATTCTAATTCAGATGAAGCATTGCTGGGTTTTTATGGAGAATATTACTATGTATTCATGTACCCTACGTACCTTTCATCATAATTTCACCCCAAGATTTGATGTTGTTGGACAGGGCCTTCTAAGCGTAAAATGATATCATGCACTGGGTTATTTACAATAAACAATAAAAACAGACTTCAGTCACCCTACAGACCATAAAGCATGTCATTCACTCATCTTCAGATAAGGAAAAGATCTGAAAGTCAATTCATATTTTTAATTTTCTTTTGTTTTTCCCCATCTGATCTTCCCCTCTTCAGTTTATCTTCTGTTTGTCCAGGTGCGTAGTGGGATTCTCTCATCACATACACACACACACACACACACACACACACACACACACACACACACACACGCAGTCACACTGAGAGACCTGGTGCTGCTACGACAGTGACGAGAGTCTGGAGGATGGAGGGGGGGTGGGGCGCTACACGATGGAGCCGTCCCTGTTCTGGGCGGGGATCATGACAGGAATGGCACCCATGCGGCTGAGATTGGGGCCCACGGGTTTGCCAGGGGGCGGCAGGGGTGCTTGGCTGGGGGGGCGCTCGTACTCGTCCGAGGGGATCTTGTCGTACTGCGACTTGGTGTATTCGTGGAGGTTTGAGGGCGACATGGAGCCCAGGGAGGAGCGCTGGCTGCCGACGCTGGTGAAGCTGCGGGCCGTCGACACGCGGCTCTTAGGAGGGGGCACGTCCTCTCTGGGAAGGCAGAAGTGGAGAGGGAGGTTAGAGACATAATATGAATTAACATGCATTATAAAACCGACGACAGAACATATATGATGAAGTGAAATGTGTGCTTTGAAATGTACAGAGGGCATATATGCTAAATATACATAAAGAGAAGGGAGAGGGGGTTAAAGACATTTGCAAAATATATAAAGTCCATGACCCCTAGCAGTTGGGTTGGCCCCTTGAGTCGTGGATCTGCCCAAGGTTTCTTCCTAGATTAACTGAACATAAGGGAGTTTTTCCTTGCCCCTGTTGTTCTTGGGTGCTCCTTCTGTGAAGCGCCACGAGACAATACTATTGTAAAAGGCGCTGTATAAATAAAACTGAATTGAATAAAGTAACATTTACCATTAATTTTTAAAACAGATGATGGAATAGAAATGTGTGGTTTGAAATGTGTAGAGTGAGGTTACATAAATGGGAGAGAAGAACATGGTCACGCTCATTCTACTTCCTCAAAGAATCACAATCCCATTCTGATTCATTATATCAGATACTGTATGTTAAATGATAAATTATATTTAATACCCAGATATAGCTTGGATAACATGGGTGTGGTAAGTAAATGGTTTTGTTTAGTTTGCATAAAACATTGGTCTGAGGTTTGCACATGGTGCACAGGCTTATATTTGAGGAATTACTGGGAGTTGTCTAGTCTAGTACTCATTTCCAGTCACTTCTAATTAGATTTTCAGTTGTGTGTATCTTCCAAGTTCCTTATGGAAAGTAATGTTTTTATTCCAGCTGTGGGGAGCCATGCAGTGATGTGTGCACCGTGTCCTAGTTGAGCTAAATCAAGTGTGCTCAGGTAATCAAGAGAACTGACATGTTTATTCCCGATTTCCTGAGCAGAGCGGATTTCACTAATGAAGTTTGTCATGATTGTTGAAAGGGCTTCATTCTGCCGTGGCAGAACAGGAAGGGACAAGAGGACGTGCAGCAAGGGAACTGTTCTAAATGAAATCTAAACTATTCCACTGAAACAACAAAAGTGAGGCTGATCTATAGCACAAATCCCAAATGGTTTGTTTATTATCCTTAGAGTGTCGCATACATTCATTAGGAATGCCGCTGCAGCTCGTCTTCTTGACACACAAGTGAGTTTTCTGAAAAATGGCTTCTAATATCAGTGTTTGCATTGCCCATCAACCTAGTCACACAGCGCATGTTTGTTTGGATAGCGGGCTCACCTGGTTTTGGTATTTACTCTACGCTGACATCATCCCTGGGATAATCTTACATGTTTACACTTCATCAGGTTCTTTCAGAATCAGAATCACCTGATCAAACCACACTGTGGCGTCGACGGAGGGAGGAAGGAAGGATGACAGACAGAGAGAGAGATAGAAAGAGAGAGGAAGAGGGCAAGAGAAAGACAGAGAGGAAGAGAGATACAGGGCCAGAGGGAAAGAAAGAGAGACATACAGAGAGAGAAATACAGAAAGAAAGAGAAAGAGAGAGAGAGAGAGGGGCTAGTGGATGTTGCCTTAGGGGTGGCAATGGCAAAACCAGTGTCAGCATCACTGTGCCAACTTCCACTGTGAGGGTGGACTGATGGGACACACACAGAGGAATTCCCCAGACAAGCAGGACGGTGCCAACTGCCAACCTCACTCAGCCCCAGGGCTCTGGTTCGCTCCAAATTAACAAGCAATCAACATCAACAAAAGCACGACGAGGGAGACAGAGAAAGGGACACAGAAATAGAAGAAAAAAAAAAAAAAAAACACACAAACAAGGGACACAGAGAGAAAAAGAGAAGGGGAAGAAGAGAGAGACAGAGACAGAGAGAGGGAGAAAGAGCAGACACTACACAGCGAGACAGAAGGTTTGTGTGTGTATGTATGTATGTGTGTGTGTGTGTGTGTGTGTGTGTGTGTGTGTGAGTGAGAGTATACTGATGTGTGCTCTGTGGAGAGTTGCATGGAGGTGGCTGGCCTCTAGGCAGGTCCTCTCAGCTAATCCCCTTTGTGGAGAGTCAGGAGGAGTCACAGTGCACTGGACACGAACGCACAGACAGTGAGGCTCGAGACGAGGTGGGGTGGGGGGGAGCAGTGCCAGGGTGGGGTGGGGTGATAGGCCTCAGCCAGACCCCGGGGCTCTCCTGAAAAGCTGTTTTCAATGGGCAGTCAGACAGCCAATAGGAGCGAGAGAGAGGGGAGGAGGGGAGAGAGGCGAGGGAAGGCCTTGATAGAGCTGGGCAGGGATCGACTGAACAAACAGACCTCTAAAAGTGATTACACCAGCCTTTCATTTAAAGAAAAGCAGGGGGGAAAGAGCTGATGGCGCGACAACCATTTTATCCTGGCGCGTATGTGTATTTGGTCAGTGTGAGTGAGTGAGTGTGTGTGTGTGTGTGTGTGTGTGTGTGTGAGTGAGTGTGTGTGAGCGAGTGTATGAGAGAGAGAGAGAGAGAGAGAGAGAGAGAAATTGGCAGAGCAAAGCTGCAGATTGAAAGTGAAAGCACAGACTGTAGATGACATGCACCCGTAGGCATGCAGGGCTGATTCAGACCTGGTTGCTACCTGCCCTTGGCACAGCGGCTGCTGACCAGCCTGAGCTGGTCACACCAATCACAGTCAACCAGCGGGACTGACGCTTGGCCGCATGCACACAATCTTACCTACAGCCTTGAGGAACTAGAGAGATCTTCTACTCCTGTGTTTCCTGATTAAGAATGCATCAACCATATAACACACTGCATGAAAAGTATTCAAGAACGTAAAGGTGTACACTGACACTGTAAATGTCCATATATGTACCAGTACCTGGACATATACGCGAGTATTCAGGACTGCAAACACTCCTGTAGGGAGTACTCCTGCATACTCCCACTTAAAAAAAAAAAAATATTGGCATGTCCTTTTAGTCCAGGATACACAATTTTTCTTGCAGTGAACAACGACAACAAAAAAAAAAAACCTTCAGGTTCTCTGTCTCGATCCATGACATGACTTCCAGCAATGCTCAAAGCATTTTGGCTTCTCCCCCCATGAACATCCATCAAAAACGTCTACCCCTCAGTCTACATTAAACACAAAATGAGCCCCCCTGCTCTTGAACCCCCTAAGGCTTGAAATTTACATTATCCACAGCATCCAACCGTAGCTAACATTTCTAACACGGCCATTAATCACACTTGCAGCGTGGCACAGGTAGCTGGGCTTTGTGAGCCTCTGTTAAGCGACAGCGTGCCACTGTCATGGAGCACGGGGCAATGCCAAGGTCACCGGCTGAAGCGGCCTGAGGTGTACAGGTATCGATCGGCTATATGCTGCCTTCACTGGGTTGCAAGTCACTGCAGATATGTACAGCTTAACGGCTAACTGACAGGGCCTGTTTAGATCCGGCTTGGTGCAGCTGAGCCCGAGGAAATGTACGTATGCTGGCGACCAGCCGAACACGCTGAATGCTTTCCATCAGCTAAATATGGCTACACTGTAAAAAATAAATCATGGTTTCACTTTAAAAAGTTAGTGTCCGGGCTGCCTAACTATTTTAAGTTGACCAAATTTAAGATAATGAGTTGTGATAATGAGTTCAGACCTCAAAACACACAAAAAATATTTAACACAACAATTTCCATATTCTGTAGTTATTCCGACAAATAACTTAACATAAGTTTTATTTTTTGCAGTGTACTTTTGTGCACTGCTGCAAACTCATTGGTTGATTTTAATGCCTTTTTAGCATCTGTGGCTGTGTTATAGCCAAGGCACGTAGGAGGAGACTAAATTAAACTGATGGAAATAAAAGGCAATATATGGCACCAAGTTGTAGAAAGAACAAGCACGCTCCCTAAACTGCTGCAGTGCTCTCTGTGTGTGTGTGTGTGTGTGTGTACTCTGGCCTACCTGATCTCGTAGGAGATCTCCTTTTCGTACTTCTTGCGGTTGCGTGCGCGGCAGCAGCAGAAGAGGATGATGGCGATGATGATGAGAGCCAGGAGCACGCAGATGATCGCCGCCGCGATGATGCCCGCCGTGTTGGGAGCTGAGGGAGAGCACAACTAGTCATCATTCTAGAACAGTCTCCTACACAACACAACCGTCAAAGACCAAGAGCCACAACCACGGGCATGTCAAATATAGCATTAAAATGACTTGGAACTTCATTAAAGGTTTATATACCTTTGTGAGGCTCTATAAAACACAAAAAATGTGGCCAATTTCTGGAAATTTCTGACTTTAATATGGAGAAAACTTTCTTCAGAGGGGGGATAAGGGTGTCAGACAAATGGGGCGCTGCCTCCAGTGGGCTGGGGTGGGTGAGGTCAGAATGGCATCTGCACAGACACCAGCATGGAGGGAACAAGGCATCAGTTTCCAGAGTGGAGGTACTTTGGATCAGTTCTTGGTGACTTGGCATGGAGTTTCAGGCGAAGCTGTGGCGCAGTTATGAGGGGAGAGCACTACTCACGAGGTGTGATGTTCAGGTCGACGACACACTCCTGCATGCCCACGCGGTTCTTGGCCATGCAACGGTAGGTTCCGGAAAAGCCCTCGCTAGCATTGCGGATGTTGATGGTGCCACCAACAGTGTCTGAGGACAGAGGAAGAGGAAGAAAACAAAACATGATTGTGTTATTGTGGACAATGCAAGGTTCTGCTACACGTGCCTGAAAAAGAAAAGAAAAGTTTTTTTGGAGTCATTTATATTTCATACCCAAAACGGCCGAGGCGGGCAGTAGCTTAGAGCCGGTGATCTTCTCCCAGGTGTAGGTGATGGGGTTTGTGCCTTCAGAGGACTCACACCGCAGCAGCACGTCCTTGCCCGTCTGCGTGGCCCCATCAGCAAAACACCGGGGCTTAGACGGAGCAACTGCATAACGGCAGAGAGGGTGGGGGAAAGAGGGGAGAGAAGGAGGGAGGGAAAGAGAGAGAGGGAGAGAGGGAGGAAGGGAGAGGCAGATGGACAGACAGATACAGAGAAGGGGAGGGAGAAAGTGAAAGAGAGATAGACAGACAGAGAGGGAGAGGGAGAAGGAGGGAGAGGCGGATGGACAGACAGATATAGAGAAGGGGAGGGAGGGAGAGAGAGAGAGAGAGAGAGAGAACATCAAAAACAATGGACCAGGTGCAAACAATTACCATGCATACCTCCATGAGCAGCCATCACTGTTTGCTTTCCTAGGGGTCTGACATGGGGCCTTCCACGTTTAAACACTACCCTTCAACCCCCACACAGGCAGCTCACATCCCACACACACACACACACACACACACACACACACACACACACACACACACACACACACACACACACACACACACACACACACACACACACACACACACACACACACACACACACACACACACACACAGCGTTATGATCCTTGTTCCTGTTATGTTGCGGCTGCCATACCCAAAATAATGAGCTGCAGGAATCAGAGGGGAACACAGCTGCTGTCAGCGCAGATACAGTCACTGACATTTACTAGAACTGCACAGAAGGAAGGAGAGAAGAGAAGAGGAGAAGATAGGGAGGAGAGGAGAAGGAAGAGGGGAGGAAAAGAGAAGAGGGGAAGGGAGAGTGAAGAGCGGAGAGGAGAGGGAAAGGAAGAGGGAGAGAATAGGAGAGGAGAGGGCAAGAGATGAGTAGAGAGGAAAGGAGAGAAGAGACGAGAGGAAAAGAAAGGCAGAGAAAGGAGAGGAAAGGAGAGGAGAGGCCAGAGCAGAGGTAGGGGGCTGAGGAGAGATGTAGGGAACTAAGGAGAGGGCAGGTTGAGGTGAGCATCTCTCCCTCCTCCTCCCTCTCTCCCTCCCTCCCTCGGTGAGGTCCGAAAAGGAGAAGGCAAACAGACTCGACTCTGCTGGCAGGAGATGAGATGAGAATCCAAAGGCAAACAAGGCCTTAAATTAAAACCAGGCTAGAGAGGGAGAGGGAGGGACAGAGAGAGAGGGGGAGAGAGAGAAAGACACTGAAGGGGTGGTGGGTTGAAAGCGAAGGAATGGGACAAGGAAGGGGGACAGAACAGTCTGTGTGTGTGTGTGTGTGTGTGTGTGTAAGATGGGGTCGGGTCGGGTCAGGTCAGGTCAGTGGCCAAGCCCATGGACCCCCACCCAGGGCAGGCTTGATGCTGACATCATGGCTTGTGAAAACAGAGATGGCAGTATCAAGGGCCAGAGGCTTACAGCCATAGAAACTGGATTAACAGCAGACAGACACACATCCTACACACAACAAATACGCACCAGCCTTCCTCTCACACACACACACACTCACACTCCATTCCATCTCACCATGGGTTCTAACAGGTGCGGAGAGCCCTTCCAATCAACCTGAAGTCTGACCCGTTTCCACTGTGACCGCTGCTTTTCTATACTTCCCATTTCCCTTGGTTCATCAATTTCATTTATCTCTGGGTCACACACACACACACACACACACACACACACACACACACACACACACACACACACACACATATACACACTTCCTGTCCTGCCATTCCCTCTCTCTAACTTGTGCATGTGACACTTTATGCTTACCATCAGATATTATCTCTTCTTGTGCACGCACGCACGCACACACACACACAAACATCCAAACAAATACATAAGCCAACATCTGCACACATGATCACCCTTGAACATGGACACACTTATATGCAAGTGCACACACAGACACACACACACACACAGCGTGCGATATGCTAATGTCCTCTGGTGCTGACAGTCGACCAAGTAGAAACCCCGACAAGCTAATCAAATAAAAACCAAGTAGCACGCATAATTAATGACTCGCACTCTACAACACAGAGACGAGCACACCAAATTAGCATAATCTCCATCCAATTCACTGGCATTCAATGCAAGCTTAAAAAAGAAAAATCACATCACAACAAAATCATTTCCGTACGTAACCCCCAACCACAAATACACACTTCATTAAATCAAACTTAGGATGCTTCTACAAGTTCACTAAATGTGTCAAAAATATTCTGACTTGAGAAGCATCTCAACGAAACCATGCGTAGGTGTGAAATGTGTGTGTGTGTGTGTGTGTGTGTGTTTGTAGATGTGTTGTTCTGTTGTTTCCCTGCTGGCCTGCAGTCTTTGGACACGAAGCCTTGGTGAGCGGGCTGGGAAATTATCTGTGTGTGTGTGTGTGTGTGTGTGTGTGTGTGTGTGTGTGTGTGTGTGTGTGTGTGTGCGCGCGTGTGTCTACAGCTGGGTTGGGGTAGGTTGGGAAGTGCGCGTGCCTTTGTTTGTTAAGCTTGGATGCAGAGAATTGGCTCTCAAGGGCAGCAGAACCCACACAAAAGCCTCACAGACCTCACTCACTCTGTGTGTGTGCGTGCACGCATGCACGCTCTCTCCTTGGCTGCTCTATCACTTTGAGACGTGATTTGAAACTGTTTGTGATGCATACATGATGTCTGTGTGTGTGTGTGTGTGTGTGTGTGTGTGTATGTGTGAAGTGTGATGTGTATTCAGATAAACTAACATGGACGCAGACACATTGATATGCAGTCTTGGTCTGTAGGGCTTGTGCAGAGATGAGATGATGCTAAAGGCAATGACAAGACATCACACACACACCTGTCATCGGGAATGCACACGCACACGTACACACAGCGCACACACATACACCCCTCAGCAGCAATGCATACCATTCAAAACACAAATCTTACACTTGCATGCATTCACATCACATCACACATGCACAGATACAGACACACACACACACACACGCACACACAGTTTCACACTTAACACACAAAGTGGAGACACTTAACAGTCAAACACATAACACATACAGTTGAACAGCAGCCATCTCTTTGACCTTAAAACAAACTCAGCTACCCATGCCTGCCCATCTCCAGTCTCGATAACAGCTGACTCTGGATCAGCTACTGCTCTAATCAAACATGGACCTGAGCCAGCCAGGTGTGCCAAGGGCTGCTACAGTGTCACAGAGGAAGGACACTCACAAAGGGAGGGGGGATGGAAATCCAGACTGGAGTCTGACTCTTACATATTTCTGTTTGTCTTACCACTGGATTGTCCAGACGGTCAGAAAAACAGGTGAGCAACTGACTGACTGATTCAGGGGCTGCGGTAAAAAGAAGAAAAAAAAAAGGAACAAAAAAAGAAAAAGCAAAGGAATCCTGGGGTCTGTTTCCCAAAACCAGTTGCTAACTAAGTTTGCTTCTTTGTTGATCGTAATCTAATATCTCATTGGCAATTAACTAAGTTGCTAACTGCTTAGCAACTATGCTTTCAGGAAACGCACCCCTGACTGGACTCCAAATCATCATCTTACATATTTCTGTTTGTGTTCTCGCTGGATTGTTCAGACGGTCAGGAAAAAAGTGCAAAAAGTGCACTGAGTTCACTGCTTCAACGACCCGAGAGGCGCCATCCCCACTGCTGCCTCGAGCTCTCAAAGGAACCAATTTGTTCCGTCTTTCAATCGGACCTGCAATCCATGACCCTCATTTATTATAAAATCCGGTATGGCTGTCATGCAGCCATTTTGCTGACTGCTGGTTGTTTGGGTATGAGGTGGTTTCACCGGAAGCTCTGTGTAACAGAGCCTGTCTGAGATGCTCTAGTTTCCAACTCTTTTGTCCCAGCAGCCTCTCTGTCTCCATTTCTTCCTATCAGTCTGCATCTCCTGCACATACAGTCTAGTTGCTGCTATCACTCCTCCACATCTCTCCTTCTCTCCCTCCCTTCCTCTTCACCCCACCTCCCCACCAACACCCCCATGTCTTTCTCCTCACAATCCACCCCCGCCTCCCCTGCACTCTTCATTAGGCTGTTGAAATATGTTTTATAATTGATGGCACCTATCTCATGGCCAGATTACATGCAACAATTAAATCTGACCCCTGGCAAACGGCTCCCTATGGCACCGGGTCCAGCAATGGTGGAGGCAATAAATACAACTTAATTCAGTGTCGACCCTTCAGGCTGGAGACGGGATTGGAGGATAACGCCTCCCACTTATTCGGTATGAGTGGCTAACAAGTCTCTACACTATTCATGTGAATGCACACAGTAACACAGTAGCACACAGTAACACACACAACACGCGCGCACACACAGACACACACACACACACACACACTTGTAGCGGGCACTAAATGGATATGTTGGGAAGGATTTGAGGACTGATACCTCCTCTTTTAAAAGCCCTTCAGAGTGCACTCCTAATAATGCTGCACTACTGAGGACATCCTTTTTGAAAACCCTCTATCTGATCTCCTGTGGGAAAGAACTCCTGCACAGCCATCGCTGCATTAGAAGACTGCACCTGCTTTCAGGGAACTCGGCCTGCTGCCTGTGGAGCTGTGTTCTTGTGCAAGCAAACAGATACCAGATGTGACGCGTCTCTATGCAAACGCAGGTTATGCTCACACGAGTGCCTGGTTTCAGGAAATAGTTTACGGTGGCACATACAGGTCTGACAGCTGATAGAGAACGCAGCGTGTGGGCGTGCGCTTGGAATTCCTGCCAAATGCCTTCTTCTGAGTAAGCAAATGAGCCAAATATTTAATCTCCTTCCTCTTATTTACCAGAAGCCTGTCTTAAACGAAAGCGTTTGATCTGCGGATTATGTTGATTAGCAAATGAAGACTGACTTGTAAGAGACTGCACCGTTTTCACAGAGAATCCACTGATCAGAACTGACAACAGAGCAGACCAAATGAATAGCCAGGCTCTCAACGACAGCCACTCATTAACACCCATAGTAAGGTTACGCACGGGGTAAACAGGTTCAAAGCTCAAGGTGAAGAACCACACTGCCTCTGTCAGACTCACTAACTCAGAATGATGAGTGCCATTTTAAGTCAAAGATGAGTTACGTTCATGCAGATTTCAAACGCAATTTACGCATTTAAAGGGGGCAATAAAAGAAAATTGGCTTTTCATCAGCTATGAGGCATTGCTTAAACACAGCCAGAGTCAGTATGAACATCCACACACTCAGTACCTCTCTTCAATGTATTACTATGACCTGTGCGTATTAAAAAACAAACAGCGTCACCCAAGAAAATAAAGGGTTTATATAGGCCTACACATCATTTTTGGCTACTTTTTTGGATGCAAAAGGACATCAAAAATTCTCTGATATTCCATGACTTGACCCCAAAAGAGGTCAAACCCACAAACTTTCCATGTCTGGTCTTTTTCAAATTACATGACATTCCAGATATCCCATGACGCATATAAACTCTGTGTGGGATTGTCTTGGATAACTTAGATACCTAAATACCATACAGCCAGCAAACAAATCTCAGCGATCTATTTTACATTAAAAAACTAGACAGCTTGACGATGTAGCACGCCTCAGTAACACATAATGGCCATCCTGGCATTATGAAGAACCACATAGTGAATAACTGGGGTGGCTTATGGGTAAAAACGACATTTATCTGTCCACATCATGACCATAAAAAATGAAATACATTTGAAGAAGCTCCTAGACTTTTTTTTTTTTTTAACCAAAACTATTCCTTCCGTTAACCGTTTAGGCTAACTGATTTGAGACAAGTGGGCCAAAAGTGTGTAGCTGCGTGTAGCGGTATGACGGACACTCATACTGTATATTTGTGTTTGTTGCTGAATGTTTAGCACATCCTCTATTATCAGACTAATACACACCATGCCAATGTTGTGGACAAGCTGGGCTGATTGCTGAACATGATATTTTTTGCCTATATTTTCCACTGCGCATTGATTATTTATATGTGTGTGTGTGTGTGTGATGTATGAGGATGCTTTCTGTGGTTTATGCAAATGACTTTCCCCTGTGAAAAGACCACTTCCTCAGACAAAGCAAACCAAAAGGTTCATTCATTCATTCATTCCCCTCACTAATTCCCATGCATTCATTCCATCCACACCACTAAAACTTAACTGGAATCTAACTGGGTCTTGATATCTGGAGAAGCAACTCTTGGACGCTCTCAGGGCACCAAAACTTGGTTCCAAATATGGCAATGGCGGTGACACGATCGGAAGTAACACACCACAGCCATCAAAGACACTGGCATCCAAACTTACCCATCACTCGCAGGACCACCTTCCGGCTGCGGATACCCGGCACCTTCTTCACCTTGCACTGGTACGTGCCCGTGTCGGACGATTTGAGCGACAACAGGTTTATGGAAGCGTCACCATTTTTGGGGTCCGTGGCGTAGAAGTGGACGCGGTCCTTCAGAGGAGGGTAGTAGTTCTCGTATGCCCGGTCACCGGAGTAGAGGATGACCTACACAGAACAATAGACAAGAAGTCAAGAACCCAAGCCAAATGAGGAAGGTTCAATCCTGCGTTTTGCAGGAATAGGAAGTTCACAATCTGGGTATAACAAAGAGACAGTGAGACAGACAATTGTGGTAGCGTTGTGGTTTAGGCTTTGGTTAATGTTCACACAGCAGTGTTAATATTTATATATAAAATAAACATTGCTGTAGGAACATTATAATATAAGGGTTCTTATTAACTCAGCCACTTATATCATTGGGTCATATGTTGAGAAAACAAGTTCCACAGAGGGTGTGGTTGGTTGTGTTACTGGAAAGAAAGGTGGGGCTGGGGGGTGGGGGGGAATCTTCAGACATGAAGCCGGGGTTTGGTGAAGGTCAGATGTCTCTAAGCGGATCCTGCGGAGCCTCTCTTATCTCTGCTTTGGCCTTCAGAGGTCTAGGCATGCTTGCCCTTTTCACGCGGCGAGACAAACAAAGGGCTTCTGTTGAACCAAATCAACACCTGCTGCGTCAACACCATGCTCAGCCCAAAGTACACACACACACACACGCATGCATGCACGCACGCACACACACACACACTCTCCCTCTCTTCTAACCACTATACACACAAACATTCAGATATAGCCTAAGTGATACCCTGCACACACGCACAAATATAATACTTTGAAAAAACACACGCATGCGCACACACCCACACACAGATTGACCCTCCAAGCATAAATGCACATTACTCCACTTAAATCCTTGCTTAAATCGTGTGTGCAAAACTCAGCAGTGCCCGAACGCAGCCAAGCAGAGATGTTGATGGATCCCTATTTAAACACACTGCAGGAGACATGCACTATCAATAACCACACTGATAAAGAAGAGGCGGCCTCTCACAGCCACACACGCACACACACAGACAGACAGACAGCACACACACACACACACAGACAGCACACACAGACAGCACACACACAGCACAGGGTGCTGGAAATATGAGCCTGACAAACAGAGGGGGGGGAAAAACAAGACAATGGCAAAATTGGAATTCTAATGAACACATCAGAAACACACAGAGGATTTGGAAAGACAGATATGAACAGTGTGACAAGGAGTCCCAAAAACAAAGCCAGAATCCACACAAGGAGACTGATGGAGAGTGAAGAGAGAGGGGGGGGGAGAGAGAGAGAAACTACACAACCTAATGCAGAGAGAAAGAAAGAATAACTCCACACACGCACAAAGTTGACTGTCCTCTAGGACAAGTTGAAAGGTTGGCTGTTAAGACGAGTGGGCACCTTGTCCACATTAAGCACAGGGCATGTTTGTCTAATGCATGCCACCTGTGCCCCCTGGACAGAACCATATTACCGAACCTCAGCCAGATTCCCAGCACCGGGGATAAGTGCTCAGAAATGAGAATGCGGGAGGGAGAGAGAGAAAGAGGGGAGGAAATTGAACAGCCTAGAGCTAATGACAGACAGGCACTCAGAGACTCTCACATAAAACTTCTCTTCTCACACATCAGAGGAGCACACACACACACACACCAACACAGACATTTATTTGCATGTCTACTTTCACATGCAAAAACATATGATGTTCATGTGGTATAATGCAGCTGCATTAATATAGAGAGCTCTTCCTCGCTAACCTAAATATTAAAGAGCGACATTCACCATTTAAAAACATAAAAAAGACACACACACACACACAAGCAATAACAGATGAATAAAACATTACTACCACCTCTCACTCACTCACTCACTCACTCACACACACACTAAAATGTGCCCTGCAAAACCCCCCGGAAGTGAAATGAGGCATTTCTGCTGAAGTCAGGTGGTTCCTAGCACTTCCACAGGCCAGGCAGCCCTGGTAGGAAAAGTAACTTTCCATCTGATCTCAGGTCAGGTTGTGTAGCTCTGTTGGCTGACCGCCCACATGGCATGCCAAGTCCATTTTAGTGGGCAGAGAGAGCGGTGGGGACCTGAGGATAGGCCTCCAGGAGAAAGGACAGAGGAGAATACAGAGTGCTGCTGACTGAGCGAGCAAAGCTTCCTAAGCCAAAGCACCCTCGCCGGCATCCCCCACTCCTGCCTTCGATCCCTGCACCCAGCCCCAGCACACCCCCAACCCCCCAGCACCAGCCCGACCCTTCCCCCCTGCTCCTGCCCTCGCTCCCTGCACCCAGCCAGGGCTGAGTCAGCCCCACCTGTTAGAGCTGCCTGCCTGCCTGCCTGTCAGGCCACTCGGCACGATGCAGCAGGGTAGTCGTGCATGCTTACTTCACTTCAGCTGCCCCTGCCGCCCCCCGCCCCCTTCCCCCACGACCCCAACCCCACCACTCCTCTTTTTTTTTTCCCTCCCCCCTTTTCTTTTCCTCCTTCCTCCTTGCCGTGACTGCATGTGATTTTGATTAGTCTTGATGTGGGAACACACTCTGCCTGCCTTGTAAAAATCTACCTGAGGCGAGCGGCTGAGGCCCAAAGTCTATGGAAGGGGAGTGTGTGTGAGTGTCTGTCTGTGTGTGTGTGTGTGTGTGTGTTTGGAGAGGTGGGAAGGCATTTGTGTCTAAGCAACCTACATGGGGGCATTTAAAAAGGTGAGGTCATCAGCTGGAGTCACATGACCATAAAAGCACACACACACACACACACACACACACACACACACACACACACACACACACACACACACAAACACACACACATGATGACAAACATGCACCGGGGAGTGAGTGTGGTGCTTAATCTGATATGCAAATCCCAGCTGAGTCACCTGGCTGTTCGGGAACATCCACAGTCTTCCTGTCCTGCAATCCCTTTACCTCCCTACCTACTCTACCTCTCCTCAGCTCTAGCTCCAACCCCAGCCCCAGCCACTGCCCTGCCATTCCAGCCCCAGTCCCTACACCAGCTCCTGCCCTAGCCCCTGCCATTCCAGCCCTACCTCTACCTCTACCCCAGCCCCAGTCCCAACACCCAAGACCTGACTGCCAGCCCCAGCCCCAGCTCCAGCCACAGACCGCACCTTCACCCTCTCCATACCCACACATCCCACAGACAGAGGCACACCGCTGGCCTCATCAATTTCACTTCCCCCGCCACGCCAAGCATGAAATGAACATCTAACTGTTGACTACAAACTATTACTGAGATGATTAACAGCCATCCCCATCTGGCTGGGCTGTAAAAAAAAGTACACACTGAACATAAATCAGTACTCAATGAGAAACTTTTTTTTATTATTGTCATTCAGGTGCGATATGATTCTCTGCCCAGCGCACAATTCCTCCTTCTACTCGTATGTCACCCCCGGATATTACGGCTGTGGGGTTAGGAGGTCATCGGTGGGTATTGGACTGAGAATTGGAAATCGGATGAATACTCATACACAGAGATGGCCATTCCACAGCTAACATGAATTCATGCACACACACACACACGAATGAACACACAAACATGCACTCATACACACACACACACACACACACACACAAAACACAAATGAACACACAAACATGCACTTATACACACACACACACACACACACACACACACAACACACACACATTCGCATACATATATCCCATCATGGTGTAATCATATCCAGCATGCTATACGGCTACACCCAGCCGGTCGGTGCAAGGCTGGGCTGGGTATTGAACTGGGGATTGGAAATCAGAACCGTCAGAAATCTCGATGCGTGAGCTTTTTTAAATAGCACTTTAGCCGTAGCGCAGCTGGCTAGTTGCTGTCATGCTGTAGCCCTGAGGCGATTTGGGTGAGTCTTTGGCCAACGTGCTGTACGTGCGACCACACCCAGCGCTCCCCTGCGGCCCCTTGTGCCTTTAGCCGACGCTAACGGCAGATGCCCACGCCAGGATGGGGCCGGCGGACAGGCGGCGGACCCAGGGCATGCATGCAAGTAAAGAATCTCTGAGCTCATCACTGGTGCGGCAGGAAAAACAAGAGCGAGCATCAGTCACGCTCCACTGTCCCTCAAAAGAGTCATGCATTCAGGGGAGAAGACAATGATCTAAAACTGGGTTTCTGCATTCAAGGCTCTTCCCATTGTCCCTGGCATACATACATACATCGGAGGCATCGGAAGCCGCACAAAAGCAGCCAAACACACAAAGGAATGCAGAGGGAGCTACAGTAAACAATCAGCTCATCTCTGCAAAGACCCTCAGAGTACTCTCTAACACAGCCCGACAGTCCAAAAACAGATGCTTATTAACAACCTATCACAACAACAACAACAACAACAACAATGACAACGACAACACCACCACAACCACCACCCAATTTTCTGGCCTCAATAACTTGTCCATATACTCATCCAGACACTTAACAATGAGAGCACATCTCTCATGTAAGCAGTGCATCTGTGCTTTCAAACTGAGCTTTAATAGTGTTCGACCTGTTGCCCAAGAGTGGGGCCTTGGAGCCAAGCTTGCTAGTGCAGCGGCGAGATGAGAGGGGAGGGGGTGGTGGGCGGTGGGGAGGGACTGTGGAGATAAGAGCAGGAGGAGATTAAAGGAAAGCAACTGGCCACCCTTCTCTGGCTTTGCTTTTCTTCTCTTCTTTTCTCTTCTCAGCCGCTACTCCGTCTCACTAATCCAGTCTGGAGGGAGCTGTCAATCAGACTGCCCACCCTGCTGGACTGTCGCCATGGCGATTACCCAGGATGCTCAGGGAAGGGGGGTATGACCTCATGGTTGCTGGGAGCACAGGCGAGGCTCACAGGCTCTGGACCTTTGTCCCAGGATGCTCTTAAACAGACACACACAGAACCCCCGCCCCCCACAACACACACACAAACACAAACAAATAACGTAGGCAAGACCTACTTAGCGCTATACGCTGTATGCATAAACACTATACGCATAAACCTAAACAAACCCATGCACATCACAAAGGCTAAACTTATAGACACGTGCTTAAACAATGACTTAGGCTACCGGTTCACTGTGAGCCCTCAAGCTCAGACATTTGACATCTGATGACCCTGGGGAAATGCTACCCTACTTATCGCACTAAAGTCCTCTCAGGATAACCACCAGACTGGCCCACTTACACTGATGATGAATGGAGCTTCAGAGAGGAGTTCAAAGGACTAATGACCGACAGGAAAACCTCATTGGTGCCCATTATGGGGAACAAACTTGTGTAAACACTAGTACTGAAATAATTACTCGCATAACTCGAACAAGTCGATTACAAAAAATGTTTGAGGCACATTATTTTCCTAGAGGTTTTGTTAAATTCCTATCAACAAAGTTCATCTTTTTAAAGTCTCTGCTATGATCTGTCGTGTTTTGTAGCCTACTCAGTGCCGGTACCACTGTTTAACGTGGGTACTTAACCTGTTGCAGCGTATTCAAAGATATAAAGCTGCGTGAAAGTATGTTTTACCGGATAACTCGATAAATCAATGAAAAAAAAAAAATCAACAGAATACTTGATTCCAAAAATATCTGATAGCTGCATCCCTCGCAAATATAGTTAACCACACAGAGATGAGACTGTGGCAATGAGTTTTTGTTGGGCCCCCTCCAACTCTGAGCCCCCAGAGGAGATTGCAGTGCAGTACAGGGATGTCTCATGCATTCCTTAGGAGCTACTGCACACCCTCCTCCTCTTCAGTGCCAGCCCTCTTTTTGTTTAAAGGCAGAGGAACAATACACTCATCCACCCCCCATCCCCCTACCCAACCCCCGTCTCCAAATTAATCACTAGTCTCTCCCATTAGAAACCAACAAACTGGGTCAAACTCACTCACTCACTCACTCTTACACACACACACATACAAAAAGAATAGGAAAACTGGGAGGCTGTGCCATTCTGAGATGAAGTGGAGGGGTGAGGGTGTGGTGGGCGGTGGATGGAGGGGTGTTTTAGCTTGGTCTGCTGTTTGAGGCCTGGTTTGGGCTGCATTCTGGGCTGTGCTCTATCAGAGTGCGGACTGAAGCAGAGTGTAGGCGGCCTGGGAGAGGGGCTGACCCACTTCTATGACGACCCAAAGAGCAACAGCAGCCCCTGGCGCAGGTGATGGAGGTGCTGGTGGTGCTGGTCAGTAGAGAGGGGGTGGGGGTAGGGGTGATCCCTGTGAGACCGGATGTTCGGGCAGCTGAAGGCGTGAGGGGGCTGGAGGGCCGCGTGCGAGAGAACCCAGCACCCGGAAGAGAGCTCCGGTTTCTGTGTCAAACCAGCGCCCTGGGCTAAACACCATGCTCCCAACACCTACCTACACCAGTGGTGGGGAGTGCGTTAACAACATGAAGGAAAATGCGTATGAGAAAAGGGTCTGCGTGTGTGTGCGAGTGAGTGTGTGTGTGTGAATATGAGAGAGAGAGAGAACAGGTCTCAGTGTGGTTGTGTGATAAGAGTGAGTGTGTGTGTGTGCACAAACCCTATGTCCTCTACTCACAGACCCTAAATCTCCCTCTCTACCCGTCTGGCTCTAAAGAGGATGGAGGACCAGGACAGAAAGCAACAACAGCAGGTAAATCACATTAAAGGATTCACATCCACAAGGGCACATGCATACAGGAGAGAAAAAAAACAAAACAAAAAACACTCACACACACCCCCCCTTCATAGACAAACACACATGCTCCACCCTGTTAGCATTATAAATATTGTGAACATTTTCCATTTAACGCAAAGGCCCAGGTATGCGCCACACACAGTGCCAAATGTGGGTGAGTTTATTGGGCCTCAAAACAAAGCTACACGCATGTAAAACATTAACTAGCTCTGTCGTCATACCTCAGGCCTGTGTGAAGCCTCGTAACAGGATTTCTGTGTGTGCTCTGGTTTGTTTTGTGTGAGTGAATGAGTGTGTCTGTGCATGTGTTTGCGTGCGTGTGTGTTGGTGCGGGGGGAGGGCTTCTACACAACCACCAAACTACTGCTGGAGCCACATCACAAGCAGTCATCCAAAATACACCTCCAAGCCATGGCGGCCTGGAACAAACTCTGGAAAAATCTGCAGACCATTAAGGTAATAACCATATAAAAGTGTGTGCTCGTACACTGGTTTGTAAATCATATTCTTTTTCCCCCTCATACAAGCAAAATAGATGCATGTTCGAAATGTAGCCTAAGTGCACTAAATGTAGCCTGTCTCAAATGATTTCTATGTATCTTAATGTGGCACCTCTTGATTCCATGGTCAAATGTTGTTTCATCTCATATACAATGTATAGGGCTGAAATGACAATAAACCCCACTTGACTTGACTTGACTAGACTATAGTCTGGATTATAGTCTGACTAGTCTGTAGTCTGGATTATATATTATGGGGGTGGTAGCGTAGCATTAAGGAACCTGGCTAGCGTGCAAGTAGTCTGAGAAGTTGTGGGTTCGAATCCCTGTGCCACCCAGCTGCCACTTGAGCAAGGTACTTAACCCTAAATTGCTCGAGGGGAGACTGGCCCTGGACAATTGATAGTTGACAAAATGTAAGTTTCTTTGGATAAAAGCGTCTGCTAAATGCATAAATGTAAATGTAGATATTAAAAGAGCCTATGAATAGGAAGCAAAATGAAAGAGGGCTATTGCAGTAATCTAAGCACAATCTCCACCTGTAGGAAAGCAGCAGGAAACAGTGACCTTTGGCAGGACAGGTTGTGTGCATGACTTGAAGTAGGTAGACCGGTTTAGTATTCTTGTTTATCCTTGACACAAACAAAGCACTTACGTTGCACTAACAGCGCTGGGCTGACTAGCTGTTTTTGAGTACTTCCTTAGTAAGATCCGAAAACACAAACAAAACACTCACATGTAACGCATGCAGCAAAACAGCACCGCATACAAAACACACACACACACTCACCACTTTCTCCTCATCCTGGGTATCTGATGGCTGGAGGCTCCATTCGATGTCTAGCGAGCCTGAATCCTCGGGGGCCAGTGTGAACTGGCAGTCCAGCTTCACGCTCTCGCCACTGGCCTTCTCCACAGTCGTGGAGCCTGTCGAGATGATCTCCAGCCCATGGCTCGACCCTACAGGGGCACACACAAAACATCACCACATTTAAAAATCACACTCTCAGTAAACGTTAAAAGAAAGCTAACCCCATTTTGGATGTCTGATTCAGAGGCGAGCTACATTAAGTTCTGTGGTGGGGTGGAAGGAGAGCCCGGGACAGACTGCCTAAATCGAGGTGCTGCAGACATCATTTATCAAAACAATGGACTGAGAATCTGCTACACCAACCTAGAGCTAATTCCGAGTCAGGCCACGGTTCTGAAATTTGTTCAAAATCAATACTTAATGCAGGTTCGCTTTCTTTTAAGACGTGCCTTCTTTTTCATTTGAGATGTATGGGCTCGGGTAGTTCAGCATTTATGAGTAAATAAACAGACCCCAAAGCACAGCGAGAGAAAAACACCCCCACCTCCCTCGCTGAAACTAAATAAAAGCTATTTTATCTATGCTGTTTACGATAGAGCAGACAACCCTGAACACGATTTCTCTGAACAGCTTTTATTCATTCTTATTAAGATGGAAGGTGGCTTCGATTTATTTTTAGTCAGCATCTGCATTCAAAAAAGAATAGATTAACAGTCCACAGCCATTGCATTTCACCAAGGCAGAATCAGCAAGGGCCTGAATGGATAAAAATGTAGAATTTCAGTGTGGCAGAATACTGTAGGTTGCCATGTAAACACGAAACCATTATGACCTCATTCCTCCAGAACATCCTCAACGATTCTTCTATTCTTGGAATGCTCATAATTTACTGGTGACATCTCCACTCCGCACCACATTAAGCCAGTGGCAGGAGCCGTGTCCAAGACGACTCATCACGTGCTGTCTTTTTATATTAAAATCCCTGGGACAATGCCTTTTACTTACAGAGCCGGCGGTGGAATTTAATCAGTCCAGCTCTGCTTTTGAATGACAGACCAAGGAATTGGCATTTGGACTTATTCTCAAGCAAAACAGTTTCATTTTCTCATATTTTTTTTTTCCATTTTTAGGGACAGATGGCGACTAAATTTATTCTCTATGTGAAAGCCTATTCATGCGGCTCAATGTAGCTTCAACCATGATTAAGAGGAAACGGACAGTTAATTATCTTCCTTTTCTACTGTGCGTCATCTGCTCAACACCAAACACACAAAATCCAAACAGTTCGAACGAGTGTGCATGCTTGTAATCACATGGCCCATGCATTGCATTTGCAGGGCTGCTGAACAATATGGGCAAATGTAAAGCCTCCATAAAAAACTCAGGGGCACCATGATGTGCCCATTTGGGAGTCAGTGCCAGAGGGAGAGGAAAGAGGAATGAGCCATGGGCCGTGGTTCCCTGGGCTCCCAGGGAGCCCCTCCGACTGTGGAGATGGCAGACAGACGAAAGCTCAGGCTCCTATGTGGGCAGCCTGGAGTTTGGAGAGGAGCCATAGACAGAAACACAAACACACACACACACAGACACACAGATACACACACACACTCACTCTCTCTCTCTCACACACACACACACACACACACAGAGCCCTGCCAGCAGTACACTCACTGACACACGTCTTGCCAAGAACACACTTTACAAGTCATTAGCCCACTTTGGACACAAATCAAACAGGAGGGCCGAGGTGGCTAAATGAGGGCTGAGTTTAGGGAGTTGGAGGAATGAGGAATGAGTGAATGAGAGAGAGAGCAGGACAGGAATGGGCTCAACAGAGTGTAATTTGGGCTGGGGACAGGGCCACCACCGCACTCGTCATCACAGAATCTCTGCCCCGCAGATGAAAATTTGGAAAGGCAGGCTGGGTTGGTGAACAGGCCGAACAGACCGGGGTGGGGTGGGGTGACTCAGCCATGTAGGCATCAAAACAAGCTTGACTGAAACTGATGAAACCAGTCCTACCGGTTTTACACTAATCCATTCTCAGGAAGGCCAGCTGACTAGTCATATTCCATTATATTTCCCTGTTTCATCATTAGACTATGTATATGTGTGTGTGTGTGTGTGTGTGTGTGGTCAGTTTGAGATAATCAGATCACACCCAGCTGTGCCATACTGCTGAGGTGACTCCCTGTACAACTCATTACAGACAACATGAAGTGAGTACAGGCAAACCCTGTTAGGCCCTCCTTATCGCTACAACATTCAGAAGCAAAACACAACATCTGGTCTGAACATTCTTGAGATAACACTTTTATAGCTGCACCCTGCACCTTTTCAAGTCAGGGGAATCACAGACTATGCAGTGAGTGAGAGCAATGGCAGCAAGCTCTACAGGTTAAACAGTACGTTTCACCAAGGGTCGGGCCAGCGCGGATCGGTGTGGTGGTGATTTAACGTGACTGATTCCTGGCGGAGACTGAGTCCCGAGGGGGAAGGCTTTTTGTGGGAATTGTCATTAGCGTCAAAGCGTAGGGCTGGGTGGTGCGGTGAGGTGAGGTGCTGTGTGGTGCGCTGCGCTCTGATGATCACTGCCGCTGTAATACAGCGCCGCCTTCAATCACCTCATCACATCTGGATGAGCCATAAATCAACAGCCCACAGCTAATGGGCCTGCTGCTGCTGCCTCTGTCGCTACTGCTGATGCTACCGCTGACAGCACCCACTCAAGCACAGTTCATTACTTACCCTTTCTTTCTCTTTCTCTCGCTTCTCGTTATCCTTTTTTTCTCTCCCTCCATCTCTCCCTCTTCCGGTCTTCCTCTATCTGGCCATCATTTTCTGATTTCCTTTCTTTGACACACTCGGCTTCCATTTCATGCAAGCTTATCTTTCCCCAGGTGTGGCACTCAGTTTCTCTTACTTGAAAGCACCTATCCCCTTATTCTTGCGCTCTCTCTTTCTCAATCAATCTCTCTCACACACATTTCTTTCTTTTCTGCCGTCGAAATTCTCATCTCTAGGCCATGTTTTTTTTTTCTTTTGGAACTCTGGTAGCATGTAGAAAGTGATTAAGAGATTCTGTCAGACGTCTGGAGTTTAAGTGTTCCATTATCGCTTCCCTTCCTCTGGACCCTTTTTGCCCAGAAGAGCCCAGACATCCGACAGCTCTCCAGGGCAGAGACTAACTCCCTTGTGTAGTTGCCCCAAACATACATACACACACAAACACATAAAACCTTGCTCTGCTCCTGCCATACATCACGCTGAGCAGCACAGCGTACACATTTTGAACAGCATGAAGACTTTTACTCTACAACATTTACTCTAGATGGTCAAGGACATAGAAAGCATTTCTGACTACTTTGGCATTACAAAAAAAACTAACTGAAAAGTGCTTTTTGACAAGTGAAAACAGACACTTGAAAACACACATGCACACACACTTCTCGAGAGAGGGGGGAAAAAAACATTACCCAGATGGCCATCCTTTTATGCAAAGTGAATTACAGCACAGGAGACATTCAATAGATCTACCATTTTAATAATTACATGGCAGAATAGATTGTGCCCCTTTTGTGTGTGTGTGTGTGTGTGTGTGCTGTGCCTGTAGCAAGGCTGGATAGGAGATTATGAGCTCGATAAAAATGCTTACTCTATAAAATGAAACCTATTAAAGTGATGAAATAAGACTCTGCAAATGGGAGATATGAGCCAGGATAACACAGTTCACACACTACTGCCACATCTAGAACATTCTAACAATGACAGCTTCTCAGACAAAATGTAGTGTGGAGGAAATAAGTAATTCACTGCCATAAGGGCTCCAATCACTTTAATTAATCAATATACCTTAGTTACAGATTAGAATAGCACCTTTGCTAGCTAGGCTAATTACATTAAGTTAGGCAACAAGGTGGGTTACGAGGTGGGTTTCCCTTGGAGACTGAATATGGACTTGGCAGAGATCAATTAGGCAAGAGTTACAGCCATAATTTAGCAGTGGTGCGGGCATGAATAATCACAGCTTATGCAGGACTTCAATCTGGTGATAATGATGTGCACACAAACGCACACACACACACAACGAGGTCAGCAGGATTCAGTAATGGCTTCACAGATAAGAAAACCCATTATTACAGCCTTACCAAAGATGACAATTATGATGATTAACTTCAAGTGTGTGTGTCACTGTCTTTGCGTGTTGGGACATCTACAAAAGGACGCTGCACATGGGTATGGTAGTTCTGGAGAGATATTGCAGGGAAACCTGGGATTGCAGTGGGGAGAACAGGATGCCTCAGACAAAAAGGGCCAGGTAGGTCCAGGCCGTATTGTCCGTCCTCCCACAGGCACTACACATGCCCATGTGCTTCCGCTTCCTCCAGTAGGCTATATTTAGATGTTTCAATTAAACTGACAACGATATCCGATAACACAAACGCATGATGCCATTTAGTAAAATCATGCTAAAATCAAAATAATTAACAAACACACGTCACGTTATCCTACATCGATATATTAGCTTCCTTTTTCGTGAATATGACCCAACATGTTTGGATGTTAATCAACTCCATTAACAACATCAACTGCAGTTCTGGGACAAGCATATAACAGCCATGTCCATTCTGAAGTAAACTGCTGTAGGTCTGATATGGAGCGCAATGATGTAATGAAGTATTGTATTTCTTGCATGTGAATTGCAAAAGTTTTAACATGCAGTAGTGACAAGCAGGAGGAATAGTTCATCCTGAAAAGCTGGGAGAAGCCGAGGGGCCTTTCTAATAAGACAGGGAGAGAAGAGGAGAGTGGAATAGTGAACCAAATAGCACATCCTGACTTTACTGATTGTTTTGTTATAAGCAAACATCGCCTTTCATTTGCCTGCTTCTTTTATAATGTAGTCCCCATGATATATAACATATATATAAAAAATTATGTATTTATATATTATATTTATATATTTCCAGCCACACAAGCTGATAAGCCAAAGAGTCCCCTAGTACTAACCCACAGATCCTATATCTGTGCCTCCCAAACCACCTCCCTAAACGACCCTGTGACAGGAAATCTGTTTCTCTCTCTCTGTCCATCTGTGTGTGTGTTTTTGGTCAGGCTCCCTCTCTTATCTTAACCTCCATTTTTCCCATCTCGCTCCTTCTCTTCTCCATCTCTCACCGGGGTGGGTGATGAAGACCTCCCCCAACCCAACCAACCCTATTCCCCCACCAGTCAGCCACCCTTTGTATCCACACAATAGAGTGAATTCTGTCTCCTGGCAACAGATCCCACAGAGAATGTAGGGATGGCACTTAGAGAGAGAATTAGCGTGTGTGTGTGTGTGTGTGTGTGTGTGTGTGTGTGTGTGAGAGAGAGAGAGAAAGAGTGAGGGAGTGTGTGTGTGTGAGTATGAAAGAGAGAGAGAGAGTGTATGTGTATGTGAGAGAGAAAGAGAGAGAGAGAGAGTGTATATGTGTGTGTTAGAGAGTGTGTGTGTGTGTGTGTGTGTGTTCGAGAGAGAGAGAGTGTCTGTGTGTGTGTGTGTTAAAGAGAGAGAGAGAAGGAGCGTGTGTGGCTCAGAGAGGATGACGAAAGCAGTGGGGGGGGTAGATGCTCTTTAGCTCTGCAGAGATAAAGACAGACAGACAGGCAAGAGTCCCCCCTAAGAGTTAACGGGGGGCCTATCGCAATGCACTCTCAGCTGTTGCTAGGTAGGCTGGTTGTGGGGGATTCCAACAATTTGGCCTTCTTACGACCCACAGGCTTCTAGCTCTCCTAGACAGCCATGCTGCTGAACATTCTACACATGATCACATCACAGCTCCATCAGCAGCACCTCACTAAGGATCCAAACCAAACTTTTTAAAATCAGACCTCTGTCCATAGGCCAGAGTAGAGCAGTACTTAGTTCTTAACACAAACCCAACTCTGTATGCCTTACTGCTCTGAAGGGGATACATGCTGGATAGTTTCTGAATGAATGGCCCAGATTAAAGAGATGGAGGGGAGGTCTGTGACTGTAAGCAGGGAAGTGCAGCAGTCAGCAGAGTTTCTCTGAACCCCCAGCAGCCAGGGTGCCTTGACCTTTCACCTCCACCACAACAGGGTATGGGGGGAGGGGGTGGAGAGGGATAAGCTCCTTTACTGTTTGAACTTTGAACCCCCTACAGAAAACCATACACAGACACACACACACATATATATATATAGGGAAAAACCACAGAACTCAAACCACTGTGCAATATCCAGGAAGAATAATGACAACACAAACTAGGCCAGTGTGTGTGTGTGTGTGTAAGATCCCATATTTATCAACATGCACAGTAGGAAAATAGCACAGTTACTAGCCTAAATGTTTACAGTCCATTTATGTTCTGTATTTATTCTGCAGAGGACAGCAGCTTCAGTGGAAGAAAAAGATAAAAGCTCGTTTCAAGCACAGCTCTAACTGTACAAGGGACAGTCAAAAATAAGAGAAGCATTTGAAAATTCCTGATTGGTGCATATTAAAAGTGACTGTGTGAACGACAGCATCATAATTAAGTCTCATCCTATGGTGCTTAAATCGGAGAGGGTTTCCTGATTTTCTTCCTCTTATCATCTCTTGCTCTCCCTCCATCTCTCTCTCCCTCTCTCTCTTTTTGCTGTTTGGGAAATGTTTTTTATTAGAATAAGCAAAGACACAGAGAGACAGAAAAAGAGAGGAAGGGAGGGAAAGAGAGAGAGAGAGAGAGAGAGCCTGAAAAGAGCAGAGTTATTTAGGGATCTGTCAGTAATGGAGCATCATGCTCCTCTGACAAAGCTGGCAAGAGACGAGAAGCCTTTCAGAGGGAGTCACAGAGGCAGCTCCGCACTAGGGTGGGCAGGCAGGCACACACAGCGCATTGCAGCTTAACACTGCCACACACTCGTCTTTTCTCTTTTTTCTTTCTCTTCCTTTTCAAAAAAAGACATGTGGCAGACTGGGGTTCCTGTCAAGAGGCAAATGAACCTCCTCTCCAATCTGGATAAGAGCTTGACGGTTGGTTAACGCACCGTCTTGCACGGCCACTGATCAGGGGGAGAGTGTGTGTCAAGCTCAATAATGCACTGTTGCCGGCTGGGTGAAAGAGGCACTGAGTGGATTCATAGATCTGGTAGATTTTAAGAGATTGAGCGTCACGGCTGACATATGCACACGTGCATGCAAAGTGTGCGTGGATGGACACACAAACACACACACACACACACACACACAACCCCCCCCCCCTCACAAATCCCCTGCAATTCCAATCCCATTTGTCGCAATAAGGACATGAACAGATATGTTTGTAACACAGGGAATAGAGAGAGAGAGAGAGAGAAACAGAGGGAGAGAGAAAGAACTAAAGCCAGAAGGGAACAGATAATGTTAGCAAGACAGGGATGTGAAGGGAACAGAGAGAGAGAGAGAGAAAGAGAGAGAGCGAGGGAAGAAAGAGAAAGAGAAATCCTTTAAGGGGATTTGAGCAGAAACTCTTGACACTAAGCACCATTTCCCTCAAACTGAAAAAATGACCACTGTCTAACAGCTGTAGGCACTGCTAGAAGAAATGGATTGGTTGTCATGAACACACACTGGTTGCCAAGGTTTCATGAGGTCATAATTCATTCCCGAGGGCAGTAACTCAGCTGACCTGAATGACTACTTCCTTGAATTTATATTGTATTTCAGTCTTTGGCAACAGATTTAAAATGTAACAAATTTCACAAATGACAGCTCTGTACCTTGATATTCCAATAAATCACTACTGAATGATGAACAACAGTCAGCGGCTGGATAACACGACATCATAACACGTTTGCAGGGCCATGAGGTGGAGGGGGGCACAAAGATGGCGGCTCTTTCGGTCGCCACAGTTCCTCAATTACTAGGGTCGGTCAGCGTGGCGGACACGCTCACTTTCAATAACTCCGAGAGCTCTATGCTTTCATCATTTAGATGGACGAATACTAATAAGCTGAGTGAGGGCACTGGGATGAGTAAATGAATGCTGAGAGGGAGAGAGCAGAGAGTGTGTGCGTGTGTATGTGTGGCAAGTGTGAGTGTGTGTGATGAGCATGACCACTGAAGCAAAAGAAGAAAGAGTGTGTATGTCTGTGTGTGTGTGCGTGTGTGTGTTAAGCATGATCACTGAATCAAAAGAAGAAAGACTGTGTGTGTGTGTGTGTGTGTGTGTGTGTGTGTATGTGTGTGTGTGAGTGTAGGGAAGGGGTCACTAACTGTGTGTGATTCCTTAATGGTTCTCTAATCAGAGCCCAAAGCCATAACGACTGCGTTCATTAGCGAGTCTCTGGTCAGCGGCCTCTGCGGTGGTCTCACTGTCTGTCACTCGCTCGCTCTGCGGTGGTCTCACTGTCTGGCCGTCTGGTCGTCCTCTCTCTCATGCTCACTGGTGCTCTTGCTCTCATGTTGCTGCCTCGACCCGCTTCCCCCTCGCTCGCTCACTCACACTAAACGTCTCACTGACTGGGCTACCGCTTCAGGAAACCAGGATCTGCCTTCCTGAGTATATTAACTACATAAGTCTCTCTCTCTCTCACACAAACATACACCTCTCACTCACACACAAACAGAATATATCTCTCTCTCACACACACACACACACACACTTAAGAGGCCGTCCACACGGCAACGTTCCCAACGTTCCCGGGTTGAAAAACAAATCTGTGTCCACATACGAGCCGGAGCGAAAAATATCCACGTCCTCACGACAACGGAACACTGAGTGAAAACTATGTAATACATATTCCACATCTATATGTGGCGCTGTAAACAGATACAGCCAGAGCAACTGGAGACACCAACACCAGACAGCGCATTCGCGTAGAGCACAAACACAACTCCATGCATAGAAACTTCTCAGTTTTAACAGAAAAACATTGCCGTGTGGACGGCCTGTTAGTCTCACCATGGCCTGGCTTGCTCTATACCCTCCAGCCCCCCAGAGACAGGAGTTAATTAATCTGCCCACACAGGACAATCAGATAACACACACTCCACTAGTCCACTGGCGCTCCTCCTCCTTCTCCTGCTCTCTGGGAGTTGTGGGTTTCCCATCACTGGGTCAGGCTTGTGCACAAAAGGCTCCACCCAGTACTATACATCCAACACCCCCACACAGCCACCCAATCCTTCTCCAGCCCCCATTCCCAGCCAGTGTGCACACACACACACACACACACACACACACAGACACACACACACTTAATCAGCAGAACCATGGGAATAGGACAAGGCACCCCCCACCAAACTACAAATGTCGCCAGAACTTCAGGAAATTTAAGCTGACGGATTGAAGAATAAGCACACTTTAAATGAACCCATAGCAACATTTGCTTCCCATTTTCACTAATGTTATTGATGTAATGCTTCAAATTCCCTCCACCCAACATGCTAACTAGTCCCCCTCCATACACACACACACACACGCAGCAGACACCCCCACCAGCATAGGGGGTAGGCCTGGAAAATACAAGGGTCACAGCAGGCTGGTGGTGACAGCAGAGATAGCAGCAAGAGACTGGCTCCAGTGGGCCACAGACACAAAGCAGGCACCAGCCAGTCCACTGACACCAGCAGCTCCACTACCATATCCCCCACCCCACCACTCCCTCCCCTTCCCAGTCTAAACACACAGCAGGGCAAACCCAGCAGGAGGGCAGACAACAGGGGAGGGAGAGGAGAGGAGGCTGACTGAGAGCAAAAGGGGGGGGCAAAAGAAAGAAAGAGAGGAAGAGATGGGAGACTTGGAGATGCAGTGAGCAGAGGCACTGTGGGAGCCACACAGGGAGACAGAGATGGAGAGTGAGAAGGATAGGGCAAACATGCATGTGCTCTCTGCACCGCGCCGATAGAGGACAAATGCAAATGAAAGCAGAGCGCCGGAGTTGAAGCAGGCAGGAGGAATGTGAGCGTAATTACAAAATCATGTCCCATCCTCAGATACTCACACACACACACACACACACACAGACACACACACACCAACGGCACCCTAAACACCATGGGCTTGAAAACCACTTCAAACGCATTAAAAATAGAAAGAGAAAACACCCGTAAAGTGACACACACAAACATGCATATGAACACACACACACACACACACACCTGACAGCTCCATACAAACACACAGGCAAAGCAGTGCTTAGGGACGCACGCATGCAGACACACTAGCCTAATTTGCACATTTATGAGGGGCTGGGCGAACTACACCTTCTGTAGTGGAGTCAGAAGCTATGTAAAGAGAGCTGAAGTTACTGAAATGAAATGTAGGAAATAGGGGAAGCTGGAGGAGGGAGGGAGGGAGGAAAGATATTTAGAGGAAGGAGTGTGTGTGTGTGTGTGTGTGTGTGTGTGTGTGTGTGCGTGTGTGTGTGTGTGTGCATGCGTGGGGGGGCGGGGGGGTTGATCTTAATTTTAACCTTGACTGCTCTAAGAGAAACACAGAGAATGACGCAACTAAGCAAATAAGTGCTGGCGGCCGGCCGGCATGTGTTTTTTTTTTTTTCCGGCCCCATTGCCATGGAAACGCATTCAGGAGGCGCGCTCCGTAATCAGGGCTGGCGTTGGGAGCGGTCAGAGAGCGGTCGCGTGGGGTGATCACAGGCGATTGCTCTTGTTCACCAGCCCATAAATCTTCCGCCTTCTCCGTCGGGACGTTTTCTTAATCTGCAGCCCAGAGCACAGTGATGGGGGGGAGGGGGGGTGTAAAAGAAAAAAAAAATGAAAGAAGAAATGAAAAAAAGGGAAATAAATAAATAAATAGATAGATAAATAAATAAATAAATAAATAAATAGATGCGTATTGTGTGCGAGGGATCCAGATTGGGCCTAGTGGCTGTTGTACACGGTCATCTCGCCCTGAACCTTACAGCTGTGAGATCTGTTCTCGAGGGGGGCCTCCGCCCAAAGCGGCTTATGGGGAGCATCGCGCCTTGTGCTTCCCTGCACCACATGCAATACGATGAGTTACAGCGCCAAGGGTGTGTCCAACTGTGTGTGTGTGTGTGTGAGTTTCTATTGCTCTTTGGCTGCTGTTCTCATGGCTGTTTCTCAATCAGTGCAGCTCTCTTCCAGTAAGTCGTTCCCTTCCCCTCTGCCCGACTCACAGTGACTCTGCCGTCTTCCAATCTGTACCCATCTTGTTCCCCTCCTTCCTGCACCCCCAACACCCTCCTCCTCACCACCACCATTCATTTCTCTTCCTCTTTTTCTCTGCATTTCTATCTCGCTCACTCCCCTTACCTCGCCTCTCTACTCATCCACCCAACCCACCCCCTGCACCCTTCCTCTCTCCCCCCATCGCTCTTTTGTCTATTTTTGGACCGTTACCTCTATGCTCTGCCTCAGCTCAAACAGGTTGAAGCAGAAGTAGCAGAATGTAGTCAGAGAGAGGCGGTGCTCAAGGTCACTTGTCACAGGGGTTGAGTGAGTGAGTGAGTCAGTCAGGCCGCTGATAACAGAGGGGAAAAAGCGGAGCGAGAGGCATGCGTTCGCTAATTTCCATGTTCTATTTTCGCAAGAAGAAGGGGGGGAAAATACCCCATTTTTTGCAGACCAGAGTTGAGCCCTCATTCCCTGATACAGAATATCATTGAAAAGTTTATATTGTGATGTTATGCACTTATGCAGTATCGGAACTATCCACGTTTGCTCCCATTGTAAGATACTATGTTGCTCTATCTTGGTCAGTATTCAATGATCTTTGCTGAAGGTCTAAGGTCCGGCCTGGCCTACTGCAGCCCTGGCATTTTGCAGCGATTGGTTTAATGGTTAATCTGAACGTGAGTGCCTCTTATCTTCCTCTGGTTTCAGTGTTGTGTCAAAGGCTGGGAGGACAAACAGGGGGAGGAACTGTTCCCACTCAGCAGTTTTTCATAGCAATGACCTACTGAGCAGAGAAACTCTCTCTCTGAGTATATGTGTTTGTGTATGTGTGTGTGTGTGTCAGAGAGTATAAGCGTGTGTAAGGTGAGACTATGTCTCTAGCTTTGCTTTTGTAAGACTAACCAAGAAACACAAGGTTAAAGACAGGCAGACCTATTCTATAGCCGATTATTGCATGCAGTAGTCTATGTAAAGGCCAGCATGCGTCCAAACGGCGCACACTGTGGGGGTGGGACTGGGGACTGGGGAGGTGGTGAAATAAGGAGGACAGGAGTGTGACGGTGACGGAGCACGGAGCAGAAGACAAGGGCTCTCACCACGCAGGGGCCCCGAGCCCCTGAGAGGAAGGGAGGCAAGACAGAGGAGACGGATGAAGGTAACTGAGAAGCCAAAGAGAAGGAGGGGGCGGGGAGAGAAAGGGAGAAAGAAGATATCCTTCTCTCATGGCCTCATTTCTTTACAGGCTCTGAGGGGCAAAAGGAGAGAACAGATCTATTCCTTCCTCAAGACAGAGGACAAGAGAGGAAGGTTATGCTCTCTGTATGCGTGTGTGTGTGTGTGTGTGAGCAAGAATGTGTGTGTGAGTGAGAGAGAGAGAGAGAGACATATTACTGAGTAGGTGAACATGTATATGAGAGAGAGCGCAAGTGAGCGAGGCTCTGTGTATGTGTGTGTGTGTCAGTAAGGCAGACCAGATGCTCATCGCTGCAGAGACCCCCTCCCTCTCCACTGGCCATCAGTCTCCATCTAGGCACCTCTCTCATCTTCTCGCCTCGTCTGTCTGTGTCTGACAGAAGGGCCACAGTCTGGCTGCTCAGACGGCCAGAGACGAACACGGCGAGCATGACTCCCATCCCCGGAGATGCGGCACGCGGGCCGTGATGCTGCCATGCGGTGGAAAAACAACGTTTACACCACACATATGGTTTTGTGGATGCACAAAAATGCTCACGAGTATCAGCTTATCTGAGCTGGAGAGGGAAAGGGAGAGAGAGTGAGAGAGAGGGAAGGAGAGAGAGAAAGAGAGAGAGGGTGCAATGGAGTGAGCGTTTATGCATGGTTATGCATGGACATATGAGTGCAAGTGCAATTTCTATGTGTGTGTGTGTGTGTGTATACACACAATATATGTGTGTGTGTGTGTGTGTGTTGTGCACACATGCTCGTTCAATGGGCACATTTTCCATTAAATATATATATATTAAACAAAAAACCTTCACCGCGTTCTCACGGCCGTCCTTAATGATGTTGGAGGGAGCGAAGAGCGGGGAGACAGCTTAGTGTGACAGAGCGTGAATATCCCTCCAGAAGTCTCCTGAAACTCAGGCCTCAATTAAGGATTAGCAGACCGCCCTCCTAAAGCAACAACGGCCGCTTCTCTCAGCCACTCGACACGGGGACTTTACCACAGACTTTTTACTTTTACTCAAACCCCAGCCTCTGCCCCACACCCTGAAAAATAACGTCTGCTGCACCATTAGGTCCCAGGCGATCCTCATCAACATCTTGACATCTGCAGACACACTCCAATGCCAACATGATAACAATAAGAGAGAAACGGCACAGTCAGATACCCTCTCAGTCGGCTTCCTTCCATTAATGAACTCAGTGACCACCGCGGAGGGGGAAGGAGAGAGAGCAAGGGGAGAAAGGAGGGAGAGTGGGAGAGATAGAGAGAGAGAGAGAGAGAGGGTTGAGGGACCTGTCAACCAGCCCTCTTTGAACTCAAAGTCAGGAATTAAACAGTTTTGTAGTTCAACTGATCCAGGCCACAGTGCTGGTGGTGACGAGGGGGTCTTTCCAAGAGAAGTAAAAGCCACACTCTTGAATATAAATCTTATGATTGTGATTTATTGGGAAGGATGTCAAGACAAAGTTTAGGCCTAAGCCGTCTTCAGCGTCTGGGGTCTTTCCAAGAACCAGAGGCCAAGACAAAAGAGACGAGTGAGAGAGCATGTGAGGGGGGGGGGGGGGTGGGGTAGAGAGAGAGCGCATGCGAGTGTGCGAGTGTGTGTGTGTGTGTGGTGTGTGCGCAGATGTGGCAGACTGCTGTGGGTAGAGTGGTCTGTCTGTTTTGAGTGTTTATAAAGTAACATGTTGCCAACAGCAACATGTCCAGAGCTTAACACCCTGCTCTCAACCCTGCAGGGCAGGGGAGGTGCAATAGACTTGGTTGCTCAATTATGCATGAACAGGCGCACGCATACACACACCCACACACACAAATTTTCCTACACACACACACACACACAAAATATCACACACAAAGTGAGAGAGAAGTGTAGAGAGAAACCAATCTATAGCAGCGTATTATTCATTTCTTTTTAATCCATTTTTTATAGTACCATAATTCTCCCCAATGTGTGATGCTCAGATGCCTTAGCCTCGGCTGAAGCTATATGACACCCAAACAAACGTGTGTGTTTAAGAATTCCACAGGACGGAGCGAAAGGATGTGTGAGAAGGGTGAGAGCAGAAGGAGGGATGGAATGCAAACAAAAGAAAACATACCGAGCAGGAATAACAACTTTGTTGTCAACTTCACGCTGGCCCAGAAATCTAATCATTAACAGAAACCAGAGGAGTCAACAACATACCACAGAGACGCATCATTCAAAAACACACAGCCACAAACTGCTGCGGAGTGAGAGAGACAGAAAGAGAGAAAGAGATGCTGCTACTCCCCTTGGTAAATCCCTCAGAATGCAGCTGTATGTTACAGCTTGGTCCTGTAAGACAACAACCACTTGTGCGTTTTGGTAAGTAATCTGTTTCTCTCCGGACCCTCACCCAGCGAATGCACAGGATGGAGAGATCTGCGGCTGGGGACGGGAGGGCTTTGTAACCAGCCCTCCAGGCCCAATCCAATATGACCTCAATAAACGAGCAATTTAGCATCTGCTCATCCACAGACGGATGATTCAATCGAATTGACATTTTCATCGGTGCGCTGGAGTGCAGACGCCCATGGCAGAGGCAGAGAGAGAGAGAGAGTGAGAGAGAGAGAGAGACAGAGAAAGACAAAGAGAAAGAGAGAGAGCGAGCCCTGGCGTCTAGTCCACCACCACCACCACCACTTCCCATCTCCGCTTGAGTTCAGCGTGTGCCTTTTGTGGATTTGAAGCGGTGTTGAAACAAGGTGGTGACGGTGGTGGCTTGTGTCGGGAGGGGGTGGGCCTGCGGGTGTTTGGGAAGCGGAAATTGGTTAGGGGAAGATTCAGGGTGATTCAGCGTTGCTCACGCTGCTAAATATAGCTCCTTGCTCTCCAGGGCGTGAGGCCAGTGGTCTTCAAGACCTTTTCAGCCCCAAATGTAAAAACAAATCTCCACAGACACATGGCTTAATTCAGAGGTGTGAATGTCAAAGTGTACATCAGTCTTTTTGTCTGTTAGGGGAGGGTGAGGGTGAGGGTGAGGGTGTGTGTGTATGCATGTATGCATGCAGGTTTAGGTGTCCATCAACCTGCTATCTATATGTGCTTCTCTGTGTCTTGTGTTATCTGCAAATCTCTCCTGTGTGTGTGTGAGCGTGTCTGCCAGTCTGTTATCTGCAAACCCCTGTTTGTGTGTGTGTGTGTGTGTACAATGCGTTAGCCTAAAGGCAACATAAAAGCTATTTCTTAATCATTTTCAAAAATATTGCGCTTCAGACAAACGTCTCTGCGGGGATTGGGAGAGTGGGGAGGGATGAAGAATTCTGATAAAGTGCTTTATGTGAAGATTCCAATGCCCCTGGAAGAAGAGTGGATGGCCAGTCATTCCTGTCATCATCTGTCAAAACCTCTTTCATACCATCACTCTTCCACCGGAACAATGCTGTCAGAGCCCGAAGCCATTTACACACACTCACACACACACACACACACACCTCTATGCTTTCATAGGATGTGAGACAGAGGCGGTGACAAATACCATCAGATAACACAGACAATCCTCTGACTCTTTGTGTCTTTCATCTGAATCCGGGGTTTGAAAGACACAAACAAAGATGTGCATACACACACACACACACACACACACACACACGCACACCAAATGCTGCATAGTTATAGTCACTAAGGAGAAATAAAAAGCCTAATTTCCATACCTAGTTCCATACTTAGTTTTCACTTCATCCTAAGGTGACAAAGACACCACTTCCACACACAAACACTCACTCTCATATAAACACACACACACACACATACACAGGTAGCAGGTGCTGCTAGCAGCTCTCTGTCAGATAGCCCCTGCAGATGTCCAAACGTCTGTCAGGCTGCATTACTGTTTCACCTGACACACACGGGACTCTTTCAACGACACCACTTTTCACTGTCCGGCCACGGCTCTGGCAAAACACACACACACGCAAACCTACTGAATGATCATTTAACACACTACACATTCATTCAATCCCATTTGTCCATCCCATATCTATCCTTTAGCCAAATGTGCACATCCACTGCCTGCCCCTCCAAACACACACACACACACACATTCCCTCTACATGTCTCTTTCAATCAAGTGAGTGACAACCACAGATAGAACAGACAGAAAGGAACAAAGAAATAAGATTTGTGGCTTGGTGTGTGTGTGTGTGTGTGTGTGTGTATGTCGGGGATGGATCACTCAATCACTCTGGCTTTGGTTAAGCAATCAGGGCTGTGAAGAGACGATGGGGGGAGAGATTACCCCTCCCTCTCCTCTTCTTTTTTTCCACCAATGTTTCTCTCTCTCCCTCCATCACTAAGAGGTACTGTATCCCTCTGCTGTGCTGGGCTAAAGCATGGGTCTGAGACCGGGCTCGTCAGAGCCGAGAGAGATGCGTAGCAAGCCTGGCCCACAGAGATAAACACAGTAAGCCTCATTTTAAGCCACACACACACATAAACACGGACCAACAGGCTGGGATTCTGTGTGTGTGTGTGCGTGCGTGTGTATATGTGTGTTTGTGTTAAAGAGAGCAGAAGCAGAGAGAGTGTGAGTATGTAAATGTGCACCTATATGTATGTGCGAGCAGAGTGGGAGTGTGTGTGTGTGTGTGTGAGTGAGTGAGTGGGAGTGTGGGAGTGTGTGAGTGAGTGAGTGAGTGTGTGTGTGTGTGTGTGTGTGTGTGTGTGTGTGTGTACACGTGAGTACAGAGTATTCTTGGGCAGGAAACATGAAGGTGTGAGTATTTTAAAGTGTTTTCAAGCCAGGGTAGGCCAGCTGCAAACGAGGCTGGGCCCATGGGTGCATGAAGCCTTCTGCCTGCGTCTGTCCTTGAAGCGGACATTTGCAGCTGCTCTCCTGTCCTCTCTGAGGCCGCAGCTCCTTCTCCTCACCCTCAGCCTGAGCACTGGTGTGCCGCTGTGCCGGCTCCAACTCCCTATGGCTCCAAAACACAACTCCTCTCTGCGGTGCATGGCATACACACACTCGCAGTTCACAGGCGTAGATACACGTGTAGATACACACACACACACACACACCATTCACCCGCTTACATAGCAGTCTCTCACTTAACCAGCAGACACATCCATCCATCCATCCATCCATCCATCAACCCCCCCAACACACACACACACACACTCAATTCACTGACAGAGCCACACACACACAGACTCTATACACCATACACTCCCAAGGAAACGTTGTAACCACAGTCAGCATAGAGCAGGCGCTTTGGAAAGGCCCCCAGAGCCTGCATGAGGAGAGTGGCGTGGTGCGGCGGGGTGATTTAGCGAGGCTGAAACCAAACCGACAGCGCGGAGGAGCCAGGGGAGGAGGATAGCCGAGCTGCGACGATAGCCTGTTCGCAGCGCAGCGTTGCTCTCAGCTCCCTCAAAAGCATGTCCGTTTGGATTACCCCATACTCAGAAGTGTTTTTTTTTTTTTTTTTTTTTAATAAAAAAAAAAGCTGCTTTGCCACTGTGGGTATTTCACTGTATTATAGTCCAGCCCAACCCACACACACCCATCCAAATCATGTAGCCTAAAGCCGCTCATTCTAAAGTCGCCCATCCTCAGCGTTAGTCCACAGAGTTCTTCCATCCCTCTGAGGCTGACGGAGGATAGACTTGGCTTGAAGGGCAGCTCCATCAAACCTAACAAGCATCCTAAAGCAAGACATCTGAAGCATGGCAGTTATTTTTTATGATTTAGTTTGGTTACCTTGGTTGACAGGCAAACAATGGTTGGGGTGTGTGTGTGTGTGTGTGTGTGTGTGTGTGTGTGTGTGTGTTTGGAGGGGGGTAACAGGGCGCAGAGTTTGGAAGAGTGATTGCAGTGTTGTGTTGAAAAAACAGTCCACCCATCCATCCTGGGCAAGACATGATGAAGTGTTTGCATCGGGCAGAAACATTGTTTATGAGCGCTGGGAGTTAAAAATCCCTTATGACTGATTGAGGGAAGGGAAGGGAGAGAGAAAGAAAAGATGATACGAGAGAGAAAGAGAAAAGAGAGAGAGAGAGAATGAGATGAAATGTTGTCGAGTTGAGAGGCAATAGAGCAAAGGTGACCTGAAGAAAAGGGGATGTTTACACCTGGGGGAACGCCAAAGCTCCTGGCCTACATTCACACCGGACAGCATGTGTGTGTGTGTGTGTGTGTAAAACAGAAAAACTGAGCATAAGTGCAAGAACAGACTTCTGAGCAATAAAGACCAACTGGACAGCTGGTTAACAATACATGCATTAGCAAAAGGAAAAAAAAAAACTTGACCTTTCGGTGTCATTTCAAACTGAAATATAACATACTTAAAATAGCCCTAACCTGAATTCCCCATACACAAACACACACACACACACTTGTTAATCTGCATATCAGTAAAAGTAGAGAGCATGCGTGCCTGGGAGACAATGACATTTGCCAGAGCCACATGGAGCTTGCGACATTAATCTCAAAATTATCTGTGGCTTTTAAATCCCCAGAGCAAAAAAACAAACAAGAAATACATACACACACATGCTCGGATTCAAAGACCACTCACTCAGCATCATACTCAAACACACTGCTAAAACCACAACACATGTGCAGTGACTGGCCTCACCACAGCATTGAACTGTGAATGGCCCAACAGACGGACAGACAGACGGACAGAATGAGTGCACGCAAGTCAGGGGTCAGAGTAGCTGGTCTGTAATCCAAATAAAAAGGTGTGATCAGAGGTAACTGGCTTTTAGACAGACAAGCATCTTATAGGGTCATTGGCAGTGGTTCCAGTTTGTGCACACACCTGGCCACAAACAAGTTCATTTGAAAACACTCAAATCAAATTCTACACTGCTAGTGTCAGCGCTAATAATGGTCATTTTAACGCAAGACTGCATCTAAAACTGAGGGAGACCACTCAGCAAGATCAAGACCATCAATCGTGTATTATTGCAAAGACCATCAGATTGCTTTCTGACCACAATCTTACACATAAGAGTGGAGACAGTTGCACAATTACACAACGACTATTCCTCATTGCTAAATGTCCAATGTCCCTACGGTGTACAGCCACATAGCTCAAGCATGTATGCTTATGACATAACGGCGCAGCAAGCTACACACACTACTAGCTTTTGTTCTCTGTAATGCAACATAATAGCAGAGTTCATGGAAATCAGCCCTTTGGATTCCTACAGCAATTACAATGTTACAACTCATGGTGTACAGATTCTGTATGTGTGTGTGTGTGTGTGTGTGTGTGTGTGTGTGTGTGTGTGTGTGTGTGAGAGAGAGAGAGAGGGAGAGAGCACAGTGTTATTCATGTAGGAACATCAAGGCTACAGTGTTGACGTTGACAAGAGTGGCATAAAACCCTGGGTAAATATGGCAATTGGCACTCTCCACGCTGATGAAGAGAACAGAGAGTAAAAATAGAGAATGTGAAAGCAAGGGAAAAAAGGGGGGAGAGAGAGAGTGAGAGAGAGAAAGAGGAAGAAAGAAAGAGGGAATCCTATGATATAATCATGAATTAAACATGAAGTCCATTAAGACACTTAACAGCTGGCTCATGCACGACTGTCAGCTTTATTTCTTTTTCCTCTAAGGAGGAAGAGGCCAATGAGTAGACATACCAGCATCAGCCATGTACCCTCCAGGCAGCGACACACACACACACACACCAAACATGCCATCATCCCCCGTGGCTCCATCCTGAATCCCAACCCTTGAGAGGGAAGGAGGAAGAGGGCTCAGCAGGAAAATGTTGCACACCACACACACACACACACACACACACACACACACATTACACCAGCCCTGACAAATGTTACCATTAGTGACCGTCTCGGTGAACGGGGAGAAGAACACTAAAAGCAAACTGTCGCCGTAGTGCAACAGCAGACACCGCTGAGAGCACGAGGCACGCTTCAAACGAATTGCCATTCTCCAGGGAGCATTAGAGAGGTGGATGAGAGTGCCGACAGAGATGGAGAGAGGCTTGGACAGACCCACATCTTTTTTTTTAGTGTTTGCTAGCAGAATCATTACTGTTGGCCCAGATGGTGCGACTCCACGAGGAGCCACTGATTGCTCCATTACTGTGTTATCTAGCCTACAAAAAGTCTACAAAAAATACCCCCCCTCTGACAAATTTCTGACCAGCGCTAATTTCTTGTTGTTTAGGGATTGTGAAATGTAATTGCATTGAGAAGGCTTTGAATCTGGGCATTACATTTATCAAGGTATGCAAATTGAGACTTATAAAAACTGGTGTAAAACACGCTGTAGAATTACTGTGATGGGCAAATGCAAATTGGAGTCCTCAGCTCTGTAATATGTTAATTTGTGTGGACCTCTCGCTGCTTTACAGCTTTTCCTCAGCAGAAAAAAATGAATTTGTTACGCCATGTCACCGTCTCCAAGTCTAGACCTCAACACAACCAACTCCTTTTCCAATTTGGCCCAAAATGAGGGACTGTTAAAACAATCTCCGTTTTGAACGGTAATTGTTCATTATTTCCAGGCATTTTCTTCTCCCGCTGATACCAGTGGTTAGCTCACAGACACCACCATTCTCCTTCACACGGCCCTTAACAACAATAGACATGTTGAGCACTTGTTTTGGCAGCAATGCAGCTGCGTTTGGACTAGGGGATCCCCTGGGGATCTGCCACGGGTGTCGGCGCGCCAGGCTGATCTATCGAGCGGCCATCACGTCCCATGGACTCAGAGAGCAGCGGTCCCCTCTCAGTGGAAATCTTCCGTGGCTCGAGCGTCCACCGGCGGCGGCATTCCTGTCAGGCCGAGGACAGATCCGTGTGGGTGGACAGGTGGAAAATGCAGTCCTGTAATTAAGCCTGCCCTGTTGACCTTGCTGGGATTCAGCCAATCACCTTGGAGCATCCCGCCCACTCCCCCCCCCGGCACCCAAGGGTCACCTGTGTTTGTTCTATATTCACCCCCCCCTCCCCCATCACCGCAGGTGGAGTGCCACCAGGAAGTGACAGACGGACACACAATTCATGCAAGCGCGCATGTGAGAACACACACACACACAGACACAGACACAGAACAGACACACACACACACATTGTGAGTGAGGGCACAGGTGATGTCTGCAGGTTAAGGACGAAGCAGACAGCACTCTGATTGAGGTTCTTCTCAGCGACACCCACAGGGAAATACAGAAGAACAGTGATGCCAAGCCAGAACCAATAATGGTGTTCATTCAGATGCAGGTGCTACCTGCTCTTCCCCATTACCACCCCAAAATGAAACATTTATACGGCAGCTTTGTGTAGCGTGCTCCTCGCTCACCCCAGCCAAAAGCCCCTGGTGAGCTTTCAGGAAGGAAAACATATGAAAGCAACCAAAATTGAAATTGCAATTCTTCCTGACAACAAATAAATAAAGAAACAGATAAATAATAGACAGAGGCACCTGCATTATTTATTTTCTTAGGGCAAAAAAAAGAGATTAAGAGGGATTTCACAAATGGCTCTATTGTGAAAATTCATGAGATACGGTTACCCACTCTCTACATAGCCCCATGCCAAAGAAAAAAAGAAGAGAGAAAAGAAAAGAACAGGAAGTCTTTTTACACTCAGCGTCTGAGACAACCCATCAAAATGTACCAGGGAAAAAGAAAAATGTATAATTTTCAGCTCAGGGGAAAACAAATTGCATGTTCTAAGTGTGTGAGTGTGAGTGAGTGTCAAGACAACCAAGGTCATTTACGTACGTGCATAATTATAATTTGCTTTGATTAGACATTAGCAGCTGTGGTTGGAATATCAATGCTGGGAGGGAGGGCTGGGGTTGGGTTGGCTTGGTGGATATGTGGATTGTTGTGTTGAGGGGCAATGAAATGAGGCAGCCCCTAATGTTTCACTGTGCATATTTGCCTTCCTCCCCTGTGAGCTGACGGTCAACACTGCGTAATGTTTCTCAATGAGATAAACGGCTAAAAATGGATCCTTCAACAGCTGCTTCGATTGCCTCCCAACCTCACCCAACCGCACAGAGGCATGAGCAACTGTACGCACACACACACACCCCTTCTAAATCAAGCTCCATCCCCTGCCATGAATTGCTTACAGTTCAGCAATGTTGTATTTATTACACTTTACATCTCCCATGTCCTTTGGCAGCCTAATAATGGGGTTTGGGGTATGGGCTGATAAGACAGAGTGCAACCCTCTCAAGGTCATCTACGTTCACCTATATCGGGCCTGTCAGAACAACACACAAAACCTATGCTGTTATCAGTACACAAGCCGTGGGCTTGAGTATAAATGGCCCGTACTGACAAGCGTATTAGTTTGATGCCTGCAGAGAAAAACCACAGTCAATAATGAAAAGAGCTGCTCACTCTTTTCACTCTCCATCTCTCTCTCTCTCCTACCCTCCCTCTTCCTGTGAAAGTGTTGTCAGCTCCTGGTGAGTGAGTGCTCCACTGCCTGAAGGTAATCGGGGGGTTAGTGGTACAATGGAATGCTTCCCATTCCCCTGTAAGGAAGACGTCAAGCGGGTTGGGTGTGTGTGTGTGTGTGTGTGTGTGTGTGTGGTGGTGGTGGTGATGGGGGCATTTGATCGTACCAGCGGCACAGGGTTGGATCGGTTGGTGTGTGTAATGTGGCGCGACGGCTGGTTCGGGGAGAGAGAGAGAGCTGTGAGCGCAGACCTTGCTGGCAGGTAGGATGAGGGCCGACACCTGAGAACACCTGCCACGGCCACACCCCGGAGACACTGCTGTCACCGGCGATAATGTCTTGCGCACTCTCTCTCGCTCTCTTTTTCAAACACACACACACAAAGAGCACTCTATTCATGCACGGACAAACAATTATGGAAGACTTAACAGAGAAAGGAGATTCTGGCCATATTGCTCTAGATCAATCTGTATGCTCATTATTATGTAAATCGCATTCATGTTGCTCTCTGTCTCTTAATCAGAACAATAATGGCACTGAACATAAAAACCACAGACTCTCTGTTTAAAGGAGCGTTTCTACTTCGATCAGCCAGAGAGTAAAACAGAGTGTGCTTTTGAATTCGCTCGCATATATTATCGTGTCCCTCAGGGAAATGAGAGCGCAGGAAATAGGTTAGTTTGCTGAGGTATGTGAGCAAAGCTGTAACAAGAGTCAATAGACCAGAGAGTGAGACATAAAAAACAGAAAACAAGAAAGACCAGTTGTGAGAGAGAAGCTAACTATCTGACAAGAGTCTGACGGTAAGACTGACTCACGAACGTACCACCAGGCTTTTTCGGGCAACACTGATAGCCGCTCTCTCCGCACAAGAGTTAAGAGATTAGGCTGAAGCCTCTGGGACAAAATGAATTCCCTCTCCTTGCGTTCATTTAGCAACACTCACTGGCTAAATATGTAGCGGATAACTCACCAGCAAGGCCTCTATCTTCCTCTGTTGCTCCGTGCTACAGGTCAGATTGTGAAATGATCAATAGGTCAGTGATGTGAGGAGTGTAAGCCACTGCGGGCTGTCAGAGAGCAATACAAAGAAACAAGCCGTTCGACGTTCACACTCCCTCATTAGAAACCACGCTAATGATTGCCTTGAGGCAAAAGAAGAGCACAACGTTTCTGTTGGGTCAAAGGAGCCAAACAGACAGGCTATTTACAGAACATGAAGATGGAATGATGAGAAAAAACCTCTGGTCTCCCACAGTGATGCTTTTTAATCCACTGAAAATCAAGGCCTCTCGTGCACACATTCGTTCTCTCTCTCTCTCCTAAGATGGAGCATAACTCACAAATTTCCTAAGACAACGAAGAATGGCTATTTATTTATTTATTTATTTTTCTGGTGATGCATTCCTTCATGGTTGCAACACAGCACTGTGAAAGCTTGGAAAGGAGACACCAGCAACTTCCAAGTGGTTTATCTCTCCACTGCTTTCCCTTCTGAGATGATAAGAGGCGAGATCTGTTAAAGCGAAGACATCCTCGGTTAGTGTGACGAACAACGGGAGGAAATTTAAGAGGGTTAATAAGGCACGTCATTCGCTGTAAAAACGAAATCCACACTACCATACCAATTTTTCCAGAACTTACTAAACTCTATAAAAATGGGTAAAGTTTTGAAAAGCAAACAAATAAATAAATGAATAACTACATACAAGAAGGGGGGTGGGGGACAACACAGAGGATGATCAAAACGATGACGGATGATGCGTAAAAGCCAGCCAATCATTGATCTTTCTCTGAGACAGGGTGAAAGGAGGATATTCCTGTGATAAATCTCATCGTCATCAAAACCCCAAGCCCCACTTTTAGACTCGGTTCAAGGTGTATCCGTCATGCTGTCCATTACTCCTCATTAAGGCAGAGGGGCGTGAGGCTCGAGAGTGATGGATGTGCGACGCCTTTTATCTTCCTACCAGCTGGGTGGAGTGATACCATTGGGATGACGGATGGAGCAAAGAGTAGAATAGAGGTGGCATGGTGACCTTGTACTTATCGACGGAATACTTGGGTGGGTGTGGGGGGGAGGTTGGGTGGAGTACGGGAGTTGAGAAAAAGGAGATGGAGATGTGGATGAAATAGAGAAAGTAAAAAGAGAAGAGGGGGAAAAAACACTCAGTAATCAATCGATAATAGGTGCCGTGAATTGGAGAGTAAGTAGCCTAGCGTGCCTTTGTTCCCCCTTTCCATCCACCCACCCACTCACTCACCACCACCATCACCATCACAGCATCCTCTTCACGTTGTGTATATCCTCTATCAATATCACAAGCACAGCATCCTGACACACCTGTGCATCCTTACTAGCTGCCCCCCCCATCACCACCCATCTCCCCCCTCTCATCTTCTATCCTCTCTCCTCCCATCTCCCCATCCTGCAGAGGTTGGCATGGAGCCAATGCGGGGCTGATGGCGCTGCTGATGTCTCTCCAGCAGGTAGCTGTGAATGAGGGGGTGAGGGATAGTCCATGCATACAGAGAGGGGCCCCGGTACGGCCAGAGCGAGGATAAAAAAGAAGGAAAGAGCGGGTGAATACGGAGCACCAAGCTGCCAGGTCTGCAATTAATCATTATCACCGCTTTTAATGACATGCAATCGGGGCCGTCTTAATGGGCCACTCACTCTTCAAATTGAGAATGAGGGAAATAAAATAACATGTGCACACATGGGGGGGAAGGGTGTGTGGGTGTGGGTGTGTGTGTGTCTGCTGCGCAAGTCTTTCGATGTGCTGGGCAAGGTTAAGACCCAGATCGACAATGCACGAGCACACACACCCATACACACACACACACACACACACACACACACACAGCACTCAAAGTTACGAGAACAGGAGCAGACGCATAGCCTGTACGACTCTGGCATGTTAAAATATTAAAGGGCACGCGGTACTGAATATTCATGTGGCCTCACACATCACCAAACTGGAGGAGAGACAGGGTGTCGCTTCAGTCACACCCCACCCCAACATTCTGGACCTCAAGGCTCACATGAGCCTCCTGCAACAGGCCATCATATGTAGGACTGCACATGTATCCTATTTAATCTGTATATGACTTGGGTATTAATGTCAGGTTCAGGGGTCATTTCTCTATACAGGTACATCAGAGTGAATGGGATATCTAAAAACGCAACACAAAAGCTGTCTTTTTCCTTATAGTAGCCTATAAGCCGATGCTTTGACAGTATATTTTTGTAGGTTTACTGATGCATAATGGCATGTCATTTGTCCAGTTTCTATGAAAGGAAAAAAAAAAAAATCAATACAACCACATCTATACCGTTTTCCACTGACAGTGAACACAAAGAGCATCTAGGCTAGATGTAAATGCGAGCATGACAAACCCAGTTACCAGAAGTTTGCCTTGACATTTACGTCACTTGCCGCATGCAGCCCATAACACTATTTAACACAAATGAAGCCTTCGTTTCCAAGGACAACGGGAGGTTGGATGTTGGTGTCGGGTTGGAGGTGAGAGCATAGCAAGGGAAAGCAGCACTGGGCGGATATGACGGCACGGCAGAGCAGAGCAGAGCGCAGCGCAGCACCACGCAACACAGCCACGGGACCGGAATGCAAAGTGGTGACCTCCAGTAAGAACTGCATGCTTTTGGACAATGACAATCTCTCAGAATGAGCAGTTAATTCGCCTCAAGTCTGTTTCAGTCCAACAGCTACTGGCACCCTTCTATTAGCCCTCTCTCTCCCCACCACTCTCTCTCTCTCTCTCTCTGCCAGTCTCCCGTTCTCGTTTCGTCGCATCATCGCCACATCTCCAACCACGGCCCAAAGGCAAGCATTTGCAGGCATGTTTGTGGATTTTCGCTCTGACAGTAACATTTACATAATGCAACTAACAGAACACTGTGGATTTTAAGAAACGGGACAGAAGCCTTTTAATGTTAATAACATTAAATCATCAAAGGAGTGTATCAATTATATAGTGATTGCACAGACACACACAATCCAGGGGCAATGTAAGACTGTGATGGAGCCTCAATTATGTGTAACAACAACCAACCAATGTGGAAATTCATGATGTGTGTTGTTACTCACAAATCTCCTTATTTGTATTACAGACAAAGTAAATGCAAATGATAAAAAGGAGAATTTGCCTCGACTAGTGTAAACTTTCTTGCTCTTCAGATAAATCCATCTGCAAGCTGTTGAATTGTAAAGTGAATCTTAAATCTACAAATCTTGAAGTCTTACTAGGCTCTGAGGTTGTTCTCACAAGTGGTAAAATGCATCTCAAGGCTATGATTTCTTTCCATGTAGGAGACATTTTACGATGTGGCTTGAATTTTTTTTCCATGTGAAAAAAATGTCACAACCGTTCTATGAATCACTTCAAATGATAGCTAAACCTGTACTTGTTTCACTGCACACTGAGATGAATAAAGGCCATTTATGACCATTTCTGCAACACCATTCATCAACATAGAACCATTATGAGTGAAACTCAAAACCAAAAAGCAACGCTGAAACCCAATAGTGCTGCCCAAGTCTGAGAGAAACATGCTTCCTCATGTGATCCAGCACACAGGGACAAAGTCTGAGATAAATGTATCCATTCGTCGAATGGTAGCCTACTAAATAGTGCAAGGATTCTCGCCATGAAAATGACAAAGTTAGATTAAAGGTTAATCCGACATATCGCAAAAACAAGGCTTTCTTTGAGACCACAAAAAAAGCAGACAAAAGAACACACACACACACACACACACACACACTCTTTCTGCCTCCCATGCCCATTCGCATTCACAAGTGGACAGTCTTTCAACACACTTGAAAGCAAACACACTGGGACACACAGCAGCACATTTCAAGGATATCCCTCCATTGCTGTTTTCAACAGGTATCCTAGCAACAGTCGCCTGGCTGGGGGTTTAAAGTGGGAAGGCTGATCAGGTACTACGTGAACCTTTCGGCCTCTCAATCTAGCCAAGCTATGTTAGAATTGAATAAACATTACTATTTACATAGACAGAATGTTTTCAGCAATCTTCACAATATATCCACCAACTTGGTATGCCAAACCTCTAAATAAGCCTACACTTGATTAATTTAACTTAATTAGGTTGATGAACTTGATTAAAGACGATAAACAGACAAAAAACAGTACTGAATACTTAAGATAGGCTTTGTCTTGCCTTTCAAAACCTAATCAAACAAAAAAAATCAACACATACTTTCACATGCAAGTGCCATCCAGCCTGGCTTATACCTTACGCAGCTTCCAGAGATGCAGAGATATGAAGAGAAAATTTCTCCCAGACTCCAAACAGTCTAACCTTTATACTTTTAAAATTCTGATTAGGCTATTAACAGTCTAATTCTAATGACTTGAGGAAAGAAGGAAAGCAAATCTGACCTCCCAACTTTAGATCTTCAACATGTTTATAAAAATGCAAAGCACCTATACCACTGTTCAAATATAATTCCAGCTAATGAAGTGGAATCAAATTGAGGCATCTGGGCCAATGGCCTTCACAAACTCACAATAAACTTCTGGTTAGTTTCACATCAGTAGCAAAAAAAAACAAACAAAACAAAAAAAACTGCCGCTAGATTGCTGTTGTGATGATAATTACAATTCAGTGCATTGTGTATGGTGTGAGAACGCATAAAAACACAGTGGGGGGGATTCTGCAGAACCACACAAACTTCACCACATTGTCCTCACTGTCCGTGGCTTTTGGACAAAGACAAGCACAGGAGAACTGCAACTGTATGCAAAGCCTGCCATTATTACAAGGTGTTTATCAGCAACCAGTGGACTGGAATGTCATTGCCCTGTCAGTGGTCTCTCCCCCACACCCTGTAAAACCTCATGGCCTTCTAACCTACTGGCTACCAACTAATGACAAGGCCATATCGGAAAATGATCTATATTTAGTATCAGTTTGGCTACAGTCCTCAAGCGGACAATAAGCAGGTGTGTCAGTTTCTGTCCATTATCTTCCAGCCGCCATCCTTTAGTTCTCTCTTTCCATTACATACAAAGACCGTATAACCAACTGTACTGGTATATTTAGGAACCGTAACTGCGTTTACAGATGCCTTTTTATAGGCAATCAATATTAACAATCCATCTGCAGCTGAGCACATATATTTAATCTAGAATGCTGTGCCTTGTGCTCTTTTATGCTATAGAGCACTCTACAGATATTAAAGCAACCACCAGGACCAGGGTCCTGAGAGAGTCCTTGAACCAGAGGGTTGGCTGGTACCATGAGGGCAGTAAGGTACAAAGTGATCTGGAATGGTATACTACCCTAGAGTTAGAAAATAAATGATAGAATTACATTAGTGGTAGCTTTGTGTGTGTTATCACCCTCTTTATGCCCATTTTAAGCCTATGGAGGGATATATTATGGGTAAATAGGGTAAAAATTTTAACAAATAGCAATCCCCTCAAAACTTCCCCAGCTAATTATTTACATTAAGACAATACTTATTTGTATTGCAAGTTTTCTGAAATACTTTGTGCATACATTTAGATGAGCTATTGTCCACTGAAATGAACATAAGGGAGTTTTTCCTTGCCCCTGTTCCTCTTGGGTGCTCCTTCTGTGAAGCGTCACAAGACAATACTATTGTAAAAGGCGCTGTATAAATAAAACTGAATTGAATTGAAATGTGCAATAATTTGCATACTTTAGGTCATGGACTAGGGGGGCTTACAGCACACCTCTACCAAACTAACAAACGTTTTGTGAAAAGTCTGGCTATGCTGAATGAATTGAATGTTAACATGGACAATTTTGCCATGCACTACCTATTAAAGCCCCATGGGTGTGCATTAAAAACCAATGCATTTCAATACAATGCAAATACTATAGAGGACTATGCATTATCCATGGAGTGGAAGAAGGTGGGACTCGTCTCAGTGCATATTAAATCATATCTACAGGGTGTAGGCTTCCAGAAAATAGATAAGTTAGGTTGTTTAAATTGTATACCTTTACAGTACAGAAATGCCAAAATTCAGATAATAATTGCACATATTTAAGTGTAGGATGCCTCATTTACATATTTATTCAGACATTTCTGAAACAAAAAAAAGTGTTGCCTTAATGGAAATAATCAGCTGAGGTTTTGTGGGGATATCTACTAGTTAATTTTTTTACCCTATTCACCTGTAATAAAATGCTCCATAGGCTTTTAAAGGTCAATGCTGATGAAACACAAAAAGCTACCCTGAATGCAATGCAAAGATAGACTGTGTTTATAACATCAAAATCAACTACCCACACCCTTCGGACCAGTGGACTGCTGTCTTTGGAAAGGGGTAGAGGGGCGGGGTGGGTTATTGGTCGCTTTTACTCTAGCAGATGGCAGACAAACCCGCTGCTCTTTGAAACCCAGTGAAGGATTTAAGGCGGATCAAGGCATTGTGTTAACTAGCTATCGGCGGCAAAACAAACTGTTGAAACATCCCTTCCAAAGATAGCCAGAATACCAATTAACGGAAGATCTCAAAACATTTTCCCATAACTTTATAAGCTTGTGGCCTGCATTAAAGGCTACACGGTGGGTTTGAAACGAACATTGAAGTCGTATCTAACGTATATTATATATAACGTATATTAATTTCGACTAAAGGATAAGCAATACCAGGCATTGAAGTGAATCCAATACCAATCTTCATCGAGTCAATGTTAGACATAATGGCAATGCTGGGGAAGCATTGGATGACGAGAAGTACGAAGGAAACGTGTGATTTTTGACCCGTTAAATTTGGGAAGGGATTCTACTACGAAATAAAGCCACGTTTTTTACAATTACTGGCACATTCGTAACAAAATAAAATGCATTATCTGATTATATATAAATTACGCTAATATCACGTTTTCCTCAAGTTGACTCTTGCGCAATTCTTATTACTCGTTAGAAACATCTTGATGAAATGGGCCCATCACAATAAATAAATTAATTAATTACTTAATTAAATAGCGGTCAGATTTAAAATTCACCTGGCGCTTCATTAGTTTGAAATGTCTAACGTTACACTGAACAGCCCATCGATGACCCTAGATTGTTCATGTAACGTAACAGGAGAACTGATATTAACATTACATTTGGATATCGTAACTTTCTTACCGTCTCTTACAGTTAGCAGGTTCGTGCCACTAACATCGATTTGCCACCCGCAAGAGTTTTTCTGAAGATTTAAATTAAACAAAGAGGCAAATGGAAATCCCGAGCAGCCTAAAATTTCACAACCAAGAATTCATGTTTAAACTCACAAGCTCAGTAGTTCGCATTACATTACACCAGAAGACCGGAGTTGAAAACCTGACGCATAGTCTGTGCTGCTAGCGTTACCTATGATTAGCTCAAATCTCAATTGCTTGAGGTAACATTTTCGGTGCGATCTCACAAATGGTCAGCAAAAGAAATTGGCAGAAATGGTACATTCAGTTCACGTTAAAATATAAACGAACGCACAAGAATTTATTTCTCCAATCCATCAAAATAAACTTTCAGACGAAAGCCAGCAAACGTTACCGAACGTTGTTTGAGTGGTGGTCTCAGACTAGGGCTAACGTTACTTGAGTAACATTACAACTACAAATTCTAACATTCACCTGTGGTGAAGTGAAAAAAATCTGAAGAACATACCTGTGATGAGTACTATTAAAATGTAACAAAAGTGAAAGGTCGTCAAATCCATCCCTTTGAGTTTAATCCACGGGGTCCTTCTTGTCATAAACAACACACGAACTTCGACGGCTGTTCGCTCCGACCTCCCTCTCGCTGTATCAAAACTCCGCTCCCTCTCCGCCTCAGCAGGTGGATAGAGGCTGGGATACAGACACGTGATTTCCGGAGGGTACCCGTTCCATTGTAAAGTTTGTTTAGAACATTGAATGCACCTTGTACGCCACCTAGTGTGAACATAATACCATGCCCAACATCACCACATACAGATAACTGCTAAGACCTATTTTAGGGTGCATCATGACAAATACTTCTCAAGGCTATGGAGGCAAGACATTCATGTTTTATTTTTATTATAAGATTAACACCATTGCGTGAATAAATACAATACCGTCTTTTAAATATATTTTTTTGACAATATTGAATAGATCAAAGACTATTCGTTGCATTACACATGCATACTATTAAAACTACTACTAATATTTGTCAATTCATCAAAAATGTACAGTCACCTAAAGTGCAAAAATGTTCTTACAAATCACACACACAAAAGAGAAAAAAAGTGACACATATATATATGTATATAATCAAATTACTTGAAATTCATCTTTCCTTTAAATTGTCTTTCATTTCCTGCTAAAAACCATATCGGTGCAGTGCTTCCATTGTGTGATCGCCCAGAGGGGCAGCTCCACATAGGTTTACGGTACACAGGTCTTAACCAACCATGCCTGACTGTTGGAAATGGCTTGACATGTGGATTTAGCGTTAAATAGGGCTGTGGTTCTACAGGGGATCTCACAGGTATTCTCCAGGAGAGTGGTGATGATGGTTGTGGACCTTGGTAAACAACCTTGAAACACACACACAAAAATACAAGGATAGGTCACATGTATATGGCTACTGAGTGTAAAAAAATGCAGTGAAATTGTGTCCGTTTCTCAGCCTATTTGTGCATGGGTGGGTGTGGGGTAGGAAGGAGCAGGATAAAGTGCATATAGTGCATAAAGTGCACAGAGGAGGTGGCTAAGGGCTGCATTAAGATGGATAATGTAAAAATGATGAATAGTGTTGACAAAGGGCAAGAAGGGCATGTGGCTTGTTTGGGGGGGGGGATTACAATACTCCCTCACATTAACAAGGAGCATATCAATAACACACATATGGGAAAAAGTCCACATCCAACATCCATACCAAAGAATAACTATACAACACATTAACTGAAAACAGACAGGATGCAACTCAGTGTACCTGTGCAGCGGGGCTTCTGTTTCGAGGAAATGTAGCTGTGGGACCACCACTATGCCTCTTTGCTGGTGACAAAGTGTCACTGACAGTGCTATTCTCAGAAGACAAGACTGCACCAAAAATGCTTTGAGGAGACGCCTGGACTCTGCCGCAATCACCATCCCTCTCTGGAGGAGAGGTAGCAAAAGTGCTGTCATTCTCAAGAAGTGGAGATGTACAGGCACAGTCATCATCTGATGAAGTCTCTGAATGATAGTCAGAGGTGACTTTTTCCAGGGCACTTCTCCCTTTAAGCAAGACATTCTCATTTTCATCACCATCATCATCATCACCATCTCCAATGACCCTTGCAACAGTAAAGGGTGGAGTGTCTTCACTGTACCTAAGGAAGAAAGACCCACTTTAAATAATGGGCTCGTAAATAAAAGCACAATTTAAGGGCAAATCTGCTACTTCTCAAACAAAGTACTTTTTCTTTACACACGGCTTTGAAGTTGCCTTACTTTCTTGCAGAACAGCTAGAAAAAATATGGAAGGCTGACACGATCTCAGATGCTTTACTGAACAATGTAGGCATACACTCCATGTGATATGCCTTTTGAAATAGACCTAGGCCTACTTAAAGCAACTACTGAAATCACTCCATGACACTTTTTGTGTATGAGCATTACCAAAAATTATAAGGTTTCATCAGTGATTGATTTTCATATGAAAAGCTAGAATGTGACAATCAAGGGTCAAAACCAAGAACAGGTATCTAACGTTCTGAGTAAGCACATTCTTCAAATCCCTCAAAAGCTCAAATCTTATGTTAATGTGTCTATGACGACCTCACCTGCAACTGACCTCTCCTGGATCCACCCAGAGGGTGAGTTCTAAAGGCAAGCCCAAGTAGCAGTACTTCACACCACTTTTCTGACATGCCAGAAGCAGTTCAGTATCTATGCTATGGTGACTATTGACACGAATACACCTGCACAATGAAAAATGTGTTAATGGGGAAAAAAATCAGTCATGTCCATGTTAAGCTCTCTGACACGAAAAGGGATTAAGGAAGGTGATGTAGTCAAAATAAACCTGAAACAAAATCAAGACTGTGTAGTGATTATGGTAAAAGTAAAATATCACCTAAACGCTTGGCCTTTTGTGGGGTTCTCTGGATACCAATGGCCTTTGTACTTCTCGTGCAAAAGATCCATGAGCCGTTCTACAAAGACATTAACTTGCTCCGAATTCAACTTGTGAGACCTTTTAACCAGATTTTTTAGGAAAACCCCTACCGCCTCAATTTCTTTCTTCATTCTTGGTAAACAGTTCACAAAGTCCTGTAAAACAACACTACACATCATCAAAGATGAAGCAAAAGAACTCAAATTTAGACACAGCAGTATAACAACTTAACAGAACAGAACGACCACATTTCAACCGATGGACTAACCAATGAAAATTGGATCCATATGGAACAGTAACGTTTATCCATTTTCTTGCCAGGCGAAAAAAAGTTCTGAAAAGTGTTGCCGACACTCACCTCAACATACGATAGGCCTATTCCTGTTCGTCTTGTATGACTATGTATAATAAGGCTAAATTGCTTAGATGGTGTGTAGTTGCCAACGTGCGACTGACAGTTTGGCTGTCTTGCAATGCCCTGATGTAATCTTAAATTAACCAAACTTCGCTCCAGGCGCGCGAATGAAGCGCGAATGTTTGCTCGTTGAGCTAGACACAGTGTATTGGTTGCTTTAATCTACCTTTGTAAAGGACTGCCATCTACTGATGTGGAGCAGGGATCGGGTTGAAGATGCGCTCAGTCCACAGACTGAGTCACATTACGCGCAATGATATTGCACGAACCCAATTAACTGAACGGAATATTTCTCTTGCATCTTGCAATACAACGGCACACTTAAACACGTATGATTTAGATTAACACAGAGAAGTTTGAGGACATGCAAAAAATGACAGGCGAAATGTTGAATAAAAGAGCAGAGGAAACTATGGTGTGTGTTTGTGTGCCCGCGCGTGTATGTGGATGAATCGTACCTTTCTGTCAGTTGTTACAGAAAAAAACGACCTGATGAAAGAATTGAAAATAATGCAAACAAAAGAGGCTGAAATGGCTGTGTGCATCAGATATGGCTGAAATATTTGGCTCATATTTAGAATATGATGGAGAAAATTTGGCTATAGGGCAATTAATGGGTTCAACACTCCAAATGGTGATTCAGTGAGGTTCCATGGATTGGGTGTCATTAAATGACTTCAAGTATAGCCTGGGATGGGTATGGGGGTCATGATAGCAATACGATTCTGGCAACAAATGACTGGACAGCACAAAAATAGTTTAACAATGCAATTTCCTTGAGTAAACTGAGATGGTCTGGGGGATACTTACCCTGAAATACCGAAAAGGTTGTACAAGAAAGCAAAACATTTTTTCAAGCTTTTAATTAAAATCCAAAAATAAATATAAAAAAAATAATAATACATTTAAAAAATGCTTGAGAATTGATTTTGAGAAACACCAGCTTTCCATTTTGTGCCTTAACATGGTACATCTAAAAAAATGTGGAAAATGTGAAAAAAAAAATAATAATTTCAGTAACACAATTTCAAAAACTGTAACTGAAAACTGAAAATATTTCAAGCCTTTATTTGTTTTGATTTTCATGATGACTTGGGTTCCAAGTGTGCCAAAATAACATCTTGGCTGAACATTTATGCCACTGAAGATATGCTGAAACATGTCAAGAATACAAGGATACAAGGAAAGAAGAAGTATAGGGCAAGAGCTATATGGCTTACACCCACACATTAACAAAGAGCACCCAAGAGCAACAGGGCAAGGAAAAACTCCTTTGTGGTAGTTATTCAATGAAGAAACCTTATGCAGATTCATGACTCAAGGAGCCAACCCAATTGCTAGGGGTCATGCAGAAAGAGGGAGTCTGTGTGTGTGTGTTGGGGGTAGGGGTGGCAGTGGAATTTGAGACTCCTGAGGATGAGCATAGGTGATGGCTGTGGTAGAGAGTGTGTGTGTGTGGCTCAACAGAATGAAGAATCTTCTACACATTTTAATTTTAAAACAAAATGAAATTTAAATCATGGGAAATGATACTAACATCAATCTTATAGGGCCAACATGCCTTACCAGTTGGGGGGTTTTTTTTTAAGAGAATCCCCTGATGCAGTAATGTAGCAAAATATTGAGTGGAGTTGTAGGGTGGCTCTTGCTCAGCTGCTTCTTTTTGATAATAGGCTACCCCTTATGGGATCTAGGTCAGGTGACTTTGCTGGACAATCACACACAGTCATTCCAGGGTCATTCAACCATTATTGGTAGACTACTTTTGGAAGTGTAGCTTAGAAGTGCAGAAAAAATTAATCAGCATCTCCATAAAGCTTGTCAGCAGACTGACAATGTCCGCTATTCATTGGAATATGGACGTTTAGAGGGTAGTATCACATAGAATAGCTTGAGAAAGCTACCCTACCAAATGGCAAAATGCTTAATAGGATAAGCGTCAGAATAATATAGTCTTGAAAAATCTGCAGAGGCTTTTTTATGGTCTTGTACCCTAATATTCCAATATTCTGAGGCAGTCGATAGATCTACTAAATCTGGGTCAGCAAGCTGTAATAAATAAATATAATAAATAAAATAAAACAGAAATAAATAAAGGAATGAGATATTTCACGTTGTGTGCAATTAATCTATATAAAAATGGGCTTCATTATTAAACTGAACTACTGAAAAGATTGACCATTCCCACATTCAGGCTGGAACACCTTCAGAGGCAGACTACTCTGAGATTACTCTGGATTTGGACTCATTTAACCCGGAAGTGTATCGCCCACATTTGACGCATGCAAGGACAAGACTGCTGTATACATAAATACGCTACTATTTAATTGCTTTTGCCATTAGTCCGATCCTTGCAAGAGATGTCCTCTCAAAATAGTTTGTGGTGTTTAACGTGAGGAACGAAAACGAAATGGTATCGCCAGGCATTCTGGAAACGTTTGAAACAGAGAAGTACTACCAGTAGGAGTTGGACAGTACGCTAGATGCTTGAAATGATAACTTGTAGACAAATAGTTTACTGTTGTGTTTTCAAAGAGCTCTCTAATGGAAGAGAAAGCTATCAACACCGACCCAGACTGGGAAATCAAGATGGTGACTATTTACGTTAAACTAGGCTAGTTGAACTGAAACAAGTTGATTTGAAGTTACTTCCTTTGGAGCACATGCTAACATCCCCTTAATAGTACATGACCATGGTCGAGTTGTGGTTTTATGTCTAAGTTATGACACAGCTACCATGCCATTCATTCACATTAAGCATTTGGTTCTTCTTTTTTTCTCTGGTCTCAGCGATTAGTGGAAGAAGAAACAAAAGTCCTCATCCAGGAGTGTGATGACCTCATAAACCAACAGGTGTCAGAGGCTTTGGAACATAAAATGAAAGTCAAGAAACTTGACCAAATGATCAATGACAAAAAAAGCGAACATCAGGTTAGTGCTCTGCAGCTCCACTTTTAGGTAGGTTTTTTTATGTTTTTTTTTTAAATATTTTTTACGTTTTGTCCTTTATTGCTGCTGTTTTAATTATGATATTTTTGATAGGAGAGGTTATAACTTTGGTTATAATATAAATCAGATGATACACGATGGTTTAAAGAAGACAAGTCTGATTTTGTTTTCTATATATTGCTTTTCTTTCTGTTGATTTAAGTTTGGCTTAACTCAGTCTTTATACTACAGACTCTTTCAGACAAGTTGGATTCCCTACAGCTGAAATTGGAACATAGCAACAGAAAGGCAAATCAAAAGAAGTTCCTTGCCAAACAGGAAGAGCACCTCAAAGAGTTGCGCCAAATTGAGGATAAGGGAAGAAGGTATGAAAGCATTATATATGTATGTATATCTGGGCAATTCCACACAAACTCACGTCCATAACGGCAACAAAATGGCATGGTATTTGTATGATACAAATATTTATGTAAAGTTTCATAAAATTTGTTCTAGAAGAGCAAATGCTCAAATTTTGTGTAGTCATTGACATCATACCATACCATGGCATTGTGTTGGTGTTATGGACGTGACAGTTTTGGCGTGGAATTGGCCAGATGTGTGTACCTGGTGTACCTTAAAGGTGCCCTGCCGCACAAAACCATTTTTTCTTATTGTTTTTGAAGTATGATAGGTCAATATGAGTTTGAGTTAAATGGTGCATGTGAAAATGTAAACAAATCTATTGCTGTCTGCAATAGTCAATGTAAAGAAATAAATGGAAAAATCAGGCCAGTTCAAAAATTTGATCAAGTTTATGAAAGATAGACCATTGGCAGATGGCACTGCATTATCGCCTAATCCATGGCCTCCTGTATTTCATTAGTGCCCGCCCCACAAAATCCTAACTATGCAAGATCACTGAATGTCTGTGAAATAAAGATAAGTCAGAACAGCAACATCTCCTTTTTAGCAGTGTTCAATAGCTTGATAAAACAGATTGTGCTTTAGTGAGAATTCCCATCATAACCTTTCTCAATGTATAGACCCTTTCAACAGTAAAGACAAAAAAAATGCCTGAATGTTCTATTTTTTCTGCTACATCAAGCAGTGATATGGAATGTTATAACATGCACCTTGTGGGCACAGTTATATCATTAATAATCAAACTCTTTTGAAAAGGTCTATAACGGAATAGCTGAAGGATTTTTGAAAATCAGTGTAGAAACCTTTGTCGACACGTGGAAAATTGGGCTAAAAGAAAATGTTATTTGGAGAAAAAAGACATTTTGTTTTTAACCAGTCTTACAGTGGAGCTGGAGGAGAAGAAAGAAGCCCTGGTTCTACTAGAGGAAGAGCATGCACTACAGACGTGAGTATACACAGAGTGTATTTAGTTTCAGATATTTTGAATGGTAATGTACTTGCTTGCTTACTAACATTCTAAAGGACAGTACCCACCCCGGTTTCCATCTCTTCAACCTGTTGCCATCTGGCAGGCTTTTCAGGTCCATAACAGCCAGAACAAATAGATTCAGGGACAGTTTCTTTTCCAAAGCTGTCGCCATACTGAATCACATATGCACTGAGGACTGTCATATTGGTATGGCGGTGAGTGTCTGAAGTGTCCCAGACTGGGAAACCACTCTGACACATCATCCCCATGTGCGTTCCCGTACTGCTGCCTACCCATCATCCCCCACCCCCCACCCCCCTCCCCCCTGTGCACCTTAAGTTAGTTACTGATCTATATTTGCACTGATTTTTTTATTACCTCTACTCAGAATGCTACCTCAACCACACTGTATGCTGTTTGCCACTTTGTACTCATGTCTGTAGTATCTGTTTTATTGTCTGTCTGTCTGTCTGGGTACTCAGTGGATTTACATAGGTGCTTCTTTTTTCTTTTATTGCACAGTAGTTTTGTATAGTGGTTTTTGTAAAGGACTTATTTATATTTGTAGTAGTTTTATATAGGACATATTTATACTTTGCGCTGTGTGCACTTTTAAGGAGTTGCTTTAAATCTCAATATACTGTGTATAATGACAATAAAGGCTTTCTATTCTATTCTAACAAGTGAAAATATCTTACAAAAGTCTGTGTGTGTTTTTGTGTGTGTCTGTGTACGTAAACATGCTTGGTGCCATGTAGAGAGACATGGGAAAGAGAGATTGCTGATCTGCGAGAGGAGAGGGACAGGCTGAAGAAAGAGGTTGAGGAGGGCAATGCAAATGTGATGAGAGAAGAGGTGAGAACTATGTCTTCCCTGTCTATTTGTTCAGTTTTCTCCCATCGTTCTGTACGTCTGACCACACATACTACATAAAACCAAAAAGTTATTTTTGACTGCCGTCACCTGCGTTGGTGTGTGAACAGATTGAAGCTCTGGAGTTTCAGAGAGAAGTGTACATAAGTGAGCTAAAAGAATGGATGTCTGAGGCCGAAAAGCATATTCAGTCTTTGAGGTATGTCACTGAATGTTCCCTGAGCTATGACTAAGATATGTGGCCTGTGAGGCCCTCTGTGTATGTAACTGCATTATAAATGGATGAACCACTGAAAATGGACAGGATGAACCGGTCACCCGAATATCTGAACCAGAGCCTGGAATGGGAGAAAGAAGTGGCCTCTATCCGGAGTGTTGTGTTCAGCCTGCAGGTGAGGCTTTAGCAGCTTAGGGTCTGTAAACACTGATGGTGTGCCTGGGGGTCGATTTCCCAAAAGCATAAATGGTAACCAAGTAAGCAACTTTATTGTTTGCTTCAATGCAATTGCCCATTGCCAACCAACTTAGTTGCTAACTGGTTAGCAACTATGCTTGTGGGATATGGACGTCTGCCCCGAATCTATATTGTCTCCTCTTTAGTCTATTCAAAGTCCACTGATAGTCTGCTGTTATATTGGTGTGCGGTTTTGCCAAGTCAGTGATTTTTGATGCTCATTTCCCCCTCTCCATTGTTCCAGGAACAGTTTAACATGATGATCCAGCAAATTGAGCGCGGTCAGATGCTAGAGGACCTTCCTACAGTTACCCTCCCTCCATTACCAGAAGTCCCAGTGGTAAGTGTCAATATAGATGACACTATTTTTGACACAGATTTGTTCATTTAGTATGAAGTTTGATTAGTGGATCAGTCAGAAAATGGTGCAAAAATGTTAATCGTTTTTTTCCCCATAAGTCGGGGTTCCTCAAATATTTTTGTATTCAGTTTACTTCCTAAAAGGGGCAAGTAGAGTTAACAGTTTCCAAGTTCACAAAGCTGCGTTCAAAGAATTGTGAGGTATTAAGAAAATATATATGTATATAAAAATTGCACAAAATGATTACTGCATTACCAAAAATAGTTGTCAATTCATTTGATAGTTGACACCTCATTGACAGTCCTAGTCAGCTGCGGTACAGCAGCTGACTAGGACGCAGTCTGTCTGTCTGTCTGTCTGTCTATCTGTGTCTGTCTGTCTGTCTATGTATCTATCTATCTATCTGTCTATCTGTCTATGCCCATTGTGTTCATCCACAATTGGTTATGCCTGCAGCTGCTCTGCTTCAGCCAGCCCACTCACCAACCCCCAGGCCAGTACCAAGGTTTCATGGGTAGACCGTTCCCAGCGCAGATGCCACCTTTCCAAGCCCCCTCTGTCCGGATGGGCCACACTGGCCCCTCATCACAGGCTGCAGGCAGGCCAGCACTGGGCTCGGATGCCTCAGCTGCATCAGCCCCGCACCTTGTGGTTCCTGGCGCCATGCCCGCACACAGAGGCCTGGCGCTGGGGCATCCTAGCGCAGCGCCGCAGAGGCCCTTGCTGCAGACCACTGCACCGCCACCTGGCTCCACGGCCTATGCTGCCCAGGCTGCCACTGCTGGTGCTGCCACCACCACCACCACTACCCGTCCTCCCCAGCCCTCTCAGCTGGATAAAGTGCTGCAAATGTTGGGCTCTCGCCTGCCGACAAGAACTAAGTAAGACTCTGTTTGAAAAGCCCTTTGGTCTCAGTTTTCTCACTCATTTTTGTTGTGTGCACTTGCCATTGACATCAAATGTTGATCTAACGTAATACTTAGCATAATTGTTGGATAGAAATGTCCTTTTTTAACATTATCCCTGCGGTTATTTACAGAATGATTGCATATAGACTAAGCTGAGACGATGGCCAGCTCAGCTCAGTTTCAATGTCCATCTTTACATTTTTTGTATGGTTTAGGGATGTCTCTCAAAATTTGAAGCGTGTGAGGGCTAGGTTGTACCCTATCTGAGGCTTTACCTAAAGTCAGCCTCGCATGTAGAGTTAGCTAAAGGGAATTATCTACATTTCCTAGCGTTGTGACCTGAAACACAGAAAAGCATTGAATCTTCAAAAAAAAAGCAATGCGTTAACGTGACTTTAATAGTACGATTTGTCACAGGGGGTGTCCCAGTCATGCAAATAGCAAGGTGAGCATTCACAGCCTTGCAAACTCATCACTTAACATCTTGAACCAGTGAAGCTCGTGAGGGCTCAGGGCTTAGGCCTAAGGGGGGACATTGATATTCAGTCAATATCTTGAATGTGGCCATTTTGATAGAAAACGTATGTTCAGTTTGATATAGTGAAGATCCCCAGTGATCTCTCACACTCACTGTCACTTTCTGGCTCGGTTTTGTCAGTGTTTCCTCTGTGTTTCTCACCTATGGCTTGTGTTGTGACCTCCAGGGCTGAGCTCACCACTGCTTTGCAGCAGATCAAGTCAGCGCGTGGCACCTTGGCTGGCATGGCCATGGAGGATCTGTACAATCAGGTGGCAGAGAGGCTGGAACACAATCAAATACCTGTGAGCATCATCACACACGCGCACACACACACACACACACACACACACACACACACACAACAGTGGGCACATTTGATTAAATTTGTTTTTTCTATCTCTTCCAGGTCATGGGACCCATTAGGCATCCACCTGTAGGCTCTGCACCTCAAATGCCTTACAATCTTCCACAGGGCATCCAGGTGCCACTTCAGCGCCACCAGGTAACTATTGTCCGGCAGGGAGAATTGTAATCACTTTGGACACTGAAATGTGGGCGCACGAATGAAGGGAAGATGGTGTTGTGTGTTTGATACAAAATAATGACTATTATGTTTTTTGCACAATTACCTAATTGTAGCTCTAATTGATTAAATTCCTAGAGTAAAATATCTCTGCTCTGTCCTAGTAAAACATCATTGTGGCATACATTGTGGCCATCTTTTTTTATAGGTCCGTGCTCAACACCTCGGGGACTAACATATTGCTTGTGTTTCCTTCTCAACCCCCTCCCCACCACCACTACCATAACCACCACCACACACACACACACTCCGTCTGTTCAGCCAGCAGTTAATTTTTGCTTGATGTGCCAGGGCCAAGTAGATGAGCACAGCCGATATAAAATGAATTGTTCTCACGTCTTTCATACAAAGGTAAGGCATCTAATCTGTCTCTGATTGGGTCATGTGGATGGCCATGGGTGTGAATTCATGCGCAAGTGTACAGCTTAGGGGTGGTGTGTGTGTGTATACACAAATATAATTGTCTTTCTGTGCCATTGCAGTGTATCCGTGTGTGGCTCCAGTCCGGTGTGAAAAAGTCTTGTCCCATGTGTCCAGACTGAAGGGCTTTGTATAACACACAAATATTACACCTACATTTTCTGCATTGTCATAGTACCCCATCACACATACTGCTAGTTCTTATTTTTTCATCTTTTTTTTACATATTGAATTGGCTGCTGTTAAAAAATGGTTTTGATTCATATGTGTGGCAGTGATACTGTAGTCTTTTTTCCCCACTGTTGAGCAGTCTCATCCACTACAGTGATGGATAGCTTGGTCTGATTTGTTGCAATGTTTTGCTCTTCAATGGCACCACATATACATCACTGACGGGGACACGAAGGACAAGACAAAAATATCACAGGAAGCAGTCCCTCAGCCAGGCCTGCATCCATCAAACATGGCAGAGCCTCTCTCTCTCTCTCTCTATCTGGGAACCAGCACACTTCCTACACATAAGTAATGTACGTTAGAGTGGCAGTTTGTGCTGAATAATTGATCGGTATGAGGACTTATCAGCATCCTCTTATCAGCATTATTTATGTTTTAGATATAGGCTCAATGTCCATATAGAAAAAAAAAACATACATACATACACATACATACATATAATATCTTATATTTACATACACCTATACACATACAATACCCTATATATACACAAAAAATAAATAAACATACACAGACACATACAATGTCCAAAAAACATATAGGTGTTTGTTTCACAATGCACAATCAGGGTCAGGGTCACTATAATTCCATTCTTTGAGTAGACTAACCTACACATAAATGTTTACATGAGGTTATGACATTTTTTGCTCTGTGCTGCTGCACTGTGTTTGCTTTCTTATTTCGAAGTGTGAGAGAACACTGGGAGGCAGGTGGAAATAATGTGTCTTTAGAGTGAAAATGCATGTCCTGATGATACAATAAATTAAACAAGATTTTTGCTCTTGAATTATTAAGCATCGTAAGCAGAAATAACAGTTCTGTTATCAGATATGAAGGGAAATGGGAGGCAAATTTATATCTTCTGTCACTCATGCCTAGTACTTTATCATGTTCAGGCAAAAACTATAATTTGTGCAAACCCCAGGTGCTATGCATGTTATAGCATACAGATATTATTTACAAACCTTTTGAATGCTAATTATAGTTTTTCCATCCCCATCAACTGCAACAGAGCAAACAATGACACCCAAATTGTATTGCCTATGCTCACATTGACAGCAGTCTTTCATCACAAGAACATGCTATCAAGCTAATTGCAGTTATTACCATTATCAGATTTTAGCCAAGAACAGGTTGTTTCTGAAAATTAATTTCTGTGCAATTATAAGTGAGCAAGTAAAGCAGCAATGTGTACTAACCCTGATGTCTTTGTGACGGGGGGATAGGCAACTGTAGAGGCTACTGGCATGATAAGACAAGTTTGCTTTCTCAAGGTCTTTCTTGGAGGGGGATAACTGTGCTAATTCTACTTTTAAAATGCCATCCTCCACACAGCCACATCTGTAACAAAATATTCAACATACTGCAACTGCTGATGCACTACAGGCTAAGCACTCCAAACACACACCTCTAAATCAAATATTTTTGTAATCATGGTGTGGAGAGGATTTTTATTCATGCAATGCATAAACAAATCCAGTAGGAGGCACTCATACAGCAAAAAGAATGTAAAGCTGGTCCACCATTGAGCCAATAACAAAGTAACAACACATGAAATGAGCAAAATGTATGATAATGTGATACATTTTTATTTCAAAATAGACTAAAACATATACATATGAACATTATTTATAGAGGATGGCTGCTGTTCTATTCATTTTGTAGCAATCGGAGGCACTTTTGCTTCAAAACGTCTTTTTTTTTATAAAGGAGTGGCGTCATGAAACATACAGAACATACAGGCAGAAAATGTTACCCTCATCACACTTTTCATTTGACAATTACTTTTCTACTGAACAGAAAAATCTTTGGAAAGGCCATTGAAACATCTACACTTAAGAACAGTCAGAAAACCATGGAAGTTCCACATGTACTGTATGTCAATTGTGCATCACGCTGACTTCACATAGGCAACATTAAGCTTCACCACAAATAGATTGTGATGAGTGTAGTGTTAGCAGACTCTGAAGGAGCGGAATGCAATCAGCATAACTGAACAGGGGTGCGTTTCACAAAATCATACTTAGTTAAGTGCACAACTTTGTTGGTTGCAATGTAATTGTCCACTGCTAACTGGTTAGCAACTTTGGTTTTGGGAAACACACCCCAGATCACCACTGTTTGTAAGGCCTATAATAACAATAGTGTTGTGCATGTGACTGGATGTTAATGGTGTATCTACACTAAGCACTAGACTAGACGGCCTTATGATAACTCTTAACAAGGTCAGAGAACAAAAGAAAATCATACAGAGCGTGGAAATCATCGCTTTTGTAATTAGATGTAATGTGTTATACAGACTACATGTGGACCCAGTCAGAAGTTAGAAGCGCACACACACACAGATATTCATACACACTCTGAAACACGAACACACACACAAAATTCTCCCTTCTCCCTCAGTGGCTCTTTTTAATACCAGCCTTGTTGAGAGATTGTTCCACTGCTTGATTTTGACATTGAGGAGCTTCATGACGAGGGCTCAACCTTCACCAAAAGAACAGCCTGGAAGAAAACTACATAAAACAGCTAAATGATGGCAGACATTTTCATATTTAGACTAGAAGGTATTCCACATGCATTTCATAGTAGTTTCTTGGTCAATAACTTCTTGGATACATTGTGGCATACATTGAGTATTTTCAACGAGAGGGAGAAAAAACAAACAAACAAAAAAAGAAACGGTACTTCAGAAACCATTTTGGCTTAGGCTGCAGCCCCAAAGCTATGAGAATATGAGAGGTGATAATGGGTCATACTACTATAATATCACAGCACTGGAATTCATGTGTTGAATAAGTTAGTTTCATTTCTGCAGATTATTTAATTATGGTTACTTTCATTGGGTATATTTTATTAACTCAATCCTCCCCTTGCAAATACTTTTTCCCTTGTGAAATCACCCCACCCCACTCCAAAGGCTGCATTCAAGGCACCACAACGATCAAAACATGTTAAATCACAAGACAAATGCCTAAATGACAAAAAAAAACTTTTTTCCCTTAAAAAAGAACACATGCCAGCAGATAACATCTGTATGAACTTTCCCATACGCATTTGGGGATGTTTTGTAACATTGAGGATTCTGGAATGCAAACCTGTACTACATGCCTGGACACCCACTCTGAATTTAACCCCTTCCACCCCACCCTGGCTCAGAGACCCTCATTGCCTGTCTGCGCTGTCTACCTCCTGACTCTACAGCCCCCGTTTGGAGGGTGGCACCAGGTGCTCGGGGAGGTCAGCGGGTAACTCGTGACCCTCCAGCTTCACCTTGATGAGGTGGTTGGCCAGCGCAAACTCCTCGTCGTCCAGGAAGCCGTCCTTATCCACATCGGCCAGCTTCCAGATCTTTCCGAGCACCGTGTTGGGCAGTTTGGACTTCACCATCTCCTTCTTGGCCATAGCGCCCGACACCTTGCCGTTGACGGGTGACAGCGTGTAGAAGATCTCGTCGTAGGTGGGCTTGTCGCGTGCCACCACCCACTCGAGCTCGTCAATGCCCTCGCTGGCACCTTCACCGTAGCCGTGGCCGAACGGGCCGTTCATGGTGCCCTCGAAGGCCCCACCCTTCACCGATTGGCTGGGCATGGACGCCTCCTCCTGGCGCACCATGGTCATCAGCTTGGCGATGTCATTAGCCAGCATGTCCTCCACTGCCTCTATCAACTTGGGCTTCATAGCCTGGAATTTGCTGAAATCCTGTCCAGCCAGGATCTCCTACGAGATGGAGAGGACCAAAGACAGATCAATACACAAAATGAATTCAATGAATACACAAGATGGAGTGTCTCGATCTGTACACCTAAGTCACAGTAGATCACAAACAAAACTATTTTTTAGGGAACAGTTTTTTATGGGTGTACGATGGACTGCATGGTGGAGATGGACTTCATGCGGTAATTAAAAACAAACCAGCGACTATAAAAAAAATACAGTTGCTGAAAGGAACAACCTCAAAACTAATGACCACTGGGAGAGGGAGGATTCTTAAATCATGTCGCTCCATGACCACTTTCAGTGAATTACGTGAGTTATGAGTCATCATATTTTCAAATTATACTGTTTCAGTGTCCTGTTCCCATCCTGCAAACAAATCTAATGACAAAATTGATATTGATTTTGTCTGCTAACTCCATGTTTCACCTATCAGTGCTTATTTTTCCACGGCTAGTAGGACGGCTACACAGATGTTCTTGAGGGATAGAGATCACACTGCAACTCAAATAAATACAAAAGAAATAAAGGCTAAAAATGATTTCATATAGTCAATTACAGGTGGTAACATTGTCCTGCCTTTACCTGCATTTTGGCCAGCTTGGGGAAGTCCCCAGGTGATATCTGGTGCTCTTTCTCAATCTTGGCGTAAATTTCACCCAGGTTGGCAATGAGTTCCTTCTTCTTGTTCTCTTTCCCAAACATGTTAGGCATCTCTTTCTTGAGAGCACTAATGATGTAGGCATGGACCTAGGAAAGACAAAAGACACTTAAGTACTTGGCTGACATTGCTGGTTTGTCTCAATCTTTCCATCCCCCATAGGAAAGAATGGACCTTGTCCAGCTGAGTGCCAAAATAAAACATTGTTCTTATTAAGTGTCCTAATCTGGGAACTATTGGCTCCATTTTTAAACATTGGCAGTTTATGACATCCTTCCATTCTTTGACCTTCAAACGGTTTCCTGGAACAATCCAATACAGTACCAAAGGTGCTTAGATAAATAGGTCCACAATATACTCCCAGCACTCCTTGACTCGGCTGTCCCACTCGACTCAGGCCTTACCTTAGCCAGACGGGCACGCTTGATGAGATCGTTCAGCTTCCTCAGGGCTGCGTTCCTGGGCAGGCTCTGGATGTCGCGGAAGAGGTCTTGTTCCTCTGCCTCGAAAAGCTTCCGGTTGTCGGGCACGAGCAGCGGCTGGGCCCAGAAGGAGCCGATGTAGACGCGGATGACCTCGGGCGTGTTGACGATCTTGCCCAGCGACCACATGAGGGCGCCGTAGACGCGCATCAGCTGCTGTGTGCCGATCTGGTCGGCCTTGTTGAGCACCACGCGCATCTTGTCCTCATGGTTCTTCAGCGCCCGGATCACCTCTGAGAACTCGTCCGAGATGTCCAGCTTGTGGGCGTCGAACAGAAGGATGATGCGGTCAACACGCTCGGCGAACCACTCCAGCACGGCGGCGAAGTCATAGCCTGGGGTGAGGAGTGGGGGATAAATACAGACACACATGACATGTTTAGTTGAATTGGGGCAGTCTTAACTTGGGGTAACCTGGGGGGGCTGGAGGATGGGCAGTTGAGACTGTGCCTTTTACATTTTCTCTTTGAAGTATTTTTTTGAATTGCACCTTGAGGAGATATTTGTTTTTGGAGTTTAGTGCGCCTGCCTTGTCATTCAAATGCTGTATCAGACACACACACACAGAGAGAGAGAGAGAGAGAGAGAGAGAGAAAACAGTGTTTAGTTGATTGGGTGTAAGGGATAAAGAAAGAGGAAGTAACATCACTTCATAGCAATTAAATTCCAACAAAGCTTGGTATGTTCTTGGTACTGCAGTGATATACTGAATTATTAATGATACACTATCAAGGCCTTGTGTCATTAACATCCTCATATTATGTTTGTCTCTCCACGACCGAGTCACGTGTGTTTGACTTCCCACTGCATATATCCATCAGCTCTTGCTGACAGTGACACCCAGACATTTCCTGAGGCTGCTCTGCATTGGGGAGAGCGTCAAGCAGCCACAGACAGGTAACGATTACACAATGAGCGCCGGAGACAGAGAAAATATTCTTTGGTTTTCATGGAACAGGAAACGGACGACCAAATAAGCGCCTCATCCATTCTCCTCCCGTCGTCCCAGTGTGACATGGGCCGGCCAGGGAGGTGCCCTCGGATGGGAGTCGTCAGCACACACAGACACACCAGCATGACAGCAGATCCCGGCATGTGTACTCGTGTGTATACACATACACACACACACACACACACACACACACACACACACACACACACACACACACACACACCAGCATGACAGCAGATCCCGGCATGTGTACTTGTGTGTATACACATACACACACACACACACCAGCATGACAGCAGATCCCGGCATGTGCACTTGTGTGTGTATACACACACACACACACCAGCATGACAGCAGATCCCGGCATGTGCACTTGTGCACACACACACACACACACACACAATGGCAGACACACACTTGCTCTTGACACCATCACAACAGGAAGGAACACCGGGAACATCCGTGTTGGAGTGGATGGAGACTCTGCCTCCTCGTCCTAACCTCCTCCCCTGGCTGACACAGTGCCAAGGTCGTCTTTATCAGAGGGTCACAAGGCCAAAGTGGGGACAGGGGCTGGGTGTGGGTACAATGTTACCATTGAATTATCGCGCTAGTGAGACCAGAGTGGGTCAGATGCAGGCAAACTCAGACAATGCTGTGTGTGTGTGTGTGTGTGTCTTTTTTGGGATACAAAGACACATGAAAAACAGCCCTAGTGTGATCTATAGTTGTCACTATGGTTACAGCACTGCATTCGTCTCCAGTCCCGTAGATAGCAGGTTTTTAAAAATGATCACTTATCATTTGTGTTCTTCCTGGAGGGAAATAGAGTGATAAAATTGCAGGCCCTTTCCCACCATCTGTCAGTCCTGGGGAATCAATCATGGTGAAGGTTGGTGGTGATCGGTAAGACTGGAGCAACTTTGCATCGCTTTACTGCTAAGCAATTGCATGCCTGAAACTTTAATAAGTAACCATTCCCCGCCATCTTGTGCAACAGGGAACACGTGCAATATAAATGCAGTCCTTAGGTTTATGACTGCCTCAACAAATTAGTTTGATTTATACTACCACCTTTGTAATCCTCAAAAAGGCAATTTAGCTTTTTTTTTACTATTCCAAAAATCAATAGTTATTAAAATTTCAAACTCTACTCGGCAGAGTGGAAAGACCTTTGACCTCTGTCATAGTTCCATCAGCGTCAGCAGACAGCAGGATGCTAGCGTAGTGACCTCGAGAGAGGTTCAAAGTTACATGATGTCGCGCTAGTCCACCCTGAACTCCTTTCACTTATCTATCCTCCCATAAAACAGCACAAATGCAGGAGTGGCCTCAACACGCAGGGAGGAAAAGATCAAACGGCAAGGGTAATGTGATCAGGCTAATAAAATGGCTGGTGCCTGGCAGCCACCCCATCTTTATGAGCTAGTTTACATGGTCTCCATGGAGAGGACGAGAAAACGAGAAAGAGAGAGAGTGGGAGTATGTAGGGACGCGAAGATTTACGAAAAAATTTGCCAAGTCTGTGCTTCTTAATTTGATTTTTGTTTTTTCTGTAGGGGTAGATCCCTCAACAAGGGAGTTCCCTCAGGGAGCATTCCACAGGGGGGGAGAGAAGGTTCTGGAACAACCTCAAAAATGTTTGATGACCTGGGTATGCTCATCTGGTAAGAATGAGCCATGATAAGATGTACTTATATAGCCCCCTCCACCCCACCACCAACACCCACACCCACACACACACTGGAGATGAGGGTGTGCCCAAATGGAAGGTATTCTCCTGTTTTCCCCCGATTACAAGTCACCCCTCTGGTTCCTTCCTCTTAGCATTTTCCAAAAGGAAATCTCCCTGTGAGGCATTCTAGGATTGCCCGCCCCTTCAGAATAACTGTAAATTCAAGGAGTCAGGAAGTGATAATGTAGTGATAATGAAGTGGTAATGTAACTGTACCCAAAACCCAACATTACAAATACACACACAAATAACCACAACATTAATCTCTAGCTAGAGCAGTATTGTGCATAAATCACACTGAAATGTTATAAATATCTGTCTGATGCAAATGTAAACTATTGCTATTTGGAGAAACACCAAGCGTTTCTATCATTTTTTCATGACACCACCCTAACAGAACGGGGCTTGAGTATAGGCCCTCTTGTCTCGTACTAAATAAACATTGAGGTTTTAAAGGGGATGCCGGACATTCATAGGGTCCATGAGGGACTGAGTAGCCTGCATGTCACAAATGCACAGATGTGCAGTTAACCACTGTTACACAGATAAAAGGAATGCATAGTCATCATAGAGAGAGAGACAGAGAGAGAGGAGCCTTAGTGGTAGAAAGTGTGTGCTGTGCACCGGCCCACTGTGAATGTGTAGTAAACTGACACCAGCCTCCAGGGTGCTGGACGGAAATAGAGCTCCCCAGCTGTCTGCAATGGAGCCGACCCGTTTGTATGCAGTGTACATACAGCCTCGGCTGCGACACCACTCCGTGAGTTTTCACTGCAAACATGCTCCGAGCTATGCTATGCTATGCTACGTTACGTTAGCGGGGAGTGACCCGGGGGTGACCGGGCTGTGCCCTGTCTTGCTGTTGCTGGCCAGTAGGTGTTGATGGTACGGCGGTTATCGGGGAGCGCAGATCAGGCCGCTGTAACCGGATCTCAGAATCTTGGCAGCAGAGATAAACGCTGACAAAGACCGAAATTAATGAGTTGGCCGCTTCCTACTCCGAAAGTCTGCCACGTGACCAAACCAGATGCACAAACAAGGCGCGCGCGCACACACACACACACACACACACTGACCAGAGTCGTCCTAGACAGTGATGTCAGATTTGGTTAAGCGGTAAGCACAGTAAACACACACCCAGCGACATACACCCAGACACAGCACACACACTGATGTGCTTCATCGATTGCACTAAGGAATTTCTCATCTGGACCCCAGCTGAGTAGCCAGCTCCTCCTCCTTCTCTCCTCTCTCTCTCCTCTCCCTCTCTCTGTTCTCCATGCCCACAAAAAGAAAATGAAAGCAAACATAAGCAAAAGTGAAATGAGAGGAGGAGGCTTGGAAAGCAACTGTGTTACCTCTCAAATATCTCTCTCTGGGTTTTCCCACATCACACACATGGTTTTCTGATTACCAGCTCAGAATATGCCTCAGCCCCCCAAATGAAACTGAAATCAGAGATGGGATCAACTAGAAGAAATCATCTGAGCTGGTAATCAGAAAACCACTTTGGTGGGCTTTCCCACTTCCCACTTGAGGTTGAATGTGAAATCTGAGTAGGGTTTTCGAAAGCACCTAAATATTTCATATGGTTTCCTTTCTGGCTTATGACACCGGGTTTGCACGTGACTCTTGGCTCTTATGTGAGAGCCCCATGGGCTTTACCTTTTTATGAGCCTTAATTAGTGTTAAGAGCCTTGATAGTCCTGCTACAGGACTAGCTATATGGACTATACGTCTAGCCTCTTGAAGGTAAAGTGCTTGTAAATGATTTTGAGAGACATTCTGAAGCACTGTTCCCAGGCACTTACCAACACTACATGTCTGCGTAACCCCAAAATCAAATACAGGAGTTCCACACAGGCTACAGACTTTCCATCATTACCTCTGCCAAGGAGGTGATGTTTTCGCCAGCGTTCGTCTGTCTGTCTGTGAGCAAGATAACTCGAAAAAGTACTGCACGGATTTGCATGAAATTTTCAGACAACATGGGTATTAGGCCAAGGAACAGATGATTAAATTTTGGTGGTGATCTGGAACACCGTTTGAAGTTTGTATTAGGTCAGTGACCCTATATTTCCTTGGCAGAGGTCTGCGCTAGTTTGACCTAGAGTGCTGTTCTAGTTTACTGTTCGTTTGCTTATATTATTGTACAGTACATTGAACTACCTTTGCATACATTATAGAAATGCACTTTCTAAATAACCAAATTGCCCTGCTTTGCCTTGGCTTTTGAAAGAGAGATAGAACTGAATATTATAAAGGAATGTGGCAATATGCACACTGCCTAGCCACAGTAATGACTAGCTAATCTGGGCTTGGCGGATGGTCTTCTTTCAACACCACAGGGTCATTTCCACTAACGAAACACCAAGCCATGGGAGTGGAATACTCCCGAGAGGAGGGCTCTTAGGGGACTTTCAGGAACTGAGGTTTTTAACCTGAAGATGCAATACACTGACCCACCCCACCACCCAATGGCTAGAATGACATCATTCTCTTTGGCACAGCACAGACACTTTGTTTTAAAAAATAAATAAATAAAAAATAAAAACTCTTTGGAATTCACTCTCATTAGGAGGCTATGTGTGTTAGCCTGGTGCCAAAGGAGTGTTGCATGTTCGGGGGAATGTACAGGGTGTTTGCACTCTTCCTAAGAGGCAAACATCATGAGTGCGCTCTTCTGGAGGGGAGACGACAACGACGCGATGGCTGCCTTCAACAAGCCACGTGGCATGAGGCTGTTGTCACTACTTGAACCATATGTGTGCAAATCACTCGCAGTGTGGGGACATCAGGACAGCTATGCGCCAAAATGAAGGCCTCCGTTGCCAAGCTCCATCTGATCCAAGGCGAAAGAAGCCTGCCAAAACTAGCGAGGAGATTTCAACAAAAAATGAGGAGTGCTTCACTGCATATACAGTAAACAAACAAGGCCGTCAATTTACAACACTACTCTCATCCCGGCCACTGGCAAGGTCATCAGAGCTATCTAAATATCACCCACATGAAACCAATGAAAAACGGAAGAAAGAATAGATTTTTTTTTCTTTTTCTGTGAGTACCAAAAACAGTTTGACATATTGCCTTACCACCAGAAACACACTTCCACAGAGGAATGGCAGGAAATTCAAAACATGACCTCTGATGAGGGAGTGAAATGTTTACACACAAACTTATTTACTTAAGGCAAGCTAATAATTGACCAACTCTTAAAAAAAAAACTGTACTGCCTCTGGGGTAACCTACCTACCTCTCTCTCTCTCCCTCTTTCTTTCTACCCCCCCCCTCTTTCTACTTCCCCCTCGAGCACTCTCTAACCTTCTGTGAGGGTGGTTTTCTGAAAGGAAGCACTGCACTACTTTGGCTGTGTCTGTATCATGATTAACTGCATGTGAAGGCATCCGTAGGCTTAGAGTAAGCCCTGAAGGCAGTCAGCAGACCTGAGCAGATTATTAACCAGGCCTGCCATCGGGCCAACAGAAAATGGAGGGCACGAGATGGGAAGTGTCCGTCCTGTTCCTTCGTTCACCTGTTCATTCGGCTGCACTGAGGGGGAAACGTGCCTACAGCTAAGGGCCTGGAATCAACCGAGCAGATTATCAAATCATTTGAACCGATCCGTCATTACAGTGTTAGCTGTTTGTTTGTGATAATCTTCTCTCTTTGGAGTTCCCCTGTGAAATTCTATACCATAGGAACAAATCTATCTGGACTTTGGAAGTCAAACGAGCTCAACGAGTTGAGAATGTGAACTGCAGCAAGTTCAAAGTTCAAGTTCAAATTCATTTCAGTGGCACGTTATGATACACTGTGATCATTCGATGTGCTCACAGGCAACTATATGTTCCCATCATCAGGGGCATGCGATAGGCAAGAGAGATCAACAAGAGCCCATTTGATATGATGTAACATGAGGAAAGGAAACGAGGGAGGGAATGTGTGTAAGAGGAGAAAGGAAGGGAAAAAAGATGGAGGGAGAGAGTGTTAACAGGGAGAACGAGTGACACACACAGACAATGGGCCACCACCATGGCCTCACTCTGACATCTGACTGAATTTCCTGTGTGTGTGTGTGAGCGTGTGTGTGTGTTATATACAAAAACATATAAGAAATGAATATACAAAAAAAGGAGTGTGTAACGCAAGATACCAGCAGACCAGTGTAGACAAGTAACAAGTGGAAGTAGAAGAGATGACGCGTGTGTGCGTGCAAGCGTTTGTGCACTCACAATAGGCGAGTAAGCTGAAGGAAAAGCGATCACTTTGGATTTTCCATGTATGGCTAATTACTCTAACACGACTCCACATCAGCGACATTAAGCAATAACAACTACAGCTTTTCACAAGAGGAAGAAGGTCATTAGGTTGTGAGTACAGGACAGGGTGGGTGCTTTGGTTAGTCCACACACACACACACACACACACACACACACACACACACACACACAGGAACTTCCAACAACATATTTCATTTGTTTCCAGTTCCATTCATCTTTCTGTTTTCTACACTCTTCAAAAGACGTAATGTTTTCACAACCTGGCCAGAAAATGAGACAATACAAAACCCTCCTGTCAAACATCACACACACACACACACACACACTATATATAGACAGCACTGTAAGTATGTATAGACATATAAATAAGGTAGGTGAAAAAAAACTAGCCTGTATCCTTCCTTTCACCTATGCTGCTAACATCCTTGGGAAACTGATGGGATTTCTGGTTCTCCATTATGGAAGTGACGATCAAAGGATGAGTGGTCTAGTGTAGCCATCAACTCCAAAAAAAAAAAACCTTCTAATAACATTCATTATTTCTGATCTAAGAAACTTTGCCAGATAAAAATAGCCCCGCCCCCATAAACACACACACACATCTAATGTTCTTAGACATTCAAATTATGTACGAAAAACTGGTGACCCCAAAGATGACCCTTAAGATGGTAACTCTCCAATGATACTGTTCACTACCACACCCTACAGTAGCACCAGGCTGCCACTTGTCTTTGATCTTTGCCACGCGCTCTTTGACTTTCACAATGGAGGCATTTGAGACAGAGGCCTGGGTATCACAAGAACACCCATTCCTTTACAATGATACATGCCCACGAGACCAAAAGTTGGAAAAATAAATAAATGATAATACAGCCCTCCTCCTATCCCTCACCTCTGAGTGCAGCCCTTCACCGCACCAGACTGAACTTACTGCAACCGACTCTATTCATTCTGGGTGACTAATGTCCGCTGCTCATTGACCGTAACGGTCAGTGCAACTACAGGGTTTATTTATTGACCAGAACAAAGCAGTCGCTAATGACTAAAAAGAGGACGAGTTGATTGGATTTTCTTCAAGGAGAAGGGAGATGAGCATTTCAAGGTCTAGTCCCAGAGGGGAATAAGTCACCCGCCGCCGTAGTGAAGCAGTTCATGAAGGTCCTGCATCCATGTGAGAAATACAACTGAGCAGTCAGGAATGTAAGTGAACTCCAGACACCACCTGCTCCAGATCCACAGGTCAGGGTTCTCTCACCCGTACATTAAAGCCAGTACACTCAAGCCTCCCTGACATTACGCACGCGCGCACGCACGCACGCACACACACACACACACACACACACACACACACACACACACACACACACACACCTCAGCCAAGTTTCCAAGGATCCACTGCACTCCCATAAAATAGTATGAGATCAAAGTTATTTGTTTTAGGTATTTAGGTGATCTACCTGATCTACACCAAAAACACTGTACACTGTAACATGATTACTGGTCTACAGGTTCTTTAGATTTTGCAAAAAAATGTCCTTTCCCAGGATCAGAGAAGTGTCACCATCTCCTGTACACACACACACACACACACACATGCCACACACTCCAGAAACAGAAAGACTTCCCCATCAGTACAGCGAGTGTATCTCTGGCTGTGGCCCCACCCTGGGGGCTAGCGTAGCGGCAGTGTCTGTTTCCTGGCCCATGTGGCCCCACTCTTTGTCAGAGCATTTATCTCAGGGTGCCACTCTCTCTCTCACACACACACACACAGGTCTTCCACAGCCAGGCACGTGTGCTCTCACGCACTCACACAGGATAGGAGTACAGGAAGTCACCTCAGAGTGACACAGAGCACCTCAAAAAAGGAAGAAAAAAAAACTCCACTCTCTACAATTCACCGGACGGACATGGATGGACGGACACACACTCACACACACGTGCGCGCGCACACACACACACCATTTAAATCCTAAGGGACTGTATGTATCTGGTAAAGTACACACATACAGTACGCATGCATGTTTCCATAATATCTCACAAAAAAGGGTCTGCATATTCTCTCTCCCTCTCTCTCTCACACACACGCATCTGGCATATACAGCACAGAGAACACTGTTATGCACTAATATAAACAGGACAGCTAAATATATACTCCCCTTGTAAAGTGGGGGCAAGACGCAACAAATTCAATTACACTTCTCTCTCTCTCTCTCTGTCTCTGTGTCTATCTATCTCTCTCTTTCTCTCTGTCTATCTCTATCTCTCTCTACCGTTATCTCTCTCACTCTCTCTCTCTCTGTGCGGTCTAGGGTGTGTCTGTGTGTTTGAATGTCACTGTTCAGAGTGTGAAATAAACCTGCTTTTAGTGAAGCCCCCCACACAAAAAAGGTTAAACTCAAACAAACTATTTCATGTACTAAATATAAATACAGTGACAAAGTGAAGGCAGAACAGAGGGGAGAGAAAATAAAAGTGGGAGATTACTGAGGAAGGTTGAGATTAAGATGTAAAGACAGACACAGGGAGAAATGAGAGTGAGCAGGTGAAAAGGATCAGGGAGAGAAAGGAGAGTGGGCAGTGAGAGAGTGAAAGAGAGAAAGAGAAAGAGAGAGAAAGAAGGGGGAGAGAAGTTAAGCACAGTTAAGTACTCACCTCTGCTGATCCTCTGCTTCTCTCCTGACAGGATTCCTGGGGTGTCAATGATGCTGATGCTCTCCAGTACAGGGTTGGGCATCTGGGCACACACAAATCTGCCAACACACACACACACACACACACACAGAGGGGGGGAGAGGGAGAAGGAGAGGGAGAGAGAGAGGGGGAGAGATAGAGAGAGGGAGAGAGAGAGATATCCTGTCAGGACATGTGCAAAACACATAAGATCCTACACACAAACAATTGCTATCTAAATCAAACTTACTCATCATCACAATAACCATGACCACATAAAATGTCCCAAACAGAGACTTCTTTGACCACTGCTGGCCTGAGCCTGTGGCCTTGTGGCTAAGCCATGACACACATCACAGGCCCTGGCTCCCTTCGCTGGCTGCAGAGCTCTGTAAGACTATGGGACAATAAGCAGAAACACTAAACTTCGCCAGGCCTTAAATAGCAACATTATTGATTTTGGAGAGCCTCCAATATAAGGCAGAAAACCATATGCAGCCGAGTGCAAACAGCTTCCAAGTACCAACAGTAGAGTGTTTTTCACGGCAAACATGTCTCTCAAATTTGGAGTGTGTGTGTCCACACAATAGCTGAAACAGGGAGTGATTGTGCCCACTATTATAGTCAGCATGAGCATAGGCCACAAGTTCAACTACAGCTATGGCCGCAAACTGCAAAGCATATGTTCTTCCCTATTCTGTAGGCTACTGCATTACTGTGAGCTTGCGTAAGGCTGCAGTATGTGAAGTGAAGCCAAGCTTCTTCTTCAAAAAAAAGGTTATCTCTCTAAAACCCTCTTCTCAACTTTTCCATGAGACCATGTGTTGTGCTTATCAGCGCCAGAGTGTACATAACTCAAACTCTCCAATATCAGCCCCTCGTGTTAATCGTGTTTTACCCCCTTTTCCACAGCATGCCTTCAGATTGAAGTCATGCAAAAACAGCCCCCCCATACCCTTCAGTAAAGCCCCCCATCTTTCAGTCACTCTCATCCTTCAAGGTTTCCTGTCAGTCACAAATCAGCCCTCCCCTCTTCTCTCTCTCATCGCATCGCTCTCTCTCCAGGCCCATCCTCAATGCTGCTCCCCACCCCCCTAACCCCCTAGTCCTTCTCAACCCTCCTCCTCTCCCTTCGCTCACTCACTTTTTCCACATTTCCTCAGCTTCATACATTCTTGGAGTTCTTGGCCAGGTTTGCCAGTCAACGTGGGTCGCTCTTGTTTTTTGTGTGTGTGGCTGTTGCCAGAGCACCGAACAAGGTTCAAAAAACACAGAGACTGCTCGGAGAGGTACAGGGAAATCCTATAGGGGAGGGGGAACACCCAACCCCACCCACAAATCATCCAACAACTTCAATAAATAAATAAATAAATACATACATACATACATACATACATACATAACAGCCAGCCTGTCAAACAAAAGAGGTCTGGAGTACCTTGAGAAACCAGCACAGCACACACAAGGAGGCATTTACAGTAGGCCGGCCTACAATACTTAATATGCAGGATGCAGGGGAGGTCTCTTTCAATCTGAAGGTGTGTATACGTGTGACACAGACAGAAGGAAGAATGGGGAGGAGACTGAGGGAAATACCCTTGAAACATCACTGCGGTCATCTTCTGGTCATTACCTGACTGGGTTAAGAACAAGCGATCCCAGAACAGATATAGTAGAGTAAGAGGTAAAGGTCTTTCTGCCACAGCAGAATCAAAGGAAATACTCAGGTCAAAAAAGCCTGCCCAAGATATGCCTGCAGACGAGTCTGCACTTTTTAGCGAGACGGGGAAGGGGAGGGGGCAGAGTGAGTGCCAGAAAGAGGTCATTTGACTACAATTATGTGAAAGTGCTGAGTCAGCTCTCTGGTTTATCGGAGCTGTAGCACACAGCGAATATAAAAATGGACAGTCTTTTTTTTCCTTCTTCTTGTTTTTGCTGACCACATGACCACAAAAAAACTCCAAGTGTCTATCCACATTGAAAACCAGGGCTTATTAAAGATTCCCACAAACACAACTGCAGAGTAGCTTGCTGTGACACTCTTTCTAAAGGAGGGTACTTGGCAGTCACAGTGCCCTTGTGTTTAGTATGCAAAAAGGACAAGTGTGTGAAAGTGGTGGGGCCTGGCAGCATTAAGCTGATGCACGTGAATCTGTAGGAAGTGCTCAAGCTTTTTTCTCATACATTCTACATAAAAGTCCACATTTAGCCCCAAATAGAGCCATCTGAGATAGTGACGACCTCACCTTACCTCCACACTGATCTTTGTCGTGGATGTTCAACAGCCTTGTTTATGTCCCGCATCGCTTTCCTTCAAGTTCTAACACGGTTTACTGGAGCAACTCTAGTGTGGGTAAAATCCCAGTCAGGTTTGGGAATATGATATCTAGTCACAGATTTCATCTCTCTGCTCTCTGTTCGGGCCTGTGCGATGCAGGACAGAGGTCAAGGAAGCTATACAGAACTATGCTCCAGCTAGATCCAGAACCCCTACCTGCATACAAGTACATAATGAGTGACTCAGGAACTCATGACTGTTAAGACAATGGCCAAGAATCTTACTTGTCATATGGCATAATGTCATTTGGAAGATATGAGTGTCACACACACACACACACAAATCTGCTTTTAAGCCTTTTTAGGAATAGTTAAAGGCCCTTTACAATGGTCCAGAGGGAGCCGTAGGTCTTCTTAGATCTCTAAACAGAGACTGGCTGCTGTTACTGAGACAGTTCTTCCACCAGGACTGAGATTAAGACGCTCCCTCCTTTAAGGGGGAACAGCTGAACGAAGCTCTGCAATTCTCTGCAGTGTCAGCTTTGCTCTGACAGTGAAAAACTTGAAAAAATAAACAAGACAGGAAGGCCAGGGATTCCCAAGCCCCACAAATACTGATCTGTGAGAGGGATATCTACAGTTTCAAAATGACACCAACCTCTGCAAACCAAAAGTGTACAGTAATCACTTCTAGTTAGAAGTAAAAGAGAAACGGAAAGTAAGGACAGAAATAAAGAACAAAAAACAAAAACACTTTAGAATGTTTCAGAGGTTTCATTATAATATACCAGACTATCAAGATAGCTCTGAGACAGGAATCAGGATAGAGGCATTGCAAGGCATTACTGTGAATACCATTACCATGAATAAATGACTTGTCATCTGTTACATCACTGTTCTTTCATTTTTCAGTCTGTCATTCCCCTATCATTCATTAATAAGCTTCCGCATGTGTTTTTTTAAGAGACCAGCCTCAGGAGGTTCAGGAGGGGATGTCTGCTATGTGGGTTTCCCAGATTGGTTAACGCTCTGTCTGAGCTGAACAGTTGTTGTTGATTACAGAGCCCAGGAGACTCCCAGTGGTATTTTGAGCTGTTTTGTCATAGCCTCAGGGCTGTCAGTTATCAGTTTCTATAAGAAAGAGGACCTTGACTTACCTGCCGTGCCATTTTCAAATGCCAAGCTTTGGCAATACCCTATTCTACAATTTTTCAGTCATCAAGTTACTTAAATCAGAAAGAAAAATCAGATAAATTCAGACTAACCCACTATTTATACGTATACAATGGTGAGTGTCCATCAGTATAAATTCATTCATATCTAAGAAGTTAATATGAAAAGCACCATTCGAAGGCCTTTACATTAATTTTAGCAGTCAGTTACTATTAATAGCTATAAAGTTTAAACTATGCAAAACAAAAAGAAAATCTCTGACAACACTGACACCATTTGACAAACCTCTCTAACTTTCAATGTCATCTTGTCACCCAGACAAGCAGGGACGCCTCTGTTGGGCGTCAACCCCACCTCTTTTCTTTCATTCATAGTGTTATTCTGACTTCGAAATTGAGATACAAATCAGAAATAATTTACATGCAAGCCATAACCCAACTGAATTCATTAATTTATACAACGATTATGTTTTTGCTTATTTGCTAAGGCATGGCCATACAAACCCATTCAGTGAAGTAACGTTTTTTTGTCATGACTGTAGCAAACGTGCTAGCCAGCTAGTTAGCCTATGGGTGTTTGCCACTCTAGAGAAATGGACACCGAGGGTAACAGACGAACATTGCGATGCACAATGATGCAGCTAGCATTGTACATTCTTGAATACCACCACAAAGGGAAACTGTAAAAAGGCCACCTTGTGTAAAAGACTCACCTGTTCAGGAAGGCGTTGCCAAAAGCGTTAAGTTTTCGGAAAGGTTTTTTGGGATCAACAACCAATGCATTGCCTGGCACCAGTCCCTCCTGGTCTCCGTGCATGACCGCAATGAAAGAATCGGTGGTCGGTTCTGGGCCTATCCTCATACCAGGGAAATCTTGCTCCATAAGATGCCTAATGAACGTAGTTTTGCCTGTGGAATACTGGCCGACCAAAAGCACCATAGGCTTATTGTCAAAATCTGCATCTTCTAAAGCAGGCGAGTGGAAGTCGTGAAAACGATAGGCGTCTTCCAAGGGAAAGAGTTTGGTTTTGTAAAGTCGTCTAAGCCCATCCGAGACTGTCTGAAATAGTTCGGGATCTTTCTTCTTCCCGTCCTTATTTGCCCAGCTGAACATGCTTAACCTGACTGTCAAAACGTTATTTTCTGGTAAATGGCTATATGTTTTGTGAGCAATCTGACAAGTCTGTTAGGAACAAGCTATTTAGCAACTGTTCGTTTCGATCAAAAAAGGGGCTGCTGACTGGCTATTCTGTTGCCCTGTCGGCGTTGCTCGCTTAGTTAAATTGCCAGCGTGGTAACGTTAAGTTGATTTTCTGGCAAAGACATCAACTGAATTTCGTTAGCTATTCTCAAACAAAACTTACTTGATATACAAAATACTAGGCTGTTCTAACGCCTCTTTACCCCAGCACTCTCCCCTGTCAATTGGACTTCGCGCATAGAGCACAGTTGCTCCCACCTCGTCCCGAGCTCTGTGAATAGAAGAGTCCCGCTACTGCTGCTCGCAGCAAAATCGTAGTAGGGTGTTTCGTATGCGCACCAGAGAAACCGGAAGGACACATATCAAAATAAAAGTGTCCATGAGGAGTCGACATAATTTAAATATGAGGATCACCCCCACCACTGAAAATGTAACCTCATTTTACTCAATGAAAATATATTTATTTTATTTAGTTTATTTAATCATTCCGCTTCTAACGATCGAAAGAATTTGTTATTTAGATAGATGATGACAAAAAAGTCTTTATAAAGGCTATTGTTATTAGACAAAGGCAAACATAACACCTTTAAAAACACCGCTGTTCCCTTTTTGTTTAGGCCTAGGCAAATAGTTGGATCATTCCACTTTGACTCAAGTGGCCAATTCAGGTTGTTTTAGTCTATTAAGGTATATCATGAAAATAGTGGCAATATTTGCGCTGCATTATTACATTTGTGTTTAAATATGTATGTTTTATATAGGCCTACATTTATAGGCGTTTGTCTGTTTGTCTGTCTGTGAGCAAGACAACTCCAAAAGTACTGCATGGATATGGATGAAATTTTCAGACAACGGAAATTAGGAGAAGGAACAGATGATTATATTTTGGTGACACCGCAACACCGTAACACCGCCTTGGAATTTTTTACTGTGTCGGTGACCCTATATTGCCTTGACGGAGGTCTGTGTTCTCTGTGTGCTTTTCTAGTTTTCATTCATGTACTTATTTTGTTTGCTGTCTACTAAGCATTTTGTTTTGACATTCACTCAAACTAAACTTGAGGAGTGATCAGGGAGAAAAGCTTGTTGTAACCTTTGACCCATGACCCATATCAGGAAACCTCTCAGTCTCTGAATCAGTTGAAAGTCTGGTTAGTTTTTTTGTGTTACTTTCTCTATTTCCTGGTGACTCCTCTCCAGAATCTATTTTTTTTCAAGGACTTTAATTTTGAACTGAAGTTGCCAAGTTAAAAGTTGCAGGAACACCTGATCTTTGCTCTCACTCTCTCTTTCTCTCTCTCTCTCACACACGCACACACATTTTAATGTTTACATCTTCTTGCCTTTCACCTCGACTATCTGAAGCCTTTACCTCTCTCAGAAAATAACCAAGAGAGAGAGAAAGTTCAGAGGGATTTATCACATCTTAACATGTTTTCCTGGATATCATATGATAGAAGGAGAGGTGGGTGGAGGAGAGGGACACTCCATGTTATTTATCCTATTTTTTTCCCACATGCATGACTGTCACTGAGTTATTTAGAGGGTCTATTACAGTAAATAACACTGTGCAAAGTAATACACCACTTCTCTCTGGTAAAGACTGCCAACACAGCTAACTTGCAGTGAAAATGCTGACTACCTACAAATAAACCAATTCTCTACTTACCTGACAACAACCCCACTCTGTGGCAGATTGAGGTAATTACCATGAACCTTGGCAGGAAATGTCTAATATCCACTATACTTCACTATACTTTTCATATCAACTTTCAAGTGTTATAGAAGGTATAAAATACAATATATTATGTTTTTGTTTTTCATAAACAGACCTAGATATGGGGTCACTGTGGTACTGCTGGTCATCATAAATGGGCAGGTTCCCACATTGACGTAGGTTCAATTATGAAACACAGTTATTTTCATATCCCAACCCATCTATCTCTCCTACTTGCTTCCAGTTTCCCTAGCCTGTCCTATCACAATTAAGGCAAAAGGCCAAAAAATATGCAGGTCTTCTTACAAGAATACACATAGACACAGAAGTCTTTCAGATCAATGTGTTTTTATTGCATGTCTTTCTTTTTGGTAGATGCACATGGTGAAGAAATGAGAAAGAAGTAATTTAAATCATTGTTTTATGAACACTTTACATTAAAAGAATAATTCAATTATACATTGATGAGAGATGTAATGTCATTTTATTTTTTTTTTTTTGTCAAAGTACAACCACTACTTCAATCACTTTTACTTGCTTTGATCACTTCACATTCCTTAAAAGTATTTCTGTGTGCGTGTGTGTACCTATGTGTGTTCAGCAAGGCAAACAGGACAGTGGCCTACAGAACTGACAGGCAGTCAAATAGCAAACACTGGCTGTCAATTCATAGGTCATCACCCTGTGCCCCATTCTCTTTGTCATAGCTTTTCTGTTGCTTTTAAAAAAAAAATTTAACAATTACAAATTATTGTGACATTTATTGTGCTGACATATTTGAAGTGCTGAAATGTTTAAGGTGTTTCCTCGCTGGTCTGTCTGAGTAGGCCATAGGTGAACTCGCAGCAGGTAACAGCATCTCCACTGGAACAATGGCAGCTTCCACATGGAGTTGCTGTTACAGACAGCAAGTACCAGGTTTTCTCCCAGCCAGCACTGCTACTTCGCACGACAGCAGGGAAGGAGGGGACACCTACTAGCACTCTTACCTCTGCTTATATGTACTGGATCTGCACCTCGTTAGTCTTGGGGCCAGACTTGCACTGTCCATTTGCTTGCAGTCACACACCAGTTTACACTAGGCTATACACAGGATGCCTCCAGCGAGGTCTCAGGAAATGTCTGATTGGCTGCCTGCAACAAACAAGTCAGAGGGAAGAAAAAAGGTTAAGTCAGGACTTGGACTTAGAGACTGCCATGGAGTACAGTGTACACGTGAGAGAACCTGTGATGGCAATCGACTTTGCCCCCTCCCCCTCCCCTTCCCATCTTTATGACAGGCCATTGAAGACATCATGAGGTACAAGCCTCCAGTAGAGTGGCCAAAGTGCCAAGGCCTATCTTGATAACAGGACTTTTATGATGGATGTCAACAGAAGGATACAACCCAGAATGTGAATGCGCAGATTGACGAGATGGGTGTGTCAGTCATGATGGCGCTTTGTCTTTTTTTTCTGAAATATTTCTCTTTTCTTTCTCAGTTTGCTTCTATGATTTTCTACTGTCATCTTAGACGGGTTGCTTTTTGTTTTTACCATTCGTTTTAGCCAATTCAGTCTCTTTTCCAATAATGTTATATTGCAAACAGATGTGGTTATTTTATTACCTATTTTATCAGTCAGTTTCACTATCTTCAGTGGCAAAGTTTCCATTCTTCAGCTATGATTTCTGCTAGACTTTGAGTTCAAGCTATCCCTCATATCACCTTTGGCAAAACAAAACTATAAAGCAATTAAGGAAGGTGAGGCATTTATGCTTCTGGTTCTGGCTTGTACCATGCACACTTTCTTCCCTTATGATCTTGGCCTTAGTCATCTGAGCAGTCCTCTGGTATTTATAGAGGGACAGAGAACTATTGTTCTAGATAAAATACTCTGCAGAAATCCAAACAACAGTTTAAACAAGAGTTTATTATATGACGCAGTAACCAAAAGTACTATTTTCATTTACCCATTTGTTCTTCTCTTCTTGAATAAATCTTCCAAATGGTTACACTCAAGTCTGATGGATATTTTCATGTTATATAATTGATTTATCTCCCCCCTAGTTTGATAGTTTGAAAAACTATCTAACTGCCATTTGTTAGCTATTAACATGAATAGTCATAAAGATTAGGGTACAATGGTGAGCATGTTTGACTAGCTGCTTACCGGTCAATCGTTACCACTCTCTCAAACAATGGCCTATGCTTAATTTCCTGACTTCTCTGTTCAGCTCGCCTTCTTCCCTGACTCATACCAAGGCCTTCCCTTTTCACAACACCTGCAGGTTATTTGGAATTATTTGGAACCATTTCCTTTGCATTGGTTAGCTCTATCTATTATCAACAGGATAGCTACTTCCCTTCCTAATATCTGCAAACAATTTAAGAGCTTTACTCACCTTCCAGCAGAGGCTGACCAATCTGGAGCTCCTGCACTGTATGTCAGACTAGACAGCATAACTGGACAGAAGCAGAGAGAGAGAGAAAGAAAAGGGAGAGAAAAAGAAGAGACAAGAAGACATGCAGCGCAAAACAGACTCAGACAAGAAGAGAAGAGAAGGGAGAGAGTGCAAGGTAAGAAAGGAGAAGGGAGTCATACACTGAAAGTTAAGGTGCAGGAGAGGGTGCGGCAGGCAGCAGTGCAATGTCAGTGCCAGAGAGGGCCGTTTAAGAGAGATCGGGAGTTGGAGCCTGGTTAATTATTACACGTCACGTCAATATTTAACAGGCCCAAAGCCCTGCCCCTCAATACAATATCCTGTATTAACACAGACCAACACAAAAATCCAACACTGGAACTGGAAATCACCATTTACCAGTAACAGAACATAACAGAAATAAAATAAACATACATTTGGTCTTCTCCTCTCTAGCTCACACAATTTCCATTAACATATTTTAATATGAATGCAACTCATATTCAGATACATCAGAGGCAGCGTTAGCAGTGTCCATGAATCACTTGGTAATGAATGCAAGCCTCTAACAACTGCGCCACCTGTTCAGCTTATCCTAAGAATTACAGTGCTGAGGGATGTGCTGCTGAACAATGTGTGGAGATTCTGTCCTGGGTTTAAAACGATGCTGCAGTTGGTGGAGTTGTGAACTCAAGCAGTGTTACATTTGAGACCAAGTGCCCATGGGGTTCTAATTTGACCCATAGCCTACCTGGTGAGTTCCTGATCTCAGTCCCTCTTTCTCCCACTCACATCCTGTTGTTATCTGAATATCGTAAAAAGCCCTCCCTCAGAAATAGATGTTGGAGTTGTTGGTGGGGTGTAGGTTGGTGCTGCTACATCCCCATCCACTGTGTTGATGTTGGTTTCAGAAAGTTTACAATAAAAATGTCTGTAAACTGAGGCAATATAATAATGTGTTACAAAACTTTATGGTTTAAAAACAAGTAAACAACACACTTTAATGGGCAGAAGCTGGAAGCGAACAGGTAGCTTTTTTTGGCACATGCCGTTTATGGTATAAGGAAATGGCTGACTGGATAAAATTATGTTTTACAACACGCAGATAAAGGAGGGAACAGTTCACGGGTTCATTAGATCTCAAAGCCTACGTGAAAGCCTTTCACTTCTTGAAAGAAATTTGTAAAAGCTAGTTTCAAGTTGACTACAGTGTGGCATGAAAGAAATGTTATCTTTAGCATGGATATTTCAGTGAAGTCAGTGGATCCCTCTGACATCATTATAATAGTAATAGAAATTTTACATTTATTGGGTGAGAGAGGGCATTCCTTATCCATATTCAATCCAGTAACATGTGACCTGTCATGCACATCAGTCTAAATACATCAAGTTCAACAAATTAAACAAATAGAACCAATTAAATATGTTGTAACAGTTTAAAACCTTTGACGGCAAAACAGGCAAAAACCGACTATGAAAAACAGACAGTAGTGAAATAGATTAGGTGTATTTAGTGTGTGTGGACTGAGCTGTCAGGCCAGAAAGCTTTACCCTTTTTTTGTTTTTGTTTCTGTTTTCTCTGAGAGGAAGGAAAGGTGGGTGGATCTCACTTGTATGCATAAATGTAAATGTAACTTGTAGATAAGACATTAGGCCATTCTTCATATCAAATTAACATGTAACATCTTTCAGTTGTGGCATTATTCTACTGGAGATTTATTTATTAATGGAGCAGATTATGTATTTGTGACACAACGGTGAACCAGTGTTGGTAAATAGGGCCTAGAGGACTATTGTACCATCTCACAAATACTTAACTTACTTTTTACATCTCTATCATACGATCAGCTACTATCTTTCAATTGCAGCAATGAGCAAAGATGAAACCTTGCAGGCAACCGTGAGACTCTGAACTCTATACACTCCCAGAAGGAGGAAAAGAAGACAGTTTATAATAGCATAGTAAAAATACCTTTTGAAACATGTGTTAATGATTGCTGCACAAGATTAAAGGCTAAGGGGTTCCTATCAGCATTAAGGAGTCATGATGCTGAGATTATGAATGTGTATGAATTAAACTTTGACCATATTATTTTCTGTGGAATACTACCAGGTGAAACAGTAGAGCAGACGTGGCCAAACGTTTTTGTTTGTGGGCCACATACTAAAAAATCTAAGCTACCAAGGTCCAATGTAAAATTAAGAGCAGTTAAAAGTGAAAGACTGCCTTTTGGCTCTAAAATCCCCCACGCCATCCAAAACATATGATATGATACTATAGTGCTAAACTATAACGTCCGACATTGATATTATATTAGATCAGAGTAACGATAGGCCACATCACAACTTATTGTATTGTTGACCTCGTGACGGGCCGCTTGAAAGAGAGCAAAGGGCCGCAACTGGGCCCAAGGCCGTATTTTCACCACCCCTACAGTAGAGCTCTATAACTATCTAACGATCTAAATGGTGTCCTTGAAGTGGATTACACTGTATCAATAAATATCACTACACAGCAAAATTTTATCATTTAATCATACACTCAGAGATGTATAGTAACTAAGTAAAGTACTTCACTACTGTTAAGTGTATTTTTGGAGTGCTTGAGTCATTAAAAATCTGTCAACTTTTACTTTTACTTGTTTACTGGTTTAATTGCATACTTTTACTCCACTACATTTTCAATTGGTGGCAGAGTTACAAGTATCAAATGAAAATGAATTTGGTGACTGAGTGATTGCAACAAAGTTTTAGGGAAGCCGACTTGTGCAAAAAAAATTCTCCATTAAACCTGTAGATGTGATGCAGGTACCATTTTTCTTTCTGAATTATTTTACATTTTCTGAGGTTCTTGTAGGCAACATGTTTTAAACAGACTTTTTGTAGCCTACCTGTACTTTTACTTTCATTACTTAAGTACATTTAATAATAGAGTACTTCTCCTACTTAAGTACATTAAATACTAAATACGTTTAGAGTTTTACTTGGGAAACATGCTAGTGGGTGACTTGAACGTCTACCAAAGTAATTTTTTGGTATCTGTACTTTTAGCATACGTACACTGCATACACTTCACTGTAACTGAGACATTTGCAATGTACTAGTGTTTACAGCTGTAAGCCTGCAATCAGTGAGGGTTGGTACAGCACTTCAATCACATCAGTAAACATTCACAAAAGGACTCCTTCACAGTAAAAGTGACAAAAATATTCAGTAACTTCTGTGCTGACTCTGTACTGACTGTCAGAATGCAGGGCAGATGCTTTTCCTTTTTTTGTCCTGTTATCATTCAGCTTTCTTTCAAATCATCAAATCATGCACTTAAAGTGTCATAAACTGTAACAAAGTACCAGTTAAAAGGACATTTGAATGCACATACTTCAATACAATACAAAGCTTTACTTGTAGTGGCAGCCTACTGAAGAAACAGTATGCACGAATGTCTCCCATTTTATAAGGAACCACTTAATTATCGTAATCATGTAAAGGACACATAGGTATATCTGTCATAGCTACCTAGGCTGTAACATGCAGCTTGGTGGTCACACACAGAATGGCATTACCACCTTTATTGCCAAAGGGATAATGTGGTATACCATTCACCAAACTTTATGTCAAAGGCTTTTTTAATAAGGTTTTGAAAACTTTCTTCGTGATTGAACTGCATTTTTTTCATGGAATTCATGTGCAATGTGAAGTTTGGCACTAATTTTGCCATCACAATAACCCAACAACAGATTTTGGTATACATTCTTTTTGTGTTCAAGAAAAAGAACTGGGCCCGTAAATCACTTGTCTCCTCTTGAGTCTTTGTTCCTTCCATTCTTTATTGAGATCCTGATTATCTTATCAAATGTCAAGAAGGCCTCAGTAGGTGTGTTTGAGTGTGCAGAGTCTAATCGGACAGAGTGAAACCCAGCTCCACTATCTCCACACCGATTTCTCTATATGAGCTAATGTGTCGCCCACGCAGGCACTCGTGAACCTGTAATTGTGACAAGCCCACGCAAATGCATGGTGACACGTACACATAGAAACAAAGCATGTCATAATACGCACTGTGGCTCAACTAGCTGTGTGGTCAACAACAGCGAACTCAAAACCTCAAAGTCAAAAGATGCCAAATACGTCCAAATGTTTTAAACATCTCGCTGCTTAAGGGCAGTCACTGCAAAAGCACACACACACACACACTTGAACATCTTTATTGGTAAAGATTTGATGATAGATATGAAGATATAAACACCGTAATAAGACATTTTGGGCAATTCCATTGGAAAATAGACTTTTCATCACATCTGCCTTAATGTCAGACGCATGTAAATGTTTGTGAAGTTCTCATGAGTATGATGTTGTTCACTGTGCTCCTCTAGGGGGAGTCACACACCTGTTAGATTCAGACATGGGCCTTGGTAACGGAAACAACCTCTTTATGACTCATCTATATATGACTTTTTAACTGCAGTATATTTGCAACATAGAACACACTGACATCTACAATCAGACAACGATCATCCCCCCCCCCAGAGATTTGTACATGTTATGATAAACAAAATGTTAAGTGCTGTACAATGAGTCCGTATAAGTGGATTAAACGTAATAAGTCTAAAACAATAATAGTTGGAAGACATTTGCATATCCTGAGTCATATGAACATGATAAAGTGTTTTGACTCCACGGTTGGTTTTAGATTGTATCTCATACTTTTCCTTCTTCCTCCCTCCAGTAGGCACTGCTTTATCAGCTATACCTCTCAGTTCTACACTTCCCCTCATCCGTGACTCTTCTCCTTCCTCCTCCTCTGGTCCCTCAGTCTCTCGTTCCTCACCCATGTTAAGCACTGTACATATTGACCCCCGGATGAATGGATTTAGGCTAGTCTACAATCACAATCTGAAGACATTTGCATGCCATATGAGGTCATGAGTCATATGAACATATTAAAGTGATTTAACTATGATTCCATTGTTTGTGTTTGAGCGTATCTCAGACTTCCCTCCTACTCGTGTCTGTAGGTACTGTTTTATTTTCAGCCATCTCTCTCTCTGCTCCATATGTCTCTCATCAGTGTCTATCCTTCTTCTTACAGGGCCCCTGTTTCTTGGCCCACACCCCGTCCTCCTCTGCATCTCCTTCCTGCTGGATTCCTTTTCCTGTCCCGGCATGACAAGTCCTCCTACTAGCACACAAGTGACAAATCACATAATTACTGGAAAAAACACACAAAAAACACTGAATAAATTAGAAACACCATGTGCAGGCAACTGGAAAGAAATCGGTAGAAAGAATTAATTGTTAGTGTCTGAAAACAAAATGGTTAGGCTTTTTCCTTTGTTGCCTCTTTTGCAAAAAAAAAACTTTTTCTGATTAAAAAAAAAACTTCCCAGAGGACAAACAGGTACTTCATCATCATTTACATAGTGCTTCAATGGACACCCGAGCACCAGGTGAGCTTTGTGGAACAGCAGACAGCGTGAGTCATGACTTCGGCTGTAGACCTGCAGGGAGAGGGGCTGATCCACGCGGCTTCAAATAAAATGTAAATCGTCAGAAGTCGCAACCTACAGTGATGTGGTGGCGTGGGAGGCCTTTCCTCACATCTGACTGCTCTTAATGGCTGAGATGTGTCATCGAGTGTTGTGTCTGCTCCTGTATGCCTCCAGCTATGTGAGGCAGGTCTCCAGGCATGCATTCTTTTTCTGTATGTTTATGTTTGTGCAGATGTCTCTTTGTGTTTGGTGTATTCAGTTGTCATATTGTACAAACTCTTATCACATTGGTGTATTCAGTTTGTTCATTGACGTGTGCAGTATGAATGCATAAAATCTATTAGATATATCCATCATCAAGGTTAAAGTTAAACAGATTTCTTTAAAAAACACACACACACAAAAGTCTACATTTTGTGATGGTGTGTTTGTGTGCATTGTGTTAGTATTCCGCTAGGTCTTGTACCTTCAGAAAGTGATCAAACCCACTGGAGGCCGTGAGGGGCAGGTAGGGGTGACGCTCAGGCCCCCGCATCTCCCCCCTCTGCCAAAGTCTTACACACGCCCACACAGCAGGCCTGGAGCAGAAAGACAGAGAGAGAAAGAAAGAAAGAGAGAGAGAGGCATGGGGATGGAGATCAGACAACAATAAAAAAAAAAAACGTCTTGTAAAAGTGTCTAGAACGCCACATGCAAACTTACCCCACATTCAACAGAGAGCTTTTGAGCACAGAAAGTAAAGAGAACAGCTTCAAGGGGCTGGCACCAACCTCAAAGGTGAATGGGGAAGTAAATGAGATGTGAAGCTCTCACATACACATTCACACACAAACAGAGAAGAAAGATGTCTCAGATAGATAGATAGATAGATAGATAGATAGATAGATAGATAGATAGATAGATAGATAGATAGATAGATAGATAGATAGATAGATAGATAGATACTACATTGCTAAAGAAAATAAAAATAGAGTAATTAAAGAATTGCTAGGCTAGACGCTGGTAGAATAACTGTTTTAAAGGAAGCATGTTATTAACTGGTTTTAGTGGTTGTTCAATGGCTTTGTGGTTTATAATAGAATGACACTCAAATCTGTCAGTGTTCCCCAGAGACATTTTCTTGATGTGCTCAAGTTTGACCATTCTGTTCCAGTTGCCATAACTCATCATTAGAACCAGCTGCTACAGACCTGAGCATAGCCGTTAGTCAGAGAGAGGGGGCAGGCATAAGTGGCAGCATGTGACCATCTCATACGCGTCTGGAGCAGAGCAGAGGCCGACTGTGTCTCTCTCCCACCCACACCGGAAATCACAGATTTAATTATGCAGCCTTCAGCTACCTGCTTGCTAGTCTTTTGTGTACAAACCGCTTTAGTGTTCTGTGGGGGGAGGGGGGGGGGTTGTTTCAGGTTTGTCAGTGTCACCAAGACACAACACAGAAACATATTCTAAAGTAAAACATTATATTGTAAATTCCTGCAGCTCAGCAGTTACAGCAAGGTGCTGACACTGCTCAGAGTCACAAGGTGAATACTGGGGGGAAAGGCTTGCGGCTCTAATGCTGGCATGTTGGGTGACAGCATGCTGAGAAATGTGTAGCCTAAAGCTTCTTTTTTTTTTTAAATCGATGGTGGAAAATAGGTTGGCCTTGTCTCCGAGGGGTGTCATTTATTCTGAAGTGAGTTTTTTTTTGCCTCCTTCTGGGAGCCTCCTGATTGTGCTCTGATGAGGTTGGTCTCATTCTGTGTGCTCCCTGGTCCCTCCCTGCATTGATCTCAATCAAGAAAACAGTACAGGAAGTCAGAACCCAAAGAACCATATCAGAACCCAAAGTTACAATGGAGAGACATAAATAAACACTATATTAATCCATGCAGATAGAAGTCATCCCATGCAGACCGGCCTGAGGCTCGACCCACAACCTCAGATCAGGCAGGTGCCCTAGCTAGTCAACCAAAAAGCCCTGACTAGGAGGCGCTTGAGGTGTCGGTAGAGAGGTTTACTAACGTTCTACATGCACAGCTAGACTAATTGGCATCCATTACATAGATGTCAGATAATTAAATACTCTGGTTGTTGTATCAGCAGTCAGTCATGAAATGCAGACAGCATAATATATCCAGCATAGACAGCAGGGTCTGCTAAAGGGCTATCTCACCTGACCACCCTGTCTAGCCACATAACATCATTTACACAGACTGGTTAAAGGAATACAGGCAACATTTTTAGGTAATATACCAGCTTCATAGTCACTTTGATGGTTAAATGGCTCATTATGGGGTGAAGGAATGCTTTGTCGGCACATCAGTTAATCGTTCAGGTACAAGCACTTACAATTTGAAAATGCGTGCTGTGTTAAGTGAAACCTAAATTGAATCAAACTGAAATCGTGTTTATTACCTTGTCAGTCAGCATAACTGCATGAAAATGATCATATTCACATGGATTGGTGAGAATGTGACCGGTTCACCTCTGCAGCACCACTGTACTGCTTCCACACACCATCAGACATTTGGCCAGCTGGGTGAATCACAAGCTCCCTTTTTATTCGCTGAAATAAATGCAAGGTACAAGTGGAGTCGATGGGAGATCTGTCTGGATAATTCTCCATTCAGTGCCAAGATGATCCAAGATAAATGTGAGGTTCAGTGTGTGTAGGGTGAAAAGGAAGGAAGGAACAATAGATCCATGCACTGCCTCTCTCTATATATATTTGTACAGGACCCAGTAAAGAGCAAATTGTTTACAGGGTTATGCCTCCCATTTTACCTATTCAGCCATACTGATGGCAAAAGCTGCCCACAGAGGCACCAGTCAGAACAAGGTATGAATCAACTAGCAATAGCATCCTCAGTGCTACAGGCCTGCATAAGGGAGGATGTGACTTAAAGGCACAATAGGCAATGTTTTTAGGTTCATCTATCAGCTTTGCAGTCACTTTGATGATTAAATGGCTTGTTATGTGAATGAAGGCTCTCTCGCCCACCTCTAGCGTAGGTTTCATGGTTACTACACTTACAGTATTTGAAACACCAGGTCAAGGAAACGAAACTGAAAGTAAATGAAATTATTCTTATTTATTACCGGCTTGTCAGTCAACATAATGCATGATCATCACTGGTTCCTATTCTTTGGTTTGCAAATAAATTCACATGGATGGGTGAGAATGTACAATGTTGTTCATTCTGTGACTGTAGGGGAAGATCGCAGTCTTACCTGGTATGCCCTTAAAGGTGCAGTCAGTGGTGCTAAGCAGTTTGTAAACATGTAAACATGTAAAACACTTACAGTATTTGAAACACCAGGTCAAGGAAACAAAACTGAAAGTAAATGAAATCTAAATTATTCGCATTTATTACCGGCTTGTCAGTCAACATAATGCATGATCATCACTGGTTCCTATTCTTTGGTTTGCAAATAAATTCACATGGATGGGTGAGAATGTACAATGTTGTTCATTCTGTGACTGTAGGGGAAGATCGCAGTCTTACCTGGTATGCCCTTAAAGGTGCAGTCAGTGGTGCTAAGCGGTTTGTAAACATGTAAAACATTGTATTACAGTCAGTCTTTTTATAATAGTAACCCTCAGTATCTCCGCTAGCTCTCCGTTTTCTAAGGACACGAAAAATAAAGCTGGTCTTTTTTTTTTTCCATACCCAGGTTATGAGAACAGGAAACAAAGAAAGTTGGGGCAGCCCGTCCTCCCAAACAATAACACAGATTTCAGATTTTCTGTTCAGTCTGAAGGTAAGGGTGAGCTGTACCTCTCCGGCATGTTTTGTTTAGTCCTAAATTCAAATATAATGAAGGTTGTGTCGGTCAAAAACATCTGCTAAAAAACACAAACACAAACATAAACAAACTGTCCAAATTTTCACCAACATTCACCAACACTGACTGGCTGCACCTTTAACGGACCTCAATGGTAGTGATGAGCACACTTTGTCTAGGTCTGCTGCCCTCCAAGAGCAAAGTCACTTCAGCTCTCTGCTGACCTGATATGCAACAATATGATGTGTGGCCAGAGTGGGGGGTGGTGAAGGCTTTCAGGACTGCTGATCTTGATGTGCTCAAGTGATGATATGCAATAGTCGGTGTGCAGGAGGATGTGTAGTCTGTGCTGGCAATGGGGGGAGGTGCACATAAGTAGCCAATGTAAGCGGTCATAGGGGTGATGGATGGACAAACAATAGGCTATGTGTATGGCATCTGGTGTGTATAGCAATAGGCTGTGTGGGGGAAGTGTGGGGGCAGTGGCTGGACAGACAGTAGCTACTAAAGCTGGAACAGGGACATGGCGGCAATTTCAGAAGAGGTTGAACTCATTCACTGCCTCACCATTACCATCTGCCGGCCCACTACTTACAGCCCATTATGGGCCTGATAACATCCTATTCCAGAGACTGGAAGGGGGGAGGGGGGAGCTGGATGCAGAGGGATTCAATTTGAAAATGCTAAATATTTTGGTAAGTGTCAGAGGATATGTGATCAATCATACAATGTCCAGCAATAATGTATGTTTCCATTACTAAAGCAGATATTGTCTGAAATGTCTCCCTAATGTACCCTGTCAATTTGTCTGGTTTAATTAGCGGTCAGATGCAGTGCTTTGGTGTTTGCAAATGTGTATATATGTATATATATATATATATATATATATATAAATTGTGTTTGTCATGCAGGGACATTTCTTCCATCTGAGGTGGTTAGGAGGTTAAGATATTGTAATCAAAGACTTGTTATCTGTCACATCAAACTGCTTTCATTTAGCTGGCTTTTGTCACTCAAAAGTGTTCTATCCAACAAATGCGCCAGACGTGGTAGTCCTAGGCTTATGTGTAGACATACACTTTCATCCATCACTGAAATTTTCTCCACTGGAAATTTACATACAGCATAATTCAGTTTCATCTGACCTAAACTTGCTTCACCCTTTTTGTGGCCACTCAGCTTTAAATATGATCAATTTGACAGCCTTTAACTCCAACATGGAACGTACAACATCCCCTGTGCTGGAACGGAATGACTTCTGACATTTGAATGAATAAAATGTCTCCAATTTGTTCGCATCTGAATTCAAATGAGAATGAATTTGCAGGCTTTCACCTACTCTCTGTACCCCAGGTCAGAGATGAAGTTGTCTCTGCACCAAAATGAGACAGCTGGGCAGTCTGACACCCTCTTTCTCACTCTCTACTTCCAGCTGAGAAGAATAGCCTGCATCTCCATCCCTGCTCTACCTCAGGGATAATTAGGCCCAGCGCTATAAATGAGTTTTGATGGCAGGGAGAGTTTCATCTGGTGTCTCACAGCACTTCCTCCACCACCCTTCTGTTGTCTTTTGAACACATGCCCTTGGTCTGAGATCTGGTAATAATAATAATAATAATAATAATAATAATAGTTGTACTAGTGGTCGTAGTAGTATTCAACCAGGATAGTCTCACTGAGATTCAGATTTAGATACATGATGAGAGACAGAGCTGCCAAAGACAGACAATATGAGAGCATGAAGTCATATCCCTGCCAACCAGGCATTTTCCTTGCTAATGCACAGTATTCATTTCCAGTGAGGTGAACCCTGATGACAGAAACTCCTCAAACCCTCTTGATTAGACTGGGAAGTGTGACTTTAAGAGCTTTTCAACTGGCTGATGATTTGATGATTTCAACTGGATCATGAAGAAGACAAGCAGGCACAGCCGTGTCATAAAATCCTTCATAATATTGCTGATGAAAACATAAGTACTTGTATGCTTTGATATTGACACTTAAGCCTTGAAATTACACAATACATGACCTGAGGTACTACAAACCACTATACTTTAGGGACCAAATCCAATCAATGGCATGTAGGTTAATAGTATTGATTTATGGGGTTAAAAAGACTTTTTGCAACTGTCCACCAGGGGGTGGTGTTGAGTTGCATATGTTTGCTAATTGAGCCCAATTATTTCAGCTCCCTGTATTCCCTGGGCTGCACAGCAGCATATGCATTATCTCTTGACCTTTCCAGGGACATGATTTGGCAAACTAATACCTTTACTGGTGGTTGAGAATTCCAAGGCCTGCAAGCACATGCAATGGTAATGGGATCAGTCTTTCCTGTGTGGAAATGTCAATATTTTGACAACTTGATCGTATCAATTCGGCAACATCCACATGCTATTTTAGCTATATAGCAAAAAGTGATTTGCTTTGAAAAAAGAAAAAAAAAGTATGATTACCCTTTATCTGTAATGATTATCTGTTGGAAAAATGCTGTAAATAACTATGGTGTATGATTCATATTTTGTCCAAGGTTGTAATAATCAAAAGTAGTCAGTTTCATTAGGATGTACAGTCATCCCTGACAGAATAAAAGTAATAATATCCTATTTGTCCACCCACCCATCCTATGTGTGTGTGTGTGTGTGTGTGTGTGAGAGAGAGACAGAGAGTGAAAGAAAGAAAGAAAGAAAGAAAGAAAGAAAGAGAATGAGAGCCACATTGATGGTGATTAAGTCAGAAAAGAGGAGAGAAACCTAGTGGATTGATTTCAAAAGGGAGCAGTATTGAACAGGCATCCCTGGGGGGCCTGAGGTTATAAACTACAGAGCCTAGGAGGGGCTGCATGTGGAGTGTGTGTGTGTGTGTGTGTAGTGTGTAGTGTATGTGTATGGAGCCGACAGAACAAAGCATCAGTATGGGTGATTATGCATGCCTGTAGGGCTGCCTTGAATTAATACTCTATAACTGAACTGTTACTGGGTAGATGGAGCAGTTGGGGTTTGTGGATAGAAATGATGTGATAAGAAAGAAGGAAAAAAAGAGACAGACAGGACAGAGAGAGAGAGAGAGAGAGAGAGAGAGATGAAGGGAGGCCAACTGAGATAAAAAAAAGATTCGGAGCTCCCCTGCCCCCTCACATCTCTCTTGGGAGTGAGGGAGTACGGCAAACAAGGGAGAAGAAATCGACAGAAAGACTGAGACAGAGAACGAGAGAGCGAACAGTGGAATGTGTCGGTGATTACGACCCTGGCTTAGCTGAGACCAAGAGCCTTCTCAGCCACCGAGCCAGAAAAAAACCCCAGGAGAAGGGTGGGGGGAGAAAGAGGAGAGGAGAGGAGCATGTTTCAGGGGTTGCCAGCGAATCGTCTCCTTCCCTTTATGAAAAGGCAAGAGAAGAGGAGAGGCGCTTAAAAAGGGAGAGATAGAGTGAGAGAGAAAGAGAGAGAGAGAGAGAGAGAGAGAAAGACAGCGAGCAAGACAGGGAGGAGGGTCGGGGATAAAGGAAAAAAGGAAAAGAAAAATCAATTAACTTAAAGACTTCCGAGGGACGTTGGGCTTGTTTTTTTCCCCTCTCTCTGCTTCTTTTTTAAACCTGACGTGAGCAAACCTGTTCCACTGAATCAAGCCTTATCTTGAGCGATCTTAAGTCTTCTCTTCTCTTTGGCTTCCTCCTGATGTTATTCAAGCGTGAGCAGTGAGCAGAGATTCGCTGATGGACGCAGTGCTCCTAGACAAAGTGAGGCTCCTCGGTCCAAAGCTGACATGGTGTCGACCCAGATTGACGAGGGGAGGGAATGACGAGTCGGAGCGCAGCACAGGAAATCACTGACAGACACGCGTTGCTCTTCCAGGCACCGACGCAGGTACATAGGCGCAAAACACCAGGCAATCTGCTCACCTATCTGTCGTTTGCTCACTGTCATCCATATCACTCCATCTTCATTAGCCTTTGCAGCATCTGAGGAGCGTGACGTGTCTATCAATCAGAAGTGTAGAATTAGTTTACCAGCTGTTTCTCCATAAGCATCCATTTATTTGTGTGCTATACGCAGGAACAAATAGAAGTTTACCATTTATCGTCCATTGTTTTTTTTTTTGAGATTTTTTTTGTATTTGAGGGACTGTTTACACCTACTCTGTAATGCAGACTACTGTGATCCATTTGAAACACATGGTGTTTTCCTGTGTTTTCAAATAGGACATGTACTTGATTTGAACCCTTTTGTGATGTTTTTATAGCATATTAAATTACAGCGTACACACAGAAGCTTGACACTGACAGTCAAGCATTCTCCTATTTTATACACAGCGTCTTGATGCCAAAATGAACAATAAGCCATAGCATTTGCCATGACAGTCGGTTTAACTTAACTACAGACTGTCCAAAGCCATATTTAATTTATCTCCAATACCAATAGCACAATGAAGATGTATGTCTCTTGCTACCTGCAAGGGTGCAGATTGCGCCAGTAAAATATTTTATATAGGTGGGCAGTTTACAGTGTTGAGTACATATTGACTCGGAGGAGAACTGAGGGTCTGGGAAGAGCGAGGGGAGACAGACATTCACAGGGACTCCCAGGCAGGACCAGAGTGCCAAGACAGGAGGGAGGGAGGGAAGTGGATGAGAGGGGGGTGGATGATCAGACGAGAGGAGACATACAAAGCAGCCGCACATCTGTCAGTGTTCCTGGACACGCTCGGCAGACAGAGGGAGGGGGGCTTTGCACATCCCGTCACATCACTGAGGCGCAGACGAGGCGCACGCAAGGAGAGACACGCTCACACACACACAGTCACACTCAAGTGTGGACGAGTGGACTTCAAACAGACAGAGATAGAGGGGAAAGCAGGAGCAGGTTGAAGTCCCCTGCCTCACGTCTACACGTTCACACATCCACGCGTCCACACGTACTCACGTCCAGACGCTCCACACCTGGGGAGCCAAGAAAGAGAGAGTGAAGAGGGAAAAGAGAAAAAAGGAAACTGTGATAAATAGTAAACAAAAGGAAGAAGAAGAAAAGAAAGAAATCGTGAGCCTTCGGAGCGGAGAGAAAAACCTACCAGGCGGAAGCCTCCAGTATTCCGGGCGAGGGCCCCCCACCTTCTGTGGGCAGAGACGAAGAGAGGGAGAGTTGGGGTGTGTTCCCCCCCTCTCTCTCTCGACCCGACACGCTGACAGGCTGGCCGGCACAGCCATGGCGTTCACCTTCGCGGCCTTCTGCTACATGCTAACGCTTGTGCTCTGCGCCGCGCTCATCTTCTTCGTCATCTGGCAGGTGAGTGTGTTTCACTGTGACACCTGAAGTTTCATACACACAGACACACACACACACACACTCTCCTGCAAACACACACACACATGTAATGTTGAAATACACGTTCAAGATTAATCATTGAAGAAGAGTTCTGTGACGGTGGTTATTTGCTAGTTTGGTAGTTTACTATAGGAGAGTTGACCGGGTAGAACAATTTGGAAAGTTCACTGTGATGCAACCTGACCTCTCAGGAAAAAAGCCGTTGTAGATGAAAATCTTTTATTCAATCTGTATGTGTGTGAGTGTGTGTGTGTGTGCATGCAAGTACGCAAGGTATGTTGAACAAGTGTGTATGTTTTCTTGGAGTGTGTGCGCGTGTTTCTTCTGTGTATACTGGTAATGCGTAATTTAACTGTGTGTGTGTGTGTATGTGTGTGCGTATGTTGTGCTTGTCAGAGCAACCCTTGCCCTTCACCTGCATATGAATCAGTCTAACAGTGAGAGTTGTTGTCATCTTCACCATCATAGTGTCATGTTGTGTGAGCACCAGCCGGAGATGAGTCAGTGTCTCGGTCTGATCCTTACTGTTCTCCGGCCGCCTTTAAATAACCACAAGAACAGACAACGTCAAAAAGAAACAGTTTCAAAGTCATAAGTACACATAAAACTATGACTAGTATAAAATGCATCAGTAACAGCACTGGAATTAGAAACTGCAAGCAGAAGAATGTGAAGAAAGAGAAAGAGAGAGAGAGAGAGAGAGAGAGGTGGAAAACAAACCCCTCAAACAAACAACCAAGAAAAGAAACAAGAGTGAAATCATGCCACTTGTCTACCCTCCCACAGTCTGCAGAGTTGTGAATGAAATTTACAGTGGTGTCTCCAGGGGCTGGAGCCTGGACAATAATCTGCATTCAACACATCGGCATCTGAAGGCGGATCCAGACATCGGCTATGAGTCCTCTTTCCCTCTTATTCCCTCTCGTTCACTCTCTCTCTCTCTTTCTCTCACTATCCATCTATCCATCTATCTATCCAACTGTGTAATTGGTCCCTTCCACCCTCAGAATGTTGAAACTGGGTTTTCATTGGTCCTGGTGGTTTGGTGTGGAGGGAGTTTCTTGACCACTAAGGAATATTGGCATGAAATGATGGAGCGTTGACTAATGGGGAAGTGGGTGAGAAATCTAAATATGAGTCACTTGGAATGGGAGTAGACGTGTGAGAAAGCAAGGGGAGGAAGGAGAGGAGTCAGAAAGAGAGGTTGGGTGTGTGTGTGTGTGTGTGTGTGTGTGGTGGTGGTGGTGGAGGGGATGAGGGAGAGCAAAGATAGCGAGGGGAGAAGTGAGTGCGTCCAGCTGCTGTGTTATTGAGAATGCCTATCAAACTGTAATTTACTTGCTTGCAGGGCCCCATCCCCCCCTTTGAGCTCTGATTCCACCCTCCCCCTCTCCACCTCAAATACCCCAACAACCCCACACACACACAGACTCCCACCCGGACTCCCCACCCTTGCTGAACCCCCCACTATTACTGTAGCTCTCATAGCCAATCAGACACTCCGGTCCCTTCTATAGTAACCATGGTGCTCGCTTTAGGGCTCGACCGATCACCATGGAAACTGCATCTGTTTACATAGCTGTGTAAAAATAAGAGGGTGATAGAACGGTGTGTGCAAAAAGGTGAGAAGAAAAAGTAGAGACAAGGCAGAGATCAGGCATGCCTGTGGAAAGAACAGGGTAGGCCTATATTTGTGTCATGCATAAGTGAGTGTGTGTGTTTGTGTGTGTGTTTGTGAGAGAGAGAGAGAGAGAGAGAAAGAGAGAGAGTGAGAGAAAGAGAGAGAGAGAGAGAGAGAGAGAGAGAGAGAGGGAACCCTTTGTTCAGCCTGAACCTCTGAGGGATGTAAACAGTCCTGCCCCTTTTTGCATTGGTTTGAGCAATTTGTGTAATCATCACATTTCCACTGCCGTGAAGAAGAAGGGCAAAAACAAATGCTCATTAAGGGTAGTCAGCGGCGCCACACTTCCACTTCAGAAGTCTTTCATCAGAATCTGAAGAATTCTCCTCCATTATGTTGGTTTACTTACATCATATAGTATGTAGGTTCTGCGGAAGGAAACTCAGCTCAATGTTTGCCGTAGGCTCTGCATATTTTAGAATAATAAGTAAAAAAGGGAGACACAAACAAAGTGAGCCCCTCCGGCCTAACCAATAATGACAATGATGTGTCTGTCAATCATATGTGTAAGCCAAAGCAATTTGATAGCATGTGCTTGAGGGGAGGGACCTGAAGGCGGCGGGGTGGGCTGAAGTCCAAGTGGGGTTGGGAAATTGTATTCCTCTGGCCGTCAGGTTTCGAAACGAATAACTTCAGCCCATAAGGCTGTTTGCACTCATGGAAAGCCACCTCCTGACACGCTCTGCTCTGTCTTCCTCTCACAGATTATAGCTTTTGACGAACTCCGCACAGATTTCAAGAACCCCATCGACCAGAGCAACCCGACTAGAGCAGTAAGGCCATTCACACACAATGCAAAACACACACACATACACACACGCACACACACCGCAAACGCTTCAGCTACTTCACTTGAGATATGAGCAATGTGATTCAGATGAATGCATGCCAACACGCACGGCTCAAGCAAGCGTGTACAGAGACACACTGAACAGATAGGCTAAAGACACACACACACAAAGTAAAATGCATCTTGGCATGTGTTTCCTACAAACTGAAATAAATGAACCCTTTGTCTTTCTGCGATCTAGCGGGAGCGAATCCTCAACATTGAGAGAATCTGCAACCTGCTGCGGAGGGTAAGGATGGAGAGAGGAGAGGAGAGGAGAGGAGAGGAGAGGAGAGGGGAGAAGAGGAAAGAGTCTAGGAACATTTCAATGTGTCTATTTTGAGGACTGTGACTGATTGATTTATGTCCTCCCTCTTGGTCCACGGCATGCACACATAGTCATTATCTCTCTCTCTCCTGTCTCCCTTATCTCTCTTTCTCTCTTTCTGTGCCAATCTAACTCTCTCAGTTGGTGGTTCCAGAATATTCCATTCACGGTCTGTTCTGCTTAATGTTCATGTGTGCTGGAGAGTGGGTCACCCTAGGTTTGAACATCCCCCTACTCTTCTACCATCTCTGGAGGTAGGCTGCCAGCAATCATGTTTTTTTAATACTGATATTTAATTGCCAAGACAAGATAGGACAGTTGTTAAAGCTTTGTGAGAATTAATGCTTTCTGCAACATACTGTTACAAATGTTACAGCAATCAATAATTAAAGATGCCATGCTTTGCTGGATACATGCCAAGACCCTTTTAGTGTATGCATCATGGTTCCATATGTTATTATGGCTATAGGAACTGACACCATTTACTTTTATTCTCACTCCTCATTTCCTGTATTCCTTTACTTTCCTTTATTCCTCCTTCCTTCTATTCCCTTGTTCTCCTGCCCTCAAAGGTTTTTCCACCGGCCGGCTGACGGCTCTGAGGTAATGTATGATCCTGTGAGTGTCATGAACGCCGACATCCTCAACTACTGCCAAAAAGAGTCCTGGTGCAAACTGGGCTTCTACCTGCTCTCCTTCTTCTACTATCTTTACAGGTGAGTTGCTCATCTCAAAGGAGGCTTTCAGCCAGAAATGGTTTATGATTTGATTTACCACCAAGTTCAGAAACACACTGCAAAAAAGGAAGTTGTCACTTTCGTATTACAAATGGTCACATAATGTCACACAGAAAAAAAAACATTCTTCTTTTCTAGTATGGTCTACGCCTTGGTAAGCTTCTAAATCCAAAGCTGGATTAAAATAAGAACCACAACAATAACAACAACAACAAGGACAACAACGACAAAAACCACACAACAACAGAGGACGACATTACTACAGGTCCTGGAAGAGCAATGCTGCAAACACCTCTTCAACCACTCATCACACCATGAGAACACTCTGTTCACCTTCTCCTCAGATCTCTCCAGTGGACATCAACTAAAGACTGTGAAGCAAAATCAATCAAGTCTAAACACAACAAACAATCATCGACAGAGCAAAGAAATGAAGGAGTCTTTGCTAAACCAGCTCAGACACTGCCAACAGACAGAGAGAGAGGAAGAGGAAGAGGAAGAGAGAAAGAGAGAGATGAAGGAGGAGGAGGCAGCATGTTTTGTAACAGAGTTTCACTTTTTAAGGGCTGCAGGACCTGTGCTGCTCAGAACCACTTGGGTATCACAGACTCGAGTCGAGGCACAAGTGTGAACTGCTAAAATATCCTGTTACATAAAACTTAATATCGATGTTACGTTTCAGTATACTTATGTTCAACTCCATGCTATGTTAAAAAGAAGAAAACATTTGTGAGATGCTAAATTCTTATTTAGTTGAGACTTGTTATTCTCATATTATATATTTCAATAGTTGTGGTAGATTCTTTGAACCCTGATGATATTGGTAGGTAGCTGTATTTAAATAATGATGATATTGTTTAACTGTAAAGTTTTGATCAGAAGTGGTACTATTTGTGCTCTTTTAGACAAAAAACTGCACAAACAATATCTTACTACTTCAGAATACAAGCGAGACGCTTAATTCTATAGCTAATAAGCAATGTGGGTCAAGCAAGGTTGGGGAAAAATGTTGGATGGGCAGTGTGATGTGGTGTTTCTGATGTCAAAAAGAGGCTTTGACTGAGAGTGTTTGTCTGGCGTGTGCCACGGTGTCTCGTGGACTCGGCAGGCTGTCACTTTAACACTGTGTGGAAGCCGGGCGATACCTGTGAGAGTGAAGTTGAACTTGAGATTGAGGGCAACCTCTCTTGCTAACCCCTCGAGGAGAGCGGGGCAATTTGACCTTTCACCCCGTCGGAGCTCAAGGGTTTGGTAGTGTAAGACAGATAAAGAGGTGCATGTTCGCGGGAGGTGGAATTAATTTCGTCCCGAGCGAGGCTAGTGGTGGTGGGGGGGATGCTGGAGAGACTGTTCTATGTGTTCTGAAAAAAAGGTCATAAAGGCAGTGGCACAAGGGCTGACTCTGAGCAAAGAGCGCAGGCCATGGCCACAGTGAGCGCGTATGTAGGCCTATATGAAAACGGAAGCTTCCAGAAGTGTAAAAGAGAAGTCTAAGCAGTGAGGTAGCCCCCACAGCGTCAAATGGACAGAGCAGCTCATTTACTCCTGGATCACTCTGCAAGCCAGAGTGTCGGGTGTCACAATGGCTGAACCCCAATTTCCTCCCTAACTCTGAACCCTTAAAGACTTCACTAGTATGACTCAGCCAAACATCAAGTTGATTCATACCAGGTAAAGGGATTGTGTGGAATGAATCAACCTGTAGCCCTGTTGTTTGACGTTGCCGAGCGCTGTTGGTAGGTATGAGAACAACAAAAGTTTAACGCAGACCAAATAGCTAAACAGCAGCCAACGCTAACTGATGAGGGCAAGAAAGTTTAGTTTTCCCGTGCCCCATCAATTAGCTGCCAGTTCGCACATTCGATCTACATTTTACCAAATGCTGTCAATACCTACTGACAGCCCTTGGCTGCCCCAAAAAACAGGGATATTGACTGATTGATTCCGATTTTTTCCTTCATGTTTTAGGGCTTATGGGGTACCCTGGGATTCAACCTTTCTACCCACCCAGGCTGGCTTTGCCTTAGGCCTATAGAGCTTGCGCCTCTGCAGCCATCACAGTCCTTTGTGTCCATTTGTCTGCTCCTTTAGGTAGATAACCACTGCTGGTACACTGTGGGTTTTTGAAAAAGACACAAAAAAAGTACTTAAAATTAGAAACCGATTTCATTATTTCAGCTGCTCATACAGTGATTCCTACATGCCCGAAGAACAAGCTAGTTTAGCTTGTTTTTCGTCATATATTTATTTGTTTCCTTATTTATTATTTGTGCTGTGTTGCCTCTGGTAAGAATGAAGCATGCCTGCTAATTTGAGAGACTGACTCCCTTGAACTACTTCAATGAGCCTTTGTCATGACTCATGGACAATCGCTAAAGCACAAGAGAAATGGAAGACAGTGAAATCAAGGCAGCATTTTTTCTGGCATCATTCCTGAATGTCTTATTTATATGAAGAAAATGCAGTATCTATATTTAAAGAAAGCCAACTTGTATCTGTCTTTTATACATACATTCATCACTGTATGCTACAGTATCTTTGTTTAATGCGCTAGTTTGTATTCAATAGAATACAGTACACTATATACGGAAAAGCAATTCCACATTACTACAATAAAACAGCAATGTGGCAACTGTGCTGAGTAGTCTCTGTTTGTTGCCATTAAGATTTAGTTCAGTGGACATACATAACGATAAATGTGTTTGCTAACTAAGTAAGAATGAGTATGTCCTTGTCGACATGAAAGGAAAGAGAAGGGAATTCTCCAAAGAAGGAAAGCATAGAAGAAGTGGGTCTGAAACAAGATAGTCTGCCTCAACGATGGAAACAGGAAAAAATACAGAAAATCTGTAGACAATAGTAATAAAGACTTGTGTGTGTGTGTGTTAATGAAAATGAGAGCAATAGAAGGGGGCATGATTGGTGACACACACACACACAGACAAAAACCTCATGCAGACTGCATCTCATTCCCTGCTGTCTCCATGGTAACCAAACTGTGTTAGAGTCTTATTGACTCGCTACTCTGTCGCTTTCTCTCTCTCTCTGTAGATCCCTGCCATGCCATTTCCTTTCCTTTTCATTTCCATGCCTCCTGAAAGACTAACAAGCAAACATACACCCAAAAGAGGCTTCAGATGAATGACAGTGGAGCAAAGGCATTTGCCAAAGCTTGCGAAAGCAATTTGCTATGAAAATGGAGCACTAAATTGGAACACCATGTAAATAAATAAATAACAAGATTGTGATGCTGCAAAAAAAAGAAACAACATTTAGTTTTTCTAGTTTCCACATTGTCTTGTATCATGTTTTGGATTTTCATTCTGAATAATCCAGAAATATAAGGACTCTACACTCTGTATGAACAGATCTGTGAGACATCCTCTTTCTGCGCCTCTCTCTCCAAATTCAGTTGTCCCTCTCATTGCTCCATACCTCAAGAGAGATGTTGCCATGGAAACTGGTTACAATTGATAACTTTGAAACATGAGTGAGCTATTGACATATGCTGGCACTTACAAGGCTATGGAGACACCGCAGACACACACACAAGACAGACAAACACGCAAGATGAAGGATGACAAGGCGAAGATGAAAAAATAGTCTACTAGTAAAATAGTCAATTTATGTCGTGCTTGGCTGACCAAATTATTGCCTGTGACGCTAAATGTTTTTATCTTGTTCCTAGCTCTACATCATCTTTGCTGTCTACATTGACCATCGCAAATAAGCCTTTTTGCACTGCAATCATGAGAAAAAGTACTATTATTCCAACTAGAAACACATGCCTTGGCTTTTGGGCTTCTTGTTGGCTCGGAACAACTTGTTTACCTGAGGTAATAGTATGTTAGCTCTATTGAATCCTATTGATTAATACCATTAAATGGAACATAGCCTGTAAGAGAAGGTGCTGCTTTTACACGCTCGGTCTCACATGAGGTGTGGGAGTAATTCATAAAACATACAGACAGCTCTTATGACCCAGATAAGCATGAGCTGCACAGCAAAAGTGTGAAGAGCAACACAGAGAGAACCCTCTTTCATGCTGTACGATACAGTAAGGACACTACTATACTGATAGTGATGGTGGTGGTATCTCTCCTTCTAATATGCAATAAAGGCAAAGCTGAAAACACGATGTATGTGATGCATTCTCAGACACAGACACACACAGGCGTACACACACACACACACACACACTTTGAATACAGCGATATGAGGTCTTGAACTCATTAAAGTTAACCCCAATTTTAAAAATATTGCCTGAATGGGATACTGTGAACAATTTATAGCATGTGTTGCCAGTGAGGATGTAAATGCCTGGTATGATCTAAAGCATATTCTCATGTGTCTCCCTACGGATGCACAAACAAACTTCAGAAGACCAATGGGGAGATGAGGTGAATGGGTGTATAAGTGTGAAAAGCAGTGGAGGGAGAAATGAATTATAAATGACAGGGTACATCAGATAATTATACCTGACCAGGGACAAGATAAGACAATGGCTGATGGAGAGAAGGGGTGAGTGGAGGAGAGAGTTGACTGAACTAAAAGGCTGACAGTGATAGGAGAGCGAGGGTGAAACATGAACAAAGTTTAAATACCCAAGCCCAAGATGTTCAGAGATTAGTGAAAGAGGGAACTTCATGATTGGTGAAATTGTGATTGTTTAAAAAGAAGCCATGAAGAACACCTAACAGAAAAAAAAGAAATGTCATGAACATGATACCCACCATGGATGTACTGACACATCTACTTGTGTATGTTGTGTGTGTGTGTTGGTTGCTTTCGGGAATTAGCAGCTGAAGTTAAATTCTATATTTTAAATATGTTCATGTCAGGTGTATTTCCAGAGAGTAATTGATTTTTTTTGCAGCTGCAGGCATTGACATCTATGAACATTAAATGCAAAATGGACAAAAAAACTATTGCATAATAGAACAAGAACAACAAAAAAAAAAACATCCAGCCACATAACTAATCAGTTAATTAAGTCAACGAAGAAGGATACACCACACACCTTTTTCATGGAATGTGAGTCCATTTGTACTCACACACGACTGGAACTGTGCCAGAGGGAAAGATTTACATTGTAGTGGATGATGAGTGTCCTAAGATCCGTAATAATGGCCTAAGATCCATAACCTGTTTGTGACAAGCAAAGACCAAAACAAATACAGACTAGTAGTGTATCTGATATCAGCTTTAGTAATAATGCATTTTTTGAGAATTGTTAGTTGAAGTTAAGTGTACAAATTTAACAGTGATATCTCAACTACAGGCTCAATTTCATTGACTGAACCACCTAAACCCAAACCCTGTAACCCTTGGAGACTTGACATCGACATGACATGGCAGACCCATGCCAGTTAAGTCTTTCAGGCTTCAGGGCTTAGTGGTAATGATGACTTGGATGACTAAGGATATGCCACAGTCCATATGATGACCAACAGTATATATCAGTGACAATTTGATGACTAAATGTTAAAATTAAAATTTGATAACAGGAGATAGAGATGTGTAAAATCCAAGGCAATTGCATCTGTCTCCATAACAACTGTCATCTTTGGCTAATGCAGTGTGAATTTTAACACTGAAGCAGATGTAGAGAATGGGAACTCAGTGTTACAGAGAATATTACGAAGGACACTGACACATTTTTTCCCTCTCACTCTCTCTCTCTCACACACACTCACAAGGAAACAGACAGACATGCACCACAAACATGCAAAGATGACCTCAAGTCAGACTTTCACAGAAGAAAAAAACAAGACATACTGTTGAAATGTACATTTGAACTGAACACGAAACAGCTAAACACACAGATGCACACAAGGATGCACAGTGCACCTTCAGAAAAAATGGGTGCCATGGCAACAGGAGTGAGCATCTGCAAGCGTTACTGTAGCAATCGCTGAGCAAAAGGGATGGGGAGGGGATACGGGAGAGGTGTCATTATTGACTGAGTGATCCATGGGGGAATGGGGGGGGGGGGGGGGCATGGGTGCCTAGAGGCAGGAAATGATTAAAGATGGCTCCATAATACATTCAGAGCAAATTGCTGCACTTGTCTAGTCAGAAAACATACAATAGCTCTTTCTGTGGCATCTTTCTATAAAGCATAAGGGCTTGGATTTGGGATTGGTCTTTTTCATCTTTGTTCTTCAATAATAACACAACTAGTAGACAACCACCAAGAAATCTGCAATTTAAACTCAAATTCCTTTGATATTCACAGGAGCAGCATGAGAGGCCTGTATGGTGTATGCATCGTACAGGCCTCTCATGACTTACTTTGATATTCACCAGGTATGAAAGCACATACTCATCTTTGTATTATTTAGATGAGAGGTAATATTTTATATCATCAATGGCCTAGTCAGAAAAAAGATACAAGGGAATATTGTTGAGGTGGTTTGGCAAAAACGTTTTGGGCTTCCACAAGATTTTACTTTCCTCTCTGGTAGTGCTCAAGCTGCAGTTTAATATCAGACAGAACCCTTTTGGAGTGCATTTCCCAAAGTCACAGTAGCTGGTACTAATGTGAACACTGAACACCCTGGCAATGTTCTGCCTCTTTTGCACCCCTGACACTGATGAATGCCCATTACCAGCTCTTATCTGCTCCCGAAACACCCACACAAGCTGACTCACTCACAGATACACAGACAAGCACACACACTCACAGGGGAGCACAGGAGACACACTAACACATATGTATACACATACACACACACACACACACACACACACAGGGAAAGAGAAAGGGGGGGACTTGGAGCAAGTTGTAAAAGGTGTTTTAGTGCCACCTGGTGAATTGTTTGGTAACTGTTCATTATTTTTTGGTCACTTATGGAGTTGTTCGAAATCAGATCCTTTATCACCCTCCGTGTATTTAGACTCATTACAGACATGATGTCCCAGTTAAACTGAGCTATATTATAAAAACCAAGGCTAAACCTGCCTGTCATTGCATGAATTAATTAATAATTCAACGTCTCAAGTCTCAGAAATATATTTAGATGCATTGTGAGATACAATATACGAAATACAACATATTGTTTCGCATTGGAGAGCCTACATTTAAAATATATATATTTTTGACGGCCTTGTATAACAACTGGTCCCATAATGCATTGCGGGTGTCACGCTGACCTAACTAGCAAACCAAGAAACAAGTTAGCTGGCGTCATAACATTCTATGGTCACAGCATTCGAGTCAATTAAACATTTAGAAGGGAATTAAAAGAAAATCGGAGACATGAGTGGCATGCGAACAATGTTAACTACTACAGCTCTTGTTGGTGCTGTCGGTATTGGCTACGGAATGTGGTCTATTATATCGCCATCGGAGGAAAGAAAACAAGAAATATTGAAGGTAACGTCAAAAGCAAACGACAGAAAGATTTCCCACAGTCAACGCAACTAACTCTTTTACTGTCTATAATCTAACTTAGCATGCATTATCATTGAGGAAATTTGCAAAAGTGCACTAGCGCAAATTATATGCCATTACATGCCGCTTCATCTAAGTGTGTGGTATTTGTGATACATTGGTCATTTCAGGGAATTGTGTGTTAACGGACAAGAAACAGGGCAACTTTGCTTGCCCATGATGTAACGTTAACATGACCTCCGTTTGCCAGATATGTCTATTTTGTTCAGGGACAGGGAGATTGAGTGCTAAGATAAGTTACCTGACAAGAAACGGGGCAACTTTGCATGTCCATGACGTAACATGACTTTTGTTTACATTTGGCATATATTTTTATTTTGATGTATGTATAGTTTTTGTGTTGTCCTTACTTAATTCATTCTCATCACCAGCATCTTCCCGAAGCAAACCCTGTGCGCATGGATGAAACTCGGCGACGGAACGCTTTGATGATGCAGGTGTTAAAAGATGCTGCTGAGTCTACTGATAACATTGCACGTGGATTTGGGCCTCCAAAGAGCTGAACTAGGGGGGGGGGGGGGGGATATTTAAGGACTTGAGCCCACCCTCAGACCTAAATTCCAAACAACTTGGGTCATTATGTGGAACACGAGGCGGACGTACTACTTGTCACCTATTAAAACTATTCCACAAAATGATAATTTTTTCAACGGCCTCTGTTGTCTCATACCAGAATCTGGTATTGTCATTTCATAAAATGGTTAGTTTCTGTTCACGTGCTGTGCAGTATGCAATATCCTCATTGTGCTATTACAAAGGTGCATTAATGTCATCTTAAAATGAGTAGCAGGTACAGGGTGGCAAAAATGCGGCTAATGGTGTGTAAATAAAGGTGGATTTAAGATGCCCAGTAGACTTTGTTTTTTTGTGTAAACCAATTCTGACTAATATGAAGACCTAATGTGTTCGAGTTCAGTGGTTTATGTGATATTTTTCTGGATACAGACATTGTTCTGAATGTCCTTTTTTTGAGATGTAAAATGCTGGAAAGCTGCTAGCCTGTCTCCTGCTGAATTTTTCCATGTGAGGTTAGTGAGTAGCCAATCCTTGAGCGATAGTGTAGACTCCATTTGAAATGTTAAATTAAGTAAATTATTAGGACTTTTGTGAACAATGTATTAACTTGAAACTCTAAAATAATCGCTCCTAGTCCTTTGAACATAGACAAGGAAACACATTTTTTAACCGCCTGGCTGGGCATGTGACTTTTATTTTGAAATTCCAACCAAACACCAGTACAGGAAGTCGACTGACATGTTAACGGTGACACTGTTTTCGACACACAAATATTACGGTTACGCTGTATGTTAGTCATACATTTCGGTAATTTGTCCATGTGTTATGGGACATTTTTTACTTTCTGTGTTCATGAAAGCGGCTTCTGCGACGGATCTGTATCCTATCGGTAACGTTATCCACGCTTGTCAGTCTGATCCTGCCGACCTCAAGGCTAATGTCAAGCTCCTTCCACGTGAATGTAGTCCCTGTTAACTACATTTAACGTTAGCTTGGCACACCAAAGTATTGTAGTCTTGACAGAGCTGTCTGGCTGCATTTAGCAATGTCAGGTTCTCAGCCTGAGCAAGTGCCTGCGCAGTTAAGGTCAAATCCGCCTGCAAAACCTACCGGTAACCTATTTGGTGGTTGTTGGAGTTGCCGAGTTCTCTCTGGTAGTGGACTTCTACTTTCTGCCGCATATGTGTTCATGGGTGCCCGAAAAACGATGCGACTTGGACACGCGTCCATGGGAGTTGCTGCCCAAATAGCTTTTTCTGCAGGTGACGTATCTATAAGCAGTTGGTATTGCATTAGGCTTTGGTGAGGTCTGTCTATGGCAAACAACAGTAGTGACCTTAACCCAAATCAGTCTTCACGAGTTCACTTGCATGTTTGCACTGTCGGTGTGTAAAAAGCAGGACATTTTTGTAGTCTTAAAATGATTGAAAAGCTGTACATGTGTCATGAAGAAGCAGTCACGCCGGGTAATGTTGATGCCATAATAATCTGTACACCATTGTTTTACAGCTGTGGCTTCCTGGGGAGTGGTTGTGCTATTGGATCCAGTTGGAAAAGCTGAGAAGAAGACTGCCTCTTAACGGACCTATTTGGACTGTGTTTTGTCATTTGTGTTTGAGGATTGCACAGATTGAAACAAACAATTGTTATTGTAAATATGAATATTGCATTGTTTCTCGTCAGGAAAATGGTGGGATATGCAAGAACTTTGTAGGCTTAATAAAAATTTAACTTGATGATATTGTGACATGTCGTCAGAAGTATAATATGTAACCAAAGGCTCTCTAATGGACTCACCTGTAGTCTTTCACCACAGATATTAATACAAGTAGTCATGAATGGACCCCAAAGAGGACCCATATGTTGCTGTTGAAGTCATATCAGTTAAAGTCATACCATATCAGTAAGTTAAAGTTGACTGACGTGTAGGAGATGCTCTTATCCAAAGCAACAGGGACTTTCAACAGTGGGGTTGGGAATGGCATCCAAATTGACGGACTGTCACGAGGTGACATCACCACTCCTTCGCCTTGTGCCCCTGTTTCCAATCAAAGAATTGAATTTCAAAACTGGCTGTAGCATAAAGCAAAGAATAGCAGTATATTGCATCGTGACTACAATATTGTAAAAATCATAACGTCTCTGGGAATTCCCACTCCAACTGCTTTACATACCAATGATGGAATCCATTACCCTGATAAGCCAGACCGCTAGGGTACGTCTAGTTTTCTAGGCTGGAACCTCATTCTTGTATAGCTTTTTTTATATGATTTTTTTAGATTATGATTATATTCTGCATCTTGCAGCTCACTCCTCTCTGCAGTGCTCATCACTTGGTCTGTTGTGCATAGTCACCATGACTTAGTAAAAGCAACTTTTTCCCATGAGTGAAATGTCATTTTTTACAAGAGGAAAATGTGAAAGGAGTGACGCAAGCACACCAAATTAGATCCTATAGTGACTTAAGAAGATGTAGCAGTTATAAGCATGTTTAAGATGAAAAACTATGTAGGCTAGAACTCTGTGTGTGCTAATACTGATTAGCATATGATACAACATTGCATTGAGGGGGCATAGATTCTTTGTAGCTTATGTAGATCGCATCAATCATCTCATAAATAAACAGAAAATCAACTTTGTTGGCCGAAAGAATTAAGTTAAAACCCACAGACCCACCTTTGTCAAAGTTCTCAACCACGTGACGTTCAAGGACGACGACAAACATGGCGGCCTCCATTCGAAACGCGAATGTGACAGTATGCAGAATTGTCAGAGTTTTCTGTCAAAATAGACATTTAGCAAACACCGGACCAACGACACAGGTCAGTGTAATAACATATATTACGTTTATAAAGAACATATGGTTCTAGTATGACAAGACGAGGGTGTTTGTCGCTAAGCTCACTAGCTAAAAATATCTCTAGCAATAAATGGATGTTAAGTTATGCTAGCGCCAACAGTAAATGTTAACATTACAATCCCAAAAGTCGCAAATACCACAGTAATGTACGAAGATTGGTGATACGAGTTTTGAGGATTTTTTAATATCTATAAACCAAAGGCCTTTGTCTTTGAGTAAACCCTTTGCTGATGTATCTACCCAGGTTAGCGTTATCCGCGTCACATTCGTTCACATCGTCCATAACAGTGGTTGTCAAACTAGGGTAACGCTACTTGGATAAATTCTAGAGGGTACACGAAATAAATCTGTCGGTAGGTTCTTGCACCTCACAAGCATGCTGTTCACAGACAATATGTGGGAATAGATCTTGCATTCGCCAATCCCCAATACAATACAATTACTATTACATTATATATGTAATATTTGTTAACATTTTGTCCATGCAAAAATATTAACTTTTATAGCAAGCTGTTTGTGGTTTGTGGTAAACAGTTGCTTTTGCCAATTTGGGTCAACTTCAGTCGGCTTAAGATGGGAAACCTCGAAATCACGAAGATGAGGTCCAAAAATAATCAATTTTAACATTTGATCATTTTCAGTGGTTTTGGGATGGCATGCCTTGCTATTCTATGAGACAGATTTGCCACAGTGTTTAAATATTCTTAAGAATTTGCTGTTTTTTTTGTTTTTTTTTTCTTGAAAACAGACAGAACCCAGGTCTGATACAGAGAAGTCAACTAGTTTCATTGAGTCTGCAGAAGAGTATGCATTTGTTGAGAGGTTAATACCTTCTTCTCGCATTCCTAAACCTCCTAAACATGATGGTCCTGCTCCATCTGGCTGGACTCCACCATCAGGTGAGATCAATGCAAATTCATAAATGAGACATTTTGCATTGGTGCTTTCTCTTGGCACTACATGTCATGTCATAGAGGTAGAAACTGTGATCTATAGTGATAAATCACTATAGAAGAGCATATGTAGCCTGATTTTTAAAACTCAAATATTAACATTCACATTATCAGCTCAAATCAGAAGTCTTCTCATCTTGCAAGCAAAAAAGAATAAAAAACATGATCCAACTATGATCCGGACAAGGCGGTGCCCGGTTAGAGAAGAACAGCGTTTCAGACAATGTCAGCAAATCAGACATGGTTTGAAGACCATGGGCACAAGTTCATCAAACCAGCTACCATCACTTAATTGCACCCTCCTCAACACCTGAAGTTGCCCAGTCAACGATGGTAGCTGGCATCTTTCACATTGGAACACTGTTCGGTACTAACCTTACACCGCCTTGTCCAGATCATCATCGGATTTCGCTACTGAAAAAGCATCACATTATTTCAGTTCAGTTATATTTCAAAGCCTTTGAAAGTACTTGAAAAGTTCTTGAATATGATGTTAAAGGGGAACCTATATTCTACTGTTAGAGGTCTGTAAGAACTGGCAGTCCCCCACAAAAGTAACAAAGCAAGAGAGGATGGAGGAGGAAAAGGTAGGAGATAGCCTGTACAAACACTTAGTTACAAACGATTTAACACTAATGCAGTATTTTAGTGCCAGGCCTGAGTTAAACAGGCAGTGTTATCTTTGTAATACTCCTGCCATGAATAGTTTCGCCGCTACTATGATATCACACAGTAACACCAATTTAATTCATTTTTGGGGTACTGAAGGTACTCAAAAACCTCTAACAGAAGACTATAGTTTCAGACGGCACTTTCTTCTCAGACTTTCACAATTTCACATCAGAACTTGAACTGCGTTTTTCATCACATGTATGCTTGAAACTGAACTCGGTGCATTTTTTTTCTTTCTCTGACAATCACGGTTTCCTCTGAAGAGGTTCCTCCTGATTTGCCATACATGATCCGACGCTCTCGCATGCACAATGTACCAGTCTACACGGACATCAAACATGGTAGTCAGAAATCTACAATAGTGCGTAAAGTGGAAGGTGATATTTGGGTGAGTGTGACTTATTCTACTTACATTGTATATGTTAACTGTTCATTTATTTGGACAATGTGGGAGTGAACATAAGATGTAAAAATATAACATGCACCTAGATGGCTGTTGCCATTTGTTAAGTTTAATGATTTTTCAGTTTAATTTTTGTTTTTAAGGCACTCGAGAAGGATATGAAAGACTACCTGATGGAGGTTACTGGGAGAGTTCTACCGACACAGGTCAATGAAGTAACTGGAACAATTAGAGTGAAGGGCCATTTTGATGAAGAACTGAAAGAATGGCTGATAAGCAGAGGCTTTTAATTGTACTCTAACTTCCATGCCAGGACAAAATGATGGACCAGTTATTGTAAAAATCCTAATGGTGGATTTACTGTAAGGACAAAGACGTCTGTAATTCATCCACATTAAATACATCTTTACATCATTACATCTTTGCAGTTACCCACTTCTGTGTTTGTTCAGATTGTACATACATAGTTTTTTGTTTTGTTGATGCAAGACTTTGTTAAATAAATTAATAACCGTTAATAATTTATTACGTTTCAGTTTTTGCACTTCAAAATGTCAAAATAGAATTATAAATCGAGTTTGAAAACCTACTATAATTTTAAAGTAGGGGTGGCCAAACTTGTTTTTGTGGGCTGCATATTGAAAAATCTGCCAAGGGCCAATGCAAAATGAAGAGCACCAGTTTTCAAGTGAAAGAGCATCTGGAAGGTTTAGATTAGAAAACCCACAGGCTGTCTTAACATTGGTGTGCGATGGATATATAATATTAGATTAATGTAACGGCAAGCGGCATTCAGTTTTATTTTCTGACTTCATGGCGGGCCGCAACTAGTTTGGCCATCCCTGTATTAAAGCATTGGCCTACAGTTGTTTTAAAGGAACAGTAATGATCGAAATACTACTGGCACTAGCTGCAGAGCTCTGCCACTGATTTGTAAATAATATTAAAGTTATACTACTTATAAAGAATACTAGTTATCCTTAGATGTCAGTGCGCTCTACTCATACCTTGCTGTGAGCTGTGCTGGCGCCTTCCTCTTTAACGTGACGTCATTTGACGGCGACAACTATAACAAGTCTTGTCTTAGGAGGTGAGGCGTGGACCAGAGACGTCTTTTCTTTTGGAGATTATGGTAGTAGTTCTACACTGAGTGAATAAAACCACACTGACCAGTAGCCGACAGTGCAAGGTGAGCCATATTTTAACATTTAGTTTTAATAAGTATTAATGAATAACGAAGCATGATCCATTAGCTAACTTGAGGTCCTACCTTAACGTTGCGCTAACGTTCGGGCTCAAATCCTTCCTTGAATCTATTTTATAGCCAGTGCCTTGATAGATATTTGTAGTACTTAGTTTTGCTATCAGCTGAATGGGATCTTTGCCACTGGTTGATGTGTTTTGGAAATTGTGTTAATTTACTTAGGTAATGTTACTTTAGGTAACATCGCAAAATAATTGACTTAACGTTAAAGCCAAGACATGACTGATTTAATGTTTCATTGATGTCTGCTTCTCTATCAGATAACTATGGATTCCATTGTAAGACGGAAACTACCATCTCGTGTGAAGTCGATGTTAACCGACATCCGACCACGGGAGAAAGAGCATCTGGAAGAAGAGACAGAGACAGAACCCGTTGACAAGGATGGGATTGTACTTCCAAGAAGAGGAGTGTCGGACACACGTGACCTTTTGACCCCAGCAGTTAGGAATGACACCTCAAATGACCCTGATGGATCCGCTCAACAAGTTTGTGGCCTATGCTTATCCAAGCCGTACTGTTATACTTGCCCACGTTGCAACATCACGTACTGCAGCTTGGCTTGCTATCGAAGCCCAGCTCACAGCGGATGTTCAGAGGAATTCTATAAAGAGTCTGTGCTGGAGGAGTTGAGAAATACAGGGATGACTGAGAAAGAGGCCAGGCAAAAGATGAAGGACATTCTGCTCAGGGTAAGGAAGACTGAAGGGGAATTGGAGCATATTACAGAAGTACTCGGAGAGGAGGCTGAACCTGGTGGGACTGAGGCCCTGGAGCTTCTCTCCAGGCTGGCAGAGATTCAGACAAGTGGAGAAGAGAACACGGAGGACATCCAGAGGATACTCTCAAGGCTCCAAGATATTGAGGAATGTGGGGATGGGTCAAGAGAGGATGACCTCTCAGAGGAGGAAGGAGATCAGGACTTGGCAGATAAGTTAGCAGGCCTTGATATTGACTCACTGTCGGAAGAGGAACTGTGGGCTTTGTTGAGTCGCCAGGATCGAGAGAAATTTGAGGCACTGGTGAAAGGACGTGCCATTGGAGGATTAATACCCATCTGGAGGCCTTGGTGGGAGGTCCATGACAAACAAAAAGAGGTACTCCTAGAGGTGATGAGTGAGAATTCAACTCGCAAACTGGATAATAATAAAGTTGTTCTTGACGGAAATGAAGAAAGGAGTGAGTGTGTGACTGGTCGGAAGGAGGCTGAACAGGTAAAAGGAGCTGCTCAAGTTAAAAAAGTGAGTAAAAACAAACCAAAAAATAAGGGTGGTCAAAATGATGTCATGAAGGAGCACCAGAGTAAGCCTAGTAGTAATGTACCATCTGTGAATATGAGTAAGATTCCACCTCTTCACTCCCTTACCAAAAATCCCTCTCCTTTACTGAGCAACACTCTCATCAATGTTTTGTACGGCTACGCATTTTCCTTGTGTCTTTTCAATGGTGATATCACAGAGGAGGAGATTCTGCAGGACTTTTGCCAGGCTGTCTTTGCCATCTCTGAGGGCCTATCCACAAACAGGGTGTTCAACACACTCCGTGAATCTCTGGAGGCAGCAACAATGGCAGTGTCTGCTGCAGGCTACTTTGACCGCGAGGACCCACAAGCCCTTGCCCGAGCTGTCGAAGCCGTGGCTCACATCTTGACTGGTCCGAGCGGCCGAGATCCCATCAGGTACGCTCTCGCTGCGCTGTCAGAGCTCCGTGGAGCTCTGGCCAAAGTGCGAGGGCTCTTGCCAAAAGAGGGAGACGGCACTGAAGCCAGAAAAGTGTATTTTCAAGCAACAAAGAAGTGCGAGTTTCTGCAGGCTTGGACAAAGGAGAATCCTCAGGCAGTGGAAATGCTTGCTGCTGGTGTGTGGGGGGAACATTTGAGGAGAGCAGATGAAAGAAGAGTTTTAGAGAAGGAAAAGAAAAGTGTGGAGAAAAACAGGAAAAGGGAAGGGGGGAGAGGTACTCTCATAGAGGAGATTAATTAAAAACTTTACTGTAATTAATAGCTTATACTTGTATAAACATAAATTAAAGTGTTTATTTAATGCATTAATTTGTCTCGTGTAAATAAAACTGTTCTTCGAGTACAGTTGTAACCATTTATTATGCAATACAAAAACGTATGATCCACATGTTTGACTTAAGACCACAAGTGTAATAAGTTTGCCTGTTGGTGAATGATGCAGGATGAAACACCAGCTACTGGCGCAGTGTAAACAAAGGGATTATGCAGCACTAAATAGTACATATGCCAAACAAGATAATGCAAGGACTTCTTGTTCTGAGAAATGTCTCATGAGTAAGACATTTCTTGATTTCTGATACTGTATGTATCAGTTGCAGTTGTCTGCAGCTAGATTGATACTAGGCAAATTCAAGATCAAGCATATCAGTGACCCTGTGCAGTACTTTGTGATCTTAAATTCACCTAAAAGCAGGTAATGTCAAATGCACCTGTTCATTTCAGACATTTCTTGTAAGGCCGGTCAACATAGTCTACACCCTATAATAGTAGCTGACGGAGGAGCTGGTGGATGCTTTTACTTTCACATTCAAAGTTCTCAGTCGTGATTCTCCATGCTCTCTGTTATTTTCAAAACAGGCAAAGGTCACCAACATATAAGTCATCGTCATCTAGACAGGCATACTTAAAGTCGCCTCTTGTTGCTGTCCTAGGCTGCCTGGTGAATAGATTTTCATATGTCGGTCCAACTGACAAGTCTCTGATTTAGTACACATAGGGGATGATCCTGTAAGGCACTCTTTTGCAGTATGTGTCCCAGGCCAAGCCATACTTGGCCCTGCATTGCCTCTCGTCTCTGTCCTCACGGTGGATCAGCAAGATGGTGAAGTAAATCACATAAAAATATGGCACTATGTGTGAGAATCCTACAAGAATAACAAATGGACATGATCATGCAGTGCAGTATTGGACGGTAGTTCTTTCCTAAGTATTTGTTAAATTGTTAGTCACCATAGTTACTGTAAAGGTTAACAAGCATCACCATTTTGAAAAAATGATTGTGAGGCTGTCACAATTAAGGAGAAATGTGCAACTTACCACATGGAAGTGACCATGCCAGAGCCATAAGAATATCTCCCAGATAGTTTGGATGCCGGACAAACCCCCACCAACCTGACACCAACAGCCGCTTCCCTGTTGCTGTGGCAATAGTCTCAAAGTCTGAAAGTAACAGGAAGGGTAAAATCATTAAATTTTGGTTATGGTTTGACTCATACTTTGGTCAGACTTTGACCAATTACTCTGTCAACGTCACGTCAGTGTTATAATTGGAAATGGCCCATTGACTGGAACAAAAGTGAAATATAGCACATGTATCTGGGTCTGGACTCACTTGCCACACTTTCATGTGATGGGTCACGTCTAAATTGATTCTTCTGGGAGTTTGATCCTCTGAAGATGTAATAGCCAAGTCCTTGAAGATAAAAGCACATAATTCTTTTGGTTTTAGACATTAAATTAGACGTTTTAGGTTAATGTGTCGTATCTTCTCACATTTACAAAACCGAGATAAATCATCGCCAAAATCAACAGCCTATTTCAAATTACCATTTAGAAGCACAATTCCTGCTGTTCCCAGTGGACTGAGTGTCTGTGGATGTGCAACCAGGAAAACAGCCTGTAGTCCGTAAGTAAAAGGAACCCAGGCCAAGTCACCAAAAGCCAGCATGAAACCAAACCCGTCATGAACTATGTCCATAGTCGTCAGGACGGCTTCCTGGGTTTTAAGAAAAATATAAGCAAACAAAAGCCACAGCAGGATAGATACAAGTTGTTCGGGGGGTATTCCAAGTAGGTAGTTAAATGATAAGTTACGTGGGTAAGTTACGATAGAGGAAGTGTTAAACCTCCTGACAGACTACCCTGCTTGCTTGGTTTAGTTAAGAGAATGAGGACTCCTGGGACTTGTACTACTAAGCAGGGTTAACCCGGGTAGCTTTGGGAGTTACCACTGATCTCTAAAAGAACCCTCCATTGAGAATCAGTTGTTTCTGAAGTGACAAGTTGTTTTTAGATCAGCAGTTACTCCAGATGTTACCCAGTTTAGCCAGTAACCTGGCTTCGTAGTGTACCCCCCAGGCTTTTTAATTATCAGGTTCACCACTACCTCCAACTTAACTTACCCTGATTTGCCAATTAAGCACCTACTTGGAATACCCTGGTGTGTTGAGATGGACATGTTTCCAGGAGAATGGAGTTGGCAAGGCTATGCCCTGTGAGGTGTGGGTCATCCTCTCACCTCATTCCACAATGCATCAGTAACGTAGAGCAACTGAAAGCCGTTGACCAACAGCATGGCAAGAGATGGAGAGCCCCTCAGTTCTACTTCTTTCATTAACATTCCCAGATTTAGCACCACCTTTTTGCAAAAGGGAAAACATTTGACAAGGAACAGCAATGACCTAAACTTGGGACAAGAAGGATCACCATTGTCACTGAAGCTTGAGAGGGAGACATTCCTGGCAGGGCAAGGCAAGGCTAAATTTATTTACAGTGCATTTCATACACAAGGCAGTTCAATGTTCTTAAAAAGAAATATTAAAAACAACAACAAAAAAAAAGAAAACATCGACCAAGACAATGAAACAGAAAAAGCAGGGTAAGTGTCAGATAAAGAAGAATAAATTGAAGAATAAAAAGATAAAAGAAGGCGAAAAGAGTTTAGGGAAAAGAGAAAAAAATAAATATATGTAGATAAAAGGTAAATAAACAAGTAGATGAAAACAAGGTATAAAAAGTAAATCAATTCAGTTTATCCGTAGGCACTAGAAAAAAGTTTAGTCTTAAGTTTATATTTAACATGGGAAACCATGGGAGATTTCAAGGTTTGTCATTGTGAGTGATTCACACACATAAGCTTTTTTCAAACCCTCACCTTTATCTCAGTTACAAAATGGCACAAGTTACCAAACTTGTGTAAGGAAAAAAATAAGACGACAGACGAGATAATCTAATAGTGATGACAATCTAATCTATGTCTCCATAAAAACTGATACAATAGACCTACCTGAGGAAACAACAAAATTCTTACACCACTATGAAAGAATAATACTCATTTTTAATTGTGGACTGACGTGGTTTCGGCTTCCCAAGTTCCCAAAAAGCAGACTAATGCTTATCATTCCAGTGTATAACTGAGGCAGTAAACAAGTACATCAACTGTCATTGATCTTCACTTGGACAATTATGAAATTTGGCTTGTTCGAGGAGAAAACTAAAAGTTTCACTTTTCTTTTACAAACTCATGCTTGTTCCAAATAATAAAGTCTGATTTCTCATAGACCTCATCACATTTGCAGCCGCAATTCAAATATTAAATGGACCCCCACTGAAATGATGTAAAGAGTCCAGTCGGACTGTTTGTATATCTTTATGGCAGATTTATGTAGACAGACAAAGGTCTAGGTAAATGTCCTGTGCTGTGTCCTCCCTTGTTTGAAGAACTTGACTTACCCAGCCAATCAAACCAGGACGAAGCTCACAAAAATATTTCAGATCAAATCCAGCAATGCGAGGATTCAGTTCACGACCAATGAAAAAATCATAAAGTGGATTCCCTGGGCAAACAAGCAGAAAACACAGCAGCACCATCAGAAGGGAAATACCAGGCAAAGGTAATCATTCATCATATCCATAATGCTGATACCTTATTTTTTTGTTATGTAAAATGAAATTTGAGAATTTGTCTGTATAGAGGGTACATGAAAAAATAACAAAGGAATTAAATATTTGACATTTTTTTTCAAATGTCACATCTCTAATACTGAAAAGACCTACTATATAATGTTTCAAATGGCTATTTTGCCACTGTCCTTGACCAGCTAAAATATTTTCTGTGAATAAACCTCACCTGTGTTGCCACCCAAGGCCAAAGCGTGAGCAGGCGCCCAAAAAGACCTGATGTACAAGTAAAGGGAGAGCAGGTATGATAGTGCAATTGCAGACACGGCCAGAGGGATGATTAGCTCAAAGAGATACGCCAAAGGCATGTCCAACCAAAGGCCCACACTGATGAGGACTGCAGTGCAGCACAGGGCATAGAAACCTGCAGAAGCACAACGATGATGAGTCACACACACACACACACACATATATACATGTGTGTGTGTGCGCACGCAGAATAAACAAGTTGAATACCATACCGTTAATGGGATACTTCAGTCTCGACCCGTCTCTCAGCACTAATCCCTCAGATACCTGACAGAGCAAACAACAGCAAAAAGGACTAATTAACACCAGTAAGGCAGTAGTATAAAGCATAAACCTGTAAGATGAAGATACAGCTATCACAAGTTGAGGAAATTCTGAAACACCAATTCTGAAACACAATTGTTCACCCTCTTTGTCCGCACCATGAGTTTACGTGATAACGGACAGGATTGAAATTTCGGGAAAAAGAAGACCGTATGTTTCTTTTAAATATTGGCTTACCTTTCCAATTGGCATTAGATACAGAAAGCTCTGAAGGGCCACCCAGCTGAGTGTAATCACTAGAGTTATAGGATCCCACAGGAAGGCTGCATGAGGCAGGGGAGGGGGCCACTGCAGCACACTGGCTGAGGGTGACCGGCACACACTCAGCAGGTAAAGCACAGTGAGAGGCAGGAACACAGGAATGCATGTGGCTCCTTCAGAGAAGGGAGACGAAAAATGAATTGAGGCATTTGAAGCAAGGTGACACAGAATATGACAGTGGAGAAGTCTGTGAAGTCTGAGAAGTCTATGCACTCTTATGGTAGTATATTTAAGTTAACTTAGCGGAAAACACAGAAAATATGACATCCTCACATAATACAGATATTCACTCCCTGTATGTTTTACTTGTCTCCTTACCAAGTGTTCCACCAAATTCCTTCTCAGTAGTGTGCGGCGGTTTCTGCTTACTAGTCTTCATATTGGTTTTCTGCGACTAACGTTAGCCTACAGTTCAGACTGGAATCCGGTGCAGAGGGAGCTGTATCAAAATGAGAGGGGACAGCGGAGAACTTTGACACCAAACTTGATGTAACGTCGCTTATACAACCACTCTACTTATCAGGAGCAGACAAATAAATTATTTCATTTATGTATCGACACATGTAATTGAACAATTGAACAGTGATTAAGTATGCGTGACAGACTGATAAATAAATCATAAATCTGTTTTATTATAGCCTACAAATGATAACGCTGTAGACAACAAAAACCTGTGTCAGTAGTGATGGGGACTAACTACACCAGCCTGCTGCGATAGGCTATAGCATGTCCTGAGAAATTTGCAAGACTCGCAGAAAGAACTGTTATTTTAAACACAGAACACATTTTATTATATATATTTATACATGCTATATATGTCACACGTACACATGAAAGACGAAACTGCACTTACCGTCTCCCCCAAAACAGTCAAGCCGTCAACCCCAACAACAAAGATGCCAAAAAATGCTTTACGCGCAGGGCCGCCTAACCCAGTGTCTAAACCAATGACATTTTAGTGAGGTTATCTGAAGACTGTGGAGAGCTGGAGCGGGAACCAATTGATGCAAGGTATCAGCCTTTGGTTCTTGCAGACCAATGATACGTGAATTCTTGTTCCGTTTGCGTCGATACAAGTGCTACGCCATTGGTGGCTGGGAGGGACCCAGGGAAGGACCAAATGTTCGCACAACCTTTTGCCTATTCCGAATATTATGAACCTGGTATATAGTTCCACCCACCCAGTTATGAGTTAGCCTATAATGCTTTCTAAAGACCGATAAGTCATTTTAAAATAAGAATTTATCTATCTTGTTAAATATTTTTATAAATATGTATCGTTACATCCTGAGGTCAGTTTGGTGAACTTTCACGGGTACGTTTGTCTACCTAGAAGTCATCCTCCTCCAACAAAGTTTCAGGTGTCATAAAAGACAACCACTCAGTGAGCATTGAAAATAGGCTTCATGTGCGGTCCTTCACCACTAGTCATGTTAAACTTAACATGTGGCTGTACTGATCATTTATATAACGAAAAGTTATTATGACGGGACCCTTGAGAGAAGCTGGGTCCAAGAAAGTCTTTCCAAGAGACTATGCTCATGTAGTGACTGCTGTGATGGTCATGGCATTTGTTGCAGGGTGACCAGACATCTTCCTTTTTTTCTGTGTTTTTGTTGCTCTTGAATTGAAAATTTGTTCTGTCCCACTATTTATATCACTCATGTATTTGCATGACATTGCCTGCCAAACTGGAAATGCCTGTTTTTCAGGAAAATGTTCTTGATTTTCATCTTTCATCATTAAATTTATAACCTACTTGAAGTAAATATTATAAAAAAGACCCTGCATGTCAAGGTAGATGCAGAGTCAGACTATCCAGCAAATGCCCTCACCTCCATAGGATGATCATAACTTTCTCCCCTAATAGAGGTTTCCTTCATGCATCCTATGTTAAAATGCAGGATCCAAAAATGTTCACATCCTTTCACAACCCTTACCCTTAGCTTATGCGACCAACAGGTAACAGGAAAGCAGAATGACAAATTAGTGGACTTTTTTCTTTATTTATACAACATTCACATACATTCCATACAACAAGTCCATCATGTTACAGATTTACTTTGATCAACATAATACTACCAAGTCTAATTTAACCTCAGCGATCATTTAGAAAGTTCATTCATAGGTCCAAGAGACCAGCAACAGTGGAATTAAGAGTTTCAGGAGTGGCTGGTGAAATAGTGTCCTTTTCTAACCTCTCTCGCAGATGACCTCAATGACACTCTGCTCCATAGGTGAGGGGTCAAGACAGCGATGGGCTGCGCTGCCCACAATTTCATCCAGTAAAAAGTGCACAAGGTTCTCATCCGACACAAAGCGCCACAGGTACATCTGCAAGTAGTGGCAGTCCACCTGGATCTGTTGCAGGCCGTAACGGCCGAAGGTGCGCAGGCGAACACATTCAAGGAATGTCTTCAGACTGATCTTAATAATCCCAGTCAGTACAGAGACCTGAGGGAGCGAAGCAAGGAACAGACAATAGGAGAAAGCATTACTGGATTATCATTTGAGTGACAATCTAGAAACGCCGCTTATTGTCAGTTAACAACATACTTCTGGGTACCCTTTCAGTCATGGGTGGGGAACCTTTCTGACATCAAGGGCCACATCAGTTTTTATAACTTGTTTCGGGAGCCGGACTTTTTTTTTTTGAACTGCAGAGCTGAGCACATAAACACTTTTAGAATTACTGGATGTGAATCATATTGAAGTTTCAAAGACTGGCTAACTGATTATTATGCTAAATTACATGTGAGAGCATCTCTAGCGAGAGCATGAATATTCAACAACAATTTTCTACACCTCTGTTATACATTACTTTTAACATGGAAGTCATGAAGAACATTTTAAATTTCAGCGTCACATTCTGAATATTCTGAAAAAGTAAAAAAAAATACTACTTCCAGTAATAGCCTATGCTTGTAATGTGTTAACATTTGTTATTTGTTTTTTTTTCTCAGCCAAATTGCCTTGCTTCCACAGACTGGATCTGGCTCCCGGGCTAGATGTTTGAAACCCCTGCTTTAAGTATTAGTGCAGTGCCAAACTGGTCTGAAACCAATGAACTCATGAAAATGTTGCAGTGCAGTACCAGGCATTCCAGTGAGTACTGGCAAAGTCAGACTCCATACTCCATTTTATAAGTCAGTGTAGTATCAAAAGGAGTTTGAAACTTTTTGAAGGCAAGAGAACAATGTTATGTTACTTTATCAAAATCTGTAGTTCATTACTTGCATTTTGCCATCAAAATGCTGTTTTGGCAAAACTGAAAACTACTATATTGCTATATATATATATTGGTATATTGTAACAGCTTTATCACACTTAGTTTATCTTCATTTTTCCCACAATGCTTGTGTTCGCCACCTAAGTTTACCTGTAATAAAAATCAAATATCCATCAACCTAAACAAGCCAGTGTTACCACATAATCTTGTGTCTAGCACAATGGCATGTTTTTTGTAAGGGACAATGGCCGTCGAGATGTGCTGTTATACGGAATTACTGAAGGAGGCAGAGGCAAAGAAATTCATGATGCGAAAGTAGAGTGGAGTTGCTTCTATTTTCCATTGGTTCCATTCCACAGTTTACTATGGTTGTTATGGTTACCATTCAAAAGAACACTGATATGGAATAGTGATTAAACTTTCACCAGATCTACTTCACATGTGTCACTATTTGTCAGTCAGACAGAAAAAAGTATTTCTTTTCTCCAGGTGATAATTTACCTTGTTGAATTCTACTGGACTGAAGATGTCGATCCTCTCAGAGAAAAGCTTGTGGATGTTGCTCAGGAGGTTTGTGTCCATAGGAGCGCTAAAACACAAACATTGGGTCAGTAGACAGGAAAACCTGAAGGCAGCACCTAACATCACCACTATATGGGTGACATAATCTAACTTGACCAAGATCATTTATGGCAGTGGGTATGGTCAGTGTAGTTAATGAAGGTGTAGAATGAAGTGTTGCCTAATTAATTACCTTGGTGTGTAACTGGGTGCATATCGGACCTGCTGTCTTGAGCTGCTGTACACAGAGAAAGTCCTCTTACTTGAATCACTACTGTGGGCTTTTCTCACTCCTTCCTCATACAAAAGGCCCACCTACAGACAAACAAAAAACATTTATCGCAGAGTACAACAGCAGAATAAAAAGGCTAGCAATAGGTGGTTAGCTGGCTAGTGTCTCGTCAACGTTCTCGGTCAACCACCTTCTCTCTCTGTCTGTCTTTCTCTATGTGTCACTGTCGAAGTAACCATGGTAACGACCAGCAATAGTGGAAAGCCACAAAACCGGGCCAAAACTTCAGGCCAACACTATGCCGTGATGTCAGCTTCTCATTACTAATACCCGGAGAAATTATTATCTGTCTCAGACTCTGCCATTTAATGGTAATGGTCTTAATTCCCCTCATATACCTTAAACAACCAAACTAGTACAGAAAGCAATGATCCTGGCTTACCCAGAGTAACTTCTGGAATAAATCACTTACACCTAAAAGAAGGCATCTACATAAGAGTGACATGAGCCTGTAATAAACATGAACATTATTGACACTTTTTTAGGACTGTTGTCAGTAAGTGTCATTTGGTTTTCGTAATGACACTGTTTGGGGTGCAGACATTACAAAAATTGAATGACACTTAATGACAAGTCATAAACATGAATTAAGTGTCATTAATGTTCATGATACGTGTCATGCCATGTTAATGACAGGCTCATGTCACTCTTATGTAGACTCCTTCAAATAAGCACCTAAGTATCTATTGGTTTAAAAGGCACATGTTCCTTTGTGATCAGCAGTGACCCCAGAAGTTATCAAGATAACTCCCACTTTGTAATGCATGGGTGTATTGGAGTAGTGGTCACTGACTTAAGACTTGAAGGACCCGGGTTTGATTCCTGAACCTGTAAGTCAACTTTAACTCTCTAGTATACTTCTAAGGAACAGTAGCTTGCCCTCAGGGACCGCCACAAGGTTCAATAGTTGGGTAACTACCTGGACATCTATAGACGTGGTGTCTTCCACAACTCTCTTCATTACTGCTCGTACGTTCCGTGGCTCAATAGTGTTCACCCAGTCTCTGGTCTCCACACTTTTCCTCAACATCTGCGAGATGATTAATCCTTGAACCTAACAAATAGCACAGCACATCATAAATGCACAGAGCCATTCCTTCTGAATGACAATCAACAGTTCATCATATTCTTATACAATCACCATCCAGCCAGAATATATTTTATTTGCATTATACACAGATTAGACAGGCATCTCTCACATAATTTTAAGGGTGTACTGTTGAATGCTAGGTTGTGCAGTGTACCTTCACATAATGATTGAGAAGCTTCTGTGCAGCCTCTTTGGCTTCAGCACACAGGGTAGTCACAGCAGTAACTGGAGAGTGGTGCTGAGAAGGGCAGATGTTGGTTTAAAGATTACTGACCTGACTAGGAACTGACATAATCTTTGGATCATGCTTCATTTGCATAATCATTCACATTCAAAAGCATTTTAAATTAAAAAAATCAAGACTATGCAAATCTGCATGCACTTCCATCCACCATGTTGTACAAGTTGTCCTAGTCTAGAGATGATCAACTGTGGGGACAAGTTGTTAGGTAACTTTAACTGCATTATAACTTCTGTGGATAGAGACAAATCCACCCTCTACTAGCAAATCAAATTTCCATGCACATTACATCAAATGTGCACTTCAGGTAAAGTAAAAGGTTTAAAATATGTGCAACAAGTGGAATGGAGACACCACTTATAGACATAGAAGAACTTTAAGGGAAATAATCTTTGTGGTAAACACAATCATATATCCCAATCCTACCTGTACCAGGAACTGTTCGTCGGTGAGGGTGAGTATGTAGGAGATGGTGGAGGTCTCATAGTCCAGACACAGGCGTGAGAGAAGCAACAGGAGGGCTGGAGGAGTGGAGCCACCGCGGTCCCCCGTGCTCTCACAGAACTGACGAGATGACTGGCACACAAACTTTATAAAGTTCACCACCAGGCTCTCACGCACTCCCTGACTGCAGAATTCCCCCTGATAGACAAATACATACACACACACTTAAACAAATTTTGTGGTGAAATTTGTGTACAATACAAAGCTCACCATATTTCAACCACAGGACTGTTCTAGTAGCATGTATTCACCTTGAAGTAAGGCTTGTTAGAGAAGGTGATATCCTTTGCTGTGAAGAGATGCACCGAGGCCAACACCGATTTAATCTGATTCAAGATGGAGGCTGAAAATGAGGCCAGGAGTTCAGGGAGGTTAGGAGGAGCGTCTTTCCCACTGGTTCCTCCACCCAGGAGAGCCCCGCCGCTGGTGCCCCCAGCCACCGAGAGGCGAGGTGCAGCCAGGGCCTGCCTCACATCAGTCAGACTATCAAGGTAGAAGCTCTGCAGTGCTGACAGGTACTGCTTGATCCGCTCTCGTGCTGCCTGCACCACAATCTCGGTCCCCTGGCTCGGTACGGCTGACCCTGGGAGCAGCTTGGATATGGCCTGCAGGCGCCGATGGAAGCGGTCAAGGGCACGCACAAGCAAAGAGTTGTCCCCTACCCCCTTTTCCTCCTGGATCCGCCGCTCCACCAAAGAGAAGTATCGAGCGGCAAGGGCATCCACGAAGGAGTGCAGCTTGCCGTTGGCCATCTCTGGAATGTTCTTGGAGGCTAGCTCGCCCTCCTGTGGACGGTTGATGAAGAGTTCCTGGTACGAAGCGATAACCAGGCAGAGGTTGCTGACAAACTCGTTGCACCCCTGGTCGATGAACTCCAGGATGTCCGTTTTGGAGGCTCCAGAGAGGAACGGGTTGCCCATTGGTGTGGAAGCATCAATGGGAGAGCCAGCAGCAGACGAGACCCCCTTCTTTAGAGGAGGAGGAGCAGTGGAGGTCTCTGTCGTTGCTGGTTTACTTGGTGAGACAGGGTCTCGCAACTCTGCCTCCAGACCATGCAGGTCTGTCTCCAGTCTGGACTGGGCGTGGCTGAGAAACTTGTCGCAAAGTTCCTCTGCTGGCTCATCAAGCTGAAGTAACAGCTCAACACACTCTGACAAGTCCTTTGCATTGGAGCCACCATCCCTGCACAAGCACAAAAAAACACATTCAATTTCATGGGGACATTTTGGATAGCACTCCAGTTTTTCTGCATGCAAGCTTTTATGATGATGAAAATGCTGATGAAGAGAAAACTCCCTGACACTGCAGACAGATGATAAACTTACCTGAACTTCTGTCGCAGTTGCTGTGCCAGCTGCTCCATGATGGCATTGCAGTCATCCTGGATCCCACGGAAAGAGGGCATGTGGCTGTACTGCTGGAGCACACAGCGGGCACGGCGGTGGGAATTCACTGCCTGGGCATACGCTTGTAGCTCCAGACACTTATTCAGCCTGGCAGGGAGCTCAAAGAGGAACTGTAGCTTACGTAGGAGTGTGTGGACACCTAATACAGTAAAATGTGCAAATAAACACCAGAGGAGAAATGAACAAACAATGACACTCATCTATTTAATACTCAACCATTTTAATTTCTATGAATAGATATGGCAACAAACGCTGGACACCTCATTGGTTTACAGAGATTTAAGCACCATCATGCAAGGGTAAGTTAGTCATTTGGGCTTTTTTACCTGAGAGCTTGGTGATCTGTGCATGTTGGTCCTGCAGTGTTCCACTGATTTTTGCACTGAACTCTGTGATGGCAGTCATATTGGCAGATAGGCAATCCATCTCATCTTCCATCTTTTTGAAATCATTTTTCATCTTCCTAATAGTATCTATGAAGAGATCCCAGACATAACAAGTGATGATGTGATCTTGTGAAATGTGATCAAGTAATAAATTACAATTGTCCCATTACACTAAAAGACATCTCAAACATTTGTTATTCAGTAGCACAGCAGTATCAGTCCAGTGTAGTACAGTGATTACAGTGGCAGACTATGCCAACTGACCTGTAGCTGATATAAACTTGTTGTAGTTCTCATACACCAGCGTCTGCATATCACTGTCCAAGGAACGTATCTGCTTCACCATGCAACTCTCCTGGTCCATGAGTTCGCCTAAAGAGCACTCTTTCCTCAGCTGAGAGTGGAGACAACAGGTGTTACAAGGTGAGTGGAGATACTACTAGTTTACTCTGGATGGCGTGGCAATGTCATTATTACTTTAGAAAAGATATGTGTTACGATTACATTCTGACAGTGTTGTGTGACGTGCAAAATTTAACTAAGACGCAAAAGTAACTCTGGCTACATAAAATAATATCGACGGCAACCAAAGGGAGGTTAGCGTAAACTAGCTAGCTAACGTTATCCACATTAACCAAAACAACCCGTCGTGAAACCGGGCGAACCAGGAAGCTACCCGACTGATGGCTGCATAACGTTGTACTACAATACATAATTACCATAACTGTACAGCCAGTATCTGACTTACCTTATTGAGATAGACCTCTGGATCAAAATGAGGCCCGTTAATGTCACAGGGATCCAATGATTCTGCTTGGTCCGAGGCTTTTCCTTCATCATTGAGCCCGTAGTAGAGCTTTAGCATCCCGTGCACTTTACGCTTACGCTGCGGGTCGGAATCAGGTGGTGTTGTGGCTGGGCCAGTTCCTTGGTCGGTATCCATACCTGGCTATATTGCTTTATTTAGTTCACCTTACTAAAGGCAAGTGAAATACGAAGTATGCCAGCTCATAACATCAAACGAACATATCGTTTCCGGTTTACCAGGTTGCCTGTATGATTGCCGGCTATCATTGGCCCAGAAGGACATGTGAGGGTGGAGTCTAGAAGAGCTGTGTTCTTAAAGAAGACTCACCAAAAAGGCAAGACAAGCTTTGACGGCTCATCTCTTAGCTGTGTAGCTCTGCCTAGAGTATTATTAATCTGAAAAATATGTGATGTAATTTATAAAGTTCACGCTTACTTAAAATGCAACATTGGAGGAGGACTGCTTTGCTTTATAAATGTGTTTCAGTGGTTAACATAATTTGAACTTCAAAATATCTGCCATAAATGATTTTTATTTAAGTTCAATACATCAGAACTGCAAGATGAACAACATTTTTAAATAAAACATAATAAAAAATCTCTAGAATACATTAGTTTCAGTTAATACTTGAAGTGTGAGATTGTTAGTACAAAGCAGGAATAAAAAATGAATATACGGCATTTCAATAGTTTAAAAAAAAAAAACAAAAAAAACAAACGTTAGTCACTGAACTTCGGTAGTGCACATTATGTTATTTATTGAATCCTATTAAGTCAAAAGTGTCTGTAATATAAAACTAGAATACAAATGAATGGGAACCGTAAGGGATAATGTATTACAATGAAACACAAAACAGGTTTACGGTTCTTCTGTAGTTCATGGTATCAGTTGCAGTTAGTTAAAAACACAAAAGGCACTTTAAAGTTGACGCTTACTCAAAAAGCAAATTTGTAAAGCAATGTGGTTCCACCAATCTCATTCAAATGTTGGCACATGCAACAATGGCCAAGACCCAATATGATTGTTGTTTTGCAGATATTGTACAGTGTTTCATGGTACCATGAAGATAAATGGACAAAACTTCTTTTGCATTCCTCTCAGGGCCAGTCTGAAAAGTAATGGGGTAGCAGAGAAATATGTATATACATGCATACTCACTTTCTTCAGCTGGAAATCATGCATAGGTAAACGCAGGTGATAGTAATAGTTTATGAAATTCATACATTTCAGAATGTAGAGGACAAATAGCAGAAGTGTATGAAAATTGTATCCTTCAGTTTGCAGTTACATTGACCATGTCCTGTGTACAATGATTTTACTTAGGCAGAAATGGGTACAGTACATCTGAGGTCCCCTCCCCCCCAAAAAGGCCATGAAACATTACCAAAATATATCACAGCCAGAGACATAATGTAGTACTAGGACCTTGACTTAGGTAAGGGCAGACAGAGTACATGTTGACTAGTCCAGTCTTTTTTTGTTGTTTGTCTGTAAAGATGCAGAAAGGTCCTCATCCGGATTGACGTCCAGGTCACCTGATCTGAGTGTGTGGGTTAGGAAGCAGCTGCAACCATGAGGCACAGAGTACTTTGGTGCAGAGGGAAGTTCATAGAGGTCATGGGACATGAACTGCACGTTTGGCGTTCCCTGTCTTTAGATGTTGCATAATTTGGGTGAGAACAAAACAAAACTACATTCATAGTAAACAGCCATCAAAGTCAAAGTTGATCCACTTTTAGGATTGCCTTAAACATTTAAGGAATAATTAAATGTTTATGTTAAATCAGCTCTGGAGTTAGACCTCAAGCTACTGAATATTTCACTAACTGAGCATTTGCTGTGGCCATGAAAATTGTATTTGATAGCCCAACCACAAGGACTTTCCAATTACATTTCATTTCTATTGCTTATGGGGTTGTGTTTATTTTCCCTTTGACAAATGGCTGTTCCTGTTTCACGGACCTACATAAGGCATGGTTACTCTGTACAAGGTTTCCTTTCAGGGAAGTGTTTTTTGACCTACTGTGAGGAGTTTCAAATGTTCAACTGAACATTTCAGCTTCTCTATTCCACTTTTTGCCCATTAAGACAAAACAAAACAAACAGAAAAACTTGGTCCAGTTTAAATAGTCACTCCATCTCCAGATCCCTCTCCATAGGGTGTTGACGTCCAGCACTTGTTTTGGTTGGTAGTGGCAGTAAAGTGGAACTGTGGGGGTGGTCAGCCCTGTTCCAGACTCTCAGCCACCTGCACCGCCGTGTAGTCCTGAGATGGGGCCTGCCGCGTGAAGAAGGATGCAGCCCTTTTTGGCTTGAGGCGCTTTATTTCTTTTCCTATGATGAAGAGGGGAGGCAGTACTAGGTTAAAGTGTATCACTGCATAATAAACCTAAAACTAGCTCATTGTCTGAAACCCAACACTCCCTTAATCCCAATCCCTTAATCCCCTCAGCAATGTAATGAAACATCATGATTGGCGGATTCAAGAAAGTTAGGTATTTGATCGTTCAGGGATTAGGATTAGGGAGCACATTGACATTTAGTCATTACATTAACTCAGGTAAGGTCAAACAGAAGAGAATATGCTCATAGCTAACTCTTGGGGCTTATGCTATGAAGCTAGGTTACTGGTTAAAAGCATAGCAGGTAAGACTGCGACTGTTTATCTCCGGAGCTCCCAAAACAACCTCCTTGACCCAAACCAATCTGGCTTTAAAAGCGGCCACTCCACTGAAATGGCACTGTTGTCTGTGACTGAAGCCTTAAAAGAAGCCAAAGTGGCAGTGAAATCCTCAGTACTCATCCTGCTTGACCAGCAGCATTTGACATGGTTAATCACAGTATCGCACGACCATACTCTCAAACATGGGCATCATAGGTAAAGCACACTCCTGGTTTAAATCCGATCTCACTGGGCAGTTCAACTTGTCCTGACCAGGTCACGCATCTGCACCACATCATCTTGTCACAGGGGTGCCCCAAGGATCGGTGCTGGGGACCCTCCTTTTTGCCATGTATACCACCTTGTCAGGCCAGATAATCCTCTCACATGGTTTCCCATATCACTGCTATGCTGATGATGCCCAGCTCTGTCGTTCCCACCTGACAACTCAACTGTCTCAACACAAATCTCATAATGTCTCTCTGACATATCTGCATGGAAGAAAGCCCAACCCCTCCAGCTAAACCTCCCAAAATCATAACATTTGCATCAAAATTGACTCCCTATCTCTTGCTCAAAGTAGCAACAAACCTAGGTGTCGTGATCAATGACCAGCTGACCTTTAAAGATCATGTGGCCCAGTCTTGCTGCTTTGCACTATTCAATATAAGAAAGACCATACAGGCCACCCAACTTCTGGTACAAACAATTTCCCACCTTGACTACTGCAATGCCCTTCAAACAGGCCTCCTAGGTTGTATTGTGAAACTGCTTCAGTCAGCCCAAAAGAGCTCTTCACTCCTCTGTTCATTGAATTACACCGGCTACCCCTGATAGCCCAAATCAAATTCAAATCACTAATGCTCACTTACAAAGTGCTTAATGGTTCTGCACCTACTTACTTAAGTGCTCTCATTAAGGCTCATGTTACCTCTTGTCAACGTTCTACCAAGCGCTACTAGAGCAGGGGTGTCCCTGTCTGTCTTCAAGAAGCTCTTGAAGACCCAGCTCTTCAGAGAGCATCTGCTGTACTAGCACTTAGCCTGTACCAAAAGTGGTAAACCTGCTAATAGAGTAACCAGTTGGCTTTGTGTCGTAACAGAATGAGGACTTCAGACTCTTCTATTATCAGGTTTACCACTACCTCTGGCTTAAGTTACACAGGGTTGCCACTTAACCACACAGTTGGAATATCCTCCTGGTGCCGGCCATGATATTTTGTTTACCAACCACAGATGTAAATAATAATTGGAAAATAACAAAACTGATTAGCAATTACCAAAACCACCACAATTAATCAAGTAATGGTTGTGGTTGTATTTAGTGTCACTAGAAGAATTAAACCACTTTGCAATTCAGACTCAACATTTACCTTTTCCTCTCTTACAGAATCAACTTGTCAGTCACTAAATAACATACTTGAAATAAGCCCCAAGGGCTTTTCAATTCCAAAACAAATCCAAAGGCCTCCATAAAATGTGGGGCAAGTGATGGGAAAATAACGGCTATTGTGTAAAGAGATGGCTGGGCCTTCCTAGTAAGCCCAATATGTGGTTTGTTTTCCACAGGTTTCAAGGCCAAATTTGTGTTGTCTTCAGACTGTGAACTGTAGTCAGCTGTTCTATGTACTCCCTTGGGAATCAGAAATGCTATGTCTTCTTTATTGTTTCCCCCCTCTCCCCACTCCATCGTATTTCTCACCGTTGTCCACGTAGCTGATGGTGTTGAGCGAGTGCACCCGGCTGCACACCACACTGCTCTGCCGTCGCAGCTTCCCTCGTCGGTTCCCCCGCGCCTGCTCCGCAGTGCCCACCTGGCCTGCAGTTGCCTGGACGGATGCTGCTTCCCCATCCGTTCCTGTCGCCGCTGCCACATCGCCAGCTGAGCGCAGCTCCACGCAGAACTCAATCAGGCCGCTCATCAGTTCTGCCTAGTGCAGGGAGGAAGAGAGACAACAATGGGTTTGGGAAACAGAAGGTTCTCAGGGATAAAAACTGGGTTCATATTTGGCTTTCAATTATAGCCTAATATGTACACACCAGGAACACGTATTACATTCATTAATGATTACAAGCACAGCTTGGTTGGCCAAGAGTGGTTCAGATGAATGAATTCAGATGAATTAGACTAGAAACAAATCATTTGCATGTAGGCTTTAGTAATCCACAACCACTGAATTTACCAAGGGTCGATAACCAACCATGGTGTGGATAAGGGACATCTGGCCTACCTGCTTAGAGTAGATCTTCAGTAGTTTGTTGACAGGAGTCCCTGCCTCCTCTCCGTCAAACTCCAACCAGAGGATGTGTGAGTCTCCTTCCCCCTCGGGGTAGCTGTGGTCCCAGGACAGCTCATTAAAGCGCAGGCCCAGGAGCACATGCTGGTAAGGGGAGATAGGAGAGAGAGCGAGAAGCGGGCAGAATTAATCACCTGCTTAAGGCTTTAATCATGCCTCATGAATATACATAGGGACCGGGAGCTTGGAGACCTGCAGTGCAGCAGTGCACCACGATGGGAACGGAAAAGAGGGAACCAAAGGCAGAACGGAACCGAAAGAGCTCACATCCTCTTTAGGGTCGTTAAAGTCCAGTTAACAAGTGTCACTCATCAAAAATTAACTCCACAGATGTCAAAAGATATCGTGGAGGTGTAGGCTTTTACAGTCCTGTGCCAGCGGAAAAAAAGAGTCAAATAGAATGTTGCAACTTTCAACTTTGAAAAGTACATTTACATTACATCTCCATGGAAACAAAATTTAAAAACAGGCACTTCACAACCATAGCTACACCCAACAGAACTGGAACTCTAGCAGAACTTTTGTACGCTGACATCCAATCAGAGTACACAACAACGACTGTGCCATTTACATGTTTTTCTGACACAACAAAAGACAGAAACTTTGTTGCTTTTGCACCATATTTTGGTGAGCAGCTCTTGTCTGCTGTACTTTAAAACTGCCTTTAGAACCACTCCAGTGTGAGAGTGTGTGGACGAGGAAGTGTGTACCTTCTCTTTGACATCCATGACATATACGCCCTCCAGACTGATGCCCACCATGACAGCTTTGCGTCCCCCTCTATGTAGGATACCCTGGGCTGGCTTGTCGATATCCCCTGAGAAGAAAGCGCATCTACAACACAAGCACAAAAATAACACTTTTAATATCTGATCTGATTCGAATGCTGAATTATGTTCTTTCAAGTTCCAAAACGTTAACTCTAAATACACTCTGGGATAAGTACTAGATTGTAAGATTATTACTTGTGTTCAATCACAGACTACAGGCGAGTAGTAGGCAAAACAAAGCGGAAAAAAAAAAAAACACACACACACGGATTCAGTCCTCAACACCACTACTTACAATTACAGTGATACAGTGAAACTACAGTGATTATTATGCAATTGTGCTGCGACTGCTAAAGTTAGCCACTATGGTCTTTGGTTATTAGTTAGTTATGGTCTTGGGAAACACGACAAATCTTTCCTACCCATAGTAAGGCAGCGTGTGGCAGGTGCTGAGGTACTGTCTCAAATGATGAGTGGGGTCTGAGCTGGGGCTCTGGCTCAGGGAGTGGTACTCTTTCAGGAGGCTCTGTTCGAACTCGGCCTGCCGAGCCCCCTTACCCCGCAGGGTTGACAGAAAACCCCCGCCCACCAGCAGATGGCCGGGCAGGAAAGACGACAGCTTCTTCTCCCTGGGGCAGGGGTGAGAGAGGGAGGGAGGGAAAGGCATGTTAGGAATGTGTGATTCTCTGCTGACACAGAACTGACTCAGAGAGAATGAATAATAATAAAAAAAAAAATCAACAAATGGTTAAGAGCCATTATGGACCGGTTAGAGACAAGAATTACATAAACAAAAAGCCTATGACCCTATAGTGATGGCAAGAGAGTTAGAGTTACTAAAATCCTTTTTGCAGAATTCCCCAAAGACACAAAATAAGTCCCAATGACCTCACAAGAGAAGTTATGTAAGCAAAATGATCCGCCTGTCAATCACAAGTTAAAGTCGTATTCTACTGCCTGGCTGTTCAAAGGGAAATCCTCCATGAAGAGGAGCCATTAGCTGAGTTTCAAAATGGCCAGCTTCTGTTTTTATATATAGTCTATGAGCTTCTACAAATGGGTACCTGATGGCTGCGATGACCTTCTGTTCCTCAAGGCCAGTACCAAGCTCTATGGCACAGGCCAAAGCCCCCAAGGCTAACCAGTGCTCTGGATCACATGGGTATCGTCCTTCGAGGATGTTCATGCGTGCCTCATCGTAGAGGAGCCTCAATACCCCATCGTCCTTGATCTGGTTTCAGACAGAGAACGTTTCATGATCATTTGCAATAGCAAAGCAGACATAAGCAGGAATGTGCTGAAGTGGAATGTTTATAAGCATCTCAATGATTACACAGCTGCTGACCAGCTGTGTAATCATCAGTGATCAGTGATCAGTTAAACTCTCATCTGTGTATACAATCGAGAGATGACAAACAAAAAAGGTTTCACAGGATTTACCTGAAGTTCTTTTGACTTGGGATAAAACACATTTCTCCTGTATTGCAGACATGGCTCATCTGTCAGAGAGTGAAAGAAAGTTCCTCAAATAACCTCTGCCACAGCATGCAAAATTAAACATAGAGCGACCACTCTCTTTCACAAACACCACCCACAAACCTTGAGCAATGTCATCCTCTGAAGCCTCCGTGAAGCGATACAGCAGGTCCTGCCACTGCCGACACAGTTTGTAAGGCTGATGCTTGGGTTTCAACTGTAACTCTGAACCAAAATCAAAGTCAAAAGGGAATGACAAGGCTATTCAAGGATGTAAAAAGGCATGACAAAAATTCTAGGCTACAGAATCTAATTCATACTGTTTGTTAGATGAGGATTTGTCATTTTTTTCTACTTATCAAATTGCATAAATGAAACTACAAACAAGCACCACTGCAACTTGCAATGTGCTGAACAATAATGAATGCTTTTTATGCCCTGAAAACTTGTGGTCCCTCATCATCAGATAAAAAGCTCAGGCTCACAAACAGAGAAATCATTTATTACATCTCTAATCCTCAAAATATCACTTAATCCTCAAAACAACCAAAAGGTCAAACAGAGCTTTTGTGATGGAACACTGCAAACACACACACATAAAAATAATAATATGAGCAGTCAAGCAGCTGTTCAGGAAGAGATAACTCGGGCAGGACTAAAGTTCCAGACCGCAATGTCACAGCATAATTTCATGCACAAAAGCAAATAACAGTTCTAGCTTTACCCAGCAGAGGCGAACACAGCCAGAAGGCGAAAGCGTCTTGAGCAGAGTCTGGGATGTTGAGGGCTTCTCGGACACTACGCCCCATTTCCTGCACACTCACACAGCCAACGCCCTCCACGCATAAGTGCACAGCACTATCAGTCACCAAATAGACAAGCACATCTTGGGCTAGAGGAAAACAGAGAAAGGGAAGCAGAGGAAGAAATTAAAAGTCAATTTAAGACAAAGAGCATAACATTCACATAATACATGACCGATTGGAGATTCTGATGAGAATATGACTGTGACCAGATTCTAAAATTATCAGTAAATTGACATAACTTGAATATTGATTGTTTGCCAGAAACGCAATACACATATGGGCGACAACACTGATGCACTGACCTCGGGTGACAGAGGAGGCCACACTCCCCCTCTGAGAATGAGAATGCTCCGATGACTCTGGAGGAAACTCAGAATCATCTCCCTCCATTTGGCAACGTTACAGCTGCAATATGTCAATCTGGAAGAACGTTAACTCAAGCTAGTATTAACCTTAAAACCTCTAGTCAAGGAAATCAGGACGAGTTGACGTAAGCCAGCGTAACGTCTCTAGTACAGTCACCAGGAACTGCTTCACACTTAGCTAGGTTAGAAGTTTTCAACATCAATACTTGTGCAGATTAGTTTATTACCGCTTCCACTGACTAATGCTATCGCCATCGCCGTTGGTATGTCTACAGAGCCTTTATTAAAACACCACTGCGTTAATTATAGCAAAGATAGTGCGCAAACGTCAGTGTAGCTGGCATTAGATAACCGCAGACAGCTATGATGGGTAGCTAACATTGGGTACCACCGTCTTGCTATCCAAGCTAACTAAGCGTCTGACAACCTTTTTACTTTGACAACTGAACAGCTAAACATTTGATAATGAAAATGGTGCTGCCATAAAGTCAATAATCACCTACTCTGTTATTGGTGTTACAGTAATGTTTAATCATAAGATACATTTACCCTTTCTCGTTTGCTAGTTTAAAAGAGGACAGCTATGCTCATACTAAAGTAAACGTTAGCCGTCTAGCAAAGAAGTGTCATAAATTGTAATTACAAGTTACATGAGCACTAACATTTCTCACTCATTCCAAAACACAAAAGGGGACTGAACTTCTTACCTGTCCCAATTATGTTAGGTGCCGCTTTATGTCGACAACTCACTCACTAATAGAAAGAATTCAGACTAAACTGGAAAACAAACGCAGCTGCTTTTGCCTCCAACTGGAAAACAGTTGTGGTTAATGCTCGCACCCACGGTACACCCCGCCCCGGAAGACGTAATTATTACGGTCATGGAAAATAACTCGGAATAAATGAACGAGCAGTGCCACCTGCTGGAAATTTCTTGATCTCCAGCCCAATGTTCCCAGCATCATGTCTGCCCAAATCGCATCACCAGACACGCTGCCATAACACTCGCCTGCTTCCAGAGATCATGTTTACTTGAACAAAAAGATCTCACACCGCATTTATCGCATGCAAATTTATTTTTTAAGTCAAAAACATTATGTGACAGCACATGTCCATACAAAAACATCCTCAATGTGTAGTCAATAGCTCACAGTAGTCAATTTGCCGTCATATTAGTAGCACATATCATCTACACTAAAGTCTGCAGTGAATTTGCAACCGAGTTCCTCAAATCTGCCAGGACCTGGCGAACCTGGGATTTTAATACTAAGCCCTTCCTTATACAATGGAATATTCAGGTGTAAAGTGGGATGAAACGATTGGTAGTGTTTCTCTTTGAAAACATGGTGACATTGTAGTGTGTATAAAGTACTATTTTCAGCAGGTTTGCAAGTAAGTATGCAGTTTCATTTGCCACCCTCCCCCAAAATCATGCCAAACAAATGTGAACACAGTTATAACCAAGGACTGCTTTCATAGACACTAGGTAATACAACATAAATATAAATACAAGAAAGTGGATTTAACAGCATTCTGTAGGTTCTGGTCTATAAAACAACTATTTTCTAAGTAAGACAACCGGCTTAGATGGCATTAAATTACACAATCATTGATACAATTACAATTAAAATAGTTGATGAAGACCCAAGCAAAACCCACAATAAAACAGAAACAAAATATAAAAAAAAGCTTTATCAAACCCATGACAACTGAGATGATGGTACCCAATATTGCTGCAATCACCCTTTCCAGTCTTAGCCCTAGACGGACTTTTGGAGGACTCTTATACTTGGCCTGAACAACCTGATGCCGCAACAATCATAATCTTTGAAGACATGATGAGACCTTGCCCATTACTGCACGTCTCATTTTAAATGGTGGACACTGTGCACAAAATTCTCTCAGTTACCATTGCCACCATCACCGTTAAATGACAGAATGGTTTTCATTCTTTTTAAAAAATCTTCAGAGAATATTAAGCGTACTGAGAGAAAAGTATGTATGTAGAGCACCTATCTGTAAAATAAAAGGCCATAGGTTACAGGTGTAAGACGCTGTGAAATTATAACATCACTATGACCTTCAAATTTCCCCTGTCAAGCAGGTGTTAATGCATGTGTGAGTGTCATAACAAATTCAAGTGCAAAGACTGCAAAGAGGGATGATCCTGTAAGTAACAGATATTGTATTTTACCTTCACTTTTCAAATGTTTCTTGTTTTCTTTTTCATGAAAAAGTATACTGTGTGTTTATATTTAAATGTAAAAGCAAATGTGACACTCTGTTGCCCTCAAACTCTTTCTGTTTTATTACAGATTTATAGACCTTTACGGTGGGAAAAAACATGGCTTTCTGTTCTCACCACTTCCACATTTGTGCCCCTCTTTGCTTCTGTGCAAGAGTCCAAGTTTAGCCCCTGGCCATGTTACATATCTAGACGGCAAAAGTGTGTCAGTTCTAACAGCAACCTCCGCCTGACTGCCGCACAGGGGTGCTGTCAATCTTTAGGTTGGGCTTCTCTCCTCCAGGTGTAGCTCCTGGGCCCATCCGTTTCTTAATCTCAGCTGCCATGGTCATGAAGGCCTGCTCGACATTGGTGGAATTTTTAGCGCTGGTCTCCAAAAAGGGTATGGCCAGGGAGTCTGCAAACTCCTGCATCAGGGGCAGAGACAGGTAAAAACAAGCAGAGAGGGGAAAAGCAAGAGGCACCAGCGTTCGTTAAGTTTCATGTTCTATTTTCACAAGGGGGAGAGGGGGAAATCCCCATTTATGCAGACCCTCATACCCTGAGACAGAAGATCACTGAAAAGTTTATATTGTGACGTTATGTGACACTCCCACCTATGCAGACCGGCAATATTCACGCTTACTCCCATTGTAACGTATTATGTTGCTCTATCTTGGTCAGTATTCAAAGATCTTTGACAAGTACTAATGTTGTGTTTGGTTGGGGGGGGATGGGTAGTGCTAGAGTTATGGTTAGGGTTAGGGGCAGAAACAAAAGCAGTGAGAGACAGCAAATGCATGCATATGCTCTTTGCATTGCAAATATTGTTAGCTTGTTTTCTTGTATGATGCAGAACCAGCAGATTCATCATCAGGCTTGCTCTTGTATGGGGCCTATGTCAATGCAAGGACTGTATTTACAGAAGTATGATTTTTCAATGTATGTTCAGTTCTCTGCTGAATTTTGCATGCTGATAATGTTTAGAGAGTAACACAGGATCTTCATTGGATTCAGTACAAAATGTGTTCTGTCTTCCTTTTACTGTGGTCTGAATCAGACTGTAGCCTTCCTGTTATGGCTTCTGAAAGAGATTTCAATCTGTGTGCATTTCTGAAACCATCAGAAACGCAGAATGCTAAGCCTGCCTCTGAGACTTCTGAGTCCTTCTTCTGGTACTCACCTTGGCTGTGGTGTAGTCCACCACCTTCTTAGTAGTAAGGTCACATTTGTTGCCCACAAGCAGCTTGTTGACATTCTCATTAGCATAGCGGTCGATCTCTTGAAGCCACTGCTTAATGTTACTGTAAGAGTCCTAAGTATGAACACAGAGAATTAGTGGAGATACCAAGGCTGAAGAAAGGAGGTTCCTGAACATATTCCTGATACCTGGGTAATGAGTTCAGTTCCTGTAAAGCACTGGTTCTCAAAGTAGGTTCTGGGGACCCCTATGGGTCCGTGACAATGTTTGCTGCAAAATAGCATTTAGTATCTAACAAAAGAACAAATGGATATAAGCCTGTATGGTTAAATTAGTGTTGCAATTATGAGGGGTCCTTGCAAATTGTTCAACTCCATGAGGGGTCCCCTGTCCAATAAAGTTTGAGAACCCATGCTGTAATGAAAACCTGACTATGGATTATATCTTCACAGTCCACAGCATGTTATTTCATCTGTAAATGCTTATTCATTATCCCCAATATCAGGACTGTGCTTAGAAGAGTTAATATAATGCATGACAGGTACAGTCATTGCTCTAGTAAGGTAAGTGCCAGATTCATTCTCTGGCCTTTAACAGACCTGATCGGTGACATCGTATACAACAATGATGCCGTGAGCTCCTCTGTAGTAGCTGGACGTAATGGTGCGGAAGCGTTCCTGACCAGCTGTATCCCACTGAAGATTTAAAGACAGCACTTTAGATATACATAACACCCAACAGACCACTGCACACCTCCACAGTGTGCACATTTAGTATGCTGTCTGAGCCAAAAGACAAAGAGCAATACAGATTTTTTTTTATTTAGTTTTATATGACAAATGTCAGAATAAGTGATGATGGAGCTATGTGTAGTTCTCAACTCTTTTTAACTCGTTCGCAAATCTTGAATGCAGTTTAGCCTTCACTGGCATTGTATTTAATACAGCACACACTGTTCCCATGTGGTAGAACATGACATTATTATTATTAGCATTATTATTATTATTATTTTTATTATAGGAAAGCCAGGCCAAAGCTAATTGCTAATTTTCATCCTAACTTTAGTGGATATCTGGACATCAATGCAGTTGTTTCTTTACATTCAAAGTAATTTTGGATGTTTTGATCAAAAAGTATTACACATAGCTCTTTTAAGACTGACAGTACAGACAGGTGCTTTTCCCCATCAAGGCAAATTTTAAAAGCAGTCTTGTGGCTCTTCTAGTCAAGGGCCCACTCAAAAAAAAACCCTCAAAACTCAAAAAAAAAATTGTGATTAGGAAGTAGACATACAAATGATCAACGATGTCCATTACATTTCACAGCGCAGATTTCATATGGCGGAGATACAGTGTAGGCAGCAACAACCTACTAGTATACTGAATAATGAAGAGTTAGAGTAAAGACTGCAGAACTCACTATTTGCAGTTTGATGGTCTTCCCATCCAGCTCAATGGTTCGGATCTTGAAGTCAACACCAATTGTGCTTATATAACTCTCTGTGTAGGTATCATCCTGGAAGGTACAGACGTGCAACTAATTAGAATAGATTCGATTCCAAGTACAATCCAAAACAGTTTTATTTCTCTCTCTCCAAGTGTGTGTGTACGCTCGCACAGGGGCACTGCTGGTGGGGGAGTGGGGTTAGGATGATTCTAATGGCCTGGCACTGACAGGGGCACCCAGAGAACATTTGAATGTTATAATAAATGTCTGGGCCGCCCAAAATTATTTTCTGTCATCGGGCCCACAATTTCTAGCACCTGTGTCACACAAATACAGAAATCATTTCAGCTTATTTCTTTTAACCTTTTAGCCTCTAGTCATTTTTGTAATGTCATGTAAGCCTTAACCACATCATCAAAAAATGGTATGTAAGTGAAGGTGACCAGACCACTGAGATGAAAATCGGGAACATTTCCTTTATTTTTTTCTTGAGAACCGGAGACATTCCTCTTTCTACAGCCAATATCATTAAAATAAGCAACGTTTTAGCTTCAAAAATCGGCGGAAGAGTGGGTTTTCTGGGGGGACAGACCACCAAAATCGGGGTCGCCAATTTAACTTCGCCAAAGGTTCAACACCACCACAAAAGTTGAAGAGGATTAAAGTTGGTTAGTTTACTTACAGCAAATCGTAAAAGCAGACAAGACTTTCCAACACCAGAATCGCCGATGAGGAGAAGCTTGAACAAATAATCACTTGAAAAGATGAGAAGGAAAGGTGTTTAAGTATGTTTATGTTGTGATGCTAATTTGTCGTTCACTCACTGGGTGGGTTATTTAATGTTACCTCCTTTGTTTTGACAACCTAGCCATAATATCGATAGCTAGCAAGCATTCTCATGAACAACGTAGCAATGCACATCATGAAAAACCAACTGACCTGTAGCCACACAGGTGGGATTTTACCAAATTACTTAAAGCCAGTATTACAGACTATTAACTTTACATATTAACCTTAACTGTAACGTTGTAATGTTAGCCACTTGCCTTTAGCTAAATATTCATGACAAAGTGAGCTAGCCAGCGACACAGCATACGCAGACTAATTTGTGCTAGCATAACCTTACCTGACACATTTGTAGTTTTACAAGCGGATACTCACTATTCAGGATTCATGGTGTAACCGATTTTGCAATTCTGTGTACCCTTGTCCCCTTCAGTGAAGTATCGTTTGTCACTGGACCCTTCAATGCTTGGACAAACCACAACTAGCTAGTGCTAGCTGGGTAGCTAGCAACAAAACTCAAGAGCAAACCGCTAAGTTTTAGCTGGAAAATGTTCTTTTCGGGAAGCTACTTTGGAGATTTACACAAGTAAATATTGGGACGTATGCTGAGGTTATAAACTGGTTCCTTTTTTGTATGTTACGTCCAATTATGCTGTTTCAAGGAGGCTCTCACTGGAAACTAAAGTTAAAAGGCTCTCGGCTGATACCCAGCTGATGATGCGCAACAACGGCAGTGACGAAAAGTGACGCAGAAGGGTTTGTGTTTGTTGGGTTGGTGTCTGACTCTGGACTTGCAGTGCAGCCTATGAATGTGGAAAATAAAGGCCTTTGCGTTATTGCTTGGGGGGGAAAGTTTGATGTGATCTAGATTTAAAAGCAACCCAACTTTATTAATTTCAAACATTCTTAGTTACATTCCTGACAACAGTACAACAGAATGAAGGTGGTGAATAAATCACAGATTCTGTGTTGTTTCAAAACAGTCTAAAAACAAAGACATAAATGTAAATAAATTGGTTATAAAAACCTATAGATTATTTTTTCTTCACTTTGTAAATATGAATACCATTTATGATTATTTTGTGAAACACTGTTCTGACAAGTTGACAGCATCTAAATATAATAAATCAATGTCGTAACTCTTGCAAAAGATCAGAATAAACACAACAATTACATACAAAACCATTATGACAACAATCTTTAGAAATAGTAACAAACATTACTATCCAACAGGCAGTTGTCTGAGAGGTCTCTTTGGTTCAACAAAGGTTGTATTCTTCAAATTAAAAAGAGGGCTACCAATTAAGGAAACCAGTACAAAATGAGTAGGGCTTATATGTTACTTCCCATATAGTTTTTTTTTTGCCATTGCAGCAAAACAAGTCTGAATTCATTTTATAAATGAAAACACCTTATATTCCCTCCAGACATGAGACCATGTTCAGCTGACCACACACACTATAGTCAACATCAAGGTCCAGTGATAAACACACATAACAACAAAATTAAACAAATCAAAAAAGGCTTTGCAAAGCACAAAATGGGATATGTGAAGTGAATTGAATACAAATGGCTTTGGTTACAATGTACACTTGAGAGAGATAGAGATAGAGAAAGATAGAGAGAGAGAGAAGTAGTTTTTAAGAGACTTCTTCTACAGTCTTGCTGTACAGATGACATCCATCACAAACACAAAACTGTGATGAATTAAATACTTTTGAGGTCACTATCACTTCGCTGACATTCTTAACACCATACAAGGTCTGATTTCACATTCTATTCCCCACATTGTTACCTTGGCAGGCATCAAATAGATATAATTCTTGATGCTGTCATGTTGTACAGTTGTATGGGATTGTACATTACAATTTGTTTTCTTGAACAAAAATAAAATGATAAATTAAAAGAGCTCTGTCCTGTAACGCTCAAACATATATTCCTCAAACCAAGGACTTGGGGTTGGATCTTAAAAATGTGGGTTTTAGTTGGAGTGTGAGATGGAGTGCCAACACAAAATTAAAACATGGCTTCATGTCCTCTCTGTTTACACAGTGTCCCATTTTCACTGCAGCACACACTTGTCCTTATTGCTGTACTTCCGTCGTCTTAGCTCAAGACCTCTTTCCAAGCGCTCATCTTCCTCCACGGCCCTGCACAGACAACACACCCAGCATTTAATGACCTCAAGTGACCTTTTTAGGCCTAAATGTAGTGCGTCCACCCATAGATACAGTCACATGTGACTCTGGACACGTTTTGAAACTGATCTGTGATCAGCTATTACCAGGTATGAACAAGCACTTTGTCCGGGTCAAGTACTGTGTCTGCTGGTCTTTGGAATCTTGTGCCTATTGGACTGTACATCACAGACTAACCAGATCGCAGTTAAATGATGGGCCCTTACCCTCGCTCTTTGGCATCCATGTCCCGCACAAGCTCGTCACGCTGGTTCACCAGTGAAACCAGCTCTTGTAGCAGCAGCTGCTCTCTATGCTGCTGGGCCTGAGTTTTCTGCCAATCTGTCATTGAATAACAACAGCAAATATTATTGTGTATGTCAGTATGTGGATGCTACAGGATGCCTGCATTTTCTATGGCGTAAATAAAGTATATATCTATCTATTTATGTATTTAAGTCTTACCTTCAATAGCCATCATGGCTCGGAGCTCTCTGGTTAATAGTTCAAAGCGTCTCTCTAAATCCTGCTCCTCTTGCCTGTAGTATTAAAAAGCAAACAACTAATTTGTGTTACCACTTTCTCAAACCATGCTACAACACAAAGTCATACATAGCTTGCAAAGAAAGTTCAAAACCAAACACAACAGGTATCTGTTTTGTCATTAAAATTTGCAAGTAAAATCTATGTGCTTATCTACAGAAGAGGCAACAAGGAAATGAAACTGAAAGAACAAAACTACACAGATCAAAATGAAAACACTACAGTCTAGTCATACTCTTATTACACTATCTAAGTAAAACTACCTGTTTTTGTACAACATATAACTTACAGGAGCTCTAGGTTGTCTTGTCTCCTAATCAGTGCATTTTTCTTGTTAACAAGAATGAACCATTCCTGGATCAGCCTCTCCTCTTCATCACGATCACTGCCTGATGGCCAGAAACAAACAGTATATTTAGTCAAATAGAGACTGTATTAGAGTCTGTCTGTCTCTCTCTCTCTCTCTCACACACACACACACACACACGGCCTCATACCTGTCTCCATCAGCCATCGTAGTCTCCTCTCTACAATGGCAGCTCTATTATCAATGTGCTTCTGCTCATTCTCCAGAGCTTTCAGTTCACTCAACACATACTGACTTGTGTCCTGCAAGTGCTGAACAGAACACACACAAACATATGTAAAACAAACATAAACACACATCCCAGAGCAATAAACATGGAGGATAATACACAAGGATAATACATGTGTAAACAGAAACATATGGTCCAAATTGGCAAAGTAACACTGACAAAAAATGGCATGGAAAGATAGGGACAAAAAGATGACAAAGTCAACAGACAGAAACAAACAGAATAAAACTCACCAGTGGACAGAGATGTAGAAGGGACACACAGACAACACAGATGGGGCAGAAATAACACAGGAAAACGGAGAGAGAAAAATAAAGATCAGACCAGAGAAAGTGATACAGGAAGTTTTGATAACAAGAAAACATTACAACGAGTGAAGAAAAACTGACCAGAGTATCTTCATCTGTTTCTCCCTTGGCCTTGCTGTGCTCTGTTGACCAGAAAGGAGTATTTAGATTATATTTATATTCATTTACACACACACGAGCCATATATAGAGCCATGCTCAGAAACTCAAGTTACAAGTTACAACAGTGGGCCAAACCACCACTTATTATGTTTAGGAAATGTTGAGTTGAAGATGTATCTAATCACTTTTTTTTTAGGTTGTCAATCATTCCTCTACGCTCTTTGTACAGCTGGTCGACTCAGTCTATAATAACTCTGTTGCTTTTTTTGTTTGAAAGCTCACAAAATACTGTAGGTATACATATTCATTTAAATCCATTTACTGGCTAGCATAGAGGCCAGAGTACATTCAGATTTAGAAATTAATGCAAAGTGTGGGCGTGTAGGTTGTGGCCTGACTTACCTTTCCCAGCAGTGAAGCCATTTTTTCCTTCTCCTGTAGTCTCACCGGCCTAAGTGCACATTTGAAATATGTTGTCATTGGTGTGTCATTTAAAAATTTCTAAACAGAAAACATGTGCTTGCTATAATGACAGTACTTATACCTCCTCTCCTTTGGGAGATCCACCCTCTATGCCATCCGCTTCATCCATGGATTCACTTTTCATCCGCAGTCGACGTTTCTTCACCAGGTCAGCATCTCGCACATGTCCGAAGCCCGACTTGGCAGCGGAGGCAATTGTTCTGGGAGGGGGTACTGGTGTCTGCCCCAATCCGTCCGTCTCACTACTTTCCCTGCTGGCCTTCTCCTCTCCCTTTGCACTTAGGCGCTTAGTCCGTGGTGGTGGCACCAGGTTTGTGGCAGGCTTAGCCGTTCCATCAGTGGCATCCACAACCTCATCCACTTTTCCATTGGCCTCCCCCAGCATGGTACCGGCCTGCAGCCGCTGGGCGCAGAAGCGGGCAGTGGCATCCACGTCAGTGTCCTTGCCAGGCTCGGCCACTGCGTAGCTGGTCTGGCTGCTGTTCTGCTCAATTTGCAGTACGCTCAGCTCCTGGCCAGTGAAGTGAGCGCGGATCTGGCAGAGATACGTCATCACAATCAGCCGGTCCGGGACAGAGAGGAGCATGTCGGAAGGTTCTAGAAGCCGGGCGATGCCCAGAGCAGCGAAACCATCGAAGGCCTAAGGGAGAAATGGAGCCATGATGTTGCTGGTTGGATGTTGAATGTTAAAACAAAATGTGTACAGGTGTGTGTATCAACATCATTATCATTACCTGGTTTCCATACTGATTGGCTTGGATATAAATGTACAAATATACAAAGTGAATCTACTATCTGCAATTATGTGAATACACTATTACAAAAACCATGATTTAACTACATAACTATAGCTATGATGATATTTTCACCATTAATTAACTGAAAGAAAAGAAAAACCCACAGGTACTACATGAGATGGGAAGAACTGACAGATAAAATCAGATGTGTACCTTTTTGTTGTTAGATTTGATGTCATAGGGATCCAGCATTTCAAAGTTTCTGAAATACACAGTATTTGTCATTCAATGTCATTCAGGTAAACACCATCTTGTGAATGCTGGTTAACAAACAAAATTGCTGCACTCCTGTTAGCACTCCTAACAGAACTTATACTGCCATGTGTCGTGAAAGAATAAACAGGGAAACAAACAATTACATTTTTGAACTTACATTTTGTCTGAGTGGAAGTGATGGAGGATTGCACAGAAGGCAAGTCCGTTACGCCAAGATGTGCTAAAATTAGTGACCTTCACTCCCTTATACTCCCTAGTCACCTCTTGACACCACTCTAATAGTGACTGACTGGAGTTGACCAAAGCAGGGCTGGGCATTGCAATGGGAATCTGAGGATTAAAAAGTGTGCCATAATAAGAACGTATTAAGTATGTATTAAGTATTAAATATACAGCAAGCAAATAGCAATACAGAGTGGGCACAGAGACTAGGAGAAGAAGATGTTGAGTGCAACAGTGCTGAAAACATTTTGAATTTGTGAAGAAAGCAAAATAGCAAAATAACACAACAACATGTCAAAGAATTAAATATCTCAAAAGAACTCACCTGCTGGGCTTGGACCAAAGCCTCAGAAGTGCCTCCATCATTTTCTCCTGATTCCTGAAGCAGGACAGGAGGAGGGACGGTTTTCTTCTTACTGCGCTTAGGAGGTTCCAGTGTTGGTGATGCATTTGGAACGGGCGTTATATCCAGCGGAGCCTTACCATTAGTCTCTGGCTCCACTATCAGATCTGTGGTCTGTGGAGGCTGGGCGTCTGGACCAGAAAACCCCTGTGGGTCAGAAGGCTCCTCCTTGATCACCTGCAGAGATCTGGGTCTGAAAAAGAGAGTTTTATGTGATTAGACATACAGTGGGTATCATAAAATGGTTAAGAGTTAAGTTAAGAGTATACCAGTGCATGAATATCAAATGCATGAATATCAAAGATAATGTGATGACAATTATTTTGTACAAACAATATAAAGGGTTGGTCAGTCAATTTATAGACTGAAAACAATGACAAAAATATGCTTTCCCAGCAAGCATGTGGAGTGTAATATGTACTCTGACCAAAATAAATTGTTGTTGGTCACATTATTGTTATTGGTGAACAACATTAATACAGCAACATTTTCACACAACTTGGTGTAGGTGAGTTAATTCAAACTGTTTTACTTTACTGTTATTTGCAAAAGTTTAATCAAAGTATTTCAGCACAAAGACACCCTGACAGTTTTCCATCTGACACTTACAATTCATCCATGACATTCTCTGACTCAGCTTCTTCCTTTCTCTCTAACTGTTTTTCCTCTTCCTCCTCAACAACCAGTTCAGTCCCTGCCTCCTGATCCTTGTCTCTGTTCGAGCTGTCGCCGCAAGGAGAAACCTGGGCTGCTGGCTCAGATCTGTCTTTGTTCTCAGCACCGCTGCTAACCTTTGCACCAGTAACATTTGCACAAGTTTCAACAGTGTTCTCAAGTCTAGCATCTGACATGGTCATCACCGAGAGGGTATTCAACAACAAATCTGGGGTTGAAAGGGAAGGCTCAGCTTTGACTTCCTGTGGCCCCTTCTTGTCTGAATCAAACCTCCTGTTCTCATGCCTGCCATCTTTGCTGGTTTCCTGATGGATTGTCGTATTTGGGACAGGGCTCTCTTTTCCCTCCATAACTTCAGGGGCAGCTGGAGATTTCTCTGTTTCCACCTGATCAGGCTTCAGCTCCGGCTCTGGTGATGGTGTGGGGCTGGGACTGGGGGCCTCATCTGGAGCAATGTATGCCAGCCGTTTCCTTGTGTGGGGAATGGGCTCTTGCACGGTCACTTCTGGGGACTCCTGCCCCATCTGAAGAATCTTGGCCAGCAGAGCATTCTCCTCCTCCGAAAGCCGGGAGATGTTCTCCGGGGCCGCCTTTTCTTCTTCGCCTGCAGACTCAGACGAAGAGGGAGGCAGGGGCCAGGGTACCACTGAGCTTTTTGGAGAGACGTCTTTCCCTGAAGCAGCCTCCTCTGCCTCCCTGCCCTCCTGGAATGTCTTTTCATCGTGGGCCTCTCGGGCTGTCACAAGCACACTGGCCAAGGGTGTGGTTGCCATGGCAAGGACTGGGGATCTCCTGGACTCTTTCTCTCCTTGATTTACTGTAGCCCCTGTAGATGTGTTCTTGCCCTTTTCACTGCATTGAGTCTCATCTGCTTTAGTGGCTCTATCAGGCAGGAAGACAGATTCTGTCAGGGTTTCTCTCCCCAGGTTTAAAGGGCTTGGTTTGTTCTTTTTGCCTTGTTGGGGTAGAGCTAACCCCCTGGGCTCTCCGGCGGTCTGCGTATCTCTCACAGTCCCACTTGATCCCACCTCTTGGAGTGGTGTTGGCATGGTGATGGTTTTCTGTTTTTCTGCATGAGGAGAAACACTGGCGTTGTCTGCTTCAGGCAGAAGAATGGCTTTTTCTGCAAGAGGCTTGCTCAGGTCAGGTAGATTATGAGAGTTTAAAGAGCTCACGCCGGGCCCTGATCTGATCACAGTCACTGGGTACAGTTCCACAAATGGCTCAGATGATGGAGGCTTACACTCTGTAGGGGAGGCAGTGGGGGTGAGGGAAGTGGGAGGACCAGCCTGTGGTCCTGCAGACACAGGGTTTTCCTCTGGGCTGAGGAACAGAAACACTTGCATTAACCGTGCTGAATTCACCTCGAATCAATCCAAGGTGCATCTAATAGTCAACTAGAGAACTCACTCTGACATGAAAAAAAACCCAAAGATTGCACTTTTGCAGCAGATGTGATTGTCACGATGAAAAGGCTTAAGCACTTAATGGTGCTTAAACAAGTCACTTAAAACAAACTACCTACAATCACTCAACATAAAACTCAAGCTGACAACCTACAAAATGCTTATAAATAAAGTAATCTATGATGAATGTCTTTGCTGACAATGGTACAATGCTACAATGGTATCCAAAGGCCAAAAGAGTGGCACAGTTGCCTTTAATTGCTTTACAAAAGCGTAGACATGATCACACATATACAAAAGTTCACAAGCTGCAAATGCTAGTAAACTACTGCCCCATGCTAGACAGTAATGCAAAGCATTACTAAAATGCATGAAGGTAAATGTTAAGATGTACAGTACTGGGACACTGTTACACTGATATTAATACCACAGACGTATCTGACAAAAATAAGTAAATATTTTATGCTGATATACCATGTGATAAGTATTACACTTGTAACTGAGAACTCCTGCAAACTTATTTACATATATAAATGATTTATAGAGAATGAAAACATTTTGGTATACACAGACCTTCATTAAGTTGTTTTTCATGTATTCAAAAATAACATGATAAAAGTCTGCGAACTGAAACGTTATTCATGAATATTCTTTATGGCTAAAAGTGAAGAGGACATTCTGGAGGAAGTCTTCCTTAGCCTGAGTCAGTCTATGTTCCTCTCTGATGCTTCTATCCTTCTATCCATGCTTCTATGAGAATGTCAATGTGTTTTTAGCATTCTTCTTAACTCTTTGTACAGTTGTTCGATAACCTCTGTTGGTTACCTTGCTTTTTTATTTGAAGACTCACAAACCTATACTGTACTGAGTGATGAGTAACTAGAGAGGGTCCAAACTCCAGGCCCAGCCCCACCCTTAAATACCTATTAATTGTTATAAGCTTCCTTTTGGAAAGCTGAAAAAACCTAATGTTTTTTTTTAATGCAGTCAAAAACAATGCAGTTGAAATCCAAGCAAGGTTAGAAAATCATTCCCAACCACTGCAGCTGTTGAGTGAACGGTCAATGGCATGGCAGGGGCAAACTCAGCAACATGCTGCCACAGCTGCATTCCATGGAGGACATGGTGTCTGCCTTGTGCTCTCTTACCCTCTGTCCATGTACAAGTCCAGCTCCCAAACCGTGCCCATGTCTTCTTGACCTTGAACAAACTCCACTTCATCCAAATTTTCCAGGCTGTCAGTAGAGGGAACATGGGTTACTCTCTGCCACTTCTCTTCCCTCCCTCCCCCTCGTGAAAGATGCTCATCCTTCCTTCTTCTCTCAGTGGTCTCTTCAGAAGCTATTTGACCCAAGTCTGTTGCTGTCAGTGAAGGCTGTGCTTCAGCTTGATCATTGCTCTTCACAGACACTTCTTTTTCTGCTTTTTCTTCTGCTTTAGACAAATCAGTGGTCAGAAGTTCCTCTTTCTTATCACTGGGCCCTGTTATCTTCTTGTCTTCCTTGAGCAGCTCTCCATATCTCTCTTCCTCTGAGGCAGCTTTTCGCAGACTCTCTACCAAACTGATGGAAGGGGGCCTACTGCTGGAGACGAGTTTGGTTTTATGAATGCTCCGCTCCTTGACTACTGATGGCAGCACGTCTGGGGGCTCGAGCCATTCGTCTTCAGACAGAGGATCCTCCAGAGCATCACAGAACTCCTCAGGAGGGAGGATGTCGAGCTCAGTGCTTTCGTGAATGCTTGATCCATCGGCACTGACACGGTCGGGTTCAGAGGGGACATATTGAAGTATGGAGGTCACTGTCTCATAACTGAGGTTGGTTGAGGGGACATTTAAAGCAGAGAAAGAATCAAGCATCTAATAGTGATTGTGGAGAAGTAAATGTAAATTTGAGATTATGTCCTGTATTCAGTATCTCTAATAAAAATGCATGTTACATCTAACCTTAGTGTGTTAATTTAGATTTAATAATAAAATCTAATTTTAATTAATTACAATTTTCTTTATCTTAACTTGTGTTTTTAAGGCATAGAAGCATTTGTCATTCTTCTTCCAACAGAAAAGTCCAAACATGCAGAATCCTCATGACTGCAGAGCTCTTGTTCACTGATCAGACAATCACTTCCATAGCCAATCTGTCAGTTTTCTTTTAAAAGGGTAGTTTGTAGCCATGCTTTAGCACAGACAAACATAGAGAAGCATCGCAGGCATAGCTCTTACCCTTTATACAGGACACCCACTATGGTGCTCATGAACCCTACGGAGGGTTCATCATCCGCCCTGGCAAGGAGATCAGACTCTTCTGATATCTCCTTGGTTGTTTCCCTTGACTCCTCTGTGTCCAGCACCCCCACACACTCTCTGGGAGCTGCCACTTCAGAATCTTTGGCTTTCCAATGGCTAATCTCATCACTGGGTTCAACCTGCTGCTCTAAATCGTCAGATTTAATTCCTAGCTCAGATGAGGTCTTGATGGGTCTGCCTGTGCTATCTGGATTTAATGCCTCAGCTGACAACTCAAAGTAAGAAGCAGTTTGAGAAGTGTTTGGTGGGACACAATCAGTTGATGCTTTGTAGATCACTGTCATCTTGGGTTTCATGTTGTCTGATGTGTCCAAAGTTGAGATGCAAGAAGATGTCTTTTGTGTCTTCTTGTGAGGAGCTGCCACTTGTTCAGGTGTTCTGCCATGGATAGGAAATATAAACTAGAAGGTCTTGGTGGACCAAGGATCTTTTACATGCCCATATCCTCAATAAAACAAGACAATGCATCTCTAAAAGTATCCATACATTAATGGGAATGCTGTAAAGGCATGGTTATATTGATGTATTCTGATAGTTGCTAGTAGCATGCAGTTAGCCACCCAGGTACACAATGAAGAAGGCCAAAAAAAGCCTGATGTCCTGATGTCCAAACTTTATCAGAATGTCACTCCATGCCATGCTATGAGAGGGTTCTTCTGGCCCCTCCTCTACTCACCCCCCTCCTGGCGAAGCACTGGTACCCTCCAGTAAATCTGAGCATGTGCCTTCCAAGTCTTTGGCTCTGTCCTCCAAAGCAGCCCATAGAGGTCTCTCTGTCTCTGTGGGAGTCTCCACTATGTGAAGAGGCCTCAAGTCCTCTGCCTCTGACTCACCACTTTCTGCCTCTACAGGAGAGGGCAGACTAGCACTGGCTGGTAAGAGTCTTTCAAGTGGCAGCTTTACTCTTTTGGTGCTAGTTTCAAGGTCAGGAGGTTGGAATCCAACAGAGGACAAGGTATCTAGTTGACTGGATTTGTGGGATGAGATCTTCAGTTGAGCTGAGGCTGTGGTCATGAGATCTTTCATGTCAACCTCGACTTCTCCCTCTTGGCCAAATGATTGGGCAGGTTTGGATTTAATTGGTCTGAGACGCAATAAAAACACCAATGACACTAGTGTCTAAGCTAATCCACTTACCATTTTTGACTGGGAACAATATTTTAAGTTGTCTGGGTGGTATCAGTTCATGTGTCCAGTGTCCAGTGTCATGTGAAAACATCTCATTATTTTTTTCATGAAATAAGTAATCGAAACCACAACATTAGTGTTAAACAAGAGTACATTCAGATCAAGAGTAACCACCCATTGGATTTTGATGACAAAATTCTGCACTATTGCCATTGCAAAGACATAGCAATAAACAAAATATACTGTAGTGAGGCAAGCATAATCTGCCCCACCTTTCTTACCTGGTTTCTATGATTTCTGGTACAGATGCAGCTGGGACCAAATCTAAATTCTCCTGTTTACCACCAGTTGGCTTGACAGGGACTGCCTCCCTTATTACCAGTGATGGCACAGGTTCCTTACTCTTCTCCTCCAGGGCAGCCCAGAGAGGACGTTCAGCATGGACTATGTCCTGCTTAGTAGCTAGCATGTCCAAATTAACTGCTCCTGTTTTGTCTTTTGTGACCTTTTGCATGGTTATGTCACCTTTAGCAGGTTCTGTGGGCTGCTGTGAACTCTCAGAAGTAGATTCTGAGGCAGAGGGTGGAGGGTCCTGAGGCTTGGGTAAATTGCTGGCATTGGTGTCTTTGTTTTGAGGCTCAGCAGGCTTTGTTTGGGCTGCCTGTCTGGCCAATTCAGGACTCTTTTGGAAACCTTCCACAGTTTTGCTAGTGCCCTGTTTGCCTGCTAGTGGAAGGGGCTCAACAGTAGAGGCCATTTCTCTTAAGCTGTGTGTGTGTGACAAGGACACAGACAATACGGACGAAGAAAGGCATTAGAACATGTACAGTATTGGCCCAGAAATAATATCACAGTGAAATGTTCATGTGGAATACACAGGGGAGGAATGTAATGTGGTAGAAGCATCTGCAATAGCTTCATTCTGTGTAAGAAATGAAACCCTAATTTTGTCTAAATTATATTTTTACGTTTTCCCTGTCTGACCAAAAATCTCAAACAGCGCTCTCTTTCTTTCACAGCAACTATGAGCTTACCTTTCATTATGAATACCATCAGTTGCATTCTTCTGTTCAGTATCTTGTATCACCAGTCCTGGCTTTAGCTCCTGCATGCGTTTGTTCTCATTGGCATTTATGTGTTCCACCACTTTTGAGTCGAACTGGGCTAGAGTGAATCTTTCAGGTACTAGTTTGTAATCACTGTCCTTAGGGCTTTGGCCTTCACTGGGGAGAAATATTTGCTCAACCCATGGAGGCCTTTTTTCTTTTGAGATGTTTGTCTCTGCAGCCTTGTCTGACTGGTTGCTGGAAGCTACTCCGGGCCCAGGGGTGCTAGATTCCTTTGCGGGAGAAACAGCTGAGAGACTTTTCATCTTTTCCTTGTCTTCATCTGATCTGTTGAGGTCAGCATTTGGGTCTACTTGCTCAGGGATCAATTTATCTAGTTTCTTTATTCCCACAGGGATTTCAGTCTCTTTCCTGAGGTCAGGTTTTGCTTTGATATCATTCTGCGTGTTCGGCATTATTGATGGGCTCCCGGCCAGGCCTGGTCTCACTAGTACCTTACTCTCAGTGTCAGACTTTGGCTTAGCCAGTGATGATTTTTCTACAACAACGTGCGTTTTGTCAGGTGATGACACCTTTGTAACAGTTTTATTCAGCTGACAGGGCTTGTCTGTCTCTGCAACTGGCTCCTTGAAGTCAGGCTCTTCTTCTGCCAGTGGTGGCTTCTCTGCCACAAAGACCTCTGTGGTGGGGATTTGGATATTTTTGTTGGCGGGGGTAGTCAAGGCTGCCACAGACTGGTCAGACACAGAGAAGGGCGAGGGGGGAGGGAGGTCAGCCGTGATCGTCTTGGGTCCTTGGTCTTCAGCTGCTGCCAGGCAAGCTCCTTGCCCAAGGCTGAGGGACAAACATACTTGGGGTCAGAGTTCATGGAACACATGTGAGTAGGCGTGGTTGGGCAGGCAGGCAGGTGGGCAGATGTACCGGGGTACTTGCAAGCTTGTCAGCGGAAGCGTACAACGACGGAAACATCATGCCAAATTAAGAGACTTGTCATGCCAGGGTTAGTGATTTGAAAATAGAAGTCAGTGGGCAACAGCTGCAGTAAGCATTGTGAGTTGAGGGTTTGAAGTAGGGTGGTCACACAGTCTAAAAGTATGTTAGCAGCACTGGTCTACAGTCCCTCATTTAGAGCTTTTGTAAGCCTCTGAAGTTTAAGTTGACGGCATCCATGCACTCTTCCCCACTTGCCTATTGTGTAACAGTGAGCCAAACTAAACCTGTTTACAAACTAGGATGTCATTCCAGGGCATGTATCACATGACCATTAGGGAATTGTTTCAGCCATACATTTATCCCTTTGGCTCAGAGGCTTTTCTCTGAGAGAAATCCCATTGACTTTCTTAAAATTGTCTACTGTCTTAATTACAGTGTTCTTAATACTCAACTAATACATTCAACAAAACTCACCTGTGCAAAATATTCAGTTTTAACAACATCTCAGCTCGTTTCAGCAAACAAACCATAAAATCCTGAATGAAGATCTGTCAGCACAGCAAGACTTACTCTTTGGTTTTGTCAATGGTGACACGCGCGTGCACAGACGGCATCCCTCTCTTCTCCTGGTCAGCGCTGGGGGGAGACAGTGAGGATGAAGAGTGCTGTTTAGCGATGCTTATGCTGCCAATGGAGCGAGGGGAGCGATGAGACTCATCTCCGCGGCTCAAAGTAATAGGCTTGCCTTCCGACCCCTGACCTCCAGGCTTTAACCATGAGTCAGAGCCGTTGGAGTCTGGCAATGACAGAACACAGATTAGCACAAACTCTATGATTCTCTTAATGGGAAGGGATTTATATGCTACATTTAGGAAACGTGGCCCTGATTCAGTATTAATGCACTTCACAATCAATCAATTCTGGAGATGTAGCTCTCTCTTATGACACTGTGACAAAATAATACATCCCAACACAAACTCTACCTAAACATAAACAGAGGCAGTCTGTGGACTGCTTGTTTGAATAATTACACAAATAAAAAACACAAAAAACACATTTCTTAAATTAATTGAGTCAACAAAATAAAAAACTCACCACATGTTGGAGAACCTGGCTGTTCTTCCTCTTTCAGTGTGCTGAGTTCCCTGTGCATCTCTAAAAAAAAATCAAAAACACACATTCCCCTCACACTCTGAGCTTTGATTTATAGGACATTTGAATGCATAGATGAGTCAATGTGCTGAGATTCAGTTAGGTTCATTACTATGGTGGAGGATCTGTATTTGTGGGCACTTAAAGTAACTTAGCACTAACATAACGTCCTAAACAGTGAATAGGTGATATGATTGTGGCTCTGCAAATAAGCCATAATCTCTAAACACCACCTTGTTTTGTGACTTGTAGAGTAACATAGATAGGAGAGCAATCACACCCTGGTTGTAAACAGAAGTTCAGAAGCAGAGGAAACATGCAGAAGAAATTATTGGGGCTCACTCAGGGAACTACTTAGGCTGTGCCTTGGCCATGTCTATTATTTTTCTGTGTTGAAATGCTATTCATTTATTTTTCACATATTAAGGAAGGGTGAATGTTTAGCTATAGCAGAGAAATGATTACAATGAAAAAGGAGTGTTAATGACATAATAGTGGCTTATTATGGTTGTATCAAGCTCCTAAACATCCCAAAGGTTAGTTAATTGTTGGGTATATCCACAATCAGTTGCATCAATGTAGAATAGCTACTTTAAACCATCCTTCAAGGCTCTCACAGCCATGCAAGGCCTCATTCTGAGAAATAGATTTCAGTCTTGATGCTTGCATGTTATAAACTGTAGGATTGCAAGTATAAAATGGACATATAAGGTTTGTATGCAATCCAAGCACATGTGAAAAAACACCACAACAAGAATGCTGTTATTTACTACAACTAAAAGCTACTGCTAATCTATACTGCTACAGCTACTGTGCACAACTACTGCTGTTACAACAACTAATAGTACTAGTACTAGTACTACTACTACTACTACTACTGCTACAGACTGAATATGCATCAGCCACCTAGGAGGAGCCCAGCTGCAGAATTACCTGACTGGCCAAGTCTGGACTGAGTGGAGGAGGAGGAAGAGGAGGAGATGGCAGCAGCAGCAGAAGCAGAGGCAGATGCAGCAGGAGCATGAGCAGGTGGAGCAGTGAACGTAGCAGGAGGCGAGACAGGCAACTCTAGCAAGTGAGCAGAGGCTGGGGCAGACTGGGTGGCAGAGACGGGCATGGGACCCAAGGGGGGAGCAAGTGAGGAGGCAAGAGCGGGTACAGGAGACACAGAGGAGAGGTCTGTGGAGGTCAGCGAGGGGGAGCGAGGGGAGAGCGAGAGCAGAGAGGAGGCAGGAGAAGCAGAGGGAGAGGAGGAGGAGGAAGAGGGGTCACAGAGAGCCTCCAGGTTGGGGCTGGTTAGTAAGGGGACCGGCGCCACCGGGTCAGAGAAAGGGGGGCAGAAGAAGGAGGGGGGGAGGCCAGGGCTGGGACCCTGTCCTAGGAGAGGGGCGCAAGTGGGGGTACTGCTCGCCTTCCGCTCACTCGGTGTGACCAGCACTGAATGGATGGCTGGGTTGGGGAGGGAGAGAGAGACAGAATACATCAGAAGAAAAAGAAAGAGAGAGAAAGAGAGAGAGAGAGAAATAAATGGAATAAGTAACTTAGTGAGAGTGATGTTAGGTTGCCTAAGATGTACAGTGACATATATAAGATCACATAGACATATAGTACAAAAGTGCTCATATGCAACAATGTTAAAGTGGGTTGGGTTCAGGACAAGTAACGTCTCCCTTAATTATACTACAGTAAAAGTCATTAAAATGACCTGAAACACTGTGCTTAGCTGTTGACCAGCTGTTATATAATTTACTAAAAATGAGTTACCACCTGAAAACAAATATTTGTAATAGTCATGAACTGTTTCCTCTCACTGTTGGCCTGTAAAAAGTCCCTCATTAGCTGTTATTTTCATCTCCCCTTGTAAAAAAAAGAGCCTGTTTTAAGTGGGTCTAAGTAGTAGCCTGGCCCTGTATTCATACCTGGCTCAGGGCCAGTGGAGAGGATCTTCAGGAGGGTGGGGGCTTTCTCAGAGAGGGCGGCCAGGGAGACGGTCCGCTCCGACAGAGGGGTGTCAGACGGGGGTGGAGGGCAGAGGGAAGGGGAGGAGGGGCGCTGGGCAGGGACTATTTTGGGCTGGAAGATTTTTGAGCGAGCTGGCGCAAGTGATATGACGGGTATCAAAGAGAGGGAATAAGACAAAAAAAGAAAGAAAGAGAAGAAAAGGGAGCAGGAAAAGTATACTCTAAGAGCAGGAAGTGGGAAACAGGATTCATCATAATACTTTCATGCTTTTTATTTTGTAATGAATTAATAGCACTAGCTGTGATCTAGATCATATGTTCATTAAACACTCTTTAGGCAAGGCAATTTCTTTTTTTAACTTTGATAAAAATGTAACAAAAACACATTTTTTGTGTTCACCCCAAATGTACCTTTAGAGAAAGCAGCAGCAGGAAGAGAGGGAGGATGAGAGGGAGGAAGTGAGGAGGACTTAGCGAGAGAGGAGGTGCAGGGTCTGATCTGAGGATAGTCGGGGGCCACAGCAGTGGCCCCAACAGGGGCCTCAGAGCCCAGAGCAGGGACTGTCTGAGGCTTTGGAGGCATCCGTGGAAAAGAGACAGGGACTGAGAGAGAGAGAGAGAGAAGACAGACAAGCCTGAGTAAAGAGGCAGATCCAGGAAGAGTGAAGCGCTATTTATAGAATGCTGTTTATATGACGAGGAGGAAGAAAAAAAGGGACCAAAGCATGAATTTGGGAGGGCTATGACATGAGTGAGTAATCTAGAAAGAATCTAGAAACGGGTCCCCGTTGTTCTTCAACTAAGGGAATGATGCCTTATTTGGACGATAACAGCTTTCAGCAATGTTTACTAATTTCCTCAACCCAATTTAACTCATCTCCCTCGTCCCTCATCTGTCTCTCTTGAATCAGACTGGCTGGCCGTCTGAAGTCTGGACCTACACCTATGACAGTCTAGCTGCAGGTACCTGTGCCAGACGAGGGTTGGAAGATTTTAGGCAGCGGCGGGGGCTGAGCCCCAAAAGCAGTCGTGGTGGAGTGGGAGTCAGGGGAAGGGCGTGCTGACTGCCCAGGAGGGTTGAGTGGGCGTGGAGGTCTGCCACGGGTGGCAGAGATGGCACGGGGTGAAGGCGGGGCGGGCAGGGGAGGCCGTGATGGAGTGTCTGGGTTAGTTAATGTGCCAGGGAGACGAGAAGGGGCACCGCGGCCAACCCTCTCTCTCTCATTGGCTAAAACATGGAGAGGATGTGAGGTAGGAGAAGTAGGCACAAGGAAAAAAAGAGAGAGAGAGAAAGAGAGAGCATTAGAGGTAGGAGATATAGACACAAGGAAATAGAGAGAGAGGGAGAGAGAGAGAGAGAGCATGAGAGATAGGAAATATAGACACAAGGAAATAGAGAGAGAGAGGGAGAGGGAGGGAGAGAGAGAGAGGAAGACAAGGAAATAGAGAGAGAGAGAGAAAGGGGGAGAGAGAGCATGAGATGTAGGAGATAAAGAGACAAATAAGAAAAGTGTGTGACAGAGAAAAGAGACAGAGACAGAGAATAGAGAAAGCATGGAAGGAGTGTCAAGGAAGGAGAGAGAAAAAAACAGAACAGGAGAGGAAAAAACAAACATGGAGGACAAAAAAAGAGAAGTTGAGACATAAAGAGTAAATGTCAATGGAGAAGGAAACAGAGTATTTATGTAAGAAAAATTACATAAATGAATCAGATATAAAGAGATATTGGGTAAGGAACAGTTAAGGTTGAAATGAATACTGTGATTCTGAAACACTTCAATGGGCCCTTACACTTACAGTATATCTGATTCAGACTACAGATGAAAATGATGACTGAAGACCCAGACTGAAAATGATGCCTGAGATACCACACACTATTTATTTAACAGCAGAAAATAAATAAATACTAACAACTTGGTAGACATACACTACAAATCTCAGGACATTATTTCCCTAATGTGGAGAGATGTGACATATTAAACTTCATGGAGCCAGAGTACCTATTGGGAGAGGCTTTACAAAAGCCGCTTTCTTTTCTTGGCTATGCACTGGGCATACAGGTGGAGGATGTGCTAGAGCCATAAAGAGAAAGATGAAAAGTGAAGAAGACACAAAAGAAGAATGGAGATAAAAAACGATAAGAAAAGCAACAAGAAAAGAAAGGGCCAAAGTGGAAAATTCCAGAAAAGCCAGCAGTGAATATTGTTATATACACTTTATGTGACAGGCCTTTGTGTGTGTGTGTGGCCAAAGAGTAAGGTGAGGTAAACAAGAGTATGCTTTTGTGATATGGCTCGCTATAAGATACCTGCGCTGCTAATGGTAGGTCCAGTGCTAGCTCTCTTGTCCTCGTCCTCATCGCTCTCATTGAAGTCATCCAGGTTGCCGATGTCTGAGGGCTTGACGCTCATCAGACTGGCCAGACTCTGCATGTCATCATCACTGGACAAAGACCAGGTCACAACTCAGTTATGGGTTATGGAATGAGCCCTGTCATTCACTCTTGGCATTTAAAAGCAGCAATTATTGTTTGGAACTGGAAAAATGTGTAGTACATAAGCAGTTTGGTGTAAGCACGTCATTACACAACAAGCACAGGCTGAGTTACTGAGAATTAACTCCTGTACATGTATATACAGCTGGAAACTTTCAACCACAAATGAGGAACACATTAATCCCCTTAGAAGCAAAATCAAACTTGGAGAGATCTCTTTTTTCTTCTGGGCACAACTATGGTCCTGACATGCAATTCGTTTAGCCACCGAGGCCCTTAAGGTAAAATGATATGAACAATCCTTATAGACCAGCCTGAAACACTGCTTCTCTTTGCTTCACTTTGCTTTGTTCTGGTTGCACTGGCCTGGCGCCTGCCATGGGATCTAGCCTTGAGGTGAAGAACGACAGTTGGACTCACGTGGCTTTGCCCTCTCGGAGGAAGACGCAGGACAGCGAGAGCTTCAGCGTGGCCTCCACCACCTTCACCGACAGCGGCTTCAGCTTCAGCGTCAGGTCCGTCTGCGTCAGAGTCGGGCTGGCAAAACGCTTCAGGTTGAGGTCGGCTGAGGCCAGCACCTTTCGGTGGCCCTTGGACTCCTGTAAGGGAGAGGGATTGAATAAAGGACAGATTCATGGATATCGCTAGAGGCAAAAACTACAGTATACATAGATTGATGACTGCTATATGTTTGCTTGATGTGTTTGCATAGATGAAAGGTCACTTTCATTTTGTGCAACAACACCAATTATAAATGTCTTTATGTTACAATCTGCCATGTGGTCATCTGTAATTGCTCAATAATTGGTCTATGATCAGAAAAACAATCATAGTCAGGGCTTCAAAATGTTATAGTTATCAAGGTGTTATCAATCAAGCTGTTATTTAACACTCATCGCAAATACTAGCACCTGGTGTATTATGTAACTGTTATTATTGTTCTCACTATCCAGCAATGAAGCAAAGGAATTTTTTCTTTTGGACAGAACTTAACTCACATTCTCAAGGACAAACGTCCAGTCCTTGTCTTCAAACTCATCTGCATGAGGGTCCTAAAAAAAACAGAAAAAAGAAAAACATAAAATTTTTTCAAATAACATCACCACAAAAATAGGACTGTTATACAGTGCCTCTCCTCTCCTGTGTGAGCAGCTTAACACAACAGATATCCTATCTCAAGACAGCATACCTTGAATAGGGTCACAGTGATGTCCACATTTTCAGGGACAGGCCAGACCACCATGCCCCTGTATGGGTTCTTGATGCCTGGCTGCCAGCCATGAAGCTATGAGGTCAATATAAGAAAATGTAAGCCAGACAGTGTAAGACAAGAGAAAGATGCTCACAACACTCAATGTACCATAATCAGGTGGTAATTGGTGTGGCTATTGGTGTGCTTTCAATTGCATATGGGCAGTATTGGTTATCTTTCTGATTCACGGAAAAGTTTGTGTCAATGAGTCAACAGTACATGTTCAGAATGTTAATACATAACTGACATAGTATTGAAACTGACATAGTCTATTTAAATCATGACATTTTGTTTCCAGCCTCTCAGCAGGGGTCTGAATACCTTGGAGCAGATCCGTCTGTTCCTTCTGGTCCACACAACACGCAGTTTGTCTGGTTGCCTGCAGGTGAAAATCATAACACATGCAGCATGTGTTATGAATAAGCACTGTTTTGTTTTATTTATCTCAAATAACACTTATTGTACAATATCGCTGTAGAATGGAGACTCATAATTTCTGTGACTGTGGGATTTGTTTGTCTGATTCCTATAGCAAACCTTCAGACATCCAAAGCTCAGTGGCCATAGTGTCAGGCCATCACAACAATACTGAAACGTCCTCCTTCATGAAACTATTTCCTGTTCATGCACCAACAATGCAACAGTCACTTGGCAAGAGTATTTACAAGATATTCAAATCAGCTCAAAGCACATTGGTTCTGATGATGGAGGCTCAGGTCATGCAAATTAACGATGAAATCACCACTTATGACGCATTTAATTTACCTTTAAAAACACACTACTCAATCAGATCACATTGAATAATGGTCTCTGACACCACTCTCTCTCCTGAAGCAACAGCTAAGAGAGAGTGACTTGAAAAAGACCAAATGGTTTCGAACTGAAAAAGCAGAAGTGAACAAAATACTGCTCTTAAAGCGCTTACACAATCATGGAACTGACCAGAGCATGAATCCTGAGCAAGCAATTTCACTAACGCTAACACTGGTTTTAACAATTGATCTTCTCTCCTATCATTGAAGTGGAAAGCCATTGTCAATACACCAATACAGCAAGTTGCCTATTGTACTAGTCATTCAAAAATTCATTGAATGTGCATATTCTTGTTATGTAGGCTATAACATCAAACCATGAAATGAAACTGGGTGAGTGGTTCACAAAAATAATATTGTGGCTGCACCAGAATAAACTCAGTCCAATATGCTGCAGAATTTTCAATATTAAACCATTCATCTGCTCAGTCACATTGGTCAGATTATGTGAGGCACAGGCCTGGCAGTTTTTCTATTCATTTATAATGGGAACATAACAACCCAAATCTACAAAGATAAACCCACAGCTTGTTGGCCACGTGATTAAAAATTTTCAGGAAGACACTCAAACAACCTGAGAAAGAAACTGTATGAAAGATAGACAGTTTTACAAACACACACACACAAACTCCTAATATCAAGAAAGAGTAGCTGTGGCCGACGGCTTGAATGATAGGCCCAGTGTTTAAGCGATGCAAACAAGTCTGTGTCTGAGAGATATCATTCAGGACGTAGCCTAGCCCTTCACCAACAGTATTCTGGACATACGTAGGTGCACTAAAAGGCAGTCTGGTTCACTGCTGTGTCTGCAGCATAAGTTGACAGGAGTTTAAACAGAAGTGAGTGTGCACGCAAGATATTACCACAGGCATCTATAATAATATGGTGTGTCTGGGTTAGGTCAGTCCTAGGTTAATGATGACAAAAACTACATTTTTTACTCAATGATCATATAAATAAAGATATAAATATATGCTTAAATGTGCTTTGAGAATTCTGTTGACCACATGTCTGACATATTGTTACTGCTAACCTAACAAAAATATACAGCTCATAAAAATTAACTGTACATCTGATTGCAACCCTAAAAGTAATTACTGTAGGCCAACACAAACACTATGTATTACCACATTACTCTTTGTCAAAAGTATTTTCCTCCTTTCTGGAGACACAAAGGGGCTTTTCCATTGCACTGAGCTCAAATCAAAGAGAGTCGTGTACCTATGCCAGGGTCGGCTCCTGACCTCTATGCCTGCTTAAGAATGGCAGGAAACACAGACACACAGCAAGTGACGGTGCTGTTTTTCACTATTTGAGGGTGTGGGTCTCTTGAGAAATACTTAGCACTTAACACTTAGCCTGTTCCCATTGTTGTTCACAGGGAAATATCAATGACTAGACGGAGACAAACAACAAAAACACTTCAGTGTTCATACTTAGACAATCTATTGTTTTCCACATTTAAGTATGTGTGCACACACACTCTCATGTCTGACACCGTCATATTCCCGATGGCTAAGTAATCTCCCCCATAACTAGGCTACTCTAGCGTTTCTGTTTTGCCATGATCACCCGCATGCAAACACCACCTGCTCCAACCATACACATAGAAAAGATCTACAGCTTACGTCAGCCCCACTTGCACTTGACATACATGTCAGCTTTGTCCCAACATAAGGTGACCAGGTAATCAAGCCTAAATACTAATAAAGGGAATGAGGTCATTATACCAAGTTTTGGGTGGGAGACCACAGTTGCAACAGAGTATGTGACAACCCAATAACTAGTTCCTGTAATGAAGGGAGTCATAAGAGCTGGGAAGGTTTACATGTGGTCAAAGTGACTTGTGCTCTTCTGGACATTAAAAACATTGTTTTAGTTGTCAGTAAAGATACAGTTTCTCTCCAACTGTCACCTAGCAATCAAGTTAAAAGTTTAGTTTCATGCATCAGAAATAATTGAGCTAGGAAATTTCTGGAATATTTGATTCGTCTTCTCAACACGCTCCCTCCGGCTGATCACACTCTAAAAGGGGGAAGCACGTTTGTCACATCAGAACATGTGACACACCCCCCAAAGCATGTAACTTGGTTTTCTTGGCTCCACACAGTTTGGGGTGGTGAGAAGATATTTGTGTTACTAGAACATATGACATAGCGGGGCTGTAGGAAATAACTCAAGGAACAGTCATCGGGAACGAGATGGTAGAGGCAGGCCCTGGGGACGAGCCAAGTCAACGCCAGCTCTGTCTCGGGTTGCAGACTGGTAATAGCAACAGCATGGGCAGTCAGAGGAAAGGGCATGTGGGGTGGATGTCGGGTCGGCTTCATCCAGATAAAATGGGCCGATGAACTGGGTGAGTGGCAGAAGCATTTGGGTCTGCATCTCACTATTTGGAAGCCCTCTGTGTGCAACACACATGTGGGCACACACACAGAGAAAGAGAGAGAGAGAGAGAGAGAGAGAGAGAGAGAGTTGCCACTGGGAACTCCAGATCATGAAGGCATGACCCAGATCATAAACGGTCTGCTGCGTCATACTTCAGCTGTTGTAAGTCATGAGCACACGCCTTTAATTTAGTGGTAGGCTAATCTGACTGACAGAAGTCTTTTCCCATGTCTAATGATGCCTAATATCTAGGCTACCAGACTTCACCAGGATCCTGATTACTACACATCTATTGGTATATGTGTGAATGTGAAGAAGTTGAACATTCATCCCTAAATAAGCCAAAAAAAGAAGGGTAAACATTCCTAGCTGACATCTCTAAATTGCATGTCCAGAATAAAAAATATATTTTAATGAAAAGAGGACAGATAACGTGTAAGATGAAATTGCACTTTTGAACTGTCTAGTGTGTTGTAATGATAACACATGGAACAACAACCTGACAAAACTCTCCATGATAACCATGATTAGTGTGACATAATTCCTGACTGGAAGAACAGACAGTTCTTTGAAGCCCACCCTCCCTAATTTTACAAAACTGTTTCGTAAGTTAGGGTAAAATTATTTTTGTCCAAAAAAGAACTATTCTGAATCAAAGCAACACAGGAAATTGCACAAGAAAAAAGACACTTTTTGCTTTGACCTTAAAGAGACATAGCCCCACATAGCCCCAACTAATTCAATAATTACCCCAACTGGCTTGTACTTAACAAAAAAACAACAAATATTGCCTGTAATCTGCCTCAGCCTATGATGAGAATGGTTCACTGTAACAGGGATGGGTGAGGCAAAACATGTAACATAATTACTTTAAACTCCAGAAGTAATTATTCTCCTTAGAGATTTAGTAAATATTCCCCTTAGAGATTTAGGCCCTACCTCCAATATAGCCTCATGAAGAGTGGCTTTGAAGCTTCATCACATCAGTCTGCCTGTCTACAGGCAGTCTGATAAAAGAACTAATTCTCAGTCTGTTTTGATCAGTGAAGACATGGCTATTTCATCTGTGAGCACTGACCTCTGACGTAAAAAAAGTGATTGATGACCTTAGCACGAAACTGCTTCAAACTGCTCAAAAGGTGTGATCGGTAGAGTCCTTGTAAAATAGGGTGATTTTCAATCACTGTACCATTGACACCTTTCGAGCACACTTTGAAGCAGTCTTGAGCTAAGGTCATCATCATCATCTCCAAGTTACAACCAAATCAGACTACGAATTGAGTATGGTGAATTAAACGAATTCACGAATAGGAATTGAACTACCTAGTGAATTGGCTGAAAAGATGACACGGAAGTGCGATGTTCATGTACTAACTTGGGTAACGGGCTACCTCGCGTTATTCCCAGGTGGGTCAAAAACGGTAACCTACTCCTTGAAGCTTGTTCTGTTCCACTATTCCACCACAAAATCTGCATTTACCTTGACTCTAAGACGCACGACAGCCTAGCCTACATAATAATACATTTGTAGAGAACGGGACATTTCACGCTGAGTAACGTTAAGTTGCACAGAGGGACCATGCATTTAACTTAGGTACTTACCATTTTTTTGTACATTCCAAAACAAGCTCTTGATAAGACGCGACAAACTGAAATTTGGTGGCTTTTTTGCCGTGACGCTGTAATCTTTTCCACACAGAAGTCATCGTTTATTTACAAGGGGAAACGAGGGGCATGAAACACTTAAGCGCTTCCCTCAATGCAAGTGAACACACAAACAGCGGCTGGGAGGAAGAAAAGTCTTGCGTCAATGTCTTCGAGCAACTTCTTATGAAGTGTCCTATAAAAATAGCCTATAGTCAAAACTTCCAAAAAGTAAAGAGTCAACAGTAAAGTTCCACAAAACTGTCGCCATCGCCATCAAGTCCTATGTACGGAAACAACGGTATCGGTTTGAAGAAGAGACACTGAGTCTGCTTTGACGTTCAACATGTGAGCGTCTTTAATAATTGCAATTGTCTGAAAAACATCAAATTGTAAGCACCGCCTGTCTTAATGGGTAAATGTGATCCCGCCAGTAAATCCAAAGTTGTAACGAAGCGAAAATAAAAGTTGAGCCATTCTATCTAAACGAACGAGCACTCCTTGTGTACAAACACTACTGAGCATGTCATTATTTCCTACGTCCGTGCGTACTTCTGGATGGAAAGTGTGTTTTAACAGGGGGAGAGGCATTCTAAACGTCAGTGATGAGGCAGAGTAGGCTCACGCTGGAGCAGTTGTCGCGCTATCTAGCCTAAATGTAATCGGAAGTGCAAACAAACTAGACTTTGTATTGGGTTCGTAGTACAGTGCATTAGTCAGTTACCTCACCCTTCATGTGTATGTAGCATATAGTCCACAACATAAACCTCTGACGTGTTTCTCACTGCTTTTAAATGCTGGTTCATATTCCAAATAGGTCAATTGATATGAATAATAATAATAATAATAATAATAATAATAACAATCATCATCATCATAATAATCACAATAATCATAATAACCATAATAATACAATAAAAAAGGCAAATATGTTGTAAGAACAAAATGTGACATTCATGTTATTTCTTGTCTACACCACACCCCAAGTGATGAGTCGGCAATTCATCTGTTTTGTCCAGGCTGCCAAATCTGCCCTCAGGTGTTGTGTAGGCCTAGACAGGAGAACATGGCGTCACCATGACCACTTAGACATTACTCATTCTGCATATGGCCCAATAAAAGTTAACTGTTTCACAAGAAGAAAACATATTTTTTTCAGTCTGACCATTGGATTGGTAATACCTTACGGTAGAAACGGAGTAAGGCCTTTTTTGGGCCACATTGAAACTATTTTTAGGGTAGGAAGACAGAAAGGATAGACAGAGGCAGCTGAGCCACGAGGGGTATATTTGGGTTTGGAGTGATAGCTGGAATGGTGAGGGTGGTGGAGCGACAAACTCACGATCTGGGCTCTGACCTAGAATCTGGACCAAGTGTGCTTTGCTTTTTTGTACCTCTCTGTTGATCCCTCCTGAAAACTGCTCTCACTCCTATTGTTTGTGTTAAGACATTATCTTCACTGGCCTATCACGAGTGTTATTTAAGCATTTCAACAAATGAATGACAAAAGGTAAACTAAAGCTTAAAGAGGTTTTCACATTGCAATCCTCCTCTGCATCTGACTTAGTTATTCCTGTCTATTATGGGAACACTTTGGAGCTTGTGGTTTCTACAGGACTTGAGGCAGAGTTTCCAAACCCTGCCCTAACTCTGTGTGTGTGTGTGTGTGCGTGTGTGTGTAAACATGCGTGTGCAAGTTTTTGTGTGTGTATTATAATACTTCGGTGGAAGTCAAAATCATGACAGAACCAGTCAGTATCCCTGACTCATTGAAGGTAGGACAGCGTACCTTTATGCCCTGGCTATGAGACAATGTTTAAGAGTTTGTGCGAAAACCTAGAGCACATCAATCTGTCTCGAAATCCTAAACAAAAACTCTCTAGCCACTGGCCTGTGGCATTTCATTTTTTTGTAATGTGACAAACCTTAAGAGAAAATTATTTCTAATTATTTCTTATTATGTCTTATTATGTTAACAGGCCTGCTGTTACTATGGTTAATCTAATACTAGGTACTGTGTATACTGTAGTAACACAGACACACAGCTCTAACAACATTTACCTAAAAAGAAACTCATAGCCTCGAAACAACATCCACTGCATCTTTTTATAGGATCATATGGTCAACTGTAAGAATGCCAGACACTCCCTCTATGTATTCCCAGTTAATCAAATGCTCTGACATCACCTGTGGAATGGGCAGGGCTGTATAAACCCCATCCAATCACTCTATGAGTGGGTCCTGGCATAGGTGACCTAGGAAAATCATCTAGGGTGACAAAATTCAGGGGGGCATCTCAATGCATTTCTTTATATTTTTTTTCTTCATTTTTTACTTGTATTTCTAGAAAAGAGGGGGCATATGTAGGTATCAAGCTCTGAACAATGACTATCAAAAGATGAACAAGAAGTGTTTTTTCAGACATGGGTGGTCTGAAGAAGAGGATTGGCCCTTTTTGATTGTTGATTGCTTGTACTGTTTTTAGTTTTCAAAGATTTAATATGCTTCCTTTAAATCCTACTGATATTACTGGACACAGATATAGTAGTGGAGAGTAATTATATGTATTGCCGGTCGATGACAAAGAGAATAACAATGGGGCAATTCCATGTAAACTGTCACGTCCATAACGGCAACGAAATGCCATGGTATTCCTGCGATGCTAATGATGTGAAAAATTTCTCATAATTTGTTCCACAATTTTGCTCATATTTTATGTTATGTTATGTTATTATTCACACCATGGCATTGTGTTGGTGTTATGGATGTGACAGTTTTGTATGGATTTGTTCGATGGAAGAAAACAACTGAAGAGGACTATTTTCTACCCACAGGTTGAGATGATATTCTGATTAGTTATGAGAATCTTGTTTCTTAAGGCCTAAATTACAATTCCCCTGTCTGCACCCAAGCTCCACCCCCCCCCCCCCCCCCCACACACACACACACTATTTACAAGCATTGTGTTGGTTTTGATTGATGTGTGAGGCAGGGGGTTTAGTGCACATCCAGACTTCCTGTCAGCTTAGAGGTCCCAGGGCCCCCACTTCCTGTTTTGCTCTTCTTGCTTGGATATCCTCACCTGACAATGACAAATGTGAAGAGCAAACAGGACAACTAGCCAACAGTGCCAGTAAGAATGCAGTTTTTTTTACATTCTGTCAGTTAGCATGTGATTCTATCCATGTATCTATCTATCTATCTATCTATCTATCTATCTATCTAATGCAGTTACATAGTACTGTCGAGCCTCAGGATGTTATGGGCGTTTTGTTGTCTCTTTGTAAACTCTTGTGTGGTGCTCTGCAGGATACTCACACTGAGAACCCCAAATCTATTTTTATCATCAGACTGGGGGCTCACAGTCACCAGAGACACCAAACAGGTGCCCTGCTTAAACTTAGTCCCTGTCGGCTTTGTCATGCTAACTCTTGCTTCCAATAATTCTGGCTGTAATAAGGGCACAATGAGAGTCCCAACAACCCCCACCCACTCCCCCCTGGATAGAGCACACAACATTGCCTAATAAGCTCATGTAAGGCTGGAACGAGCTGTTTATACTGGCAAAATCCATGAGAGGAGGGTGAGACATCACAGAATGGGCGCAGGCCCAAACTTTCAGTGGAGTGTGAGTTTAGACAGAGACAGGGGCTGCAGAACTTCTGCTACTGAAAAATACCTTACCTGACACAGAATATCTACACAAGTGGGATAACAGTAATAATTATTTAAATTATGAAGCACAAAAATGGGAGATTTTCACCATTATGTGGAATCAGGTCTCTTGCTTACAGAAGTAAAACTTTACAAGAACTCTTACTAGCTGATCCCAGATTAGTTAGATTTATTAACTGTAAGTTCTGAATTAGGAAAGATAAAGTTTCATAATAACTGAATATCACTGGCCATTGAACTATGTAAAATTATCGCCCCCTATTGGCCCAAGGATAGGTTAAAACAGTTAAAAGAACCTCTCTGTAAGACAACTCTGTAAGTCAGAAAATAAGACTAATAAGAATAAGAATTTCCCTTTTGTCTATTTTCTTCAAATCCCAACCCACATCAACAAACCAACATACCACAATCTTGTTTAGAATAAAAAGTGTTGTATGCATTCACATATTCACAATACAATCATATGTATGAACACATTATGGAATAAAACCCAACATTCAATTTGATATAAAAGGCAAAATATGTAACATGGTTCTACAAGTGTGGATGAGAGCTTACATTGTACATATACAATCTCCATTTATAAAGTGAATACAAAGTAAGATTAAAATACTGTATATATTATGGATATCTTGACCTCTACATCTGTTTGGGGTAAAGGCAAAACTTGGATCACCTTTTCCTCTTTTCGTCACCATTTCCTTTTTCCTGCTTTTCTTCCTCATCCGGTATTTCAGGCTTCAGTGGAGGACAACAGAAGCTACATTTCCTTCATTTTAGGATCCTGTGCAATGAATGAACTTTCATGCATAGGCCAAGAGTAAACATAATATAGGCCACTAAATCCAAAATAAAGCAGCTTTTGCCTGGAAAAGTTACCTGTGTTAAGGGTTTGGTGTTAAGAAATTGGCAAATCTATATGGGAATATGGAATGAGTCTTTTATCCACTGGTCACGGGAGTTCTGGGCTGGTTGGGGCAAAGCGGATCGAGGAGCATCCTGAGGTTCTCTTCCTCCTTCAGCCCCCTCTTCTTCCTCTTCTTCTTCATCATCTGAATAACCATTTTCAGTGGTGAATGAGCTCTCAGACAGCAAAGAGGATGAGATGTCTTGGAAGGCACCCTTGTACTCCTGAATGGACTCATAGAGTGACCACAGTTGGCAGAGCAAAGACATATCTAACTGCCTTAAGCCCACCTAAGAAAAATGGGAGAGTATATTAGGCTATAGGCCTAATTATGATGATAATCAAGTGTAGTGGTAGGCTATAGCTTTCAAAAATCTACAGGCAACTGTGCCAGTATAGTATAATATGGTAAGTATTAACAGAAAGACTCATATTTACCAAGGAAGTTCTTATAACTAGCTATAGCTAAAAGGCCTAAAGAGGCAAACTTTGTTAGGGCTGTTTCTATTACCATCTCTTTCCGCAGCATAGCCAATGCTCCATCCAGGCTTGCAGGTTTGCTTCGACCAAGGGAGTCGCTCACCCGGGACTTGCTGATGTCGGCCTGTATGCGAGTCCTCTTACTGTACACTTTCTCTATGTCCCGCCATGAGCCGCCACTAGAGTTGAGGATACCGCTCAGCCCCTTCGGCAGAGGGGGCAATCCCTCTATAGAACAGACGCTTCCTGCTGGACATTCTGGTGGACTGGACTGGAAACCGTTCATTTTCAAGGCTACATAAAAGACTGTTTAAATAACAGTGCACACAGTGAATTAGTATTCTTCAGCAACTCAATAGGATTGGCGGTCTGTTAATAATCGATACAATAGCATATGCAAATAGGCTATAAAACAATGCTGCTGTCTAGTCTACCGTATGGTTTAATACAGCACTGAACTGCAGCACCTACTGTAGTGTTGACAAGGCTACATTGTGTCAAGGAAGTGACACTGTCCTGGAAATCATCGTTGTTGTGCTCTGACAGACAGGAGCTATACTGCTCAACAAAAGAATGACCTTACTTGTAGAATACAATTTAGTAGCCTATGACTATATCGGATGGAATGCAGTTAGTCTTAACTTTGTGATTATCTTACCTTAATGTTCCAACTGTTTGTTTATATTCCCGTCCTCATCTCGCTTAGAAAAGCTAACGTATAGATTACTTCATAGGCGAATAACGACGGGCGTTTGATGAAGCCAACTCTGCGAATAGGCTTTAAAACTAAGTTCTGACCTATATGTTATGGTATGTTGCGTTCTACCCTGAGTTCTAGCTTTGTTAGCCAACGTTTTCTTTTGTCTTCGTCCCAGCCTTCAAACCTCGCCCTCTGTGCTGCAACTCCCGCCTTACAGTTGTTTCCTCCTAGGCCTCTGGTTGACGCTGTTTCAAAGTACCAGCAGTCTGTGCCTCCAAAAAACACAATTACGTATTTGTAGCAGATGTGCAGTATACTAGTGGTCAGGCAGACACAGGAAATATTCTCTGTAAATATTGCCATGATATAGAGGACGACATAACAAAAGAAAATACAAATACGAATTTAATGTCACAGAACACAAAAATTAAGTTAAAGGCAGGGTAAGCAATGCTGGATGGTATCACAATTGTTTATGGTTCTTAGCAGGTGCCTTTGTCCAAAGCAACCTACAATCGACAATAACCAAACCACAAGACCAAACAACAAATACTATAGAGGTATGGTCATCCCTCCTGTCAGTGCACCCCCAATTCTACCCACTTTATACAGTGTTTGTTATTGTCTGGCAGACAGGGTGCCTCATGTACCATTGGGCTCATGTACCATTGGGCTGTGTTTTTTTTTTTTTTTTTTTTACAGAGTATGGATCATGAGGAGGCAGTCTACAGTAGGCCTATTTGCTGAATTTTTGAATGAGTATTTTGAATTCAGCTACCATAACTTACCCTACCTTTACATCTGATAAGCAATATCTAGAAATATATCAACAGAACTGCTGAAGCATTATTTTTCTGAAGCACTGCTCAATAAAGCTCAGTCATATATTATAATAAATAAATATGTACATTTTGGAATTACATCCATTTGTGTACAATCCCAATGATTTTTTTAATGCAAACCAGCCAAACCAAATCATGACAGTGCTGAAATTCCAGCAGGTCTGGGTTTTGTCCGTGTGGCTCCAGCGCTGTCTACGGTGAGCTCCTCTACAATCACACTGTCCTCTCTCCAGCTTCCATGCCAAAGCCTCCCAAGCCAGCGCAGGGTGTTTTCGTCCCAGTTTTCAGGAAGCAACAACATCACATAACCGGCTGCAATGATACCTGCTGCAGCTATTCTCACTTGGCTTAACTGGGTCACCGAGGAAGTCACAAAAATATCTACCGCTGTGGAGAGTGGAGAGAAAAGATGTGTTTTGTAGTTTGCCTTTTCATTTGTCAGTATGGCTGTAAGCATGCACAGTGTGTTTGTAGGCTAGGCTATATGCATGCATGGATGCATGTATATGTGTACAGTACAAATGTACAAGATGTATGTATGTATGTACGTATTGATGTATATATGTATGTATGTATTGATATTTTTGTGCAAAACCATCTGCCAAACATTATACCAATGTATGTATGTATGTACAGCAGGGGAAGTACTGAATACGGCAACATGTTTTTCAGTCAAAATATTTCCAACTGGGCTATTGACATGGAATTTTGACCAGACATTGCTATTAATGCAAGAAAATGTAGAAATCAAACATCCATAAATTATGTTAAGTGTGATTGCACAGGAAAAAGGAGTGAACAATTTAAAGGTATTTCTTCCTCCATCTTTATATATATATACCATCCATACATATCAATGCATTTCAAAACTAACCCTTTCTGTAAGCACCATTGGGGTGATTATAATCTGCAAGTGGAGAGAACATCACAAGTAACACTTTATTTGAAGGTGTCTATATAAGAGTGATATGAGCTGTCATTAACATGACATGACACGATCATGAACATTAATGAGACTTCATTAATGTTTATGACTGTTGTCATTAAGTGTCATTCAATTTCTGTATGTCTGCACCCCAAACAGTGTATACTTTACATCACAAAAACTGAATGACACTTAATGACAACAGTCATAAACGTTAAAAAGTGTCATTAATGTTCATGATATGTGTCATGTCTTGCTAATGACAGGTTCATGTCACTCTTATAAAGACCTTCAAATAGAGTGTTACTATATCATCCACCTTCAACTGAACATACATAGGAGCTCCTTGCAAGTTTTCAGTATTCAGAGATAGTCAGAAGCATAGCTGTTGCTGCGCAATACTTATTTCTCCCACTATATCTGCACAAAAGTGACAATACGTACAGTATACATCAAGATAAATGGGCCAGGTCTAAAGATTTTTTACCTTTAAAAGGATGGTTAAAGGAGAAATCCAGTGTGATTCAATCCACTGACCTGTTGTTTGAGGTCACCCAGTGCCGTCTGTAGGGAAAAACCGGCAGCTAATGTTAATAGAATGGGGCATAGGAAAATGAAACTGAAAGTGACATTCCATGCCCCATTTAGTTAGTGTTAGCTGCCGGTTCACTATTTTGTTCATGTTGTATCAAATTGTCTCACACTTTATCCTACCAACAGCACTCTGTGACCTCGAACAACTGGACTATGGATTGATTCACACCGGATTTCTCCTTTAATGTTAGTGATGGTTCACTACCTGTGCTTGCTGGGATACTGAGGAGGACCCCAAGGGAGATGAGGCAGGGGTATGTGAGTGCAACTCCTAGGTTCACCATCACATTGAAAGCTAGTTCCGACAAGTCAAGACAAATGACAAACCACAGACAATTTTGTGAAAACACCACCAACACTTTCTGGAGCACGACCACACCAACACTGCTGAACAATACATTTGAGATGAACTACACATTTTAAGATGATAACATTGACTCATTTCTCTTATTTATCCTTTTATGCCTTTACTTTGAATCATTTACCCTTATTTATGTCTTTATTGACATTTATTCATGTAATTATTAATTATTATGTCATTTAATTGTCTTTAGCATCTCTCTGTACAAATGTAAAGTGCACTGGACTACCCCTGTGTGAAATGCGCTATATAATTCACCTTGCTATGCCTTGTATATGTGGAATCCAGAAGTATATACAGTATCTACATTACCCATCAGCAGTGATGCCATGACACAAAGTGTCCTCCAAGGCATTGCCTGAGATGGAGGCCAGTACTCCACTTGTGTGAGGTAGAGTAGCACACACACCCAAGAGTGCAAGACGCAGCTGAACAGCCCCACGCATGACAGCAGCACACTGGCTGGGCCGGGGCGGAACTCTCCCACTCTCTTCCTGAACAGCACCTGAAGTGGATGAGGTGGGTGGCGTTGGCATCAGAGCAGTGTGCATGCAACCACCAAACATTATACTTGGAGGAGCAGGCTTGGGTGTACTAGAAATTTGTGAAATCTTAGTGATGAGAGCTTGCTGTGTGTGTGTGTGTGTGTGATTCAAAGTGTGTGTATGAGTGTGTATGGGAAAGAATGAAAGAAAAGAGGAAGAAAGAAAGAAAGACTGACCTTGTACAAGGCAGATGTGGAGGCAGAGCCCACTCCAAGTGCCACACCAGTTATTGAGTCACTATGGAAACCGTCAGCATATGCCATCATGACAATCCCCGTAATGGACAGAATGGCTGCCACAATCTGTTCAGCAGACACATGGATAAGCAGCAGTGACTTCAGATGCTTTGCCCCTCTGGAGTGTATTAGCCATAAGGTTTAACACAAAGAAATCCTGATATTGTATGCTGAGTAGCACTAAGAAAACTAGAAAAGCACTCAGAGCACAGACCTCCGCCATGGCAATATAGGGTCACTGACTAAATGCAAATTCCAGACAGTATTACACACTATTGTAAGTATATAAACTATTGTAAGTATATAAAGTCAGGGGTAAAGCCTATTTTAAAAAGAGGTCTTTCACATGGAGCCATGTCACTAACATATAACTGACATTAGTGCAATGTGTGATCAATATAACTAGAGGACTGCAAAGCTTTATGAAACTGTGCATTTGTGGCTTTGAAGGGATACTTCAATGTTTTGGCCAATTTACTCATTTTCCACCTCCCCTAGAGTTAAGCAATTGAGTTTTAACTTTTTTCATTTCATCCAGTCGTGGTCTCAATCTGACAGTAGTGTTAGCTTAGCTTAGCTTCAGGTTTGTATATATCATTGAATCCTTTGGTTGCCACTTGCATCTCACCCATTGGCATCTTGGTTAAAAGTGTCAACTGAATTCCGATATTTTTCCTATTTAAAACCTGACTCTTCTGTAGTTACAAGGTGTACTACAGTAAATTGGCCCAAACAGTGTCGGACCCTCAAGTGTCCAACTCAAATTTTAGACTAAGCTGAGTAAGCCGGAGGTACATAATGCCTGATTACTTTACATAAAATGGAACAAGTGGATAAATGCATTTTTTTCTCAGTAGTTTCCTGCCATTAGTAATTAACTCACTGACTCACAAAAGACTGATTATTGTTATTATACCTCTCCATGAACACAATATGTCAAGAACACTTTAAGGCATGTGCTTCAAATCTGGGGTAAATGTTCCGCTGACCTCAAAGAGGAACCCACTGCATTTTGGACGGAAAGTTTGATGTTCAAGGTCAAGGACTTTGAAATAGCCTTTCTTGTGAACAAAATGTTAAGCACGCTTTAAATACTTTAAGTGCTTTAAATGTGGTCCAAATGTTTACTTTAGTAACTTTAGGAGGTAAAACGTCAAAGTTAAAGGTCAATATGACAATGAAAGCCCCAATCCTGCATTTCTCCATCACTATGATCATATCTTAACAGCCTACAGCTATGTATTTTTGTCAGCTCTGGATCTGTACAGTGGATCATCTTCAGAGAGGGAATGTGGTCCACTGAGGATAATCTTACCCTCACTCCCATGAAACGGTCCTTCAGCCCTATCCAGGACAGGAGGAAGATGAAGGCCTGGCTGCAGCAGAGGACGGCGCTGGCATCGCTTGTGGAGATGCGGTGGAGGGCCAGGAGGTACAAGTAGCCAGAGAGGCTCCACAGTACTGAGAATGGTGCTGCACCCTTCAGGAGGACCCGAACAGTCACTCGTCCCTCCCCTAGGAAACTGCTACACTGTCTGGAAGCACATAGAACACCTGCTGCTCAAGACAGTGGGTAAATCACAAGGCCTCATGTGGTTAGCTGAACGGTACATGTACACAGTACATGTCAAATATTAAAAATTTTTTGGAGCTTATTTTAATGGTAATTATTGTGGTATTTGAGAAACATATGACTTACAAAGCATATTGGGCAGAAAAGTATCTCTAACAAACAACATTCAGGATATTGAGGTTGATTGCCAAACACTACTGAGATTAATAAACCTGTTTGCTTCTGGTGAATCTAGGTTTGATTAACTTTATTTTGAAGTGTTTTGAAAAGCTGATTTAGCAGGTGTTTTTGTAAAGACAAGTAAAAGAGTCTGTGTATGCACGACTGTCATTAGAAAAACAGCATGGGTCCAAACAGCATTAAGAACACAGACACAGGAGAGCTGAGACAGTATGTATGTGTGACAAGTATTTACAAATCAGGTAAAGATATCTATTTTGCTTCATGCTGAGCTAAGAAGATTAAACACACAAAGCAGCTTGTCTTAACACAGCATGTCAGTTTACCTAACCCTAACCCTAGGTGGCTTCCTGTCATTTTAGAGTGTCTGTGCAATATGCAATTACATTACTCACAATTACATGTGAACACCCTTGCATTTGAAGTGGATTGTGTTAACATGTCAAAAACATGTTAAAAACATGTCAAAATAAAATGTTAAAATAATGCTTGTTATTAGGCATAAATTATTATTTCTTCTATAACTGCCATTTTGTTTTCTTGTACTTGGTAATGCGGTAGGAGTTAATGCTGCTCTGACAAACATAGGACACTTTTACCTGAAGCAAGAGGTTGGCCACTGTCTCTGCTCAGCGCCTAGCAAATGTCCCAGGTAGTATATGGGAAAGAGAAGCAGGTTCCAGACACTGCAGAACCAGGTGATGAAGTAAGGGGCATGGAGTCCTCCCAGTGCCTGTTTGGCACTGTGGGTTGCCCCAGCCCAGGACAGAGCCACGCAGCCCCCCAGCACTACACCCCACGTCACCTTCCTCATGGCCCTCAGCGGACATCTGGTGCAGCAGTCTCTCGTCTCAGCCTCGCTTTCTTCATCATCATCCCTAACACTACTCTCTCCATCCAGAGTCTCCGACTGGCGGTTGGATTTTGACCGGCCATTGTCACCTGCATGCAATAACAAAAAAGACTAAACTGACCCCTTGTGTGAGACCACAGTCAAAAGCCTGAAACAAATTAATTCCAGACTGTTCTAGAACACTTGCTACCACAGTCTCTCTCCCATTGGCAATGCCACCACTAACTATCATTCACATTCAGCATAAGTAGGATCTTAAAGCTGCATTTGTAAAAGTAACATTAAGCTACTGTCTATAGAAAAATTAATTAAGCCCAATTGGTCTTTCTACTTCCTCTAGCATAATCAACAGGTGCACATATAGTGATCTAAAATTATGCACCTTACAAAGAAGGCCCGGTAGGGTTACACAATAAAAAATTAAACATATTATGTTTCAACAAGACCTAAATGATCAAAAATATGTAGCTGAACTCACCCCGGGCTGTGGGTAACTGAAGAGTGATAGGACCAGGTTCAGGGGAGGGAGATACTTTGGCTGACAGTCTGTGCATGGCAGTCCTGCAGCTCAATGGACACTCCCTTTGTTTTTGGATAGAGAAAGTAAACCTGTCATTTGTGCAAGCATCAACTTCTAGTGAATAAGCTGATTTAAAGTAAGGGGATCTGCCCAGTCAAAGCAAATGAAGATTATGCAACAGCAGTCAGAGCAAATTGAGATTATGCCAGCCAAAGATGATAACGATAGCTGCAAGGGTGAGTGGGTTCTTTTACACCGATGCCGTATGATTAAATCCAAAATCTTCTTGGCACGGTTCTACGTAGAATTTAAGAAGCCACGTATAACACCTGGGCCACTTAAGGGAGGTCCTCTGTCCTCTTTCAGTAACCCTATAACGTTTCTAATAAGATTAGAATACAAGATTATAGGATGAACAAAAATCGATCCTAGTCTTTATACAACATTCATGACTAACAGAATTATGTAGAAGTTACTGACTTTAAGTCGAATTACACACCTGCTTTTAAAAAAAATGAATCCACCTACCTCACAGTCAGCACATCAAGACTTGAAGTTCTGGCTACAGCCATGACAAACATGTCCAACCACTAAAACGTCGTGCATGGGTGACTATTTTCAGATGACCGGTTTGCTTGTTAAAACATTCGACTATTTTGTAAAGCTTTCGGCATCAGCAAGCGCTGGCTGCTGTTACAGCGGGCAAGTGTAGTCGGGATTCCCATTTTACCTCAACAAGCGCAACGCTCTTCACGTTACCAGGGTGACAGTCTTTCATTTGCATTTTTTTTTTGTTGAGGAACGCCTCTGTCTCGACTAAAAAGCATGCCTCTCAGCGGCAGCATAGACTAGCCTACATAAAAACAGTTTTTGATCGGGCTTCTTAGAAACCATTTTGAAATTGGAGGCATGTTGTCATAACTGTGTGTAAAATTTTGGGAATGATGAATAGAGGCCTTTAACCATTGTCGGATAGCACAGAAATTTAAATGTGTATTGAACTGTTAATTATGTCAACAGTTGAATAGCCTAGCTTTTGAAGTAATGTATAAGTGTTAAATGAATGGTGGATGCTTGTTACATGCTTGTGACAACAGAAATGCTGAAGAGGTGTAGAGACCAGTGACTGTGTGCCCTGGCAAGAGGTACAGCAGCTCATGCACATTGATGATGGATATTCAAAATGTAGCTGTGCACATAATGTATTCTATGCATTCTGTGCATCTTTATTCTCTATCTGTATGAATTTGCACTCGTAATGTCACCTGTATCATTATGAACTGTGTCAAAGGGGTGACTCAAGAAAAAGATAGTGGGAAGGACTAAAATCGCCAAATACAAAACACAAGAGTTTTTTGGCAAATTCTTTTGTCCAAAGGAACTTGACATCAATAAACACTACATTTAGCCTACATCGACATTAGAATAGAATTTAAAAGAATAATAACAATGATTATGAACCCTGACCATGTAGGAGAATTCATGAGTAAGGTTCTTGACTGTTACCTCTTAGTGTGGCTGGAAAGGCCAACATGACTCTTCTGTGCCACTGAGGGCAAGAGAGGATATCGACAAAGAGTATCTTGGAGGTCAGATAGCACAGATCCAGGAACAGTAGCCGCCTGAAAGCCAAAATGAGGCGCCTGAATGTAATTTTGGCCTAAGTTTTTAACTTGTGAAATAGCCAGTGGTATGTGGTTTTCTTTACAATATGTGGTTTCACTGTTTTCGTATAGAAAACGTCATATTGAATTCACATAACTTGCTCACTATTGCAACTTATCAGTAGGTTATCCTTCATCCCCCAAATACAAGTCAGCGTTCCTCGTCAATGGTATACTGTACAACACAGAGAAAACGAGGCAACAGTCTTTTACAAGTTTTTATTTGGCTCAATGACATATCAATCAAAAACATCAAACATGACAAACATTACTGTGTAGTTACATTTTGTTTCATTCGAAATGTAAAGGTCTGTTCTAATTAAGGAAGACTTCGGTGAGCTAGACAAGTAAACATAAATATTCTAAGGAATTTACATGCAAATCACATCAACTTTCTTTTAGCTTTAGAGAGAACGCACTTTTATTTTCAAGTTTCCTCATCACAAAGAACAGGTGAGAGGAACTAAATGCGATGAAACATCACATTATTCAACACATTCAGATAAAATGTCTGCTGACAATCGTGTGGACATCAATGCACACATACATTTCAGTGTTGGTTGGACAGAATGATTCTATTTACATGTCGTCCCTATCTGACATAGGGTACTTTTGTAATTAGAGAAATCTGTGATGCTTGAACGTCCCTGGACTTGATGTCCTCTTCTTTCATGGGCATTGTGGTGTATGACTGTATTTTCTTGCTGAGTCCATCCAGACCATTGTCTTCATTTATTTTATCTTCTTCTTGTAGCTATGCATCTTTCCACATCCTCTGTTGTGTTTCCAGTGTTGGGGGAAGGGGGGAACTACACAGGGAATATGTGTCCTGTAAGAACAAGAAGGAAAAAGAATGATTCAAATTGCTTTCAAATTAGTATTTGAATCTGAGTTTACTGAGGAGATAGATTCAGTGTGTTATGTATTCTGAAAACTACCAAAGGAGTTCAATCTGACAGCTTACCTTTGTGTTGAAGGGAAATCTACACCAGGTGAGCTGAGGGAACAAAAAAGAACGTGTGATAAATTTCACTATTTTTGTTTAAAGTTTAGAGTGTATGTGGATCACACCTGTTGCACTGAATGTTCCGAGTTACTTACACATGTGCTCATTCTGCACAGGATACAGAAGTAGGCGCAGCAGATGCAGAGAGAGAGATATTAGTAACCATTTGCAGAAGGGCAATTCTGAGGTCATTCAACATCTCAAGGTGTCACATGAAACTTACCTGAAGGTTTGGGGTTCATCAGCACGAGGGGAACCTCTACTGTCACATCACTGCAGAGGAAAACAAAAGAAAGTCGTGAATGTAAACACCATACTTTATAAAACACAAAACTTTACTCAATCTAACATTGTAACACCAATTCTCCTGTTTGGAAAGAGACTTCAGTGACTTACGTAGATGTCAGACCTCCAAGCAGGCTGCAAGGGAAAACAGTAAAAAAGCCTCTTATTTCAAATACGTTACATGTTTAATTCTGTCATGAGGTGATCACTGAGTGATTGTCTGGGCTGATTGTGGAGTGACTTACCCTCCTCCTCCTGCCACTAAGGTGACTTTAATTTTGTAGGTAACCAGGATTCCCAAAACCTCCTTCTCCATTCCTGCTCTCAAGCTATAAAGATAAACAAGTCGTATATAGTTAAATAATTAAATGACCAAATTACAGCTATGTGTGATATATAATGAAATATTCATTTGATAAAAATATACTATAGAGAAAATTATTTGAGCCTTGTGATAAAATTTTAAACTTGCATTATACATGCACTCACACTGTGGTTGAGGCCAGGTTAGTGTCCTCATCTTTGAGTCTGCCATCCAAAGCCAAGCCCTTCTTTTCCTTGTTCTGGGCCAAGGATGGAGTGACAGAGATAGTCTTCTCCATTGATCCACCAGAATCCACTGTCTCACTGTAATGCACAACCTTGAGTTAGTCCCTTGCAGTACTGATTGATGCCTCTGAAGCCTCATAAATTACTCACAGCAGTTTGTCAGAAGGAAGATAAAATGTGAGTATGTAAGTCACAAACTTTTAGATGAGAAAACAAACTTACTTAAACTCCTCACTTAAAACAGTCTTGGTATATTTGTCTGCAGAGTACAGCACAACATCTGTAGTCTGGTCAACTGAAATTAAGAGATTAAGATTAAGGTCGATCAAAAACCTTCAAATAAATTATGGATACTTTTAAATATTATCACAATTAAAAATATATAACATTCAAGTCAATATTTGACACATCAGTCAAGCTTACTAGAAATTTTGACTTTCTTCACTGGTTTGCCACCATCATTCTTTGCCTTGATTTTAATGGGGATTGCCTCGCCATGGTAATAGATCTAAAACCCAAGAGCACAAATTAAAAACAGTTGTAAAAGGTCATCTACATAAGGACATGATGCTGTTATTATGATACCAACAATATGGCTCAAGCTTACCTCCTTATCAAGGGAAGCTGTGACACTAATTGAGTTCTTGCTGGTTTCTTGAGAGGGTCCAGAGGTTGCTTTGTCTGGAGCAAACTGAATCTTACGGATGACCAGGCGGCAGGTATCCCTGAAGAGTTAGAAAGAAAAGGGAAAAAGAGTGAAAGATAGCAATTGAAAGGATAAACAATATAATTAGCATAAGCATGAATCCCTGTCTTAACAAAATGAAAGAGCTGTGCTAACTAGAAGCAGCTGGTTTAGTAGAGGTGGAACAATGCCAGCACTAGCCTATGTTAGGACTTACTTTCTCAAGTCTGGTTTAAAAAAGACTGATAAATTGCTTACAAATTCACACACTACCATTTGTGATGTAATAAAGTAATGACACTGAAAAAAAGACATTCTCTTACTTCTTGTCAACTTTCTCATCGGGGTCATCTGCTGAATTGGCAACATAGCCCTTAACTTCAAAGTCCACACCGCAAGCCTAAGAAACAAAAGCAGCCATGACATGACACTGAAATGCATCCCTACTGCTTTTTCTTTGCCCAATCCCAAAAAATTGTCTTAGGCAAATGTTTCATTGAGCACAACCATAGGTCACTTCTCCTGACTCATTTTTTCTTTCACCCACCTTCCCCTTATCCTCCTCTCCTGGCTGGAGTGTGACGGAACAGGGCAGGTTTGTTGGGATCTAAAAGGGGAAGGATTATAGAGGCAGAGATTACGAGGGGGAATGAGTGTGCGCATTTGAATGATAAACAAAGTGACGGTGACGGCAGAATAAGACATTACATTGAATGTGAAAGGGATGCCTTGTTCGCCGGCTTTGGCTAGAAGTGCCTCATGCATTGCAGTCTTAGAGGGTTTGTGGTCTGCTGGAGGGTACAGTTGTACTTGCTGGAACCAAATGTCTTTTCTGAAGGACAGGCCAATCACATCCAAGTCATCACGACCATAGCGGAAAGCACAGGCAAGCTGAATCCAAGCTGTAGAGGGACAATGACACATTCTTTAATGAGCTGCTGAAATGACTAAGAACAAGGTTATTTTTATTGCAACTTTCCTTTTACGATTTACAATAATTGTTTTACCATGGCTGATGAATAACACCAAAAATATTTGTTCAGTAGTTCAAAATTGTAAATTTATTGTAGGTAATATAATGTTGATTCACCTTTCTTGCCATCAAGACCAGAAGGATCAACTTTCAGGACACCCTCTGAAACAGAGAAAAGTAAATGTGCACAGGTTGGCTAATTGTTTGTTCTGTGCCTCAGTGAGCATGGTAGCTTAGATCATATGGTAGTTTTGACACACACTCACCAACAGCATCAACAGAGTCTACGTGGTCAATATAGTCTCTCTTTCCCAAGTACAGGGTCAACTGCAAATGAATTTACAGACAGATTCATGTGAATTTCCTGTCATGTATCAGAGCCTATAAGAAATAATGAAATGGAAATGAAAACAAGATGACTTACTTGGCCATTTCCACTGGTTTTCTTAAAAACCCTGGAACACAAAAGGCAGACACAAAATGTAAAATCTAACTTAAATTTAAAATAAAAAAAATGTACTACAATGTAGACTGAATACTTAAGTGGTAGCAATCTTGGGTGTTACAAAATATGTGCAAATATGTGTGAAGTTCTTTAAACAGTAAGTAGTGAATATACTTGTCACTATGTATGCTAAGTTCCACAACAGTTTGACCTTCTACACAAATAACATGAGGTCATTAGAGCTGTCAGTAGTTTGTTGTTGGTATATAAAGAACAGTCCTGGCACGCCCTTTAATCTAGCCTGTCTGAATGGAGGCTTCTTAGTCTTACGCCAAGACAGAAGCCTCTTAATGTATTCTGACAGGAGACTTACGACACCACTCAATGTCTGTAACACTACAGCACAGTGCATGTTGTGGAGCTGCACCTGTCCGTCAGCCAGTCACAGATTACTCAAGATTGTGATGTAATCTCGTTATATGGGGAAACCTGTGTGCATGCATGCTGTGTGTGTGTGTGTATGACAAAACCCTCACATCTTGGAACCTACAGTCTATCTTTAGATGGCTATTTCTATGGCAAAGGGTTAATGTGACTCAGTAGTGATGACACACTATTTTTTTGTTTTCTCAAAAGATGCTCTGTCCTATCTTTTTGTATTACAGTTCTCCTGTGAGTGTCTAGTAGTAACTAGAACTAATAGCTAGGAACTAGTAGGAACATTGGCAATCTTCAGAGTACCTTCTTCTCTTATAAATATAAGAATGAACAGAATGGACAGTCAATAAATTACTTACTTGGCCATGGTTTAGATTAGATATGCCTGTGGGTAAAGGAAACAACACAAATTTATATTAGAACCTTTTTCAAACAACATGGACAGAACAATCTTTCTATAATGTTTGTGAGGCGTAATAAGCAATAGGTGTAACTGTGTGTGTTGGCTTCCTGGGAAGATATTTTCATGTCTGTCTGTATATGTCTGTCTGTCATGTCTGTATATATTAATTTGATCCCACTGTGTGTCTGCATACGTGTGTGTGTGTGTGAGTGTGAGTGTGTGTGAGTAAGAACGTGCACAAATCTCATTTAATGAGATTACAGTATCATTCTCAGCAAAATCTTTCACAGAGATTACTCTGTATGGCAAGGCTCTCAGTAGACCACACCTTAAGCCAACCTAAGGCACTCAACTGGGAAGAACCCAAAGCTGCGGTATTTTCATTTGGCAACTATTTTTACATCACACCTGACGTACTTAATGTCTAAGCAGGGATGTCAGATACTAAACTAAGTCTGTCCAAACTGGTAGTATTTTAAACAAGATGAGATGTACAGAAAAAAAGTTCCAGAGTCTAAGGAAGCATGGCAGGCCAATGATGTTGCTTGTACTGCATACAAAACAGTTTTTGACAGTTCAGCATATTTCTAATGGTAAATAAAATGTGACAAAAAATCTTTTCATATAAACAACTATTTCAGATATATTTTCTTGCATGTAGTTGTGACAAATATATGCTTAAAATGAGAATAAACAACAATGACAAAAAATCTCATGAAGGGCTACCTTCCAATACATAACAAAACACATTATTGTAACCCCTCGTGACAGCTCACTGTGTCAGATATCTTTAGAGAGGTCTTGCTAATTCTCTTGTTGTTCTTTTATGTCATCAGTAAAACTCAGTGTGATTAATGCAGTAAAAAACTGAACTGAAGCCATCCCTGTGATTACACTTTAAGTCTACATTAATTCAATTCCTATTAGTGGGGAATGCTTAGAAGATATGAGTCAATCGCAAGCAATTTAGAAGTGACTGTAGTAGAAGTCACTAATCCCATTCTCACCTATCACTCAGTCAATCAGACACAGTGGCCTGCTTAATCCAAATTATGCTGAAATAAAGAAAAGTTAGATGCACAATGGAAAAAAGCTAATTCGAATGTGCTGCATTTTGTTGGAAGAGGCATATTACACTCTTGTAACAACATTTGCATTGCTGTATGTCCCTAGTGACCCCACCACTTGCACATTCACAGACTGGATAAACAAAATACTGTGTGTTGATATTCACTGATTTGCAAGAAAAAAAAGACATCTTCTGTCAATCTTGCTGTAGCCTGACTTCTCTGCAGCTCTGCAGCTTATCTTTTATCTTTATCATCTCAAAGCTTGTGCTGAAATGATAATTTGGTGCAATTTTACCTACCTGTTGACTTGTTAACCACAAATGTCCACCTCCTCTTGGCTATATTCCGCAAGGAAGGTTCAGTGTACAGAATGCAGCACCAGTGCACTTGCCCAGGTTTTATACTGAGACCTTCGCTCCTCCTGTAGGTTTAGTCTACCCATAGACACTGTAATCTTACCTATAATCCAATTAGTCAGTTAGGAATTCACTAATTACGGCTACATAGTGTGTAAAAATAACAAAACAGCCTCAAATAGACATGTTATATCACCCAGTGACCGAATATAGATGGTGCTATATATTGAACTCTTTCCAACAAGTGTTCTGCTGCAGGAATTTTTCTTTTAAGATCACTTGCCATCATGATGCTTTGGTTTTGAACTGTTGCCATCAGTTGTCAAGAAAATCAACTGTAGCATTCATGTCCAAACAGCTTTGTGCTCAGCTGTGCTTTTGGTCAACAGGTCCATGCATTGGGGTGTATTCTTAACTGTCCTGACAAGATTATCAGCAGTTGAGGCCTTATGTGCATCACCTTTGCCTTTAGGTGGAACTGGTCAGAAGACTGAAGACTGGTTAAAGATGTATGCTTATGCACTCTCCATATTTGTGAACCAGCCTGGATGAGGTAGCATTTTCCATCTAGTTGCACTGATTTATATTGATTGTGATCCTTTGGCATCAGCTTGCACCTTTTCCAGACAACACAACAAAGGTGTTGAAAGGAATGAGATCATCCATAGTATATTGTCACAATAATTTGAAAGAACAACTTGATTTTCTTGCATCTATCCCTCAGCTCCAAATCATGTCAATTGCATATTGATAAGGTTAGAAAGGCAAACAGGTTGTTTTGCTGATATTACAGCCCCACCCAGGACCCCACGGATAACAGAAGTACCTTTATTTAACTCCTGTGTCAACAGATGGGTTGGGGGTTTAAGACAGTGACCGTGGTGCACCAACCTGTGTCCTTTCTGACCTTCTAATATACAACCACTAGTATTTTTGTCCCCTTATTTTCTTGTGATTGTAGAGCTCCTTGATTGAGGATAAAACAAAAAAAGATTGGTTATAAGCAGATATGGACATTCTAGGAAAACAGTTATTTCGCTTTCAAGAAAGTCATCACGTCCTGCTGTGTCTCACGGTTCAGGTCACACTTTGTTTATGTAATGGCTCTCAGCCAATGGCCTTGTGCCAAGCTGTGAACTGAAAGGGGTGAGGGAAGTTTACCATTAGGAAGACAGACACAGCAGCACACCAAGCATTCAACTGACATGTTTGGATGGTCTAGTACAGGGGTCCTCTATGTTTCAAAGGCCAAGGACCCTGTAGCCCATAAAGAAACAGTGTAGAGACCTTGTACCAACTAAATTAACATGGTAGACCTTATGGATTATCATACCGGGCCAAGGTTAAAATGTGGCCTATAGTTTCAAGTACTTTGTCAAGTCATCAATGCTATAGTTATCAATAGACTAATATCTAAAATGGTCATCATGATTGTTTTTTAACTGTATATTGTCTTTTTTTGTGAAATACCAAACAAATTGATATAGAAAATTTGGGGCACCCCTTGCAGTAACCTCTTGCACGACCCCCCTTTGTTGAATATCTCTGGTCTAGTATGCCTCCTGAAAGTCTCACTAAGCATTTGTTGAGGCCTCTTCAACGGTGAATGATTAAATAACAATAAAAACACAGCTTCTAAGATGTGTCCCTAAACTAAGCTTATGTCCAGCACCTACTGCCTATTTATTTGTATCAGACAGCTGCCTTGCAATGATTTCTGAGCATTCATGACACCATTATTGGAAACATGATGAGTAAAATGCTACACCCAAAAATGCTTTGCCAAGCAACAGTGTTCTTGCTTATGTGCTTTTCAGTGCCCCAAATGTCTCTGTGATCACGCATAGGTGGAGGTGGACACATCGCTCTAGTGATGACGTCTCAGTGGCTGCATTTGTCTGTCATGGTGCCATTGTTGTCACAGGAACAAAACTGAGCCAAATGCTTTGTGGGACAGTCCTTAGGCTTGAATCCCACTTGGTACACTACCCAGTCTGGTAGAAGGATAGAATTTCAGTCTATTGTGTACTTACAATAATCCCTTTTTGCTAAGTGCATTTAGTAGCCAAACTGGACTTTGCTGGAGCAGTGCCATGCAATCAAAAATGACACATGCAAAAACACGAATAGTGAGCACTAATGATGGTTCAGCTAAACTGAGAATGCTGTGAGGATCCAGGGTGAAGAATGATGTGTGAACAGTAAAATAATGGCTGTTAAATATTTAATTAAATTCAATTATATTTATGCAGCGCCATTTTACAATACAATTGTCTCATGGTGCTAAATAGAACATTACATGAAGAAAGTGAAACACTATGATGTCACAGGAATTTCAAATAGTATCTGTGTTCAAATATTTTAAAGTGACAGAACCAGACAGAACCATGTTGAATGGTTCCACTTCAGTTCAGCTTCCCAGTGCGCCCTCAGTGCTTCTAAATCCACACATAGGTCTGTCAGGTCAACTCTGTAGTGGTTCCAAATGTGTTCTCCCTGTTACTGCATTGTCTCGCCAGATTCCTTCCAACTGGCAGGGCCTGAGCACTGACGGCACTGCCCACGTCATGTCCAGGAGGCGCAAACAGCCGGTGAGAGCTTGACTGGAGGGTGGATTCACTCCCTCGTTGCGTGTGGATGAAAGAATGATTGGCAGATAAATCTCACTCAGACTGATGGTAGACTCTTAGCTCTTAATTGGCTTGGGATTGGGACGTTAAAAGTTGAGGATTTCGGTGTCGATATGAAGTGATTAACTTTGTCAGGAATATCAAAACAAGACTGTGTATTATGTACATGAGCATTGTTTTGAACCACCAATGAAGAAAGTGTACATAAGGTTGTTTACAATAAATAAATGAATAACATCCTCTACTTTATATAATAATGGGAAGCATTTGTCTTTACCATCCACTGTTTATAGATCTTTTTCAGACAACTTTATGAGGCCTGTGATGTTCAGCCTTTTCTTTCTGGTCTCACTGTTGTTAAGGTGTGACATAAAAAGATACTTATAGCAATGTTTACATTTCTTACTCAGATAACTAGACATCAAAATGCAGTAAAACTTGACAGAGTTGTCAGGCTTATTTTAATCTTGCTTCCCACCTGATTAAAACAGCCCAGCTTCTAAATAACTCTGCACCAGTATAGTATTTAGACCCCAAATGACAAAAATCCAAGCCCAGGTTCAGGTGTTGTCAAGGTGGCACAGGTAGCCCTGCACCTAGGTGAATGTTGTGTCGGCAGGCTTGTTGACTTATCAAGTACTCTGATGTTGAAAATACAATATTTTAAGAGAGAAAGAATGCAGTAGAATGTCAGTATATGAGTGTTGTCATATGTGTAACACAGAAGCCTTGCAGCCTTGTCAGTCTGCTTGGTCCTAAACCCTTAAGCTTTTGTTGGCTGTTAGAAAATGGGGGTTGAAACACTGCTGCAATCCAGTGTGCTGTGGTGTGTCCCAAAGGATCTGAACCCTTTTAAACCAGGCCCTAGTGCCCTTAGGTCTGTGTGCCCTTTGTCCTTATGATGATTTTGCTCTCTCAACTGCTGTTCAAACACAGCGATTGACCAAAATGATCCAGAAATTGCAAAAATTACAAAAAGGCACCTACATTCATCAAGGTCACAACGAATAGATACAAATACATTGTGTAGTAATGTGCAGTATGCTGGTGGAAATCACGTTTGTTTATGTTTATGTTTATACATTTTTGACCAACAAAGTTATATATATAAAAATTATATTTGACCTGAAGAGCGAACAAAACATGCCAGTGAGGTAGCTCACCGCTGTCTTCAATCCTTCTGGAGAAACTCTGTGTTATTGTTTGGGGGAGGAGGTCCCCCCTGTTTGTTTGTTTTCAGTTTTCAGAGCCTGGGTATCTAAAAAGACTGGATTCTGTTACGCTCAGTCATGAGGAGACTATTATTATTGTTACAAAAGGTTTTATGTGTTTACAAACCACATAACAATGCTGATTTCACCTTTCACAACACTGCTAGTATGGCATAACACAGCTATGACATCTGAAAATGACAATCAAAGGTAAATTATTCATACTGGCAAATCCTTTTTCAGTAATCATTAATTTAGGGTCATAAATAATACATCCCCTCTGTTAATTATTACACATATTTAAATGCTAATTGATTCACAAACACACCTCTTGATGGTGTGTGCTCAAATATGGAAGCTGTAAACTTACTGTTTTGTTCAGATGTTGTTTAACTTGCTTGGCATTTTGGTGTTCTCTCTCTCTCTCTCTCTCTCTCTCTATATATATATATATATATATATATATATATATATATATATTAGTTCAGGGCAGGTGGCAGTTATGTATATATATACTTGTATACCATATGTTTCGACAGAAAGAAGTGATGTTTCAGTGTATTTCTGGACATTCAGTTTGGTAAGGTCAAGAGATTCCCCAATCCCTAGTTAATAAGAGGGGATTTAGAGATTATGTGCTGAGCAGGGGTTACCTGTTTGATACGCACACACTGCTCTTACGGGACTGCTGCTGTGAGCTTTGTGTGCAGTGCGTCTACGTGCCCAGGCGTTGCACTCAAGAAGATTGATCATTTCATTACAGAGAGCAGGGTGCCCCCCACTGGTGCTATGTGCAAGTGGAAGAGAAATCTCACTAGGGAGAGAAAGTGTGTTTTGTGTGTGTGTGTGTGTGTGTGTGTGTGTGTGTGTGTGTGTGTGTGTGTGTGTGTGTGTTTGTGAGTGTGAGTGTGTGTGGGGGGAGCAGGGCAGGAAAGAAGGGTCAAAAAGTCAGTCAATTGAAGTTAAAGACAGTGTTGCAAAACCTACATAAATAAAAAATCAAGCAGTATTCAATATAAATGTCAAAGTCAGGATAATGACCATAGCTCTCCAATCTACATGGATAACAATATTTTTCCTGTCAAAATAGGAAAAAAAAGTAAATATTGCACTGTTTCCAAACGTTACTGCTTTTCTAACATATGGTTCACAGTTAATCTCACTTTGTAGCCTACATTTACACACACACATACACACAAACACACACACACACAAGTATAGATTGTGGTTGATGGGGTGTTTCCCAGAAAGTCCACAAGGAATTTCCACTTTTCCTCTGAAGTAAGAAAATACACTGCTATTAATAGCATGTAGGAGCATATAGGAGTATTACACAGCAGTAATGACCTACCATCCTGATGTAACACTAAACCAGTGCCAGTATAATTTTATGTATGATGCAATAGGCTATGCCAATATGCTTTATGTTTATTGAAAGATGATTTTCTGGGTGTAATCATCAGCCATTTGAGTGTGAATAAAAATATATATATATATATATAGATATATATATATATATATATATATATATATATATATATATATATATATATATATATATGCAGCAAAGACATAAGTGTTGATGCCATAACTGAATATTTTGAAAGCTGCTCTGTCATCATATAAAACCTGCCCAATAAGTGGTTGTGGTTGGCTCCTGGGCCTGGTAATTTGGAAATCAGATTGAATGGGCTTGATGCCAAACAGACCTGCAGAAAATCTAATTTCCTAAAAGGTTTGTCTGGGTTCACCCAGGTTAGCAAATAACATACATTTTGAATAGAAAGTACAATCTCAAAAGTAGATAGATAATATTTTATATCAAGAAATTCAAGAAAATATCCAAACAATCAAGTACAGATTATATGACTAGAAATCCACAAAAAATGACATGCAAGTTTAGTTCAGCTGCACAGCTAATCTAGCCATAGGTTCTGGTCAAACTTGATGGTGTGTTCAAGTTAGGCTTAAGCCAAGCAATACATATCCTCTGTGGAAATATTTGGCAAATGTTATTTCCCTCCTGCTTGGTGGTGGTCTGAATTAGAAAGGAGACCTTACAGAGGATGACTTGAGTCAGATGTACATGAGAGTAAAGCTGTGAGTTTTTAACTGTCCAACCTGTTACCAACATTTTCATGTCTTTGTGTAGACCCCCCCCCTCCCCCCAGTTTCAAAGGAGACTAAAAATATGAAATGAAACAGTAGAACAACACATACAAAAAAGCTTGCCATACATACGTAAAAGTTTCATAAATTAATCACTTAAAAATTAGTGCAAATAATATTTTTTTCAGCATTTTCAGTTCAGATGCACAGGAGCGCTGAAAGGTTTAGGTTCTTTGTGAATTTACAGATTGTTGACACTGAGATTCCGTTCTGCTAAAGCATAAAGACACAAAGACAAGACACAAATTTAGCCAATAACAATCCAACGACATTAAGAGAGACACCTGGTACCTTGATGTAAACTGACACATACACCCATCTTGATCTGATGCCCTCAAAACAAGGAATTTCTTTTACAACTAACAACCTAGCTGAAAAAAATACATCCTTTTGAAAAAGTGAAGTCCCCTTCCGTTTACAAACACTCCCCCCTGTTAAAGGAACAAAAACAACACAATGTCAATGTCACAAATACATTTAGTACATTGCACAATATATTCCAAGTGCATATCATACCAACATCATTTTTTATTATTTAGCAGGAAATGATGTAGCTTATAGCAGCCATGCTATAAGACATATTGCAAGACCACACTTACAGTAGTGTGTGATGGATGGATAATACAATAATATACTAAGCAGAAAAACTGACCTAACAGAACTGACTTAAAAAGATAATGATGTCAGTTAATTTAGCATACTATAATGACTGCAATAAACTGAAGTACAGAGAATGCTATTTAGTTAAATGTATGTCCTTCTGATGTTACTTACAGTGCATATTCAGTTTATGCTGAGAAAGGAGAGAAGGAAAAAAATGTTAAAGCCCTCTGTCTTGTGAAATAAATGCACAAACTGTAAAACTACTTTTACTGCTACTTTTGCTACTTGCTACTACTTTTACATGCACTTCATTATCCTGAATATGAGGCTTATTCCAGTTCTGATCATATTTAGAATAAAGTGTTTACATAAATGCAGTTATTAATATCCCTGTTTACATGATAAATACTAATATTATAGTTTCTGATTAAGGCGTTCTTTACGGTGTTCTTAGCGAGAATTCAAAGGAACACTGCTTGGTTGTCTTGGTACAGCATTCAGCATTCCATCTTGCATGTTGCACTCTGAATCTTTCTCCACAACTGTCAGAAATCAGGATAAGGTATTTACATGCTGCAGTATCTTCTTTCAGAGTGCTCCACCTAGCATATCCCGATTTCTCAGAAACCGGGATAAGGGCTTATTTGGAATACTGAATTTGGGAAAAGGAGTTTACATGCGCAAACCCAAAGCTGGGATACTTAATGTCCGCTCATATTTGGGATACTTTAGTGCATGTAAATATAGTCACTAATACATTTGGAGAGAACTAACTAAAATGTTACCTTTTGGTTTGGGGTGCATTAAAATCAGTGGTATTTCTCCTGTCACCTCGCTAGGAGAGAAAGAGAGAGAGAGAAAGAGAATTACCTATCTATCTATCTATCTATCTATCTATTTATTCATTAATTTATCCATCCATTTATTCATTCATTCATGCATTCATTCATATATTTCAGTCATCCAAGCAATTACATCACATGCAACGCTAAAAGAAAAATTTAACTATACAAAGAAAACCAAGGAACAATAAACCTCACCTGGCTGTCAGTCCTCCCAGGAATCTATAATGGAAACACAATATAATATAATCATGTCATTCTACCATTTAATAGCATGGTGGTTTGTGACTATTAACATTCATTTGTCAGGATAAATCATTTTCACAAACCAACAAAATATACAAAATATATGATGTGTGTTTAGGGCCTGTTATCATTTGCTTCAAGGCTAAACTAGTAAACAGCAAAGGCTATCTCAGTATTAAAGGGATTATCCGGAGTGAATCAACCTGTAGCCCTGTTGCAACGCAGACCAAATAGTGAAAAGACAGCCAAAAGTTTCTTTTACCTGTGCCCCCATCAGTTAGCATTAATTGTCTCAGCCTTGATGAACAGAGATATGGGCTGACTAACTCCGGATTTTTCTTTTAAGGCTTTAAATCAGGAAATAATATTTATATAATAATATTTTAGTATATTTAATCATCTTATTTCACATGTGATGTCAGGGTCCTACAGTGGAGTGGTGAAGATTAGACAGAAATCTTACCCCCCACCTCCAGACACCAGGTTGACCTTGATTTTATAGGAAACCATAATTCCCATGATGTCCCTCTCCATGCCCTGTCTAATTCTGATGAAAGGAGGACAGTCAGGTTCAGAGAGAGAGAGAGAAAAGTGTGTGTGTGTGTGTGTATCGGTGTGTCAGTGTGAGTGTGTGTGGGGTGTGTGTGTGTGTGTGGGTATTGGGAAGGGGCTTTCAGTTTTTGACTAAATACTTTCAGTTTCTAGCCATCTTGAAAGCAGCTTGGCAGCGAGCACACATGGCTGAATATGATATTAAAGGAGAGTTGATTGTATACTGTAGTTTGTTCAAAAGATATCTGGACAACATGCCACTTTTGACAACCTGGTGAAATGCTGTGGGGAGAGAGACCACATACCAGTCATTCAATTCAGTCATGACAATTAGATTGGTATTATGTCTGAACAGAAACTTCACTCGAACATCAGGTACTCACACATTCGCACAGTTTTCTGGAAATGGCTACCAGATGACCATGTTTCAGACAGTTTCAGCTAAACGTTTATGTCACCAAACTCAACTTAGGCTGCACAGAACTGACAGAATAGCCTCCTGGTTCACACTAATTTCACTACCACATTCAGGCTCAAGTCAAGTCTTCTCTCTCTCCCACTTGCTTCACTGTCCTATCCAAATAAAGATAAAAGCCCCAATATTTTGCATAACAATTAAGAAATCAATTAACTGTAAGGTTAATCACCAAAGCTACTCTAAAATGCATATCAGATGTTTTTCAAATTTAAAATGTTTGTGATTTATGTGACTGATTGTTTACTGCAAAATGTGCTTTACTGTGCTCTTCAATTATTCTATCATGGGCCTACAGAAACGTTCAAACAGCATCCCTATCACCTTCGCTATTAAAGGTGTACACCACTGAATGAATGGTCACTACACTGTGCTACCCTCCAATGCAGTTCCCAACAGCATTTAAGAAGTGGTGCTTTGTAACATAAAGATCTTAAAAGAAACATATATATAATAATATAGAAACGTACAGACATTCTCTGCCCCTAAATTATCTATTTGGAAAAAAAAACTCATCTAAGTCCGAAAGAGAGAGCGAGTGGAGAGTTGGAGAGAGAATATGTGTGTGTTGGCTATAAAAACACTATATAAAGGGAAAATTCCTATTCATTAGGAAACACTGCATGCTAAAAATACTTCTCTCAAGTGTGAGGACCGAACGTGCATGCCAGCACAGGCATGTTTGACAAAGTACAGTATAGCACCTCCAAGGTCACTCAAAGTTCCTTAGAAGGATTATGGGTGGAATCCCTATGGGCACCCCCGCAGAGAGATTACAAAAGCACGAGGAGGTCAAAACAGGGAAGACATTAGAGGCGGAATGTCTACCAGGATGAGTACTAAATGCAGAGAACTTCTACCCAGGTAATTGTCTGGGAAGAACAAGGTCATCATATAACAAGTAATCAGTTTAACTGAAGTCTACCGACGTGACACAGCTGGCACACTGAAACTGCGTTTACTCACATTGTCGAGGAGGCCAGGTTTGTGTCCTCGTCTTTTAGCTTGCCGTCCAAGGCTAAGCCCCTCTTGTTTTTGTTGTTAGCAAGCAAAGGTGTGATGGAGAGAGCCTTCTCAAAAGTCCCTCCAGCCTCTACTGTTTCCCTGTCACATTCAGAGATACTATATATCACATCCTGACACAAAGCTGGATTTTTTCATATTTCAACTACAGCCTTAGAGCTGTGAGTATTATCTATTCTAGTCCAGTGGGTTTTATACACCCTAATCAAAATCAGCGTACAATGATAACACCTCCACAGTGAGGAGTGATACGAATACAGGATTTTACAAGATGTGAAGTAATAGCAGCTTACTGAAGATGGATACCATGGTCTATCAGGTACACAAACAGAAGGGCAACTTACACAAATTCTTGGCTCAGTATGTTTTTGGTATATTTGTCTGCTGAATACAGCACCACATCTGTAGTTTGGTCCACTAAAAGAGAAAAGGTAATGGACATTAAGACCACACACAAAACATTACATAAAGCACGACTGACTCTGCTGAGTAGAGGAGACGCTCTAATGGTAGACTAAGTGTCGGTTTATATTAGAAAATCATGTCAAGCTGTGAAAGAGCTTGTTTTCAAAGGGTGAGAAGAAGGCTTTTTGGTGAGTTCTTGGAACCTTGGAAGTCTGGTAAAAACATTACAAAACACTACATTACACAAAAACACACACTAATAAATGATCAAAAAATTATCGGTAATATCTTCTCTGGCTGTTGTTTCAATTTCATGCCAATTTCATATCATTGTCTATTTTTTCCTCTTTCCCTTTCAATAAGTAGCAACAGTATGCCAAGTATGGTCAAAAACATCTGGTAGTTGGACTATATTCTTGAATAACTATGGCAGACTCCCATGGGTTTATGCGTAAAATGATTGCTGGTAGTCTACAGAGCTGAACTTGCTGTGCTGGCCAAAAAACAAACATCTGCTGTCACATGATGAAATCTAATACCTATTAGTACTTTCAGCATTGCTTTGCTTTAGAGTTAATCAGTCACTTACCAGAAATTTTGAACTTGTTTATGACTTTGTTGGTTTCATTCCTGACTTTTATTTTCACAGGGATTGGGTTGCCATGATAATAGACCTGACAGGTAAAAACAAACAGGGTTCTTGAAAAAGTGTGATGTACATTAATTTCCCAACCGCAAGATGGTATTTTAGGTGAATTCAAAAATTAAGTTTAACATATTACATTTTATGATCATAAAGCAGAATCAGATCATGATGTAATGAGAGACTTGAATGAGGCAAAGAATGGCATTCCTATGTATAACCCTTTCGCATGTATTAACGCATGTATTCTGTGTATTCTGTGCCATTCTTCGTGCCCTGCCTCATCCATTATTCCCCTGTATTGGGAATCCTCGGCAGCCGTTATTCCTAACTTAATAGTCAGGAAATTACGTTACTGATCTGAATCAAAATCTTTAAAGCCATAGGTTGTTGTACCTCTTTATCCAAAGCTAACTCCATATGGACTGGCTTGTCTGATGTCATAAAACACTTCATGATGGCCTGCTTGGGCCCAGGGCCTGTCTGGTCAGGAGCATACTGGATCTTCCTGATGACAAGGCGGCAGGTGTCCCTACAGAGGTTTAGACGGTTATTTAATGCTCTTCTTGGTGAATTACCTGTTATGCTTCACTTGTCTTGAATTAACACTGGGTTGCACTGGTGACCTGAAAACTGGGGTGAAAGGGTCATGGAAGTAGGTTCTAGAGAGAATTAGACTCAAAAAACAGAGGAGGTTACAACACAATAGAGTGACTTGATGTAGAAGGATAGATACTTTATTTTTCTACTGGAAATGGAGGACTTTTTGGCCTTTTGCCTTCATCCAGTTATGAAATGGAAATGAGAAATGGGAGAGAAATTGGTTGGGATCGGGAAATGACAGTGGGTAAGATTTCGACCAGACTGTGGTACAAGAGCAAACACCCAAGCTGTCTCTTTTCATGCACAATCAAGTCTATCCCTTTCTGTGGCATGATTGAAATGATCACTACTTGTAAATCATAGTAATGCAGTACATCATATTATACTTGTAAATTTTATTTGTTCCTTGTTAAACCCATTCCTATGGAGATTTTTTTTAAAGCAAACAAGTCACTTACTGCTTGTCCACTTGCTCATCTGGGTTGTCAGCTTCCATGGCCATGTACGCTTTGACCTCAAAGTCCACTCCACAGGCCTGTTGACATATCAGTGCAAACATCCATGTAATAGAGAACACAGATTAATGCTAAACTGAGTGAAAAAGACAATGCAGGACAACACTAAAACATACCAGTTTAAAAGACCACAACCAGAATAAGGTTTAGTATAAATCCAAAGGTTCAGCTAGTCTTACCTTGCCTTTGTCGTCCTCTCCAGGCTGAAGGGTGACAGAGCAAGGCAGATTTGTTGGAATCTAAGTGAAAGACAACATACATGCATTTGAGTTGCAATATGCTTTTATATGTTGATGATAAGGATTCTAGCTATTGAAATTAAAACCTGACTGTCTGTGAAATAGGGAACTGAGAGTTGGGAATCGAGCAGAACCAAGAATGCTTCAATCGAATGCTTCCATCCACTGACAATATAAATCCCTCTCATCAGTTCTGGTATATTTTTCCGACCATGGTCAACAGGTCTTTCTGAAAGCAAAACTGAAATAGACAACACAGTTCTACATGGTTTGCCTCAGTATACACTACATTATATAAGCAAAGATCACTGAATACTGACCAAGACAGAGCAACATAATACATTACAATGGGAGCAAACGTGAATAGTTCCGGTCTGCATAAGTGGGAGTGTCACATAACGTCACAATACAAACTTTTCAATGATCTTCTGTATCAGCGTATAAGGGCTCGACTCTGGTCCGATTAAAGGGGGATTTTCCCCCTCCCCATTGTGAAAATAGAACACGGAACATAACAAATGATTTTGCCTCTTGCTCTGCTTTTACCCTCTCTGACATAAGCCTGTGTGATGATACTGAAGACCTGTGTACACTAACTATTCTAAAGTAAGGAATTGACAGGAGAATTGACAAAGTAAAAAAATCAGATAAGCAGATTCAATAATGGCATTAATAATGATAAAAATCCTTTCCCCAGCCTTCTATGGGTGGTTTACACGTAACAGTCAGAAACAGAATAAACTGAACGTGTGGAGAAATCTCAGAGTGGGTGGTGTACATGTAACAGTCAGAAACAGAATAAACTGAACGTGTGAAGAAATCTCAAAGTACTTCAATAGTGAAAGGATGGCCCTCCTCTCCGGCCTTCTTCAGCAGGGCTTCATGCAGTGGTGTGAGGGTGGGATTGTGACCCGCTGGAGGGAAAAGCTGTATGTTGTGCACCCAGATGTCTTTCCTGAAGGACAGTCCAATTACGTCCAGATCTTCGCTGCCATAGCGGAACGCACAGGTCATCTGTAACCAGACTGTAGAGGCAAAAACAAATAAACAAACAAAATGAAATCAGAAGACAGAAATAGAACAATGTTTGTATAAAACCACAATATGATGGACATCAATATGCTGTTATCCTCTGATTCTATTTCAGTTTTGCAGTTCAACATTCATTAACAGGACACACACTACATAGAACATCCTGTATGTGTGTACTTTACCTTTCCGTCCTGCAAGAGCTGACTGGTCGATCTTCAACACTCCTTCTGTAGGCACAAACATCCATAGACTGAAATAAGGGACACCAGAGGCACTCTTCATGGAAGCACAAATCCATGATCCTAACACTGAGTGACACCCTTCAAATCTATTCTTTATGGTACCTTATGCTGAAACTATTTCAGGTTGACCAAAGCCTACACCATCTTGCAACATTGAAACTGAGATCAGTGCACTTGCATGATATATGGGATATGTAGGAACAGGATACCTACCAATGGGATCGACACTTTCTATATGGTCTACAAAGTCTCTCTTCCCCAAGTAGAGGACAAGCTGATGAAATAAAAAAGAAATAAAGTTTGTTTGCATAAAGTAATGACATGTAATGTGCCCATTTTAAAGTAATTATTCACTCCAAATATCTTAATACACTACATATGATTGGATAAAAAATGATCTGAAATGTGCCGAGAAGTACAATACCTGCCCATTTCTACTGGCCTTCTTGAAAACCCTGGAAAATACAAAACACTTTTTAGGTTGTCATGATTATGTTACACACATTGATTAAATTAAAATAGAAATGTTATCTGGGTGATTGTGTAATGGAATTAAGTTGATACAGTGTGTATGTTTCCATATTGTAATTGCATTAATCGAAAAAAAAAAACTAGAAAAGCACTCAGAGACTGCAGACCTCCGCCAAGGAGGTCTGACCCAATACAAATTTCACAGTGTTCCAGATCTCCACCAAAATCATCTCATTTTAATTTAATCATCTGTTCCTTGGCTTACTACCCACATTGTCCGGAAATTTCATCCAAATCCATGCAGTGCTTTTCAAGTTCTCTTGCTCACACACAGACATAGGCCGGCAAAAACATCACCTCCTTGGCGGAGGTAATAAAGTGTGAAATGGGACTGCTGTGACGACAAAAGCCAATTTGCGAAGTTAGCTGTAGTTGGCGCTATTGATCTGACCCTGTGAAGATGCACTCTCTCTTTGCTGTCTCTAAGCCTGCCTCAGACTGGCACCCATAGAAATAATTTTTCCATATGCACAAGCCTTTTTTTCTACCCTCTTTCATCTATGCCTTATCTTTGTTTATAGATACACAACACACTTGCCTGTACATCAACTGTTGGGAATTCTGCTGAGATTTAACTGCAGAGCTGACACAAAATGCTTTTGCACACAAAAAATAACACTTCTTCATGTGACTGTAAAAAATATTTATTTAGATAACTACTGGATATTTAGATTACTTACTTGCTCATGATTTTTGGACCTTAGTTTTACTGTGGAAGAAAAAACACAACAAAATGGATTAATCCAGTGTCATACAGTACATTAATACCTTATGATCGACATCAGCCTCAGTGTTTGGTGATGTCATCAGTGAGGTAATTATTTCTGTGTATGTGTGTGTGTGTGTAGGCAAGTATGGATTTGTTTTGTGTATCTACAGTAGGCTGGGTCCTTGGAGCACGGACAAAGGGGCGGAGTGGAAGTGATTTGCTAATCCTTGGAAATGAGATTACAACATCACTCCCCTCAACCAAATCTTTCACCGGGATTAGACTTCATGGTGTTGCTCATCCAAAGTCTGAACTCTTAAAATGTCTCTCAATGGACAATTGGACAATTTCTACATGGAAAGAACTAGTTGTTGTCAATAAACAGCATATGACAGTTTGGTAGAGCAACCATAGTTGAGTACTGATTTGAAGTCAACTGAACCAACGTCAGGCTCAAAGAAGTCTGGTGTGCCACAGAGCGGACAAGAATTTTCTTTGAATGCCATCTCAATTACAGTGATATGAGCAGCATGAACTCCCTTCTCATTAAGAAACATTATAGACACTTAAATTGACTGTAAATATAAAATACACGTCACTAGGCAGGTAGTAAGAAAAACATATTATGTAATCACTGTGAGATGTAATTTAGTATTAGCAATATCTGTAAACTCCTTTAAAAGATACACCTCAAATTGACTCGACCAATGATTTAAGATCCAGTAGAATACAGTTCAAACAAAACTTTGACGTGCAGAGCAACTTTGTGTTGTACACCCCGTGAGCACTATGCAGACAAGGATGGCGCAACATTTGATTAGTAACTTATCCTCTACGTTGGGCGATGCCTTCTGATCTTAGTTGAAAACGAATGCATCCATCCAAATCAAGTCACATACAAGGGAAAAACGCAACTACAATAATGTTCTCATGGCGCATATGGCACAGGGATGTATTACACGAAACGGTAGGTTATGGCTTCGGTGAAACTGAACTGATCCGGCATGGTGTGGACTAACATAGCCTCTCACTGAGCAACTAAACATACACCAAAATTAAAAGGGGAGGTTACTAGAGGAAGGGAGTTTTACTTACCTCGCTCTATATCACAATAACGCCTCTCTTCTTCTTATCGGTAATCCCTGACACACAATCTGACGAGACGATGAACCTAATGAGGGCTGGTCAGGGAATTTATAGCCTAACCAGTGTCAACTCCCTCCCGTGGCTCCCCCGACTACTTAGGCTAATGGTGCTCAGAGACGTTTTCATATTAACAAAAATGCATAATGCTAATTATCGTTGGAAAGAAGGTAAAAAATCACATCTAACATCACACACGTCATCGTATTTTAAAATAACAACCATGCACAAAAGAATAGTCTGACCATTTTATTAACAATATGAAAAGGATTTAAAAGAAAAAAAGACGTCAATAGAGACGTTTTTCATTTTCTTGCACTTGCAGAAATATTTATTGTCAACTGTGCATATACAGTGGACTTGTCCGATGCCCAGATGTGCAATTACAGCACTCCACCCTTGGTTAGACCGTGACCTGTCCATGGTGCTGAAAGATGCTGCTGTGACTCAAAGATTCAAAACCTATTACGAAACCACTAATATAGTAGTGACTGTCAATATGTCAGAATCAGTGAATTAAGATGTTTCCATGGATCTCAGTGGATGACATTGGTTGTGTACCTGTATGAGGATTGTGGTGTATAAACATACCATGAGGTCAGAGGTCAAAGGTCAAAGAGGCATAGAAAACTGGTGTGGACAATTGATGCATAAATGAAAATCACTGACTTTAATTGGTAGCTATTTTAGAGGTACATTTTGTACTTTGAGCTATTTTCACATTTGCTTTCATCAAGGTTTAATTCATAACTCTCCAAAAAATAATTGTGTATGTGGGTGGACTGACAGATGTGATAGATAGACAGATAGATAGATAGATAGATCTGTCTGGCAGCAAAAAAAACAACACAGTTTCATTGTTGTACCTGGCTGAGGGGATGATAATTACAGTTTCCGTGCCTTTGCAGATGAGCTCAGCACGTATATCTCTGTCAATCCAATCTAGGTTGACAAGGTTCCTCATCTCAGTACAGTGAGAAGGGATTTAGAGATTAGGAAGCAAATAAGAATGGAAGGGCTAATTCCATATACAAACCCTGTGCAGAAGTTGCCATATACTGAGTGAGGTCAGAGTGACCAGTGCTTTGGAGCTTTCTGCACTGACTGGACATCAGTTTACCATTCAAATGTTATATGTGCATATTGCTGAAAGGGGCTGAAGCAGGCAAACACCCTGCTTGGCACAAAGGGGTCTGCACTATACTGGAAACGATCAAAAACGCTGTACTCAAAACCAGTGAAGCAGTTAGTTACATCTTTGGGTGTGAATAGAAAGTGCTGTTATGCCACATTTAAATTTAGGGCCAGCAGGACCCCAGGTTCAGATGGATGATGGATGCCCATCAAAATGCCTCTGCACTCAATTGGATGTGATTATGACTGCAGACTGCACACTCATCTTGTCATTGCTCTGTGATCGATGTGTAAATTCATTTGTAATTATGGGTATTTTGTGAATATTAACAAACAAAAAATCTGTTGAAAAATAGAAAAACAAAGGTCTTGAGGACTCGCTTTTAAATTACGAGTCCTTTTCCTCTGATTGTGGTCCGAGACCGAGTCAAGACTGAGTCTTTTTTACTGTCGAGTCTGAGATGAGACTACGAAAGCAGAAAATGATCTCAAGACCGGTCTTGAGTCCGAGAGTGGTACAACAACACTATCGGTGTGTTTTTGAGCTAATATGAACAAATATTAGATATTTTCGTGATATTTTGTTTTTTTGCCTTTATTGTGATAGCCTGGTAAAAAAAAAAAAAATATATATATATATATAGAAACTAAGTGAGAATGAGAGATGGGGTAGGATCAGGAAGTGACTGCGAACTAGAAATCTACCCTTTTATAGTACAAGCCCTCTACCCAGCTGTGCCACAGCACATCCCGGCTACACACTAATGTACAACAGATGGGCTTTCTATCAAGCAACATCTTAGTGTGAACAAAAGAACTGCCATGCTTACTTGAGATGCATTTGTAGTTTTAAAAAGCTAAACAAATGCACTTCTATTTCCTGAATGCCCATTACCAAAACCACTGAAATGGGATATTAATGTTTGCTAATTCCTTTTTGCTGCTTGTTGTTGACAAAGTGGTCTCCATTACACAAAGTGTTATTCTGAGAGGCCCGACCAACCCTTACTCTTACGCGTTCCAAGTGTAGTAGATATTTGGGGAACACAGTACACTGCATTGCCGTTTTCTTACATCAGAATGTTTATTTTTTATGGCTGAATGTAGTGAACCATAATTTATTGTTTCAAACTAAACTGTTACTGTATATTCAACCCTTAACGTTAGGAGATTTTGTGGGATGCTGGGTCTCTGTCTTTAAATCTTTTCCCCACACTGCTCATATAATCACAGACAATGATAGTATTATACAACTAGACTTTTAAAAAGTGGATATTAATATTTACACAAAAGACACTTGTTGTTTTGAAAATATAAATTCTATATTTTTTAGATTGCAAAGATTTTATACATGGAACATACAAAATAAGTTTGCTCTTGTCTTGTCTCAGTTCAATACCTCTGCTAGCAGTCATCTGGTGTAGCTGGTGTGACCACTTCTTTCTTATCCAAGTTGTTTACACTAGTCTGCAGCTTAGAGGACTTCTCATTGCCTTCCATCTTTCTGTCGTCTTTGCAGTCTTTTTTTTCTCTCCCAAACTCAATCACCAGTGGCTTGTCCAGTAGCCGATACCCATGCAAGAGTCTCAGAGCCGCTAGTGCACTGTCCTTATCTAAAATATGTCACAGAACAAGATATTGAATAAGCTAAACATGGAAATGATATAGAAATGAAAATCTGAAACCAGAATGATGCACAGGTCAACTTTTTGCAAGTTTACTTTTCATACATAAGAACCAACATTTAACTGCATTACAAAGCTGTCACAACTTCAGCGCTTCACATGCTGTTTTCACTCAATACTTATATATTTATAATACACGGTGATGGTCATGAATTTCTGTCTGCCCACCTGACAGTGTGATAAAGGCTTGTCCTTTGAGCCTCCCAGTGAGGAGGCGGTAGAGGATAGGAGGCCGGTCAGGGTGCTGGAACCGGCTGAATAGCGACACAAGCTGTGCTACAGTTGCCCGTGGACTCAGGTTCTTAACACATAGCACCTGCAGGAACCAGTAAAGATTGACAACACAAAAAGACAATCTAATTCATGTTGACACTGAACAAGGTACAAATGTTTTGGTTTATACTCACATCAGATGGTTCTCCAGGCTGGTATTTCTGAAAGCGAGGGATGCGCCTGATTCCTTCCTCTGTCTCCTTGTTCTTCAGGATTTCCTCCTCAGGGACATACTCCACCTGGCCAGTGACTGTCACTGGCCTATTCTCTTGTGATCCGGAATTTGCAGGTGAAATCAAAGTACCAATTGACTGGCTCACATCCATCTTTCTGCTGAAAGCTGAGACCTGAATAGTCTTTTGGTTGACCTGAATCTGTGACTGGCAGGTTGAATTGTCCAGGATCGATAATGGCTGGTCTGCACATCTATCCATCACATCTAACAAAGAGCTAGATTCTTGGCTGCTGTGTGAAGGTGACTGGACTCCGTCATTATTAGACACATATGGTTGGCTGCTGTCGTGATAACACTGAGAGCGGCTACTGTTTGAGACATGACGGTGGTTTTCTTTTGTGCTTGTTTGAGTCGCGGGTTGGACAGACTCTTCATTTTCTGCCTCCTTTAGAAAGTCTTTATAAAGCATGTGCATGGAGCCTGGCCCTGAGGACCCTGGCTGGTCAGAACAGGTTTCTTCCTCTGTGTGATAAAGAATATAGATATACTGTGAGAACACAAGTGATGAAGCACTTGGGAATATTTCTGAATCATGCAATCAACTGATAAAAACTTGCTAAAGTATTAAATACTCAGAAGTTTGTTTAGTTGTAGCATATAGAATAAACACTTGACATACTGTAAAGTCAGGGGTCTAAAGAACAGGGCACAGTTATGAATGAATATTTAAAAGTATGAGCGTGCACTTAAAATAAGCATTTCAAAGATAAATTGACGGCTTGAAACCTTGATGGTAGAGGGCAGTGAGAAATCCCTGACGATCGCTGCCTTGGAATAACGCTCGCTCAATCTCCATCTCTCGTCGTGAGAGCGGCCGACTGGCGGACAGACGTTGAGGGCGAGACAGAAGACAGTCTCGGGCGTCAATCTTCTCCCGGATAACTTGCAGTCGCTCAAGCCTGGCTGCAGGATCCACACACACCCCACGGCTCTGTATGAAATAAGCACAAGATCAAATGCATACACATATCACTTTCATCATTTCATCAGTAATGTAGATGGCTGATCACACTTTTATTACAGATTTATTACAGCACTGTCATCACCACAAGTAATACCTTTTCAGATGCTGCCTCAAGTCTATCCCTGTTCTTCCAAAGGTCAATCTCTGCATCGGTCAGCCCCAGCTCTCTCAAACTGGACAGTTCCATCTCTTTGTCTTGCAGGTCTTGGAATTGTGACAAGCTTTTTACCCCTGCAGCCTGCTCCCCAAAAGGTTTGTAAAAAGCGGCTGGGGCAAAGCACTGCTTCTTTGCAAAGCAGCTGATCGATGCCAGAAAACAAAAACACCAACGGTAAGTAATACCAACCAATTAACCAGTTATCACGATTACACCAGAAAATCTCGATATCTTAGAGCTAGCGTATCTGTTCTGATACTAGCTCCACGATGCGGTGTGCTGAACCTACCGATCGATATCTACACCAGTGTCGAGTTGTTGAAGCAGCAGGCTGTGTAGCTGCCTCTGACCCTCGGTCTCCTGCTCCTCTGGTACAGGGGCATCGTTGCAATCACGACGAGTCACCCTTCAAATCGAAATGTCAAATATGATGAATAATTGTCTCGCTACTACAGCGGCAAAGATTTTGCTCCTTTGCACTGTTAATAACTAACAATAGTAACGACGTTGCCTCTCACTGGAGTGACAGGCAGCCAAAACGCTACATTTAAAGGTAAGCTCAACATGCAAGGGACCATGATCCCTGTCTATACATTTGTGGTCAAATTTCAATCCTGACGATGACGAGACAAGTCAATAACAATAGCTGGTAATTTAAAACGTCATAAAAACAGTTATTCCCTACCGTTTCATTGCTGCTCGCTCTTAGGTCCGCCAAACCAAAACAAGCGTGCTTCCTGTTTCAAAGCATTATGGGAAATACAAGCATATCTGGAACATGTAGTTTATTGCCTATTGGCCATTATAGGCCAAAACGAGTTTTACGTTATGGGTAGGTGCTGGGCTGCAACATGGGTCCCAGGTTCTTGGGTTTGCATATGTCCAGTGAAATATAGGCTGCAATACTGACAACAGTAGCTGTGGCAGCGCCTCAGGCGACCCCCCAATACAGCAAACTAGACTACAGCACTGGGTGGTGGTGGTGGGGACTGGAGTATCCTACCTTGAAAGTCGACTACAGAGCTGACATCCCCCAGCTGAACTGAACCTACCCAATAACGATGTATAAAGTATTTAAAGCTATTGTAATAACTAAGTTCCCATAACAAATTAACAACTAAAATTGCAGTTATATTGCATTTTATGCCAATTAACATTTTTACAGCAGTTAATGCAATACATAATAAATGTAATATTATAAAATGCACTTCACTACAAAATACAGCATTTTTGTGGTGTTTCCTGCAGAATGCAACATTTTGTACACAAAAATATTACAGTAGGCCTACTTCAGTTTAAATGCAGTTTGCATGGTCCTGGGATTTCGTTCTGTAGTCGAGAGATCAGTGCCCTCTAGAGGAAGTTCCCTTGTAGAACTCATAAAGAAGATCAGCGCCCTCTGGTGAGTTCTACAGATGTTAGAGTTTATTTTACGAGAACTATTATGCATCTTCTGTTTAATGTGGATATGTTTGTTTAATGTGCCAAGCCATCTTTATATATTTTCACTTAGTTATTTTATGCTGTATGTTTCGGTATGCATTTAGGAAGGTAAGACGAGGAAAGTCATATTTTGACTAGATAATTACAAATAATTAGAAAAAAATATTGAGGACTATTTCTGTAGCAAAACACTTTCAGCATAGCAAGAATCATGTGTGCATATTTCATACTTTTTATTTATAGTTCATCAAGACAGTGGTGATATGTCAATACATAGTTGAAGCACTTTATGTATTAATATTTGATTTGTCTGATCTACAAGCAAAATAAAGGATGAAAAATAATCTAATCACATTCTTTTATATGTAAATTTGGAGAGAACCATTCCTCTAGATATGTGGGCATTCATGCAGTGTGAAAGAATTTGAAAGGAATGTGCTTCCAAGTGTATACTAATATTTACACTAAATGTGTGTAAAAGATAAAAACAGTTTGTCCTCCATTCGATGTCTCAATATCGTTACTTCATTACATTATTTAAACAATGTGTCATCTTAAGCAGTGATTGTTTTTTAACCTCAGCTGTTCCCGCAGGAAGGAAATTTTAAAAAAATGATGTATCTACAATATCTTTGAGTTCAAACTGCACAAAAGCAATCTGCTCAAGTTCACTCTCCTCGCCACATTCCATGAGACAGGCAAATAATTCTTTGTTCTCACAGTAAGCCAAATCTGAGTAGCCACTAGGCCCCTGGTGAAGGATCCAGGGCTCTTCCCATTGAGATGCGTGTAGCGGAGAGCGGTTCAAGTACATGCCGAGATCCCAACGTTTTTTCTTATTAGTTGGGTGGGTGTACAACAACCAGCTTCCATCTTTGCTCACCTCCGACAGGTGTTTTGGCACTTTAAAAGCAACAACGCTACCTTGACATCCATGAGGTTGCTCTACTAGCTGTTGAGCAAGGTGGGCCTGGACAAAGTCTGTTCCATTATCACTGCTAACCGCCTCTATTCTGCGGCCATGCCTGTAGCGGATATTACGGGCATTGCAATACAAGAAACTTTGAGATTCGTGGTCTAAAACCTCAGCCATTTCGCACTCACATGAATTCATCTGCATGATGGTTCCTACATGCCATGTCTTCCCACAGTCATCACTGTAGAAGGTGAATGCATGAGGCTTGACTGAGCATGGAAGAGGGAAACAAAAGCATTTGTGGTGAATGTAGAAGACATAAGCTGGAATAATGAGTCTCCCGCTTTTCATCTGAATGCCATGCCCTGGTCCCACAGCGAAAGTTGCCCAGTTGTGAATGCTCTCTCCTATCACGCTCTGTGTCAAGTCTTTAGCCTCACTCCAGCTCTGGCCATAATCATTGCTAGTGACATAACAGAGGCGAGCTCTGTTTTTGCCAGTACATATCTGGTGGTGCTCTGTGGTCTTCTTCAAGACGCAGATGAAAAACAAAAACACAGTCTGAGAGTCCTCCTCAAAGACAGGACAAGGGTTCATTGTGCGGTGGTCCAAGAGACATGCTGTCTGTAACTCCTGGATCTGTGACCACTGAGAGAGAAAGGATCATTGAAGAGGCATACTTCAATTTTCGAAGATATACAGTGAAATTATAACAATCCATTGAATAGTACGCATTGCCGCAGGAAGGAATTTAGCACACTATACAAAGTAAATATGCAATAGGTTACCTTAATGTTTGTGGAATCCAATGTACCTCTTCTAACAACAAGAAGCTCTGCATCATGGTCAGAAGAGGATGTGCGTTTTTCTGCAAAAGCTAAAAAAGTCTGATTCTTTTTTATGTAAATAAGAGATGGGATCCTGTATGTTATTCCCGGTGGTTCATCCTGTTTAAAAACTGTTGTTTTTTCCGGAGGCGCTCCCCTCCAAGATTTGTGCCCAGTTATGCTGTTACCCATTGGTCCGTCGACGAGTTCTCAACCTCGCAGAAGAATCCACCTCGTGACTTGAAATAACTTTAGGAACTCTAGTCCTGGAAAGAGAAGAAAACGACTCACAGTGAACTAGTAAACTAGTCATTGACTAGTAAACCTACTTCATATTGACACAGCCAACGACATTTCAAAACAAGATAAGCAGCGCTATGCTTACCAAGCAGCAGAAAATGTTTTAACGTTACTTTTCATTTGGCATTGGCAATGACTAAAGAGCAAACGAAAAAAAAAACGAACACGGAGGAGGTGAACAAAGGTTCCTATGTTTTCTCCCATCTTGCATGTCTTTGCAAATAAAGGCAAGGCACATTTGCTGCTCATACGTAGGCTATTTTATAACCGCCGTGGATCTTTTTATACATATTTGAACACAGACACAACTGTCTTGTACCAGAACGTTTTTTTTGTCAGCCGAATCATACAGTTAATGTCAATTAGCATAGTCACTGTCAATTTCAACAGTTACGTGAGCCAGCCTAGGTTACCTCCACCACGTCGTGTTGTCTTGAATTGATCCCAAATCCTCACGTGCGTCATCGCAAGGCAGTAAGCACAACTATATTAGATTATGTCTTGTCAGGCAAATCTTAGCACAAAAAGAGAGCGATTGTGTTTTCCCGCAGCTGTCTCACACTTCAAACCACATTACGGAAATGAAGGCAACTAGGCATTATGGGTAACGTAGTTATTAAGTAGATTCGTAAATTTACAGCCCGCGAATGCCCACTTCAGGTTAGAACTTATAAACATTAGGAAGACACCAAGAGTACACCAAAACCAAATAAATAATAACGTTCATTACACACAAAAAATGCTAATGATTGGCTCCGTTCTCTCTTTATGCGAACTGTGCCTGTAGCCTGATTTCAATTACAGGCATAGGGCACTGTTGTTTTTGAACTTAGAAACTTTCAAAAAGTCAAGTCTACTAGGCCATGTCTAGGCTAGGTTAAACTCACTGCATGGCAACCTTAGAGAAAAGGCAAATGAGTATATGCTATGTCAGACGGCTAAGGATTTAGAGTTAGGCCTATAGGCTATCTAACTTGGGCCTCTGAATGGCACTGGCTCGAACATTATGACCCCTTATTACCCTCCAACACAGACAAATGTGCAATGATTAGAGCCGAGGTCAACTTCCATTGAATTCAGTATTTAATAGGAACAGTTGTGTCTGTGAAATGAGACTCATGGTGTGAAAGTATATTAGCCTATACAACAACCTATCTCATCGCATTTAGCCTTAAGTATCCTAAATAAGGTTTACCTCATTAGGCTGTATTACGAGAAACAATTTCAGCTTTTAACAAGTCAAATAAACAGTGGACTAGGTAATATTTAGGTCAAGTTTAATTCATTTACACACATTTAATTTATTTTCTCACTGAAACTCACCCGATCAACCCCAGCCTACAGTCGCATAGCGGACGCATAGTTTACATTTGACCGCTGTCCAAGGTGCTGCAACTTATTTAGGCTACTCCATGGTTTACCTCATCATATTGTATCGGTATCGGGCAGGCTATAACATACCTCTACACCTAGATGATTCTGGAGGCAACTAGAAAAATATCGTGTATGTAACTAGCCATTCAGCATTAGTCACTTTGTAGGCTACTGTTGCCTGATGGACAGATAATCCGATGCCGCGAAGGTGTTGCAGGGAGCAGTACCGCCACTTCTGAAAGCACTGCAGTGTCGACGCTGCGGATGCTCTCTGACGCGGATAGTCCCATAGACAAACTGATGGGAGGAGGGAAGTTGTGAGGCAAGGAAAAGGGGTGAAATATCCCCTCAAACTCTAAAACAATGGCGGAAGCCAATCCACTTCGGGGATTTCCTCGAATCCGAAGAGCAGCGGTGAGTTGCAGATGTTAATACTGTTTAGGCTGAAGGATGTCTCTGAGTTTTCTTGGGGTTGGGAAGCAGCAGAATTCCGCAGCACTTGTGACCGCCGATCGCATGGGCAGAGTCATATGGTTACTGTAGCGTTTGGCAAAAAGAAAGTGTGGCGCTTGACTTCCCAAAATGTCGACATGGGATAAGCTTGAAGAACGTGTATATTTTATAGAACGCGTTATTTTAAGATGCATTTTTTCGCTGGTTTGCTCAGTCGTATTACCACCAAAAGGGTTTGTTCGGGGCAGGTGGATGACGCACGGGGTGTAGTGTAGTCCATAGTGTGACATTCAGCGGACACGATGCATGACTGTGTTTTGGGTAGCACATCATATTTAGCCTATACCTGACACTATCGTGCAAAGCAAAGGCGCTTGAACAATTACTTTTGCATTACGAATGGATGACAAAAGCGTTGTTTGTACTAAAAATAGCAATGTTCTGTAGATTCAGCTGCCCTGTATTCCATCAGATGATGGTTGTATATCTGTAACGGCTCATAATAGGTTAAAATTACGGTAGGCTACTCGCTGCAGAGAGGCTAGGAAATATTTACAAAGATCAAGAGACTAACTCTAGTTGCTCTAATAGCAAGTATTATTGTTAGTGACCATTTAGAACTCTCTGTCTTTGCTGATCCTGAGAGTAGAGGTGCACTTCATTGATCCCGTGTCTATGTTGACGGACAGGCTCAGCAGGACAAATCCAGTCACTATCACAGCCTGCACATGTTGACTGGGGTCGCAGATTAAAGATTTTACATTGACAAAACAAGGAGATGAAATATAGTGTGGTTGTGCTGCCCAAAGTTCAGTCAAAGCACGTGTAAACACAAGAATGTACTGGAAATGAAATTTCCTTGTATCACTGGATTGTTTGTTATGTGCTTTTGTGTATACTATATGTTTTGTAAGCTTTATTTATTTCATTAATTTAACTTTTGCTTATTTTATTTCTTTAACTTATGCTTACATTTTTTATGTTTGCCACTTTCTGCCTATCTTTACGCCTGTCTGTCTCATCTCTCTTTCTCCATCTGTGTGTCTGTCATACACATTCTCTCAGGCGTCCATTCCAGGTAACCTCCACCTGATCTTGGTGCTACGGCCCACTAGTCTTCTCCAGCGCACCACCCCCTGTGGTACCACTGACATTGGCTTTCGCTTCAGTCAGGATGACTTCATCCTCAAGATGCCGGTAGGCCTATAGAACACTGTCAAATATGATCCCAGGATATATGATCCTGCCTGATAAGTACAGTATTAAATTATTAATAGATATCATAGTTTTTAAGCAATTCACAAAAATAAATTACTTATTTTATGTTTCTCCTCTAAGATCATCTCACTCAGTTCTGTAACTGACCTCCTTCGCTACCTTGATGAGAATCACCTTTCATCAGAGTTTGATGGCAAACTGGAGTATTGCCGTAGTGACTGGTTTGTTTTACGAACGGTAATGTTTTTTTTATGTTACTGTTGATCTTATTCAACTAAGCAAAAAATAAATGATAAAAAAACATGTATTAGGGCGATTGTAAACCTTATTAATTTCCTAAATTTCATTGACATTTATTGCCTTCTGGGGTGATAACGAACACGTTTTGGATTTATGATAGAAAAAAATACAAAAGTAGAGGGTCTGCGCACTCCGAATCTTCTGGCCCAAATATTTTAGCTCAGATATTATATGCATAGAGCATTTCTTGCACTTAATGTGAAGACTAATGTGAAGACTAGAGTATGTCCTCCGTTACAATCCTTTTCTTCCAATCCAATTACTATCCTCTTCTTACATGTGATAAACAGACAAGTTTACCCCTATTGTAACTTGAGTGTCTGCTGGAAATCTCTGCAGGCTATTGAGAGTTTCGCAGTGACTGTGAAGGATATAGCACAGCTACTGCAATCATTTGGCACAGAACTGGCTGAGATTGATCTCCCAGATGAGGCAAATGCCATTGAGTACCTCCTCACCGCTCACACAGACAAGTACCGCCAGATGAAGGTAGGAGTCACTCTTTTAAAATAGGATTTTTTTTTCTCTACTGCATTTTATGGTGTTTGCTTTTACTTGTAATTTTAGATTTTTTGAGTGAAATCAGCACTTTAATATCAATCATCTCATGGAATGAACAATTGTTATTAACAGGATGAGATCAGGTCTGTCATCAAAGAGGGCCGTCAGTTGCAGGTCAATCTGGAGGCCTCCAAACCACCAGAGGGCAATGTTGCAGAGCAAAGAGAGGCTGACCAGGACAGGAGTACAGTGCAAAGGTATGGGATGCAGAAAGAGACCCCAGCTTTGTGTGTGATGGCTAATCATTGTGGGGTGAAGAACAAGGTATTTTAATTTTAGTTGTGCCATACTCAGCTGAATATTTATGTTTATATATGTATATACAATACAGAACATCAGCACAATATCCCATGACCTGACATTTTTGAAAAATTCTGCTAGTATGATGGCCTATGGTTAATTTCAGATGTTGACAGCCCCTGGCTTCAAAAAGCCATCCCATAATTTCTTTATACTTGTGCACTAAATACAGGTTATTCTGGTTAGCTGATCTATTCTTTAGACTTAGAAAATGGCTGAGGTTTCCAATTATAAACGTTGCCGTGATGAAGCAGACATATATGCAGTAATGACCTCTAAAATGAGCCAACAGATCCTCTAAGGGAGAATGACAGGATTATCAAGTTTGCAGATCTCTCAAGAGAGTCTCATGGAGGAGGAGGAAGTCTTCAGAATAGCTGAGTGGAGGCTTGTCTAGACTGCTGAGCTGCAGAGGACTCATTAATCGCCTCTTGTCCCCCCTGCCACAGGCTCCTGGCCCAGCTGCGGGACATGGAGATGGCTTTTGATGAATTCTTCGAGAAGCACCACCTCAAGCTGCAGCAGTACCTACAGCTGCTGAGATACGAGCAAAGCTTTCGTGAAGTACGTTTTGTGTGGATACAAGAATATGAACTATATGGGGCCATACAGCCTACTGTTATTAGATATGATATTAGATAATCCTTGTAACATCTAATAATAATCTCACTATCTTGCATTTTCATGCCGGTTTACTGTAATGAGTTACATCCTTATTATGTACCTTGGGTTTATGTAGCAAATTGCCACCTCTTGATCTTGTCATGGTGCTGTCGTTGATCAGATGGAGCTGGTGCTGGAGCAGCTCACTTTCCAAGAGAAGGCCATTCCATCCGTGGGCATGACAGTGGGCCAGACAGAGCAGCTGCTCATAGACCTTGAGGCGTTGGATGCACGAGCTGAGGTCAGTCATTCAATAGGGGGCGCCAGTGTCCATGAAAGCAATAATGGAATACATAGACAGGCAATGTCTTCAGGGGGATGAGTTTGTCCAGAGGCTAGATAGTTTGAAAAACATGAACTTGTCTACAATAAACGCAAAACAGTCAGTGTCACGTAGTCAAATCATAAAAATGATCTGCACACCCTATCTCCTATTCAATCCAATTTAATGAGTGTGGAGAAACTCATTGAAATGCATTGAATCAGAGCCACAGTGTGGACCTCTTTTGTGGTTTGAAATACAACCAGAAATGGGAAAATTGGGGTAAAATGAGGCTGGCTGTTGTTGTTGACTCAGTTTGACAGATATCCAATCTTTCTAGAATTATCCAGCATAAATAAACACAGTACTGGTATCATTTTCTTTACCAAGCAAATGCCAAATTAATAGTCACCAACTGGACATTGATTATGTAATAAACTGTGAATTACTTGAAAACACTTGGACAACACAAAGCCTAAATAGGCTCCAGGGTGTTTAGGTCAATCTCTCCATCCCACCACCACTTCCACCCCTCCCCTCCCCCCACTCCATTTGATTGACAGGAAGAGATGAGCCGCGCCCAGATTATCATCCTTCATGGGCACCAGCTGGCCGCCAGTCACCACTATGCCCTGGCACTGATTGTACAGCGCTGCAATGAGCTTCGCCACCGCTGCGACGTGCTCACAACCTCGTTGCGTGCCCGCCGTGCCTCGCTCATCCGCACCAGGGACCTGCTCATCTGCCTGGAGGAGGTATGGAGGGGTGGGCACTGCTGCTGTGTAGGGTTGGAATGCCCACACGCGGGCACATACAGAGTAGATGTGGACACAGTCGATAATACTTCTGTTATGCAACGCTTGTCCAATGACGTAGTTCAAAGTGCTTGAAAAGTCAACAGAAAAGGAGTGTGTATATTGCACAGCCTTTCTGAAATAGTGTGTTTTTGAGTGTGTTTGTGATTTATTGTTTTGGTTGGTGGTTGTTGGTAAATAACAATACCACTGAAATGTGATATGCACAAAAATACATTGCATGTCTGTCCTTGGACTCACACACAGGTAACATCCTGGTGTGATGAGGGGGCCTATCTATTGGCCAATCAGCTGGTGGATAAGTTCCAGTCTAAGGAGGGTGCTCAGATGGCTCTGTTGGACCTGGACAAGCTCCTGGAGAGGGCACCCTCCGTTCTCAGATCCAGCCCTGACGTACTCAGCCTGGAGTTCCAGGCTATCCTGACACCCCAACTAGAGGTAATACACACACATACACACATACACACATACATACACACACACACACACACACACATACAGTTATATATAACAACATTTCTAAATAGAGTTTGAATATCTATAATTATCTATAATAATCTATAATTCTGATTTTATAATGACACAATCTCCCGCAGCTCATATTGATGTGCACACACCCACTCACGCGCTCAATTACCATACACACACGGTCACTCATGCTGCAATTTGATACTGCGCGTCTCTCAGGATCCTGCCGCGTGACATTTTGCAGTGTCACAATCTGCATAATCTTGTGTCCCTACTTTTCCAGTCCCAGATAACTAGCGCTGCTGTGAAGCTGTCAGCCGTGCGCGGGATGATCCAGAACCGGCAGGCGTGCCTACGGAAGCTGGCTGACGTGCAGGCTCGGCCCATCCAACTGGTGGCCCCACGGCCTGAGAACCCCCCGCGTTGCAAGTCCCCTCTCTTCTCGCCCAAGCATGGTGAGTTGGCTGCTCTCCGGTTAGCATGTGTATCATAATACTTCATACTGCACAGACTGTAAGCATACTGCATATATGCAGGCTCTTACACATACACAGACACACGCACACACACACACACATTAATGCACGCACATACACACAAACACACAACACACACACACATAGAAATACACAAACACACACGCATACATACACACACACACACACACACACAGAAACACCCACACACACACGCTCAAACACATACCCACGCACACATATACACACACAGAAAGAACTGGAAGCAAGAATTGATCTGTTAACAGCTCAATGCTTTTCCCTGTCAATAGGTGTTGACTTTAATTCCACCTTAAAGTTCTCCTTCTCTGACCTTTCCCTGCCAGGGAAGAGAGGTTCTCGGAAAAGCCCAAGCACAAAGAAGGTAAGGAGGACAACTAGAGAGAGCTGGTGTTTGCAAACAAGGTAAAGGAAATATATATATAAATGTATAAATGCTTTTAGTAAGTGGCCTGGCTCTCCTTTTTCTCCAGATTGAGGTCATGCACGATTACGAGGAGAACAGATCCTCCATGTCCTATGGACCAGAGGGAGAGGAGAACCCACTCCAGAAGACACGGTCCACAAATTTGAAAGAATTCTTTCTTTTTTTATCCTCTTTATTTGTCAAAATCTTGAAAGAATTCACTCTTTCTACCTGCCTTTTTTCAAAACCCTTTCTTTTTGTCTCTCTCTTTCAATCTCTCCATTGTTTGACCTTTGATCTTTTGTTTTAGAGCCTGAAAAGACATCTCACTTTTTACTTGTCAGCCTGATAGATTTTATTCCCTACAGACATGTGATCAAGGAGTTGATTGACACCGAGCGAGTCTATGTGGAAGAGTTGCTGTCTGTGTTGCTGGTGAGTACCCCCCGCCTCAGATGGGTTTGTGTGTCTTCGTAATGGATTTGTTTATCTGAATACACCCTTGGAGGACAGCAGTGATAGTGATTGAGGCAGCTGAGTGGTTTGTGTGTAAGAATGTACTTACAGTCACACATAGTCTCACATTCACAAATACACACACACACACACGCACACACTGAGGCACACGCATTCATACACTGTGCTTTACCAACACACATCTGAGCACCAGTTACAATTTTCTGCAAAATGCACTACAGCCACCAAAACTCTTCATACTTCACCCAAAATTACTAATGCTGCCATAACTATAGCACATACTACCATTCAGCAACCCATCAATTGCAATCAATGTGTAGTGAACACTAAAAAAGAAACAACAAAACATAAAATATATCTATATCTATATCTTCTCATTTTCAGTTCCACATAGATCAACTTTGCCACATATGTTATGTTCAGTATATGTTGTGCTATGTAGATTTTGAGTGAATATTGCAATACCAAACTGTTTAAGTGACATTTTGTAATGTACTGGTGTACCTCTGGTAATAGATAGATGGCACATACAGTTCTTGAATGAATATCTCTCTGTATTCATGTAAACTGAAGGAATGTGCAGATTCAAATCACAATAGAACAGTGGCTGCTTCCTAAATGGCATACTGCTGTAGTACTTACTGCAATAGATAAGACGTGGATAGTACCACTGCGAGACTCTTTTGCATCAAGACAATTTGTGTGTTTTACTTGCTCACCCCTTAGCTGTTCCAGATCAATCCAGTGCTAACCAACAGCCTTTTGTAGCTCATTGCTTAATTGTAATTTACACCATTGTGTGTAGTAGCCCACTCAGGAGGGGAGGGTGAGAGGAGTCCGCCGGAATGAGGCAGGGATGACACTCAGCAAAGATAATTGTGGACAGTGGAAAATAGTGAATTAGGCCAGGCTCACACATCAGGAAGCAAATGTGTAATTTGGGCATACCTATATATATATATATATATATATAGGTATGTAGGTATATATAGGTATATATATATATATATAGGTATATATAGGTATATATATATATATATATATATAGGTATATAGGTATATATAGGTATATATATATATATATATATATATATATATATATATAAATATTGAGAGAGAGCTGAAAGAGAGAGAGAGAGAGAGAGTTGTACAGCATGACACATGAAGGTTGTGTGGCGGCACTAGGCTATAGCAGCATAACTAAGGCAACTGGGGGCAACAGCAGAGGCAGTCCCTTTCAAAAGACCCATGAGAAGTGATGATTTGCCATGCACCATCCCTAACTATGGGAAACAGTAAAGAGGAAGGTTTTAAGTCTAGACTTAAAGGTATTGAGAGTGTCCGCTTGTCGAATGTGGGGGGGGGGGGGACAGGAGGGGTGCACGGTAACAGAAGGCTCTTCCTCCTATTGTAGATTTTGATATTCTTGGGATTACAAGGAGACCGGCATTTTGGCATCTAAGGGTTCTAGGAGGGAGGTAAGGGACAAGTAAGTCTTTAATATATGTTGATGCATCGCCCTTGAGGGCTTTGTAGGTTAGGAGGAGTATTTTAAAATCAATTCGACTTTTAATAGGGAGCCAATGTAGGGAAGCAAGGATAGGAGAGATATGTTCATATTTTTAGTCCTGGTGAGTGTTTGGGCTGCAGCATTTTGTATTAGTTGTAGGTTTTAGATGCAAGTATTGCTACACCCAGAGAATAGAGCATTGCAATAATCGAGCCTGGAAGTAATAAATGCGTGTATTAATTTTTTTTTAGGAACTTTCTAACCTTAGCAATATTAGCAATCATAGGTGGAAAAAAGATGTTTTTGAAATGTGTTTTACATGACTATTTAGAGAGAGGTCCTGGTCAATAATTACCCTGAGGTCTTTAACTTTTGCATTACATGACAGTGACAGGCCACTGAGTAAGTTTTGGTGATGGGGTAGAGTGTTGGTCAGCTGTTTAGGGCCAATCATCATAACTTCAGTTTTATCAGAATTTAAACAAATGAAATTATTAGTCATCCAGGTTTTGATGTCTAGGAGATATGCATCAAGTTTAGTCATTGGCATATAGTCATTAGGCTTCATAGAAAGGTAAAGCTGGGTATCATCAGCATAGGAGTGGAAGGTAATACCATGTTTCCTTATAACAGATCCTAAAGGTAACATGTACAGGGAGAACCGCAGGGGACCTAGCACTGAGCCTTGGGGTACACCAAACTTTACTTTGGTATGGGTTGATGACTCATTATGAGCGGGACATGCCCAGCTATGAGTGAGTCATTTATAATTTTAAGAATCGTCTCAGCCAATAGAGGGAGAGCTGCCTTAAGAAGATAAGTTGGGATAGGGTCCAATAAGCATGTTGAGGCTTTGGCTGAAGAGATCAAAGACGTAATTTCTGATATATTGGTGGGTGTGAATGAATCAAAGTATGCTATAGGTTGACTAGAGCTTGCTGTAACCATTACATGTGGTCCAACTGGATTTGAGGTTACAAGGGAGTTGTTTATTTTAAGTCTAATAGATTCAATTAAAAAAGGTCTACAATACAGTAAATATTCAAGGAATGACTCATATTCTCTCTTAATTTTCTCACTCACATGTACGTATGTGCAATTGCATGGTAGTTGTTAAAGGATTTGTGTGTGGTTGGGTGCACAGGGCTACAGAGCTGAGATGGACAACCCAGCCCTCTCTGGCCTCCTACCCCCTGCCCTGCGCAACAAGAAAGACGTACTGTTTGGAAACATGTCTGAGATCTACAACTTCCACAGCAGGTAAGGAACACATACATACAGAAACACATATACTCAAGCACACATACATACACAGACACACACGGACACACACTGTGACACGCACACACACACACACACACACACACACACACACACACACACACACAGGTACACATGGACACACACCCTGACATTCACAGATCCATGGTGTCGTGTCTAATCAGGATTTCCCCAAGCCATGTGTAAAAGATTAATCTTTCATTTTAATCTCTCTGGCCTTGAAATTTACATTTCACTTCTCTGGTCTACAGAGTTTTCGTCCAAGATCTGGAGAGCTGCCTGGAGCTCCCAGAGAGAGTTGGAGCCTGTTTTCTGGAGAGGGTGAGTACATTTATCCAATCTCTGGGTCAGTCTCTGGTTATCCAATCTCTCTGGATCTATTGAGATAAATACAGTATCTATCTATCTATCTATCTATCTATCTATCTATCTATCTATCTGTGTGCATCTCTCTCTCTTTTGTTATCCCATCTCTTCCCATCTCTCCATCTCTCACCTCTATACTATCTCTTTCAGCCAAGATTTGATACAACATAGACCAAAAAGCAAACCAGCAGCTATTATTAACTGAATGGGGCATAGGAAATGATACTGAAAGTGAGTTTCTGTGCCCTATTCAGTTAGTGTTAGCTGCTGATTTGCACTGCAGTCTACACTGTATCAAATTGTCTTGTTCTTTTTCCTAAAGACAGTGCTCAGTGACCTTGAACAACAGGGCTATTGATTCACACTAGATTTCTCCTTTAAAGTCATTCATATATTAGGTTTTAGTTGTTTAGTGTAGTGTATGTGGTGGTGTAAAACTGTTGCAATGTGGTGTAAAATTGTACTTCCTTGGCATGCTGTTTCCAGACTGAGAACTTCAAGGTGTATGAGCGGTACTGTCAAAACAAACCTCGCTCTGAATCTCTATGGAGACAGTGCTCTGACTCTGCATTTTTTCAGGTAGTGCTTGATCATTCCATTGTTATTGCAGAATGTGACCATTATAAACCATTCTCCATAAATAATCTGCAGTGCTTTCATCTAACTCCTTTCTTGGCTAATGCTGTTTTGGTACTTCTTTGATGTAGGAATGTCAGAAAAAACTCGACCATAAACTGCGATTAGACTCCTACCTTCTTAAGCCTGTTCAACGGCTGACCAAATACCAGCTTTTACTGAAGGTAAAGATGAAGTTGAACTTGGCATTACAGCATTCAGATTCTCCTCTATTTGTGGATATGTGGATATGTGTTTTCCTGGGAAAGAATGACTGAAGCTATTTCAAATCATTATAATGCATAGTTGACTATGACTTTGAACATCAGTTTACCATCCCTGCTAGGACAATACAAAGAAACATTAATCAAGTGGCATGCGGTAAAGTACATCAAAGATGTTTTATGTGAAACACATTTTGAGAAATTTCACCCTCATGTGGATAGGATTTTTCACCAGGGTAACTTACTGGTAAAAAAAAAGAAAAAAATGAAACACAAAGAAACACCATTACACTCCAGCTGCCTTATGCGTTTGTTCTTTTGCAACCCTTGGGGACGGCCCCTCTCCATACAAGTCTCATAGTGCAGCTGTCCCTTTGCTTCTCTGTCTTTGACATGTTTCAGGAACTCCTGAAGCACAGTGCCAACTCTGACCATGCCAGCGAACTGCAGGGGGCACTAAACGCTATGTTGGATCTCCTTAAGTCAGTCAACGACTCCATGCACCAGATCGCCATCACTGGTTATGAGGTAAAGTCAGGAATTATGAGCGGTGATTGGGAGGATATAACAAAGCTTTTTTTTATGTGGAGAATTGGGAAAAATGAGCAAATTAATGTGTTATACTTAACTCAGATTCCTGTGTAATATCTGTCAGATTGGACAGACCTCACAGCCCCCATCTTTAACTCAGAACACATTATAACACAGGGAGAAATGCACTGTACATTTGATTCCATATGATTTAGCTTTCATAATTTAATTTCAGTGATTTTCACTGATCACCATGTGCAGTGCTTCACTAGTGGAGCTGGAGAGATTACTGGAGCTGGGGGCCAGGCTGACGTCCATGTCTGTTTCCTTCCTCCTCTTCCTCCTCCTCCTCCTCCCCCAGGGTGAGCTGAGTGACCTGGGTCGGGTTGTCATGCAGGGCTCCTTCAATGTGTGGATCAGCCACAAGAAGGGCTCCACACGCATGAAGGACCTGGCTCGCTTCAAGCCCATGCAGCGTCACCTGTTCCTGCATGAGCACGCGCTGCTCTTCTGCAAGAAGCGGGAGGAGAATGGCGAGGGGAGCGAGCGCACCTCCTCCTACAGCTTCAAACACTGCCTACGGGTGCGATGACTAATGGAGGGCTCTTTTAGATGACCTCTGTGCTAACTTTCTTCAAGGACTTCTGTTTACCTTGATCTCTGTAAACTTCACTGTCTGTCAAATTGTCTTATGTCTGTATCAAAGATTGTATAATTCATATGACATGTTCATTCCACATTTTATCTTAATTGCTTTAGAATTAAGAATGTTGAAAGGACAACAGTTCTTTTTCTATTACAGTTTATTATAAATTTATAGTCTTTTTCAATATTGCAATAAATGCAATCTTTTTAGGGCCTGTTTACATGTAGAATTATGTAGATTTTTTTATAAACAGATATTTTTTTTATCCATTTGGGCCTCTCGTTTACACGTAAACAGAATTTTAGCCACCACTCAAATGGATTTTCTTTTTAAAAAAAATGGCCTCCTAGGTGGAAATTTTTCAAAATGCTGTATTTTTTTAGTTTCCACTGTATACGTATAAACACATTTTAAAACATAAAAAGATAAATATAATATTATATAATAATATATAATAAAATATATTATATAATAACACAATAATATGTTCATAAAAATATCTAGATACATGTAAACAGGGTCTTAATTCCAAGTCACGTTATGTTTATACATACAATACATTAGAAAGATTATACATGGCTTTAAAGATAATTGTAAATTTAGATGTCCTTACCACCCTCCTTATCATCTTTTTCTGTCATTGCTGCAACCGCGTTCAAGGTCATGTCAGGTAAACTAAACTGATCTTGTTTGTGTTTTTCTGTACCTTAACTAGATGAATGCTGTGGGAATCACTGAGAACATCAAAGGAGATGCCAAGAAGTTTGAGCTTTGGTACAGTGGCCGAGAGGAGGTCTACTTAATCCAGGTATCTACATATCCCTCTCAAAATAACAGCACCACACACCATACAGAGGTGCACTCACATTTGCTTACTCACTCACACACACACACAGATCTATACAGTGATTGCCCTATAACTATTTATATGAATATGAAGTAATCAACTCGCCCATCTGTTACCCTAAAGCAGAGAGAGTCTGTGTCGGCATGTGAAAAGTAAACGGTGTTGACAGCAGATTAGATCATTTATGTTCATCAGACGTGTTTCCTTTTCTCATCTTGGCACACTCACTGTTCAGTGACAGGTAGTGTGTGTGTGTGTGTGTGTGTGTGTTTGTGTGCGTGTGTGTGTGTGTGTCTTTCATCAGGCCCCGTCAGTGGAGGTTAAGATGGCCTGGCTGACTGAGATCAGGAAGATCCTCACCAATCAGAGGCTTGCTCAAGGTTCCTACTTTGTGGCTCATTGTCTGTCAATGTCTACTTTGGGTGTGTTCTGTGACTTTCACTATGATCATTTTTTTCATTAAATGAAAAAAAATGACTGATGTTTTCTTTGGATGTCTAACGATGACGTCCCTGTGATGCAATGCATACAGGTTTCAGTCATTCATTTATTCATTTATAATTTTTCCATGTATTCTACAGGACTTTTTCTCTGCTCAGTGTGTGAAAAATTTTTTGATGTTGCCTCTCGATTCTCTCCCTCTCCTCTTCCTCTTCCTCATATCTTCCCTTTCCCCCTTTTCTGTCCTCCTCAGATGAAGGTCACACCTGTGTTGTAGCGGAGGGGGTAGTTGACAGGTGATTCTCTCTCTACTGGCCTTGACTTGCCTGCACGATTTCGTGTTGTCTTGGCTCATGTGTAGCATACTAGCAGCAGGAATTCTGGCGACCAGAAATCCTTTCATGTCCATGTCTAGTAGCAGACCATGTCCATTGGCTTGCAAGTCTCCATGTGTTCAGAGCTTGTGCAATATGGCCAGGCTGCAGTCTGCTCGAGTGTTCTGCAGGTTCCAGTGTCTAGGTTTGGTTGCACTGTGTCATGGTGTGAGCGCTAGAATATGATTCATAGATCTAATACTGTTACCAGCTGAGAATGATCAGCTGTGACTAATTCATGAGAAAAATCTGTTGTTAGCAGGGCTCAACTGCACACGTTTATTCTTATAGAAAAAACAAACAGTAACCAAGATTCTCTGAAAGCACATGAACAAAATCAAGACATGCAAGTCCTAATGTGCTCTACAAACTATAGTTGTCATCATTGTTTGTACTGGTCTGGGTTTGAGGATTTTGTTTACATTATGATTTTTGTTTTTGGCATGAAGCGTGTTTGCCCACTAATGATGAGGACAGAAAGTATGCTTTAATCAAGTGGGCAACTACAGAGGGAAGACTGATAGATTAATTTAGATGTGGAAGACTGATATTAATTTTATGTGCCTGTCAGTATACTTACTTTGTTTCTTCATTTTCAACAATTGAGTGAATTAAGAGTACTATATTGCACTCTGGGTGCACAAGGATTGTATTTCATCCATGTCACAGGGTACTATGCAAATTTATTTTCTCAGTGTGGTGGCGAAACTTTAAAAAATGTAGACCTTTGTTGTGGTGAAGAATATTACTTATTATTATTCCTGCTCCACTTCTTATGCAGCTTTGGTCAGTTACTGTACTATGCATGCACTTTGCTTTCTTGATGAGCAATACACACTTCCAGTCATTTATTTACATATTTTGTTGGGTATATATTGGTGTTTGAGACGAATCAAAAGTGTAAGATAGAATGACCTTGTAAATGTCCAGTTTGAACCCAGGTTGGACCCAAATGTGGTATGGATGCCACAGCTTGCCCTGATCCTACCTCTTTTAAGAGACGATTTGAGCTTATAAGTACTTCCTGTTGATTGAGTCGTTCTCAATGAGAAGGTGGAATGTCATGCTTCTGTGTGCTTATGCATGTGCCAGCTGCTGTGACACAGATGAATATGAGATTAGCTCAGTTCATTTGCAGATGCTTAGTTTAACAATGGTCAACCTTTAAACGGCAGAAAAAAACAGAACAGAATGGCAATATGTTTATTAATTGTGTTTCTTTAAAATTAATTACCTCATTGCTTTATTGAGCTTCTGTGTAAGCTTGTCTGCTAGTAGAGTAACAGACATTTTCTAACCCTTGAACTACCTCTCCATGATTTAGGTTACTTGTCCTGACAAAACTTCATATTTAAGAAAATATAAGAAATAACTCATGTATAATGTTTAAAATAGCATGGAATGACTAAAGTGACACAGAAGAACCATGTAAATTTGCTCCACTTGGTATTATGGCATACTTGACAAAGCATGAGATCCCAGAACATTCCCATTTGATGTCTCTCAAACCATGGTAACTCAAAATCACTGTACATTAACCACTACAGAATCTCATTTAAAAATCCTGTTAATCTTTACTTGTATAGTGCTACCACTAGGTTCCATACTCGTTTCATGACTTTGTTTGGTGTTGTGTTTCTATTTTGTCCTGCCCTCCCCCTTTTTTACCTCCCCACCCCCTTCCACCATGATCATGATTATCTTTCGTCCGACCGTGGGGGGTCAGTCTGGCACGTGTGTCGGTGTGCATGCCCTGGAGTCCTACCCAGATCGCTGGCTGCTCAGCTTGTTTTGATGTCCCTCCTCACAGCAAGCTGCAGGGGGCATCGGTCAGCTCTGAGGAGACCGAGTCGGGCCGCACCAGCCCGGTTCTGACGGACCCAGTCATCTTCTCACCGCGGCGGCAGCAGAACCGTCGCAGTGAGTGCCGTGTGGAGGACGAGAATACCCACAGTGCTGGGTGCCTACTGTAGCAGAGTGTTGCAGTAGGGGTTTAAGGAATGTTAAGATAAATGATTAGGAAAAAAATTGATAGATTATATAGTCTGCAGTTATCATGGGAGTATGTCATGTCATGTTTGTGTTTAAATGGAACATGAATGTAGATCCAGTTCAACTGATAAGTGAATATTTTCATAGCATTTGACAGTATGGTCCATGTCCTGCCGAAATAAGAATTTTCTACTGAACCAGTATATAAATGCATCGGTTATTGTATAGGTCAAAATCTGTGCGGCACTGACTGTTCTTGCAGGCTGGCCTGGTACATCCAACTCAGACATCTGTGAGGGTCTGGAGGACTGGACTACTGACCTGTCCAACTTGTCAGAATCTGATGAGGAAGAGGACGCTACTCTGCTGGTGAGCTTCAGTGTTTATAATGTAACCTCACTATGGTTCTAGAAAGGGATGGGAATTGATAGAATTTTATCAGCATCAGTGCCATTGTCAACTCCTCTTACCGGTTCAATTCTTTATCAGTTCTCTTATCAATTCCTTGCTTGTATTCTACACAGGTTTTCAGTATCAGTATACAGGCCTATAATATAGATGACACTATTGTGGTGATCACAGCAGCTTATTAGAAAGAGGGAAACCAGAACTGTAGAACTGTGTTATCCATTTCCATTTTAGATTCAGAAGACCCATTGAGCATGGTCAGAAAATATGTTGGTATTGACAATGCCAGAGGGATACGATTCCAGTAAATTGAAGCATTCGATTCTTGGTCCTACTCGATCGCCGGTTCTCGATTCCCACCCCTGGTTACTCTGATTACTGCATGAGTTCCTGGATAACCAGTGGTACACTATGCCTGTTTTATAAGTGTTTTCTTTCCTGGTTATAAAACTGGCTACAAAAATCTCACAAACCCCATTTTTGGTCACTTACAATTTAGTTTAGTCCTAGGAACGCTAAACATGTTTATACATGAAATGTCTACCAAGTCACTGAAATCACTGTGACAGAAATGGGTCCTTGCACGTTCTACTTGAACTGGAAGTCATTTCACTATATAGTTGCAGCAATGCGTAATTACCTCACTATCTCCCCTCTTAAACAATGCCAACCTCCAGATTCCCTCACTGAGAGGCAGCCATCTTTTTCTACTGTGAGCTAGATGCACTGCTGAGTTGTCTGTGATGTCACATTCTAACTGGTTCAACCCATGCATAAAAACCTAACTGACACTCCAGCACCCTACTGCCTAGATGAATAGTAAATTTTAGATTGTAGCGGTTTGTGCATGAGGGAAAGGAAGTCGAGCGAAATGCTCTAGTAGAGCACCGACCTGACGTGCTCCCCTCCATGTAAGGAACTGCGGATGTTGATTTAGTGTTTCAGTGTGTGTGTGTGTGTGTGTGGGAGGTTGTTGGTGACTGATTTACCTCTCTCAAACCTCCCCTCCCCCCCCGACCAGGTCCCCGGGCGATACAGAGCGGTAGTAGAGGGCCATCAGCGAGGACCCGAGGACCTGCTGATAAAATGCGGCGATGTCCTTCAGCTGGTGGAGGAGGACACAGCAGGCCATTGGTAGGCCCCTCGCACTTCATATTGACACTACTGAGTCACTGCAAAAACATAAAATAGTGACAGGACGCAGTGTTGAAATCGATAGCGGTGTTGAAAAATACGTGGTGTTGAAATGCAATCCTTTACAAGTGGTGAACGGTGTCATGCTATTGCTTTGCTGTCCCAGGCTGGTGAAGAATATCACACAGGGGGAGGAAGGCAGAGTTCCATCCGACAGCCTGTTGAGGATTCTGGGGGAGACTGGTTATTTCACCCGTCAGGGCGGTGAGTTTTTGCGAGGGAGTAGTGAGTCCCTGTAGCCTACAGTCGTCCATTTGTAGTTCATAGTAGTTTGTATGGTAGGGGCACGCTGAAAATTACTTATATAGGCTTTATATATTAAAATGATAAAGTAATGTTTTTAAATACATTTTAAATGAAATAACAAAATCACTGAAATGAAGTAAGCAGTGCACTATGAAAAAGGATTTGTACAACAACACAATGTTGACAATGTTGTGTTACAGATATGGTTGGCGTGAAGACCAGGAAGCTGAGCTCCTGAAGCCTCCTCTTGGGAGACCACAGGACCCCCAAAACTCTTCCATGGGCCATACCCAGAGATCCTCAGCATTCTGCACAAAGACTATAGCATTCCAAAGTCCTCCGTCCTCTCCGTTCTCCGTCTTCAGAGTCCTCCGTCCGCACAAAGACCACAGCATTCCAAACTCCTCCGTCCTCCGTCTTGCAGTGTTACCCAGCCATCTATCACAGACACAGGACAGAACATATGCAATGATGCAGGCCTAACTGCATACATCACCGACAGGCCTCATCCCCAGCGCACAGGAGGGGTTTTGGGGATTGGACTGAAGGACAGGAACAGACTCTGTCTACATATCCAGGACCAGTATCTTTCACAAGAATCCACCAGTGGCAATACAGTGAAGTTCAAAACAGATCTTTTGACCTTTGTCAAAGTTGGACAGTTTGTCAAGCACAATTTGAATACACATGCCAGTATTCTTCTTGACCTACAGCAATCCTGATTTGTTGACGTCAGGCGTCTTCTCATTACCACACAGTGCCCAGTGTTATTTACACTGTAGCCTTGGTTTCCATGGTTATCGAGCAACCAGTCTCAACCCCCCCATGGCCCCGACCCCGACTGATGGTGGCGTTGGCCTTCATGCGAGTCATGGTTTAGAGTTTTCAGCAATTTCAGATGAGACGGGTCTCTTGCAGAGATTGATTATGTACAGCTATTTTCTTACAGTGTGTACAATATGACTGTAAAATATGAAAGAGACTCAAATATACAGTATGTTAATCTGTACACAGCACATTTGCATACCATCTACCTGAGTCTATGTGCCAAAAACTCAATATCCCATGATCCCCTCACCCCCCCCCCCCTCCCATTTTTAATAAGGCTGTTGTTTCATTACATACAATAACTGCCTAGTTTAAAGAGCACACAGTATTATTTATTTGTGGACATGATGGGATCTTCGAAAATATGGCAATCACACAATTATTATGGATGTGCTTTCTTCTGCTTCTAGTCACAGTTTGCATGATGCAATCTTAACCATGGAGTGTTTGTCTTGCTGCACACTCCATGCTTGCCTCATTTTGCACTGCAGTTTGATTTGGTAGGTATTAAGCTTTGCCAAAACCCTAACAAAGTCTAGAAGCTTCCATCACATTCTATACCATGGCTAAGTGATTGGACTCAGTTCTGTTGTATACCAATGAAAGTTCATATTGATTTTTGAAGAGCAATGAAGTCCTTGCATAATGCTTCAAGACATCTGAAATGTGTGGTATGGCTATTGTAGTAGAGTTTATGCACAGAATACACCAAATGCCAATTGTTTTGTTTGTATTAGAGAGATGTATTTTTAGTTATGTAAATTAAGGAATTCTAATGTGAATATCCAAAAGTATCAGAAAGAAATATATTAACACAGCAACAAACTATTTTGAGAGGACATCTTTATTTGTTTTTATTCATTTCACTGATTTAATTGTTTTGAATTAAATAAATATAATCTCTCTGGAATGCTTAGAAAGCTTACAATTATTTTCAATGCATCTTTCATGACTTTTGACCTTATATATTGAGTACCTGAAGACACAGCATTTCTCTCACTGGACATCTAGAAGTAACTTTCCCTCTCAGAATTCAAGTGGTTCCACTATACAGGTTGAGATGACCTTTGACATTTTACATTCCTCTTTTTGGGCTGTTTTCATTCCTCTGAGGCCCTTGTTCAGTTTGCGGAGGCGAGAGTCAAGCCTGTTACATTGGAAATCCAGTGGAAGTACTTGGCGATGCGTGTGTAGATGCCGTACTTGCCCTCCTTGGCACACTCCTCTCCCCAGCTGACGATCCCCGTGAGGAACCAGGTGTCTTTATACTTTGAGGCGTGGGGTCCGCCACTGTCCCCTTGGCACGCGTCCATCTGCACGGTGCTGTATCCAGCACAGAACATGAAGCGGGACACATGGTCATTGCTGCTTACCTTGCAATCGGTACGGTCCACGTAAGGCACCTCCACCTTCTGCAGCGTGGGTGAGTTGCGGCCATTGAAGCGTAGCCTGCCCCAGCCACTGACCAGCGAAGTGACGGCATTCCTCATCAGGTACTCGGTGAAGTCTTTGGGACCCAGGCAGATTGGGATGATGTAGTCGGAGAAGGTGACGGGTATCTTGAGGTGCAGGAGGGCGATGTCGTGGTTATAGAGGCTCTTCTGGGCATCATAACGAGGGTGAGGTATGATACGGTCCACCTCATGGTCACTCTCACTCTTATCATCTCTGTCTGTGTGATGCTCCCCTGGTAGAATTAAGATGTTTGTTAAGAGCTATTGCCTGCAAACACTCAAGAATTATGAACCTTCCACATAGTGCTGTTTTATTATTTTGCTTTAATATTTGGGTCAATACTACACTTACTTATACTTATCTGATTACCTCCGCCAAGGAGGTTACGTTTTTCGCCGGTGCTTGTCTGTCTGTTTGTCTGTGTGCAAAATAATTCGAAACGTGCTGCACAGATTTGGATGAAATTTTGTCCTGGTATTAGGACAAGGAACAGATGATTAAATTTTGGTGGTGATCTAGAACACCGTCTGGAATTTGTATTGCGTCAGTGCCTTGGCGGAGGTCTGCACTCCGAGTGCTTTTCTAGTTTGTATATATTTCAGAATTGATTACATACAGTCTGTCACATTTGAATGTGTACTGTATAGATATACTGTATAGATGTGTATTTGTTCACTCACCAAGTCGGACTAAGAAAGTTCCCTTGCTCTCAGCCATGCAGTGGGCTGCAGTGATGACCCAGACATCACTCAGTAGTGACCCGCCACAGAACACTACATTGGCAGCTTCACTTATTATGGCAACCTTGGATTATTTTTTTTGACAAATTTGAGAGAGAGAGAGAGAGAGATTTGTTATTGAATAATCAATCTACATGGATAAGTTGAGGGTATATATTGTAGTATTCTATATGAGGTCCACTTTACGTACGTCTAAAGGTCTGATGTTATCATGGTCTGTTACTTCAGCCAAATTACGGTACTTCAGTACAATTACAGTTATCTTCCCGTTGGTTCTCACCTGCCACGGAATCTCCCCTGGCGTGACCTCATTTCCACCAACTATGCGTTCATCTATGGATGATTCTGCTTTGATGGTTGCAAGGGTTGGGTAGAAAAGCCAGTGAGGAATTTTGCTGTCCACTGTTGGTGGCTGGGTAGTGTTGACCACTGGTGATACTGAACTGGCTGTGTCATTGGTGAGGCCGAGGGTGTTGTTTTCAGATGGTATGTTATGGTGGAAAGTCATCTCGTATTCACTGACAGTGTCTGCGTTAATAACAGATCTTGGGTCTCCAAGTTGGTCTTTTACAACTTTGCCAAGACGACCACAGGGATATTGTCCTGACAAACAAACAAGCAAACAAAACTTCTCGTCAGGTGTATTTTATCACCTTTGCTTTAAAGATTTGAAGTGGACAATTAGCTCCGCTTATTGGTAACTTGTGTTCTGCACAATGTGGCCTCTCATCTCACTTGCTCAGGCTATAGTCAAACTGTATCAAGAAATCATGAGCTGATGGACAGACTGTTTCACATAATTCATCTGTATCATCTTTTGACATGTCTTTGGGCTACAATCAAGCTAATTTCTGTTATCAAAAAGATAATAAGCATCGGCCCACAGTAGAACAAATAAGGCAACTTGAGCTATTAAGGTTAAATGTTGTCAATAGATAAAGCTTTACTGATATGACCTAACAGTTATCAGTGAAGGTAAACAAATAAATGTTTGTGAGAAGGACATGTAAGGTGTTAGTAATGTACTGATGAAGTGTGCATGTTTTAGTACGACTGATTCTGCTTTAGTGGTTAAGCCTATGCTCATATCATGATTAGACATAATGACATTGTGGTTTTATTGTTTCCTGAATTAGCCTGTGTAGACTTAAGTAGTTAAAGGAGAACTCCAGCATGTTGGAACTTTTAAATCTACTGTTAATCTACTACTAAATCTAGTCTTTTTGTACTGCCAGTAGCCAAAACCACAGTATCTTCATAAGGTGTGTGTGTGTGTGTGTGTGTGTGTGTGTATGTGAGAGAGAGAGAGAGAGAGCAGAGAGAGAGAATACTTATTGGTTCACAGGTCATCTTGTCTCCTCCCCGCTGGTACCCAGGTGCACATGCGCATGAGGCTCCCCGCACCTTATCTTCGATGCAGAATTGCATACAGCCGCCATTATCGACATTACACTGACGAGCAATCTCTTAATGAAATTAACAGAGGAACAGAGACTAGTCACAATAGAGGCAAACGTAAAATTACATTACAAATGTGGAATAGTTGATATTTCATATTCAGTGGAATTTATCTCACACAGCATAAGCCATGAAATTAAATGAAACTCAATATGCATCACAAAACAGATGAAGAACAAGCAGTTCACAGAATAGCCAATAAGCTTTAGCAAACAAGACATCTCACATGAAAGCCTCCTTGTGCAGAAACTAAACTTCAGTACACAACACAAATATCTAAAGGCTACTATAAGACTTATTCTTATTTACACCTTGACCATACAGATTTGGGGAAACTTAAACTAAACGGCCAGCAAAGTTTATTTCCATAAAGTGCTATGAAATTACACTGCCTTAATATTTTTAGGCTACTGCACTTATTTATACTTGTCTGAACTGTATGTAACACATTACATACAGCGCGCAAGAAATAGCGCTCACCTATCTCACAGTTCTTTCCCCCAAAGCCAGCGACACACCAACAAATGTAGGAGCTCATGCCATCTTCACACCTTCCTCCATTCTGACATGGTGAGGACTCACACTGATCCCCATCTATGGTACAATAATACCAGTTAGCTTACAACAACAACCATCACATGGGTGATAATGAATAGTAATTTTTATGTCTTTAATGGTAATGTTAATTTTTTCAACTTTCAAGTGGAAGTTGAAAATGGCCCAAGTTTTCCTTTAAGCTTGTAGTCTGACTATCAGGAAAACATGTATGTGCTTTCAATGTGCTAGTAATTTTCTGTGATGCATTTTCATCAAATATAATGGTTTCTTACCTATATAGCCAGACCAGAATTCCATCTACAGGAGAGGACACAATAGTGAAATAGTGTCCCCAGAACTAGTAATAATTTCTCATAGATTGTACCATGACAACTTGGTAGCATATGACAGGTAGCATGTGTTATGCTAAAATTATACAAGCTATCAGGATCATAATGATACTGGGAGAAAAACACTGTTATATCATGGAACACTGACAGTCATAACAATTAACTTTCTAAATAGCATTGGCTATGACGTATGGTATAGTCAAAGTCCTTCTGAAGTCTCTTTACTCGGCCGCCATCTTAGAACTCCAGATCAGCGGATCGTACTGACTTAAAAAATGTATTGTTTGAATCCTTGTTTAAATCTGAATTGGACGATCTCCCTATAGATTGCTCAAATAAAGCGAAAAAAGACATTATTTTAAACAGCAATTTGCCCACTATGCTTGTGCAAACATTTGCACCATGGCTATCACCATGGTGACAGAGATAGTAAACAAAAGGCTACCTGTCAGTCATACCATGTCCCACAATGCGATTGGCTACTTTCACTGCAAGGCAGGACTTCCAGTTTCTCAACTACGACATTTGTATGTTACGAATGGCTGCAATACATTTCTATCGTGGGACTTTTTAAGTGATGTATCTCCTCCTATTAAACTGTCTCTGGTATAGTCACATAGACAGCTAATTGTCAATTTTTTAACAAAAGTATTCCATCAGAAATCACCTCCTAGTTCACACACACACACACACACAGAAGTGGTGTACCGTTTTGGCATTGTCCTCAAACACCTCCCTGGCCTCCTCCCAGGTGCACTTCTCCTCAATGCACTCTCGCTCCAGGTTATCACGTTGCAGCTCCTCCAGGTGCCCGCTGTTGTACCTCCTCTGCCTCTTCAGCACACTGGTGGCCGACTGCTGTGACACAAACACGGATGCTGAGAGAGAGAGGACGAAAACAAAAATAGATGGAGGAACTTTTAGCACTCTGGATACTACTACTGTACATGAACATATTCAGTTTGTCTCTGGTAGTATAGAACCAAAAAAAAGATCTTGGGTTAACAGCTGTGTGGAACTGCAGGCTTGAAACTAAAAAACTATGAAAATAAACACATAATCCATTGAACTGTAATAAATGTAAAGATACATAGATGACCAATTATAAATAGGCCCAAAGAAGAAGTAGGGGGCATTTGATATGCAGAAAATTATATGTATATAATTTGGAATAACTAAGATTAACTATTTCATGGCAACTATTGAACAAAGCAGTATTAAAGTGTTTAGTAACCCTTGGTCACTGGATGAATGTGATCCAAGTGTGTTTGAAAAGTTTGAAAAATTGCATTCATCACAAGAGGACACATATAAATATAAAATAAATACTTCATAACACCTCCACATCTTGGGGATATCTGACTAGATTTAGATATCAGATTTCTGAACTAGATTTCAAAATCATAGTCATTTTATATAACCACACCACTTCAACATCCTCCACTGCTGCTTGAGCTGGGGATGCTAATCGCCTGCTCACTCAATAAAAGACCTTTATGTGCAACAAAGCATTGACTTTGTTAGATACAACAGGCCTTGCATAAATCTATGGAGACCATGTAATCCAATAATCTAATCTACTACACACAATTTTCATATACATTGTCATCATATCATAAAATAATTATTCACTGTACAGTATTTTACTGTTCAGTATTTCAATTGCATTCATCACAAGGGGACACATATAAATATAAAATAAATACTTCATAACACCTCCACAGCTTGGGGATATCTGACTAGATTTAGATATCAGATTTTTGAACTAGATTTCAAAATCCTAGTCAGTGCAATTTAACATTCACATATAGTGTTTTACATCCTCTGTTTTTACTGTATGGTTCACATTACTTTTCACGTTTCAAACGTTGTTAGCAATGTTACACAAAGACAAGCTTACCTCCATACGTGGTCCATTTATCCACCAAAAGAGAGACAACTAGAAGTGTGAGAAAAATCTTTCCCATACTTTTTTAAAGGCAAAAAAAATTACTATGGAAGAAAGCAGATGACCACTTGCCCCACAAGTAAACAACCTAAAGAGCACAAGCACTTGATTGCTTAAGGCCCGTGCTTGTGTGCGTGTCCAGCTGTGTTTAACTAAACTGTGTCTCTTGGTCAGTTTGGCCAGGGTCTTGCCAGTATTGGCAAACATAAAACATATCTGGTATAGACATCAGTAATGGCCACCTAGATTTTTACAGTGGAAGGCATCATGTGGTATGGCATTCTGTGTCTGAAATTGCATTTATGAAACATTTAAACAGTACAGAGTTACAATTATTTTTCAAATCCTTTTATGGTCTCAAGTCCTAGTGTGTGTTTTTTTGGTCATTGTGTACGTGTATTCTAATGTGTATACAAATTATTTACACATATAAGTTAAGTAAGTCTCCTACTTATAAGGATATATTAATTTAACATCACATAATATTACACATTACCCTCTTGCGTAACATGGCAAATATTGACATGATAAGCCAGGATTCAGTCTGGTCAAAAACAGTTAATCAGTGACTTGTGAGTGATCCTCTAGTATTTATAAGCTTGGTCATGCAACAAGAAAGTGCTAAGTATATCACTCAGCTGAAGTATATCACAAGGTGAATCTAGAAAGTTATGGAAAAATTCAGCATCACATTTAACTCTCTTATAAGTGTTTATTTTTCAACCAAAACACCATTTGACTGTGTGCATGGCTGGGACTTACATTTAGTTGAGTTTTGAGAATGAATGTTGATAAATTCAAAATAATATCATCCACTAACCACGCCAATGTAAAAGTATTACAGAGAACCATGAGAGCCATGACATAGTTTGTAGCATAGCAGCACACCAAGCAGTGGAACCTTTTCCCAGAGTCATAACTTATGAATGGTGGCCCATTTTTTAAACAAGACTTTACTCTGAAGGTAATGGCTTCTAAAAAAAACTGGCTGCTTGCAACTCCCACAATATATGACTATCAGTATAATCTAAGTTTGGCACTGATGCTACTTAAGTGGATGGTTGACCTGTTTATGGTGGCATTTTAAACTCAGCTGTCTGCTGTAATCCTCTCCCATTTCACCGTTTTGACAGCTTAGTCAAAAGTGTAGGTTGCATTCAATTCAACGGCAACAATTAACATGGACCACGGAGAGACTGATTAGGAACTTATTTCATAAGACTGAGCACATATTTTAGCCACAGAGCAGTTATGAGTTATAAGCTTTATCTGATAACACCAATGCACAGTATGGAAGAATTATGGCGCACAGCTGTAGTCTGTAGTCTGACTTTGCATAATGACTCAGCTCTCCAATAACTCTCAGAGTTCCAGATCTTTTCTATTTGCAAATCTACCTCTAAGTCAAGTGCCAAAAGTTTAAATATTAATTTAGCCCCTGCTCTCTCACAAGCACAAGTAATGTAAGACCCTGCCAGAGATTAGTGTAGTGAATTTTTGCATAATCCAACCACTTTCATTTCTTCCCTATGCTTCTTCAGCAGGGAATGTGAGTCACTATCTCACTCAATGATTAATAGCATTTCCCTTGCTCTGGTATTTATACTGAGTATGCACAACAATCAGAGTGGTGAAAGACTTTGATACAGCAGGTGCTTTTGGTGATTAATATACAATGTGAGCTTTTCACAAGGTCCTCTTCTGACCTGAAGCAATTTTATGGCATAATCATGTCCGCAGTAGCTCTTGAAGTCTGCATTTATCTTCATAACCTTGATAACGGATGGTGATGGTGGTCTTCCAGTGCCTCACAAGGTAATTGCCAGTTACCTAAAAGTGTCTTGCATGTGCATAGGCACAAAAGCACAAAGAAAATTCTGTAGGAATGTGATAAAACTGGAAAATGACTGGTACCCAACAGCAACCTTATTAGTAGTGGTAAAAAATCCCAATATTAATTGAAACTAAATTAATAAAAATATTATATTAATTTCCCAGAACAGTTAAATTACATTAAATGCTTATTCTTTGACAGTGTCCGCTTTTTCTACAGTAGACTAGTAGTAGTTTTGTAAAGTACTTGGAAACTCAGACTGACCCAAATGCAGATTAAGACAGGTTTATTTATAATAGTTCAGAATCACAAAAAGGGAAAACGCTCAGAAGATCAAAAACCAAAAAACAGTAATCCACAAAACGGGTAGGCGAAAGTCCCAACAAAAAGCATTAATCCAATTCAGAAAATCACAGTCCAAACTCAAAATTATCCACAGAACCAAAGAGGCAAAAAACTCAGAAAACTCGGATGAGGCAAAAAGCACGAGATGGGAATCGAGCAAACACGGAATCATAGAAACAACGACAGATAGCAATTAGAACACGAGACTTACGGACAGATACACAGTCAGACAATCAGACAAGGGGTAATGGAGCGACTGAAGAATATATAGGGGGGAAAGCAATCTAACAAACAAGAGACAGGTGAGGTTCATTAAGGAAATCAAAGACATGCGGAGCGGGTGCAAAGCAGGGGAGGAAAAAGGGGCAGGGCAGAAAACCAAAACAAGAGCACATGGGTGAGATAAACAAGACACAAAGGTGGCAGTACATAGAAAGTCCAGTGGGTAGCCGGAGTAACAGGAAGTAGGATCATGACAAGTTTTAAATATTTAAGTTTTCACACTGCCCTTTGTGCTGTTCTGTGTGTAGCAAGGGTAATATGAGTATTTACATGGGCTTCACGGGCCTACCCACTGCCAAACTGTGACCATGGCACATGCATTGTAATTTTGTAGCTTGCTTTAGCCAATAAAAAAAAACATTTACATTACATTTAGCAGACGCTTTTATCCAAAGCGACTCACATTTTGTCAACTATCAATTGTTCAGGGCCATTCTCCCCTAGAGCAATTTAGGGTTAAGTGCCTTGCTCAAGGGCACAACTGTGGCAGCTGGGATTTGAACCCATAACCTATATATTTATAACTTATAAAATAATATTTTACCTAAATTGCTATCTGATTGAGTTCAAATAATTGCTACTGATGTCTTAGTCAGGTTTGGTAAAACCCACACAAAGTTACTCACAAACACTTAAACATGACTTACAACAATCTGGCTGCCATTTCAAATTGCTATTTGTTATATCTCAATATTGTTTGAAAGAGTTAAATCAATTGCTCACACTTCATTGTACGTAAGTGGTTTCCAACTTTGTCCATTTCTGTGACTCTGTGACACCAATTTCATGCTAAAAAGATGTTCAAATGTAATAGCTTCTCTTTGCAATCTGTACTGATGTATGCCATGACTGTGGAGGACATCCCACATAATCACAATGGAAAGGTCCCATAATGTGGGACATTCTTTAGCACTATAAATGAGCTTGTGTGGCATTTTTATATAACCACACCACTTTAACATCCTCCACTGCTGCTTGAGCTGGGGATGCTAATCCACCTGCTCACTAAATAAAAGACTTTTATGTGCAACAAAGCATTGACTTTAATGTACAGCTTGTCTTATAGGATAACATAGCTTACAATACCACATCTAAAATATCTTGATAAATAAATAAATAATAAATTGTATTGTTGAGTCTATAATCCTTGATATTAATGCACATGTAAATCAGCCAGTCTGACTGAGTGCTAAGGGAGAACATACAAGGTTGTGTGTCAGGTAAATCACTTGATACTTCTTAGGTGAATGCCATCAACTGTCCTTGTGATAAGCTATTAGGAAGACTATTACTGTAATGTACTGTTTTGATTGACCTGTTTTACAACACCAACACAATGTTCCAGCCACATAAACCTATAGCCTCATTTTACTTAAAAAACATAATATGACATTGGTGAGCTAATACCGACAGTTTTAATTCATGACTTATTTAAGCACAACACAAACACCCATACTCAGGTCAAGGAAAAGCTGAAGGAATTTTCTAGAACAGGCATTTCAGATGTGAGAATATTCTAGAATGGGGATCAGATGTGGGTAGTTCAGCATAAAATGTCAGCCATGTGGTTCTGTGAATCAGAGGTGCATTTGTCCTGTGCAGTGACATGTCATGAGGTGAGAGAGGCTGGAAGCTGGACAGCATGGCTGATGTCACAGGTGAAGGTCACTCTTACTATAGTCTCTGCATTTGCTTGGACAGACTTAAAATAGTCAGTCAGGTTAGGCTATAGGCTGTCAACATCATGGAAAGCGGAAGGAAGTATTAGTTTGAAAGAACTGCATGATTATGACTTTTTTCCTGTCTTTGTTGTTCTCTATATTTTCTTAGATGGCACAGGACACCCGCTCTCTCTTACTCCACTCAAACCAACTCCCACCTCAACCCCCCACCTTCACCATCATTCCAGCAGGCTGAAGCTCAGCACAGTCAACCAATTGCATTAGGTGAGCCTGCACCTGTTGTATCTTCTGTTTTTTTAATGCTGAAGGTGAATCGAATTACATTAACGGCTAAACACATTCACCGGAAAGCTATTCCACAAATGATCATTTTGATCGGGATGTAGTGGGCCTTTGAGATAAAGTACTTCAATCCAGTATCCACAAAACCGTTTTCCGCTACATTGAAGCGCTGTGTGCATGTGACCCACAGTGTAGGCTACAGTATCCTCACTGTAGGAGGGATCATTACCATCACCGACTACATCACCATCATCACCAGCTTCGCTATCGTGAGACGTGAGTAAAACAGGCTTCTCCACGCCATGTGCATGTAAGCTGTCAGCAACAAACCTAGAATACTTTTCCTTTCTTTGGCAGCACCTCAGGTGCTGACCACTTCGTATTGCCAACTTCACTTTCGAATCGGGTTTATTGCAATTCCGTGCGTATGGCGTTTTGACAGCGTGTGGGAGCGAAAGCTTCTCCCTCTCACTGCTGTTTTACTCTTGTTGTCACGTTTGGACCAAAACGGTCAGTGCTAAACCCATGTACCCCCGACGCTATTACCAGACTGTGGAGCGTGGTTAAGGTAAGGAAATGGAAGTGTGAACGAGGTGATACATTATTGATTTCTGACAAATCCTCTCTTTGTGGTAACAGCAAGATGTTGACATTGCTAAAAATTGGATACTAGTATGTCGCAAATGGCTTTAGGCTACTGTGTAACATTTGAAATGAATCTAACTGAATTTATATCCTGTTTATTTAATGGATTCATATCATATCCTTACTTAATGTGTTTTATCTTCACAACGCTCACAACCGGATCCTTTATTTCTTGAATTGCGCGCTGGAGTCCAAGTGGGTGCACAGGCTCGGCAGCATACGGTTCAGAAAGAAACAAGAGTTCGTGAAATCCCTGGGACACCTACTTTAATCCTGGAACTCAGCAAAACAAATTAGGATCTATGAAAGCGACAAAGCCCAAAGAAGATAAGGATGCAAATAAAGGTAAGACCACATTGCTCAGCGCACCAGCGCGCTGAAAACACCCGTCTCAACCGTCAAATAATGAACAGTAATGAACTCAGTCTATCTTTGAGATGAGAAGCATACTTAATATTTAAGATAGACATACATATTTAATTGTATGTGCATTGCTAATATAAGGGTGCATCAATATTTTTAGATTGCCTTGCCCAGATACACAATGGCATGTGTTGGGCGTTGCTTGCTTGAAAACTTGACAAAGAACAGTATTTCCATTATTATTACCTAAATTTATTGTCAAATTAATTGATGTAGCCTACTCAAGGGATAGTAAATTCACAGTAGCATAGAATGCTGTCTGTTTGTACTATGTAGTTAAACAAGAGGCGTTAAACAGAACCATGGCATTTATATCCTATTTTATTCAGTGTAAAGCAGAGTATTACCAATTTTATACGCCACTAATAAGGTTATAAATATCGTTTTCTCTTCATAGGGCTATTGTTTGACATATTTTGCAGGCAGGGTTATAGAATCACCGCGCTCTCTTTCGCGATGCAACCTGGGTAATATTGCCATGGAGACAAAGGAGAGGGGAGTATCCTCCATAAAAATGACGGATTGTTGCTATTTTGCATTTATGCTTGGGTGAACTATATTATTTTATCTATTAACGTTGTTCAGTGTCAATTCTGGTCTACTACGTTGTAGATCGTTTTTTCCCGATCAATTGACAACTGAGAGCCAGAGAAGGAGAGGGAGCAAAAGGCAACAAATAGGGTCTATGGTGAGGTCACATGTCAGACCGTATGTGACCATTGGAGGATATTTTGTTTAAATCTATGTACAGGATTAAACTTGATTAAGCAGCTTCTGCGCAACTCATTAAAGTACATTGCGTCATGTAAAGTAGGGCATATGTACAACAAGATAAGCCACCACGTGGGTTAATGAAGAAGAAAACCTATCAGTTGCTATGGTGAAACTTTTAATTGCTTTCTGAGAGGTACGGGATTCCACACCTCCATTAAAAGTAATTAAAAGTTCCCCTTACCTAAGTCGTTGTTGGCTCAAACCAAATGGAGTAATGCTGCACTTAAAGCACAAGAGATTTTATTAATGATGAATTAATTTAAGTGGGCCTAGTTCAGTAATCTGTATAATATGAAACAATTAAAGCATTTGCCAAAACCTTTTTCCCTCTATAAGACGAGTCATGAGTTTAAATGTCACTGGGGAATTTACAGTGGCAAAGACAGATATTCTCAAGTAGTTTATATTGTCTGGAAGTAGGAATAGGACACGCCCAAATGTTTTAGTGCAGCATGTTCTTGAATCTTTGGTTGTGCCTATTTTAGTCATACCACTATCAGCTTTATTTACCCATGTTTGTATTACAAATGGCAAATTGTTGGATGCTGTTGAAGTAGTTAAATGTTATATTTTTAGCTATCTTTGTGGGCTTATTGACTCTCTCCGTTGTTTTAAATCAAAAGAGTGCTGAACGGCACAGAGTAGTTGGGAGTATTTTGCCATCTTTTTCAAGTTAATTTTTTATAAAGAACTGCTAAATAATGAAGGAGATGCAATGTCACAGGGTTTGCAGGAGGTGCATTTGTCTAACCCTCCCGATATACACCACAACTGTGAAACTAAATGTAAGGTTGTAGGGTTGTAGGGTTGCAGAGATAAAAATGTGTATACATTTGTGGACCTGCTATAGGTTATGTGAAATATGCATTGTGAAATCTGGAATTATATTCATGTCAGTTGTTTGAAAATGGTCTGAGGCATGAACATATGAGATTACCACTTTAAGAAGGCTGAACAATTTGTTTGGTGGAATTTGTGATTTTACAGTTCCTGCTTATATTTTTGCCAAAGAATTCATTGCATACTTAGCAGAAGATCAACTACTGCACTTTGGATTTTCAAACTAAGATGTCAAGTAAAGCTGGGCCAAATAAGCACCCCATAAACCCCTCAAAGGCAACCATGTTGCCATCCTGTAAGATAATCCATTAATACTTTTATTTTTAGCAAATGCTCTCACCAATCCATGAAATCTGGTCATAAACGCAGATAAATCACTCACAATCCTCTTTGATATCGTTGCTATCTAGCTGTATGATGCATGTCCACAGTCATACAAACACACACACGCAGACACAAATACATAGACATTTAACATACACACAGACATGCATATACAGACATTCATACATAAATAGTTACATACACACATACATAAAGAAAACATATGTGCACACACACACACACACACCCACACACACACATTCATACTCACACTCAGAGACAGATGGCTTGTCACCCACCCCTGAGCCTCTGGCCTTGGTGCCATGATAGCCTTGAGTTGATTAGAAGGGATCTCTCATGTTGTATCATCATCACTCTCTCTCTCTCTCTCCCTTTCTCTCTCTGTTTCTCTCTCTCTCTGGCTGTCTGTCTCAGTCTGTCTTCTTCTCGCGTCAATCTGGGGCCACGTTTTGTTTCAACACATTGATATGGGACTGATATTTCTTTATTCTCAGAACAGGAAGCGTGGAAAGTAAGCCACAGTGCCCCCTACCTGTGTCAAACAGTTTCCTGCAGACTTTTAGCTCTGTAGTCAAGTGGAAGTTTCTGGCCAAACTCCTCCCACTTTTCCAAGAAGAATGGATCTTAGTGGAGAGTTTCTTGAGTGGTTGAATAAATGTTTTTGAATAAAAAAAAAAATAAAATTAAGCACAAAATGTTTAATTAATGTTTTTTTGTTCTACTCAAAATATTGGACATAAACTTAATCTTTACCAGATGCTGCCCAAACAAGTGTGGTCATGGGTCTCCGTAAAGAAGAAATGTAAAGAAATTAGGGAAAATAGTGAAAGAATTATTGAATATAGGCCTGTGGCTGATTTGTTTTTATACTTAAAAACTAGCCTCCTCTTTCTTGAGGATGTGTATGTATTACAAGCTTGAAAATCGTAGCTCTCTAAAAATAAATATTAAATAATTAAAATAAATAGCATTTCACCTAGTGTGGGTGTAATTGGCATAAATGAGGTGTACGCACTGAGAGGTAGAAGGACAATAGGACGATACAACATTGTTCAGTATAGAGTACCTGAGGCAGACACACTTACATGATATTCTCCTATGGTGTATATCTGAAACTGTGAGAGAGTGTGTATCTGAAATCTGTGTATAACTTCTTTGGGGTTAGTTATTTGGGTTTGCAGTGTGTCTACATGCTTTTTCTATTAATGTCAGCAAAGCTACAAGGTGCACCAGAAACAATACATTACTGCTTATTGCAATTCCTTTTCCAGAAATGCGAAGCATTTTGGTGTGTGAGTAGTAGATCTTACATGAATTTCATTACTGTGTTTGTGTGTGTGTGTGTATGTGTGTGTGTGTGTGTATGGCTGCCTGAATGAATCATCATTAATCATTACGTGAGGCCACATTCATGGCTCACTCACACTCTGACATCCCTGTTCTGTTGCCATGTAATAACAGTTCAAGATGACTCTCTGTACACCCGGGAATACATTATATTACGCGACGACTCTCTCCAATCCCTGGAGGATTTAAACAAAGACTACGACTTCCACGGCAAGTGCAATGAAATCTTTTGCTGTCCGTTTGGGCTGATCATATTTAGGAACGGCAAGACTCCTGAAGGTTTGTTTCAAGAACTGGTCAATGCCTCTCCTCCACCCTCACCAGGCCAGCACAAACAACAAACACAAACAAGATTGCATTTGTATTGCCTATCACTGCTCTGGGAACTAGACGTCTTACTCCTCCCACTGTGGAGCACTGAATTTTCTCTGTGTGTCTTGGGTGATTTGCAGCAATGAAAGTGCCCTTTAGGATTGTTATACTCCCTTGGCTGATTAATTGAGGCTGAAGCCAGCATGGGGAACACTGGGAAGAAAACAGCCCCAGGCTCTGACTGGAGTCCCACAGCTGATTCACTTCACTGAGAGAGCAAGTATACAAACTTTGGTGTTTGTATACGCATCTACATCTCCAGCTTGTCACAAAATCTGTTTGGTTGTTTGTTTTCTAAAGCATGTTGGATGTCGTTCTCTCACACTTGATCCTGCATGTCACCATGTGTCAGGCTAGTGAAATGAGTTTGGCAAATTGGGGTCAGCGTGATTTGTATCTGTGTTGTGACGTCGCTAGACCATTAACTAGAACGCCAGAAAAGATTAATTGCGTGCATTAACATATAAATGAATTTACATTTCAGTAATTGATCTGAGCTCCTCCCTATAGTGTGACACAAAGGACCATTAATCTGCCGCTGTCTGTGTACAGTAGAATGTTTGCTGTGTGTGCAGAATACCATGATTGGGATCATAAATTAAACCTAGATGTCAGCCCCTGTTTTATATTTCACCATCAGAGTTGCCTGTCACAAATGTAGATTTAGGTCCTAGCAGTTGAAATACCCTTTTTCAACAGAAATGTAGAGTGACATGAGCATACTGCTCTCATGAGAACGAAGCTCTTGTATCATAACAATGTAGTGACATCTAGTGGCTTGAGGCAGTATAACACCAGCAGGCAGATTTCTTTCAGTGTGAAGGGATAATGCAGATATTCAACAAGTTGTTGACCCACTTACCTCCAGGACCCTCAAGTTCATTTTGCCTTAAAAGGAAGTATTTGTGTGATTAGAACTTTAAAAAAAATGGCAGATATAAGTTTTATGATTTTTAATGTGTGTACTTTTTTCTTGTTGAAATGAATGTGTTTTGGTTTGACTCTTTCCTGGCTAGTTTTTCATTTGACAGTCATTAAACACATAGATAGATAGATAGATAGATAGATAGATAGACAGATAGATGGGTGGCTAAATAATTCATGTTTGGTGAATAATTAAATTTTACTTTGTTTGGAAAATGCTGCCAGGGTAATTCAATTCCCTCCATTTGAAATGAGACTCACCCCTCATCACGTCACTGTGATTATATTAGTCTCAGAGGAAAAAAATTTCCTGCAGCTTCTGCAGTCAAGTCACTACAATTTCTACAAACATTTCACATCTTCAAAATGTTATAGGCTAGGTGATGGATATCAGAGGAATCAAAAACAGTTCACGAATTGAATTTGCCTGTGACAGTATCTATTTATCTAATAGGACAAATTGTTTAAAAAAAAACCCAAAAGGCCTGTAAGTTGGAGCTTGTTAACATAAGTGTATAAGGCGTATGCAGCGTGTGTTAAGGATTACACTAGATTTAAGGTCAACAAAACAATCAGAAGAAGTCAGCGCCCTTTGTTTATCATCGCAAGCAACTTCATCACATCTGCTGTATGCCACTGTGCCGAAAATGTTTATGACGGCACTAGATCAGGAAATGGATCCATGAGATGAATCATTGATGAGCTTCTGTAAATTCATAATGGACATTCACGAACGGCTGATAATGATCTGGTGCCCTATTGTGTGCATGGATGTAATGGATTCAGTTCTCATGAGAATTCTGTTTTAACTTTTGAATACCGCTTCCCTTTTTATGCTCACCATTTGGTGAGGTGAAAAAACATTGCGCTAAGACTACTCGGCTGCTCATAACATAGCATGGCCTTTCCTTTAAAGAGATCCACATCAGGTACCCCTTTCTGCTATGTCACTATGTGATTTGATTTGATTTGATTGGAGGGTTGGTTGTTTGCTGTGACTTGAGCTACTTTAAATGTTTTACTTTGCCGTTGACCACAGGAATAAAAGCATTGCAGCGGTTGCCATTTAAGAGGAAAGTCGCTGTCCGTAGTCCTGAAATATCTACAGCTACAATACTATGCCTGGAGTAGTTATGTGCATATTTGTTATACAAACTGCGTAGTATATTTAGTTAAATATGTATACGCCTAGTAAATATGTATACAACTAGTGTTCTGCGCAGTTCTCATCAAAACAGGACTGCCACGTTTGTGTTCATGCTGTCGTGGTGCTGTAGGGTACTACTGTTTAGATAGAGCGAAAAATTGTGAATGGCGCCATAGGAATCCCTCGGTCTTCAAGCGGTAAGCAAAAGCCGGGATATGATGTATATACGTTATGTAACGTGAGTAAAGAGAGATTGTGTAATGCACTGTGTGAAATTCTGTTTGATAGGAGTACAGTGTTCTGACTAGTTTAGGCAGGTAGTCTAAGTATCTTTGGCTACAAATAAATTAATGCAGAATGTTCACGAAGTTGTCTTAAGTATGGGAGTGGCAATGCTCTTATCTGCAGTTAAATTGCTATGCATTTTCAAATCTAATCAGAAGTTTGAAAATTTAATTTATTTTGAATTGTGAATATTTTGCTTACGGCTTAATTTTTCAACGACATATATATGTTAACTCAAATCCGACACGAACATTTTCCTTGGCTGGCAAAGCCAGACAGTTTAGAGAACTGAGGCTATGAAGCAGAACCAGGATATTAATGTTGTGATATCCCATGTTCGTTGTCTTCTTGAAAACCTCAGTCACGTTTATTTTGCTGTCACCATGCAGCCCCTTGAGCCGCTGCTGCAGGACCTACGGTGAGCTGAATAGCAGCTGATAGTCTGCTGCAGAGAGAAGCTCACGCCGTAGTCTCCATGAAGCAGAAGTCGGGACAATTGCAGGCGGATCTTTGGTGAAACGGGATCAGTAGGCTATGTCGCGACCACGGCTGTAATTCTGAATTTCATCTGTGCGCTGTGTTTTTTTCTCAAGAAAGAATAGTTCTCTGTCAATCTTTGGCACTATTTTTGAGTTTTCTGGAGCTCATCCCAAATTTTGGGCGTTCTTTGTAAATCGGGGTCTGACAGCTGGTCGTCCTATGCAGATCCTTGCTGCTGTGTGGCTGAAAACATCTGCAGCAGACTGTTATTTGTTCATATGTCAAACGACCTGAAAACCAGGAACCGAAAGACGTAGCCTACTGCTTGTGTTGTTAAACAACTTGTCATAATCAGTAACAGCAAGGTGAAAGGCGGCGAACCTCCTAGTGCAATTTTACAGGGTCTCTCTCTCTCTCTCTCTCTCTCTCTCTCTCTGGCTACACGGCTTAGATATACAATTCATGAATTTCATTCCACATTGTGTTAACAGGTGCTCTCCAAGTGGCTTATTAGGCTCCGTTCGTGGCGTTGGCGAAGATATCTTCAGTTTTGGCATCTGGAAAACATGAAAATTGCATTTTTTGGTTTCTGTAGAAGTACGCACCATGAAGCGTTATGTATGGGTCTGTTGCAGTGGATGTACAACTGACATTTATTCTATAAGGAGAGGCTTTGTTGAGGACTGCTTTTCTCCAGTGAAGAGAGAAGACATTGTTGGACACTATGAAGAAGGGAAAACAGAATATGTAAAGCGCATTTACATGTCAAAGGAAATGTGGGAGTCACGTCTTTTATGAAAAAGAACGACACTTGGAAGCAAAATGGACCTGTTTCCTTCCCATCTTCGGACGTAAACATGGATTTTTATTTTAATAAAACCCAATGATGTTTACAGCTAATAAGCCTGTTACAGACAGTGCCTGCTGAGTGGAGGAGGTTCAATTTCCATCTGGGACGTGTTGCCATATCAAACCGCCAAACTGGCTACGGCTGCAGCGATCGCCAGCTCCCTCATTCGGCAGAAGAGGCAGGCGAGGGAGCGAGAGAAGGCGAATGCTGGTCGCTGCGCAAGCAGCCCGAATAAAAGCATAGGGAACTGCGAGAAACCCAGTCGATTGAGCGTATTCTCACGCGTCAAACTATTTGGCTCAAAGAAGCGAAAGAGAAGGCGGCCAGGTCTGATGTTGAAAACGTTTTTATATATGAAGACAGTCCATAAAACCATTCATCCTTTATCCTTGTCATCACAATAATCACCTCATCATTATCATCATATGCACGACTGTCAACCTGCAATTTCGAACACTGAAATGACACCGTAATACAACCTTTTTTTCTGTTTCATCTGAAATCAAAGATGTCCAGTAAAGTAACTAATATAACTTCTACGGCAGCATTTTCATTTACAGTTTAGGGATGTTGTTGCTTGTGTTTTGTATGCACCACACAGCTATTATTGAGACTTGGTAATGTGAATCCCTCGATCTCTTTTCAGCATTGCTGTGGTTTACCTGAAAGGAGGGCTTAAATGCCACAAAAGGACCACGGGTCAGTTTTGATCCAATAAGCTAAACTCTGTGGTTTTTATCTCTTCATCTCTTTGAAGATGTTTACAACGGAATGACGTAGTCTTTAACCCAAAAGAGAGCAAGATTGCCTCCTGAATCCTGAATAATGTGGCCCAGATGCCCTATCATGCAAATCTGAATTCATCAATTCATTCTCTAAAAAAGGGAAACTGGAGCTATTTGGTTCACTATGTGGTAACATGGATATTTATAGTCTGATGATCTGTTAGGGGATATATGCTGATATACAGTGTGTTTGTAATAATTAGTTGTGTTCAGTTTAGTGTGTTTATCATAAATGGCAGAAATGGAAAGACATGGGTTTGTTGCAAGCACTTGTACTGAGATTTTCTTGTTTTGAAGCATGCTGGTTTATATTTTAGCCAGAAGGCAGTGGATGGGAGCATGAGACTCGCTACTACCTCACCTCACTACCACTTCTTCCTGTCAGCCTTCCCCCTCACATGTCATCTCACTGCATGTGTAGTATTCTCATCACCTTGGCAACTATTTCCACTTCCTGTCTTTTAACTCTTTAATTTTCCTCCTGCTGGTGTCTGTCTAACTGTGGACCCCCACAGAACCCCAACTGAAGGGGATTGTGACCAAACTGAACAGCCGGCAGGGCTTCCATCTTCAGCTACAAGCCGATGGGACCATTGATGGCACAAAAGAGGAGGACAACAGTTATGGTAAAGAAATAAATCCCCAAAGAAGCAGGCAGTTACAGTCCAGCTGGGTTTTGTCCGAAGTTTCAGTAACGTTTCTGCTGTTGTTGTAACTAAAAAAACAGCACATTCACAATCACATTTCTGTCTTTCCTCTGTAGCTGTGTTCAACCTCATTCCAGTCGGGCTTCGAGTTGTGGCCATACAAGGAGTGCAGACCAAGCTCTACCTGGCCATGAACAATGAGGGCTATCTTTACACCTCAGTAAGTATGGCCTTGTGCCTACAGCTACTTCACTAAACAGGATATGTGTGTGCGCGCAGTATATATTACCTAACAGTTCCCCAGATGCTCAAACAGAGATGGACTTAACTGATCCTGGCCCTTATGCACTCCAGTGAACTGAAAGTGGTAATAGATCAGAGAGTTGTTTTGTGTGTGTGTGCTAACAGCACTTCAGGGACACCCTGCTGATTAAGCGTCTCGGCGTGAGTTTCTCTTGCTCTTGGCGTCATAAACCCCCCCCACACACACACACACACACACAGAGGAGAGGCATCACGCTTTGCATTGCTTTCCCTTCCCTTCGTCTCCATCTCGCTGGGTCTATACACACACACACACACACACACACACACACACACAGACACACACATACACAAACACACACACACACAGAGACAGACACACACACACACAGAGGAGAAGCATCTTGCTTTCCCCTCCCTTTGTCTCCATCTTACTGGGTCTGTTTCATTGGGGTTTCTTTTGTCTCCTGTCAACACATCCTCCTCTCTCTTCTGCCTTTGTTTTGGCTTGTTTTGTAAACATCAGTCAGAAGATGTTCTCGTTTTGTCTTTTCCATCTTCCCTTGTTCCGTTTCGTTTCACTCGCCTTCGACCACCTCCTCCCTCGTCGATTCCACTTCCCACCCACTCATGACCACGACCACCCTCAGCCCCTCCACCTCCTTGCTACCACCCTCTCTGGCCTCTCTCCTCTCTGTCTGACCCCCAGGTTAATTTGTATGAGAGGGATCACATTCTGTGGGAATCAAAAGTTGCCATGGTTACCCGGAGCCACAGAAACATGAATGTCAAGTCCTGCATGTTGCTATGCACAGAATGTTATCATCAGCTGTAGATTACCAACACACTGCCCATAGTGCAGTCTTTCAGCTCACTCCAGAAGGCCAGTTTGCTAAATCTTAATATTACTGTAATATTGAGGGCCAATAAAGTCAAATGAAAATTGAATCATCCTATTAGCTTCAGTTTTTTTTCTCTCTCTCTCTCTGTCAGTGCACCCAAATGCCCTGCGGAACTCTGCTTTATTTAAAATGAAAGGATTCTAAACAGCGCCATCCATATACTTATTTGACAACCTCCCCACCAACCCCACCTCCCACTTTTTGATTAAATGCATTATGACAAAATGAATATTTTAGCAGACTGCCAATGACTGTTCCCATCCATTTGAAATGGACCTGTCAAATTGGCTGCACACTGCACACTGCACACTCTGTATATTGCTGAGGCTATGTTTAAGCATTTGGAAACACTGCTGGGGCAGATAGTGTGGATTCGGTGCATAATTCTAGCTTAATATTCCAGAATATATATGAGAAGGAAAATAACAAGTTTTAGGGCTGGGGGGAGGGGAGGAAGGTGTAGGGGGGATTAGGATAGGCCCTGACACTCGCGACATAATGACCACGCTTTCTTTCCATTGAATGAATGTAGACCTATTGATCCAGTATGGTGACTCAAGCAGTGGTGAGGCGAATCAATGCTTAATCTAAAACTGCAGAGTGAAAGAAGGTGCTTTGAAAGAGTGATACCTGGCTCTTTGGCCCAGCTTATATAGACGTCAGTGTGGTATAGCGTTCAACGAAGCACTTTGAACAAGTCAATTTTGAAACAACATGCGGCTTTCAACAGAGCAGAAGGGAGAAACAATGGATGTCATGCTAAATGTTTTAATTCGAACCGGTGAAAATGGCAATCTCCATTTCGGGAGCCAATTCAGTGTCTATTATTGCATCTGCTATTTATTCAGTGCTTGAAGTGAACTGTTATTGTGTGTTCAGACGAAAGACCTCAGTGTGCACAAAGGACTCCAGCATTCTCTCTTTGACAGGCCCCATTCTCTGTGTAGAGAGGCTGTTGAGACTAGAAGCTTGTTTGAGCGAACATGCCTTGTCAGAGATCACAGGTCTCACACACTATTTGCCATGCTCTGTTTAATTTTCTCTCCCCCTCTTTCTCTCTCCCTCTACCTCCCTCCTTCTCTCTCTCTCTCTCTTTCTCCCTCCCTCTCTCTCTCTCTCTCTCCTACAGGAACACTTCACACCAGAGTGTAAGTTCAAGGAGTCGGTTTTTGAGAACTATTATGTGACTTACTCCTCAATGATCTACCGGCAACAGCAATCCGGTCGGGGCTGGTACCTTGGCCTGAACAAGGAGGGCCAGATCATGAAAGGGAACCATGTGAAAAAGAACAAACCGGCCGCACACTTCATCCCCAAACCTCTAAAGGGTGAGTTGTCCCAGCATGTCATTGCCTTGGTGAAAACCTGTTGCATGAACTGTCTCTCACATGTAGTAATTGAAATGAAAACGTGTAATGTTGTCGGTGGTGTCAGTCAAGGTGTGGCACAATATCACAGCAGTCTATAGGTTGCCATGGCACAGCGTGTTTTAACAACATAGTCTAAGTTATTACATCATTACAAGGTGTCTGAACACCACAGCAGTCAGTAGGCTGTTGTGTTAGCTGAAATTTAATTGGTCTTCAAATAATTTTACTTCCTGATATATTCTGCATCTTCGGCTTGTTCATAGTGGAGAAGTTCTATTTTATCACTGCCTTCTTGACGCTGTTTCATTTCCCTTTGACCTCCTGTGAGTTTACCTGTGACCTGAGCTCAGCTCAGGGATTCTTGTGTGTAATTTCTGTTCAGCTGATTCACAGAACCTCTCCACCCTCCTCTGTTCTTCTTCTCTCGTGTTCTCTCGCTCTCTCACAGTGGCCCTGTACAGAGAACCGTCCCTTCACGATCTCACGGAGTTCTCACGCTCGGGCAGTGGTACGCCCACAAAGAGTCGGAGTGCATCAGCCATGTTGAATGGCGGCAAAACGCTGAGTCATCACGAGTCGACATAACCACGCCGATGTGGCCTCGGAGTCCCCCCCACATCTCCACCCCCAATTCGTCAGCCAGAAGACACACGGGACTTCCAGCTGATCTATACCATCTGACCAGTCAGCACAAACAAACCTGAGACATAGACATGTCTAAAAAAAGGCTACTGATTAATGTCCTGAGATCACTGTGACCACAAAATACAAGTGCAAAATGAACAAAACACCTGAAAGAGACTGACAAGAAAAAACACATGTAAGAACAACATCTAAAACAAAGATTTCAATGACAACAAAAGAACAGCAAGCCATTATAATATTGATGGGATTGACCACTTCCTGGAATATCCTTATTTTCATGTGTAGCATATTTCCTGTGCATTGCCCTTCTACGAGAGCCCTGCTATAGACTGGGACACTGACTCCCCAGAGATGTCTTGTCAGACAGTCTGCCGTTCTAGGCTCCTTCTTGTCTATCCCTCCGAGGAATGCAAGTGAGGTTCTTCCTATTTTGTGTTTTGGCAGCTTCAGCATGCAATTAGCTGCTTTGCATTTAAAACTAATACACCACATATTACAAAATGGAGAGAGAAGGAGAGAAAGAAAGCGATGGAGTGGGGAATAGAGAGACAGAAAGAGAAAGAGAGAGGCAGTCAGGCAGGCAGTCATGTCCTCCATCTTCTGTCTTTTCAAGCGTTTGTTAGTCGTGTTTGGTCTCCTGGTGACTGAGTGTTCAGAGAGAGAGAGAGAGAGAAAGAGAGCTCTTGCCATTTCCAAGCGTTTCTGTTCCATGACTAGAGGTGGAGTTTGGCTTGCGTCTCAGCACACCAAAGAAGAGTCTCCTGTTTTAATGCCAGCCTGTTTTAATAAGCCTACTCATTCGTTAGCAGACAGAGAGCACAATGTGCACTAGGGGAGAAATGCTATTAATCAGTATTATGAGCGAAGGGAGGGTTGACGCCATAGTAATCCATGGAAGGTGTTTGTGTGTCTTGTTAATTTTTACGAGTGAATACTCCTGGACCTTTTGAAATAATAAAAAAAGACTCAGAATGACAAAACTATCTTGTTCCTTATCCAAGGCAAAGTCACTGTTTACGGCAAGGTGGAGAGATGTTTCTATCGAAGATGAAGAACCTTTGTAATCTGTGTGAGAGAGAGAGAGAGAGAAAAACATTCTTCAACCAATGCTTCATACAGATCATTACATGTGATGGGATTGCTTTCAGAGATCATTTCCTTTCTCAAGGATCATGCAGTTCCAGTTTCCCTTGGCCATGCCCAGTTTCTGGTTTCCTTGTTCCACTGCCTTTCCTTATACATTGAACATTTGTATGTGTTGCATGGGAGACAGTGTGGTTCTCTGGGATATATCTGCATGACATAAAGCTTTGTGTATTCTTCCATGTAGAATCGCGTTTCCAGTCCATGCCAGGGTAGAACTGAATGTACAGGTAGGATTTTATCCTGGTATACTCCAGTTTGTTATTCGTTGTACACATAAAATGCACTAAATAAAATGTTTATATGATATATACTTTCAAATGACCCTTAGCCATCTTGTTGCTTTGTCTGATGCACTCACATTGAACAAATATAGAAATGCAACATGAAACGTTCTTAAATGTCTCCATATGATAAAATCAATTCAGTAGAGAGTTTGCTATGGTTTTTGCATAGCCATAGATATGGTATGTGTAAGATATGTGTAGAATGTGAGCAAAATAAATTTGTGCGATCTTGCTTTATGGAAATGACAGGATTATTTACCTTAGCTCATGAAACAAGGGAACAAAATTTAACGTTATATGTTGCATTTGTATATCTGGTCAGTGTATATATTTAGTCTGGCTGTGAACAGGAATTCAACTTCACAGAGCTACTGTCAAAGGAAGTTATAGAAATTGTACAATTGGTTTAGATTTTATGCCCCTGCAGTACAGTTCTGTCAGTCAAGCCTGGTTCTTTAGAAGGCTTTCTCTGTAGTATACAACACAACAAAACAGACTAATGCCTCTCTGGGAAAATGAACTTCCCTTCCAAAAAGGAAAGGAATATGACTCTGGAAGAATAAATCAAGAAAAGCTTTCAGTTTTTTTCAATTATTTACGTTGTTTTCATGAAGTCATACTAAGTAGAGGTAAAAAAATGTCTTACACAGCACAGCATCAATCTTTCATACAGTATGTTGCAAACCACAGCTACCACATAACTACAACTGGCAACACAAGCCAGGCCCTTGCAGGTGTAAACCATAGGTGAACACAACTCCTAGTGTTCAGAGCAGGCATCAGAAATGCCACACAGAAGCAGACTTGTGAGATGTTTAAACCAGTGGTTTAGAATGTGAATATTCTGGAATCTTCTGGAATCATTTCTTCAGGAAGAGGAAGAATCTTGTCAATGTTCTGAGAAACTGTAGCAGTTCAGGTGAAGTTCAGGTGTGTCTGATAAGTCTTGAATGAAAACCCATGCTATGGTTTTTATTTCAAAGAATTTGATTTCTATTGTTCTTTTAATTCTAAGGTCACTTTAAAGCAGACACTTTTCTTTATCATGTACCCGGGCTTCTAAGGATTTATATCATCCTAGTCAACAGGCGTTAGCTAGCAGGGGTCACGAAGGCGTTAGAATTATAAAGAAACGTATTTATCAATGTATTTCACTGTCTTTTGAGAAAATCAAAGAACAGTCACTGATAATTGATGTTACTCTTCCATTGCTCTCTGGAAACTGTGATTTGAGGGTAATATTTAAGTAGATACAAAAGTCCTATGTAACCCCTTTTTTACCTACTCTACACCTGGGTCACACTCAGATACACCAACAGGATCCTGGGTTCTCAGCAACTGATGGCGAATAGCCTAGTTGTCCTGTTTACCGCTTAAGTTTACTATAAGGCTCTGACCCTATGATAGCCACCTAGTGTGCCAGTTTGAATAAAGCAGATACTTAGCGCAGTGCCTCCACTGAAGAAATACAGTACCAGTGTCCCTGGCCTAAACTATGTAAATCCTCAGAAATATTATGAAATGTAACCAATAAATGAAATTTATTTTTAATTAGAAAAAAAAACATTTAAGAACGTGGAAGTCAAAATGTTGTATGCATGTGAGCACTAATGGTGTGTACTTATGAAGGTGGGCAGGCTATGTGACATGTATGTAAATGTATGTGCAATGTGAAGAGTGTACCTCTCAAATATACATTAAACAATTCTTGGTCGTCACCTTGGTACACTATTATAGAGGAAATATAACACCAAACATTTCACATGAGAAAATACCTGGCAACCACATATACCCAACACCTCAATTCACCCACTGGGCATTTACAATAGGTTAATGCAAACACAATAACTACGGTTTCAGTACGAAACACCCTTGAACATATGACAGTCCGTTTATCACACAGTGGAAAAACAAAATGGCAAGCTGGCAACAAAAATGTTGGGGCCCATTACGTTGGTGCACATAGGAGAAAAACTGAAAAAAACACGACAACACTTCCAGCACACTGTTGTCATTCTGAGCAGATGAAGAGGCAGCAGATTTTCAAGCGGGCTACTCACGAGCAGGGCAGTTCAGACTGTTGGGTTGATTAGCAGACTGATGGCAATTTAGGCTCTTTCCATGCAGCAACAGGCAGTCCGGTTAATAACGAGGCTCTGAAGAGCGAGCCTTCTTCCGAAGGGCGTACTGGCATGGTTAGAGCCTCTGCCTTTACTCAGTGTCTCAACTTAAAGCTCTTGCAGCTTTCTCTCCGTTCACCTCGTTGCCCAAAACTTATCTGAATATTTTTAACTCCGTATACATCAGCAGCAAATTTTGCCATTTTTTGTTCTAAATTCTAACTGGTCCATTCAACACCAGTGCTTTTAAACTTACATGGGATTGGTTAAAGGCCATACATTTTAGCGGGAAATAAACACACACTCTTGCATTATGGTATTTGCAAACATTTTCAATAAAAAACAAAATATATAGTCACTAATTAATACATTAGTGAACCTAAGTTAGTGATGGCCTTGAAAAAAAACATTAAGCCGCTGGTCTACAAGGGCCTTACACCTATCCAGCATATGCAACACAGGTAGCTAGTCAAATAGACTTACTGATGATGTGTTTGCAGTAGTAGTATGAGTTGTTAAAATGTGTCCTAACTCTCTGACCAAGATACTCTCAGAAACACTTGTATGTCTTTGTGCAATGTATGTGGAAAGATGCCCTGTATGTGTGTGTCCAGATAAATGCACACGCATTCAATATCCCACCACCACCAAGTTGCTCTTGGAAACACTATGTATTTGTATGATATATGTGGAAGGATGTACTGTATGTGTGTGTGTGTGTGTGTGTGTGTGTGTGTGTGTGTGTGTGTGTGTGTGTGTGTGTGTGTGTTTTCAAGGCCTTTTCTAGATAAACACTTTGCACTCACATTCAGTGTGCCACTACTGATTTATGGGATAAAACAAACCAGCACAATTCTTTTGTTTTACTCAGTGCTATTCTTTAGTGTTTGTATACCAGTGAGTGTGTGTTTGAACTTGCAGCAGTTTTTTCCTCAAAGTGTTACCTTTTCACCAGAGCGGTGGCAGAAGTCATTACATCCGGTGTGAATATTTTATATCCTTTCATTGTTATCTATTATGGATGAGCTCCCTACCCCCAATAAATCCTTGGGTCCTTGGGCACCAGATCAGACGTATCTTGTTGTAGTGTTAATCGTCTTTATTAATATTTATGCTAATACCCCACATATCAAAAGGCCTTGCCAATGTATTTGTAAGCCATATCAAAAAATCAGGAGGTATATTGGATGGATGCTTTATCCAAGAATTCATCTCTTTTGTCATAAGGATATTATATTATTATTATTATATTATTATTAAGGATAATATTAAAGTTAGTCAGAAGCACACACATATGGTAGCAGACACACGCGCACATACACACGCGCAGGCACACACACACACATGCACACACACGCTCACACACACACAAAAATCACTCAACGGACACACATACACACATGCGCACACACACACACTCACACACACATGCACACACACACACACACGCACACACAGACATGGGCGCACACACACGCATACAAATGTGCGCGCACACTCAGAGACACACACAGACACACATGCTCACACTCACACACACGCACACGCACACACACAGTCACATGCACACGTACACACACGCATGCGTACACATACACTCACACGCGCACACACACACACTCACGCACATGCACACACTCACACACACACAAACATACGCGCCGCACACACACACTCACCATGTGTGTATGTAAAAGAAAGGAACTGAGAGAAATGAAAGCAGGGGCCAAAGGGTAGAGAGCTCTAGATGGCAAGATAAAGAGAGCGAGGAGGAGGAAATGAGAGAGACGAAAAGTATGACAAAATGCTCTATTGCCCATGCGTATTTTTTCTTTGCCTTGATATCTGATTCCCAGATGCAGCACTCAGGAAATTATCCTCTGTCCTGTTCCAATAAAATTAAATAGATGGCTGATGCGAAGCCAGACTGGCCCTCTTTATGAAGGCTCTGTCTGTGAAACACTATTTCTCAGCTAAGCGGGAGAGGCCACCGCAGGGAGTCACTAACAGCTCGCAACAGGCTGTGCTCATGCACAGTCATGAACCATGATAGCACACACACACACACTTAAATCCACTCTCTCTCTCTCTCTCTTGCTACCTCTCTGAGAGACAGAGGGAGAGGTACAGGAATGAATAAATAATTGGAACAAGCTGAGTTTTTCTGAGTGTGCTTTCTGTAAAACAGTGTTGAAGACCATACTACAAAAGAAATGAAGTTAGGTGAGTTAGTTAGTTGTGTAGTAAATCATTGTCTGTTTGCTTACAGCTGTCCTGGTTTGCCCTCACATACACAGTCCATTATTTCCGTGGGACGGAAGAGCAGGTCATAGAAGGGGTCATACCTTGAATACTGTAGTTGCTACGGCACTCGTGGGAATGGGCACTCAGTGGCTTCCAGGGGAGATAAATGGCCTGTACTATTGCACGTCACAGGGTGAGCTAGCAACATTCCCCTGCACTTTACCACTCGCTCAGCGACTTGAGCACAGACTAACGTGGGACGAGATTTCCTTTGGCATACTTTAGACATGACATGGGGTGGAGGGGTCATTATTGCCCTGACTCCCTGCATTGCTCCGAGCACTGGAGTAATTGCAGATTACAGGAAAGCAAGGCAAGCCCTTAAGAAGTGGATGATGAAAGCTCCCAAAAAACCTTCAGCCTCAGAAAGCGGCGGTTTTAAAAATGCATGGGCACCCTGTAATACCAAATCCTGAGTTATTTGTGCATTTCCTCTCTCTCTCCATTTTTGTGCACGTTTTAAAAACCTGGAATAAGGCCATTTATTGGCTGTTCCATTCCACCCATCTCACCCAAGTGACCACAGCAGTTTTCAAAGCATAAAAGTAGGGCAGTACTGCATGTGCTTATGAAAATAGTCAAGCACGTATGCCAGCTAACATACTGTATGCTTAGTGTGCACACTTACAGTATACTCACACATATGCTCAGTGAGCACACTTAGAATACACTCACCCGTAACCTGTATGTTTAGTGTGCACACTTAGAATAGACTCACCCGTATGCTTAGTGTGCACAATTAGAATACAAATATACAGTTAATTATATATGTACACACATACACACACCAAACTTAATGCTCTACAGCACAGCCTTCTGTCCAATTAGTTTCACTTACTAACACACACACACACACTTACTAACTTAATATCCAAGCCAAGTATACTGCAATGCCAAATAAATAAATAGATTTGGATGTGGAGAAGTTACATTATTGCCGTGTTGGTCTTGTATGAGAACAGCACTTGAATGGCATCTCATATTATATCTTTTTTCCCAGTATGTTTTCTTTTTGTTAATGAAATATGCCTCTATGGATTTTATGGTGGGGTAGTTGAATTATTACCCCATGTTAATTCTGTGCTTGACCTTTGTGGGCTGATCCTGCCAGGTACACATACTTATCTGTTCCGTAGGTGTCAAGAGATGGTGAAAAGGCACCAGAAATAGACATAGGTCTACAGTAATCCACAGATTTCAACACTAATCATTGATTTTGAGAGTTTGCCAGGTTTTGGAAGGAGAGATTAATACTTGCAGTGAGTGAACCCTTGCCTTGGCCTAATCCTCCTCTGACCCTGAACCTAATGAACACTCCCCTGAAATATGGACAGTATTGGACAGACAAACGGCATTGCATTAGGTCCAGTAATATAAATCAGCAGGTTGCCGATCTTTCCTGCTGTGCAATGGACATCAAGACTCAATCTTAATAGGTTTCAGGATGCAAATTGAAACGAAGACTGTTCTTGCTGTGAGAAATACAGCTTTGTTGACCGCAAGCAGAAAATACCAGAAAACAAGCAAAAGTTAAAATTATTCTGTCTGTTACGATACAGTTGTCATCTGATGTTGGGACTGCTTCAGATCTAACCTCAGTGTACATCTCAGAGGAGGAACAAACGCAAAAAATATACGGTCTAACTATATATTTCTGGTTTAAGTTGTACCTACAAAAGTGACTCATATTTAGCAAAGATGATTAATTCACAAGACCTTTCTATTAGTGGGTTCAGCCGAGGGCGTGATATAAGGCAGTTATTCAGCAGCTAAATGACTCTTCTTCATTTGCTGAGAATGCCTCCTAACCATAAAAGTGGTGGGGGAATGAGCTCACCCCAACACACACACACACACACACACACACACACACACACACACACACACACACACACACACCTTGTAATTTTTTTAGAGGCAGCACTCCATTCTGTCTTTGTCAAGTCCAAGATAATTTGGGAGGCAGTGAGGAGGAAGGAGTTCATTATTAGAACATTTGCTATTAACAGCTCTCATATCGGATACTGTCAGTGTGACTGGGCCTTGGGAAAATGAACTCACCCTTGAGCATACTTAACTCTCTCCACACACCTATATCCCCTTTCTCTAAAGCAAAGGTGAGGACATTTGGTCACTCAATGAGCAAATATAGTGTGTATAAATTAAACCTACTGTGCAGCATGTGACTAGTCTGGGTAACTCAAAATGCATTGTTAGCACATTTGTGTTTTGCTGTGCAGGTCCCAATAACCAATTACAATTGCTTATCTGGTGTACGACAGGCTTTACAATGATTCACATGCAATTAACATATGGGTATGCAGGTTATGTAGAGGTATGCAAGGGTATGGGTTCACAAATCTTCCATACACACCTACATACCCTCAGAGGCAAGGTTTTTTGGTGAATTTATCAGCGTCATAGTCACATCAGTGATTAAATGGCTCATTACAGGGTGATTGAAGGCTCTCTCTCCGGCCTCCATGGTTACTACACTTGCAGTATCTGAAACATCGGGTTGAGGAAATGAAACTGAAGGTAAATTAAATCGAAACCGCATTTATTACCGGCTTCTCAGTCAACTGAACGCACAAAAATGATCATTGATGGTTTCTATTCTTTGGTTTGCAAGTAAATTCACATGGATGAATATACATTGTTGTTGCTATTTTTTCGCCGACTGTAGGGGGAGCTCCAGAGAAAAAAAATCTGTCTTGCCTGGTATGCCTTTAAGGGAAAACAGATTAAAGGACAGGTTCAGTTTTTTACACTTAAAGCCTTTTTTTCTGATTGTTTATGACGAAATACAATGGTTAAGATTTCAATTTTGATGAATAGGCCTACCTTTGTTCTGAGAATGTTCGGTTGTTGCGGTAGCACCCCCATACCTACAGAATGGCTGCATAGGTGCCCTGCTGTAGTCTTTCCTAAAATGCATTAAACTTTTGTCTGTAAAGATGTGAAACTCACCTAGTGGTCAGTAATGTTCACTGATACGCTGACACAAAAATTGCAGCAATCTATGGTTTCCACCAGGTTTTTAACATTCATTCTCAACTGTGGACCTATTTTTTTTAAATCACACCCGTATGTAAACTTCCGCCTAAGAGTCTGTAGCAGTACAAGCTGAGGGAAGTCACACTGTGATGATTTTTGTGTCAGTATATCAGTAAACATTACCGACCACTCAGTGAGTTTCATATCTTTACAAACAAAAGTTTAATGCATTTTAGGAAAGCTGGGCATGTATACTGCCATTCTGCAGGTGTGGACGGGGTGCTACCGCAAAAATGGAAAATTCTCAGAACAGAGGCATTCGTCAAAATTTTAATCTTAACCCGTGTATTTTTTTTTATAAACAATCAGAAGTGTAAAAAAATGAACCTGTCCTTTAAAACAGGTTTCCTAAACGTCCATGACCTCCAGATGTGATTTAACGTGCATTGAGACTTAAAAGGAAAAGGTTAAGGCCCTCCTCTCTCAAAGGCAATGGGTGATGGCTCTCTCATTGGTTTATTCTCATGATTAAATAATGTAATTTAAAGGCACACTAGGCAACATTTATAGGTTAATTTATCAGCTTCATAGTCACTTTGATGATTAAATGGCTCATTATGGGGTGAATGAAGGCTCTTTTGCCACGGTTACTACACTTACAGTATCTGAAACACCAGGTCAAGGAAACGGAGCTGAAAGTAAATGAAATCGAAATTGCATTTATTATTGACTTGTCAGACAACATAACGCATGACAATGATCGTTGCTGGCTCCTATTCTTTGGTTTGCAAGTAAATTTGCATGGATTGGAGAGAATGTACAATGTTGTTGCTATTTTTTTTAAAAACTGGCCACTGCAGGGGGAGCTAAAGAGTTAAAAAAATCACAGTCTTGCCTGGTATGCCTTTAAGACCAAACCTTTTCAATCTTGCACCAGGCACAAGGTACATGCATTTGAGAAGTGATTTTACTTCAAAATGTGAGGTGATTTGCTTATTTTTGAATGAAGGAAAAGGTTCTGGCTATCTTCACATGAGTGACTTTGTTCCATAGACCTGAGAGGGAAATAGATTAGCTCTTTGATTAGCTGTTAGGCTAATGAGACTGCTGTGATTAAAAACATGTTTCAAGTGCACCGTAAATGAGGTTTGGGGTGGGGGTTTACACACACACACACACACACACAAATTGCTTATGTATTCTGCAGACATCGCACCACTGTCAACCGGCCAACTATTTGAGCACTGTGTGTGTGTATGTGTGTGCAGTGGACTAAACTTTTGGCATAATGAAGTGAAACCGATGTCTAATGAATACACGTCTATTATTTTAAGCCACCAGTCGTGGAGCCTTTGTGATTCATTATACAAGGATACAGAATGATGGCCTCAAGGTAGAGGAGAAAAAAAGAAAAAAGAAGACAGATGTCAGTAGCAATTAAGTCTAACTAAGAATGGAAAACGATCAAATGATGAAAGGAAACTAGTCTGTGTGTGTGTGTTATTTTTTCATCTCTTCAGTGTGTGCATGCAGTGGAAAAGGTTGACACTACATTGACAGTACACTAAGAAGGCAACGTATGTGCGGATCTCTTTTGAACCTGGTGGGTGGTTCTGTCTCGGTGACCTCTCGTTGCTGTCTGTTTACCTTGGCACTTCTGTACCTACTCACGGCACTATGCAGTCGCCTCCGCAAGGCCAGAAGTATTACCATGCAGCTCAGGCTACACACTCTACAGAAACAGAAGAGGAGGGGGGGGGGGGGGTTAGGGGGTCCAGAGGAAGAAGGATGTGGATGTGACTGGGGGATAAAACACAGAAAGAATAAGAGCAAAGATACAGTAGTTTGAGGCGTCCATTTGATGGCTCAAATTTATAAATAGCACAACCTTCACAAGACACACAAATTCACCTTTAATAACCATTTTAAATGGTAACCTGTGAGCTTTTTCATATTAAATTGAGGAAGAAATATACAAAAGGACAGCGTGACCACAGCAGACAAGCCCCCGGACAGGCTGCTACAAACCAAACCAAATCAATATCAATACCCTGTGCTTAAGAAGAATACACAATACACAATACTTTCACAAGACCTGCTAAGTGAATGGCCTTGCATCCACACCAATACTAATCACCTGATCTGAGATCTGTACGCATGAGATTAGAGATAAAGTAGACTACTTGCTGGACATACGTGAGGTCCGTAAGGTTTCATGGAATGTGATAATACCACATCCTGAAATATGGCGATGTTATCAACTCTATATGTCTGTGTCCTAAAAATTATTATAAATCTGAGTTTATAAAAAATCTATTTTTACCATGTGGAATATTATATCTATCAATTCTTGCTATTTTAAACAAATTCAATTCATTTAAATTTTAAACAAATTAATTTTGTCTGACACAAAAATAAATACTTTGAACACTAACTGATTAATTCACAACTCACACAAACCCCACAACCAGGCAATAGCCATCAAAAACCACTAATGTCGAAATACTAAAACAAATATTGGTGGCCAGACTCAGAAACTGTTATTAGTATGCAGAGGGAAGACTCATTCATCTGAGTTCAGTGTGGATTACTTAAGCAATAAACCACAAGAGGCTGTGGGTTTTTGCTGGATTTATAACAGCTGTTGTTTGGTACGACGTGAAGCGGAGTGGCATTAAACCCCCTTAGCTGTTCTAAATCCAGCACAAACCCACAGACTCGAGTGGCTTATTGCTTTTTTGAAAGTGTTACAACAAATCTTTGATAAGATTTTATACAGCCACACAAATAAAAAAAAGAACTACTGTATTGTAAATAACCATTCTTCCATCAAAACACATAGTTCCTTTGGGGAGGTGGTTGCCGGGCAAAACTAAACGCTAAAACGTGAGTTGGGCTAAGGGCTGTTACTTTGTAACTTTTTTTCACTGTGGAATAATGTAGAAGAGAAGAGAGAAGGGGCAAACCTATTTTGCTGGATTTAAAACAGCCAATAACAATCAAGGAACCAAACAAGCAGTTTTAGAACCAACATTATCCCATGGACCTTAGAGTGCTTCACTTCCAATCAGAATAACCGCATCAATTTCACATGCATGTGACAGATCATTAACAGTATTATTTACATATTTTGTACTATTTTATATAACCTCTACAATATACATACAATGTATGCTCAAATTACATATTATAATTCACATAATACAAATATAAATGCCATCTTATTGACATTACAGATGTGACAAAAAGTCTATTTTCCATGGAACTGCGTAGATATCCTATTAATTTTAAGGAAACACTGATAAAGATGAGATTAAATAACACTGAAGTTTAGATGTAGTGTCAAGAAAATATATAAATGGGCGTGATCCTGCATTTCAGAGACAAACAAATGGAGATGGTAACAGTGTGAACCTCGCCATCTGCTGGCCAGACACTATATTTTGAGGACTCATGACCTGAAGAGTAGCCTGGTAATAAAACCCTTTCGTTTCGCACAGAGGGTCTGAACATTCGGTAGTGAAATTCAATTGCTTGGTGGCAGTGTTTAAGTTTAAAAAGACTGGGTCAGCCCTTGACTGATAGCATTCTAGCTCTGCATTCACAATGTCTCCCTCTGTTCACTGATTGGACATGTTAAAATGCCTCCTGAGACAACAAACTCAATGGGATAAAATCCAGACTAGCACTGTAGGGAGAAGATAATCAAGCAGAAGTGCACAGGAGGGCATGACCATGCTACCAGAAGAATCCTGTTGAAAAAAATGAAGATGCCAAACATAAATAAATTTTTAAAAATTTCCATGGTTTGTACAAACATTGTTTGTTTTTTCTAACCAAATAGTTATGTGAAATCAGATCAGTGAAATGCATTTATTCATCTGTGCCACAAATGTTTGCTCACAGGTCACAGATTCTGATTCATAATTCCTAAAATAGGCTTTTAAAAATATTAGCATAATATAGGAAATACAGAAATATCAATGAGAGAAAAAATAACACTAATTTAGATATATAGACTAATCTGTTACTTATTGTATATAGATAAATATACGGGTTACTCTGTTTCTTATGATAGAATATTAAACGTTTAGGCAATGCACCAACACATTCTTCTCTGAATATCAATCTCACTGTGGTCCCATCCCAGTTTATGTCAGGAGGTCAGATGCATAAACAGATGTCTTCTGTCCTGTTCTGTCCAGTTAATTTTCATAAATAATACATTTCCTTGTCATGCATTCCTGGAATGCATTCAATCAACCTCTAGTTGGAATGTTTTTAATTAGATTTATTACTGAACAACCCAATTGTACTGATTAAATGCATGATAATATGATATATGAGATTGATGATTTCAGTAAATAATCCCCTAAATCTTTAGACTCTGCTCATACTGTGATTAAGCATGTGGTCATCCCTGACCATACCAGTTCCCATTGACTGACAATAAATGTGTTCAATAAACACATACGGCAAGATAACATGACAAGATATGAACTTATGGAGTGTAGTGGACCACCAGGACCAGAGACTGCTGATCTTTCTGCAGCTGGTCTTTGGCTGAACTGTGGGTCTGCTCCTCCAGATGTTCTGGTGAGTTAGGGGGGCTGGAGAGAGTGCCCAGGGAACTGAGAGCCATGCAGTTTGGGTGGCCTGCCAGGGCAGGGCTGCTGTGGAGGGTGTGGAGGTAGTTGTGGGTCTGATTGCCTGGACCACACTGCACAAATGCCATGAAACACCTGTAGAACTAAAAACAGACATTCAAGCTTAACTACATACAGTTAAGTGGCTCATACCATGCATACAGTTGAATGCTACATTTCTGTATCTACATGTTGTATACCCATATAATACATAGTTGATGCTAGAAACCATGTAATAAATAAGTACACTTGACTTTTTGTTTGTCAATATCTGGCTTTCAGCATGAAGTCTGGCAATGATTGCCACTTAACATCAACAAAAAACATTCACTGAGGCAAGTACCATTGACTGATATCTCTCATCTTTCCTGACAATCAGTGGCCATGTCTTGGTCCAATATGTACTGCTGGCACCTCAGTGGGGGATCGATATTAAATGTTCTGTTCCACCTTGTCGGCTGGCTGGGTGAGAATGAGACTAGAGTGTTGCCGGTCTTGTACAAAAGCACCTGCTTTTTGGCTGAGGCCTTGTTTGCCCTAAAACCCTTACCCACAAATCCCAAACCTGCTTGTAAGATATGTGCTTATTTCATATGCACACTGCACATTTCATATGTCACACGATACAGATACTGTCATATATCTATTCTTCACAAAATCAAAGCTCAATTGATATATATAGTATCTGGAACATGGTTTTGTGTTTTTTGTGACTGATTTGTGTGTGTGTGTGTGTGTGTGTGTGTGTGTGTGTGTGCTTGTATGTGTCTGAGTGATTTGTTTCTGTCTATCTAACAATTGTTTAGTTTGTTTCTGTCTATATAACTATAGTTTCAATTTGGGTTTAGTATGGGTTATTGTCATTTTTTGATGAAATGTATCTTGCTGATCGAGAAAAATTGTACAGATCTGAAATTAATTTCATGAGCCCACACTAGGAGGCTTGTCCATGACTGCCCTCTAGTGATGTCTCCAGGCATTACTCCAAAACTGATCTACATTTTACACAGGGGTCAAAGGCTCTGAAATCTGTACCTGGTTATTGAAAAGCACATAGACGATAGGATTGAGCACAGTACTGGCCTTGGCCAATATGGAGGGAATGATGCTTGCTGTGGGGCCAATGGCACCGGCTCTGCCGAATGTGGCCATCAAGGCCACCACTCCGTAGGGCATCCAGCAAAGCAGGTAACAGGACACCATGGACAGGACCATGAGTAGAACATGGGTCTCACGACGCTGGGCCAAGGACTGATTGATCCGGGCTGTCTGCAGGTTGAGAAGGTTTCATAGAATGGTGTTAAACAGGTTAGTAAGAACAATCAAGGTTGTGCTGACAGTTTTACAATGTATATAAAATCACCACGTGGTAAAATAAATATAGCTACTGCACTTTATAAATATCTGTAGTCATTAGTAGAAAGACCATATGGATATATTTGTATAAATCTAATAAAAAGGATGTATTTTACTGTAAATAGGTGGGACAGATTCACACCTATGAAAACACTTTAACAAGAAATTATCTGTAAAATATTCACAATGAGTTGATGACCATGTGCGACCGGAGAGATATAGAATTGACATTTTGATCTAATAAATGTCGCCTACCAAAGTGACTGAGAGAAAAAAAAAATTCTTTCTTTTTGTGAAAAGATGGCCAATGCAGTGAAAAGGAAGTTAACCATCCTGAAGAGAATCTTTCAGATCACCATGGTTACACTTGAAGGTACCTTGGTGTAATCACCAAAGGTAACCACAGTGACATGCTCCTTATTTGCTTCTGGAACTGTCTAGTGTGAGCACAGAGCTGTGAGGGGTGAAGGATTTGGTGCATCATTACAGACTTCTAAACCAAGACAAGACCACTCCAACTGTATGATCAACAATAATCAGAAAAAAATGTGATGTGAAATTGTGATAATTCTCTTTTGCAAGTCATTCTCCACCCCCCCACCCCCCACACACACACACACACACACACCTACTCTCTCACAAACAAACTATGTGTGTAGAGATGTGAAAAAATCATTACTTCAGAAACCAGATGGCAACAGACAAACTCTGTAGCAAGATCCACAAAATAATGCCAGGCAGCACAGAACTATCAGGTTCATGAAAGCATCTACACATTTAGATGAATTATTGATTGGGTTGATTGATTGAGTCTTAATGAAACAACTACTTCACAAGTTTATCTACTTCAGACTACTAATGAGCTATGACTCATGCATGACTCAAAGTACCCTAACACGTTGTGTCAACATTGCAGCAAAATGCACTGATGATATTTTAACTGATTATATTGCATATATCACTGGCTGAACCTCATCACAAGGCGCTTAAGTTACTGCTATGAGTTACAATATGTTAGGCTCTTAAAGTAAGCAAGTAACATTTCATCTTTTGCCACATCTTTAGTCTTACTAGGTGCTCATACCCCACGGATGGCAATCAGGATCTTCCCATAGCAGTACACCATAAGCACTAGTGGCAGCACCAGACAGAAGATGAAGAGACAAGTCACATAGGCGATGTTGCCAGGGGAGCGGTGATGCCACTGCACGGAACAGGTGGTGCCCGGGCCCTCTGGGCCGTAGCTGCTCCAACCAAAGAGTGGTGGTAGGGTCCATGCCAGAGAGTACAACCAGCAGCCGCCAATGGACAACCAGGCCTTCCGATAGTCTGAGACGTCAGCTTCAGTGTAGCACAGCATGGTTGTGTAGCGCTCCAAAGACAAGATGGCAAATGATACCAGAGAAACTATCCCTGTATGGACAAACATTACAAAGCCTGTTATAGACAGACAGTACATGTGCTATTGTGTGCTATGTTTGAAGCCAACAGCACTTGTGAACAGAACTTTCTTCACGGAACAAGCAACTGCACAAGCAGCAGGCACAACTTTAAACTGTGTCAAAATGCTCTACATGTTTGTATGGCTGTCAGGTATGTTTCTATCTTGAGATTCAACTGGTTCAGCAAAGTACTAATAATACCAAGGTCCTGGATTCCCTGCCCATGAGGCACGGCGCAGCAACAACAGCATGGAAGTATGTAAATTTGCATAAAAGTCCTTACTAAGTTAATAAATATAAAAAGTGTTACAAAACAGTAGTCTACTGTAACTTAGGTTTAGGACACTCTTTATTGATGCACATGTCAAATTGTGTTTGTAGGCTACCTTAAAAATATTATCTACATTTACAGCACGGACAGAGTTTAGGGTTAAGTTAAACCAGAGAGTCTTGAGAGAGTGAAAACGTCAGGAACTTACCAAACAGTGCGTTAGCAAAGCCATACCACTTGCAGCCAGAAAGTCCTATGAGCCATCTACCGTAGATACTAGCAGTAAAACTGAAAGGAGTGCCAAAAATACATACTAACATATCACTTACGCAGATATTAAGGAGAATGAGATTGATTGGTGTCCGAAGAACTTGGAAACGAGCGAAAACAAGAAGTACACAAAAGTTGCCCAAGAAACCCAGCACAAAAATTATCCCGAGACAAAATGCCACTATAGTGTGACTGGTCCTGCTAAGATCCGGAAGGTCTTTCAGAGCTCGCGGGAAACGTAAAACATTAGGTGTCGGGTTCATCGCGGCGCTGTCCGTGGTGCTGTTACTTAGGTCGCCGTTTAAAATGACCATAACGGCTTTATAGTGAGTGACTGTCCAGCGAAACAAGTAGAAGCTCTCATAAATGTATAGCCTACAGTAATTGCCTGTTTGAAAAATGCATGGGTCGTTCAATCCCGTCTCTCTACCCAATTTCTTGGTCTAGAAACAGTTTCCTTGAGGCAGCGTTATTGATCGATTTGTCAGCCCCCGCACGGCTCAAGGCCAGCTCTCCCTCATAAGTCTCCCGCGAAAAGGACATACATTCATAGAAACGCGTAATATAACAGCGTGAATCACCGTCAGAACCCAGACAAAAGAAAGCAAACAACAAGCAATTAACTACTGCTTTCCCTAAAGATAGTCTATAGATAGCCTGCGAGTTCACTTAAAATTGGTCACTGACAAGGGAAAACGGAACAAGTCTAGTAAAGCTCTCAAGAATATCGTTTATGTATCTTTTCAAACATGTTTGAGTAATTTTAATGGAAGCTCTGCATCATATGTAACTGTCATGACCCTCGCGTGCACCATGTTTAGTCCTAAAACTGCTAATAATGTCGTTCTTTAGTCTAATTTTAAACTGCAAAGTGATTTTGTTTCTAAGTTGAAACCCCTGAAAGGTTTTATCAAAAAAGATGAAGGACCACATATGCCCCCTAACTATAATGGGCCAGGTGCCTAACTGCTGCTTTGGCAGAATGAGTGATAAGAAATGTCCCTTTTCCTCCGAGATTATGCCCGCCAGGATTGGAAAACTCCTAAGGCAGAGCAGATGGGAGGAAAGTATAACATCACAAGAGCATCAATTATCCACTACAGGCCCTGAGAGAGGGCTATTACTGCAACTCCATATGGGTCTAAGAACAACGGGATCCAACTGATGATAGGACACTGTGTCCCAATATGTTGGTGCAGTATGATCAGATTCTCATTTTGGGAGATTTTAATATTTCATATATTTAATATCTTATGCTGTACAAATAAACCCTTGGTCAATAAATTCAATAATGTACTGGACTCTTTTGTCTTAATTTAAAGTGTAAAATGTCCTATGTATGAACATGTTTATACACTAGATTTGATCTGACTCATGGTTTCAGTGTTGATGCGGTCAGTGTAATACATACTGTTTTTTATCATAAAATAGTCCTGTTTAATATGTTACCGTACGCAAAACACACAGCCATGCCCCTCTTCATTAGCTCAGTTCTCACAGGCATATTCAAACTTATCTCTCTCTGACCTGTCCTCACTCATGCACTGAGGAGCTTTGTCTGTTTTTGTGACTAACTGTGGTTTAGCATTAGATGTAGCTGTCCCTCTTAGAATACATACACCCAGGTTTAAATCACAAGCTTGGTTAAATGAAACGTTTGTTCTGCAAGACAAGAATGTAGAATGGTGGAGCGCAGATGGAAAATGACAGGCTCCAGGCTCCAGATTTTTAAGTCGAGCTTGTGGCTTTTCTAGGAACCGGCTGCATCTGAAAAAGCACAATATTTCGCTGGGCTGACCACCAGGAATCATCATTTTTATGACTATAAATTCAATTTTAAATCTGACACCATGTACTGGTCCAGAGGCATTGTAGAAAAAATGTGAAGATTTTTTAAAGCATCAGACCCAACATTTCAATTGCTGGAACAAGACCCGCCTAGATGACAGCAACTGTGACTTTTGAATGCTGTGATCTGATGTCATATTCTAATCAGGCATGTCTATCTATCTATCAGATAGATAGATAGATAGATAGATAGATAGATAGATAGATAGATAGATAGATAGATAGATAGATAGATAGATAGATAGATACTTTTATCTTCCTGTAGGAAATTCTGGTATCCTTAAGCTTCAACAACATGGCATACACATGCCACACATATTAAAAATACAGAGAATAAATTTTATTATGTGTGCCTCTTAGGGTACTAATTTGTTTGCTGTGGAAGTAGTGTGGAGTGTGCAGGAGGATGCTATGGTAACCCCAGTGCAAAAGTGTCAGTGGGAGTACCTTTCCAGTGCAGATTCTGTTCAAGGGTCGAGTTAGAAGGCTACACATTATGGAACACAGTACTATAAAAAAAAACAATGACAGCAATAAAGAGAGCAGTGCAAAAGCTTAGTCCAGTCCTTGATATATAGAAAAGAGTAAAAACTGAAAAGATGTTGTAATATAATTGGGAGGGGGCTATATCAAAATGGCCATTTTTGAGCCACGTTCTAGAAAAAGTAATCTATGTTCAACAGACATCTTTGAAACTGAGTTTTGAAATTGAGTGCTGCTTTTGATACAGTGGACCATGATGTACTTATTGAACCCCTGGAACACTACATAGATGTTAGAGGGATAGCTCTGCACTGGTTTATCTCCTACATCAAGCACAGATTTTTCATGGTCAACACTGGGACATACTCATCCACACCTGCCACTATGACATCAATTTGGAGCCCTCTTCCTTTTTCTCTGTACATGCTACCTCTTAGTAAAATCACTCAAAAACACAACATTTTTCATCAGATGATCTGCAATTGTACCTTCCTCTGTCCACTGGAAATCAGGGCTCTATACAAATGCTCAGTGACTACATTGGGAAGGTCAAAACATGGATGGCATTTTGGCAGCTCTACACTGGCGTCCTGTGAGGTGTAAAGTAGCATTGACAGTTTTTAATGCCTTACATGGGCTTGCTCCAAGCTACATGATGGACAAGTTAAGGCAATATGCACCGTCATGAACTTTGAACTCAGATCTGCGTCATCTGTGTCTGTGTGTAAAATTGTACTCAAAACATACCTGTTTAGACTTGCCTTGAATTGCCATCGAGTTTGTGTGGATTCTGGGATGGAAGCAATATATTTGTATTTGTATTGGCATATATTTTGTTTTGTTGCTCCATCTGATTTGTCACTACAGGTACAATTCTTTTTATCTTTTTCTATCTGTTTTTTATTGTGAAGCACTTTGGTTGTAAATGTGCTATATAAATTAAAGTTATTTACTTACTTGTGCAAGGCCAATTTTGTTGCACCTGTTTGATTTTACACAATTATAGCAGTTTTTAAAAGGAACATATTCAGCTACAATTGCTGAGTTGGTGCATTATCCTCTGTCTAATCAAATGATGATGCACGGCTTTATGCCATAATAAACTTAATATCACAATACTATAATAAGCTATTTAATAAGATGGTATTCAACCTTTAAGCTAGAATAATTCGATTGGACAACATAAAAACACAAAATGTACACAGGGTAGATTCTTAAGAACATTTTGAAATATCCCTGTATTATTGTGGAATGAACTACCCTCTTAAACTTCAGTCCTGGCAACTTCAAAAATGCTTTTTCTATGTGGGTAGGAATGATGTTTGACTAACTGTATTATAGGCCCAGGGCCAGGACTTCAGGGTTTGACAGCTCAAACTCTTTTGTGGGCTTAAGAAGTCTTTCTATACTTGAAAGAGACAATATGTCCTCCTACTTGAGTTGACTTGCCTTTTAATTGCCTTTGTCTCTGCTCTGGGTGTGGGAGGATTGGTAGCACTGACTGCCTGGCACATGCTTTCTTACCCTTCCTCTGTACACATAAAACAAAACTCATTAAAAGTGAAGAAGCTCTCTCTGTCAGTCTCCTTCAGAAGCACAAAAGGGGTAAGGCGTTGGTATGGTAGGGATGGAGGAGAGTATGAGTGAGTGGGTGAGTGAGTGGGTGATCGTGGAGTATTAGGTGATGTGGCTGAGCAGCTGTCACCACTGTGGATACACTACCTCCAGTGCAGTAAATATAAAAAAGCATGTGGCACGTGAATGCACATTTCAAGGAATGGATGTGTGTAGGTGGTAGTGATGCAGGTGATTAAAATCTTCACACGGCTCTACCACACACACATACACACACACACAAACACACATACAGACACACACACATAGTTCTTTCAGCTCTTTAAAATGTTCTCCAATAAGAAACAATGTAAATATGTTGTCAGTTGAACACTTGCATTACTACAACATACTAATCCATTTTAGAACAACGGGCCTCCTTCACCAATCATTCTTACAAAGACATTTCTTCTAGGTAAAAAAATTCTTTCTAGGTGAAAACTAAATCTAGAGCACTTGACATACACTCAAGAATACTCTAAAATACTAAATACTAAAATATCACAGGATTCAAATATTTGAAATGGGGCATTAAAAACAGTCCTAGGAAGATATTGGTAAATGAGGCCCAACATGTTGCAATTCAGTATAAAAAAACATAAATATCAAGGCATGAAATTTCTATTTATGGGGTAAAATGATTTGGTGATAAATCTTGCACATCTGACATTTTTAGTTGTGTGTTCCTTTTGGCAGTTGATATTTCCCCCTACACAGGATCTTTCCTGAAGTCTTTTAACTGCTGATGTGAAAGCAAATGAGAAACTTTTTTTTCTGTGTAAGGTGTGTTCATGGTTTGCCTGTTAATGGATAGCCTCAGTTAATCATGAGGTCCATCACGAGACCTTGGGATACTGTTATAGGAAAGTTGTTAGTGGATATTTGCTTTCAAAATATTTAAAATACTTATCCAGCATATACATGAAGCTGTAACCTTGTAAAATATTGTATAGTTTTTAGGCAATATGTAAACATACTGGTTATTAAACATTTTTGGCCAGTTTAACAATGTGCCTTGCAATGTGCTTTTCACTGAGTACCTTATTAAAAATAATGTTAGGTTTATATCTTTTAAGTGTTACAACACAAGCATGTGTGAGTCTAAGCACTCATGATCACAATCTCTAATTGTCTTTAGATGAGAAGGAGAAAAATGAAAATAGGATGCATTATGTAGTATTTTTAAAGGATAAAAACACAGAAAAAGAAGAATAAAAACAATAATAAACAATGATAAATGCTTAGAGTGCTGAAGAAAGATGAGTACATAGCATTAAACGTGCATGGATTTGGAAGTACATTCATCACTAATGGAACTGTTACCGGACAGAACTGTGGAATTGTTCCCAAGTCACAAGTTGCAGCAGATTCTATCCTTGATGGAACATATCATCACAGCTCCACGCCCACCCCCAAGTCTGCCTGCAGGCAAAGCAAAGCCTCTGTATCATGTCATGCTTTAAGCCTTGGCATGAGTCTGCAGTCAGTGTAGTGACAAGCTTTCCCTAACAGGTTTTGTAAGACCACAGCATGTCTGTATTGTTGCTGTGACTGAGACAGAGAAAGCCCACATGGAGAATCTGAGATAGTTGCTTTCTTTCTTGCGTTGAAGATCAGCCTCTCTTAGGCTTGGTTCTCCCAGCCTCTCTGCAGAATGATCGATGTGGGATAACAACTTATTCATGCCCATTTCCTTAACATCAAGGTAAATCCTCTCCACAAAGGAAAAGAGGTGGCTCCAATTTTAGTACCAATATAAGTCCTTGGTCTTTTCTGGCACTTGGACACCTGAGAAGAAAGCATAATCTCATAATTATATTTCTCTAGTCAATTAAACGTTTTTTTAAAACAACCTATGTTGGTTTTGTTTCATTTTCCCTAAAATGAACTGTAACAACAGACATCCAACTCAAAAAGGAACCCGGGCCAAATGTACTTTCTGGCATCCTGTTGCCAGGATGTTTGTGACACTGGAAGAAGAGATCTTATATGTCATGATACAGTATATGCAGCAAGTAATGTTAGTGGGTAATTACATAACCGGGTCCCTTTATTTTGGCAGGAGATTTGTGACAAGTTGCCAATTGATGATTTCAGTTCTCAAGATAAAACATCAGTCAGTAAGATCAGTCTAAAAGTTGTCCAGTGCACTGACTTCATAAGGAGGAATTCCTCTAGCACTGTGCACTGTGGACATATAACATTGCTCAAAACTGAAAGTGGAAGTTGAAGAAGAGGAAAATGACTGAAAGTCAGTTACAAAACTGAGTATAGTACACAAACAAATACCTGAGTCTGCACTGATCCTGTTGCCCATTGAATCTCTGAAAGCAGAGGGTGAATCCCAGCCTGGGCTCTCCACCTTAGGAGCCATCACTACTCCCCCTGCTGACCGATCCATGTTTAACATGCCAAGGAAGGAAGTGCCAGAGCTGCTCTCAGCAGGGCCTGCTGGTGAGTAGAGAATCGGGGCCAGGTCAAAGCCAGCACTGGGCCTGGTGGGGTAGGTCCAGACAGTAGAGAGGCCGCCCGGACCCATGATCACACTTTGGGAGGCAACTGGAGTTTCAGCTGATGGGAACTGGGCCAGGCCAGAACTGGACGGGAACGGGCTCTTGGACCAGTCAGGACTGGATGGGTTCCATGTCGCAGAGCTAGTTGGCTCTTTCAAAAAAAAAAAAAAGACAAGAAAAGAGATGGAATATGTCGAAATATTTTTGTTTTCTTTGCGTGCAAAAAAATATTTCCTTGTTTTGTTTAGACTTGGTAAACAATGGTAACTCTTCTTAAGAACTCAATAGAAGGTAAGCACAGGGATCAGGCCTGCCTATCTATTCCTAGAAATATGAATGACCTCTCTGAGGACACACGAGATAAAGTGGACCAGCACAAACCTGGCCTGACGACTTTGCTTCTGCTCCGCTTGCTGCTGGGCTGGTCTTTGGGAGAGCTGCTGGCTTTGATGCTCAGGTCTTTGGGGAGGTTCGCCTTTTTGAGGGCACGCGCAAAGTGCTCATCCACCACACTGTTGATGTCCCCTTGATAGTAAGTGAAGAGCACCCTTTGCGGTATTTTCTTCTCAGTCACATCGGACAGACATTCTACCCTCAGATTCTCCATTGGAAAGCACACCTAGTTTCTGAGTGGACGTCAGTGAGGAATTTCAATGAAGGGTTCATATATTCAAGTAATTTATCTACAGTGCTGTGTGTTACCATAAGTTATGTACATATTTTACAATGTTAAAAAAGTCACTGACAGATCAAATTTCAGGTTTAGATTGCTCCCCAAGCCTGTATACACACAAGGGGATTTCTTACCTTCATAAAAGTTTACTAATTTAAAGTCTTTTCAAATGTAGAGTTGCGGTAAGTCCTCAAAAGCTGCCTGTCGTCCAAGACAGCTTCTACCTGAGTGCCTAAATGTCAAATGAACGTGAGAATGTCTCCGCACTCCTCTGCCGATACTTCAACTTGTGCTGGTATGCACTTCAATGGGTCTTAGGGACAGAATGTGGCTTGTCTAGTTTGACTGGAAACAGACACAGGAAGAGAGGTGGGGGTGGGGGGTTGTTGCAGTAAGCAGGTTCTATGATGACACATGGAGTGCAATGATACACATTGAAAATGATATTTATGGCTCTAAACTCTTAAGTAAACATAAAAAACAGACAGATGTTCAAATTCTCCAGTTTTAGACATTTATGCTTTACAAGCCCTATGAATGCTGTTTCCTTGAACAAGCTTCTGTATAGTTAAGTACTCTTGAGTACAATTTTAAAATAATTAAATACATGTTCAATATACAATGTGTCCAAAATTCTGGATACCTAAACAATTTAAACAAGACAACTATCCAACTAGTCAATGTTGATACATAAGATGTTATTGTAATAGGTACTAGTCTCAGTCAAACGTGGTAGGCTTTTCATGACAAAACACCAAACAATGACATAATTGTACATTATTATCATTTTAATTATATATATATATAAAAAAAAATCTCAAGACATGGAAGTGAAGACTCAACACTAAACAGAGTGAATTAAAAACACTGCTGCTCAGCAAAGACACAGACACTCACACGAACTCCCACAAACAAAGTGGGCCATCAGTGATGCTACTAATGGGAGAATTCAGGACCAAAAGGTCAGTGTTGTGGAACAGCTCTGCAGTGTAGTTCAGAGTAAAAGGGGGTTTAGTTTGGCATGTTTTGGGGGGGGGGTGTCTTTCCTCTAAGCATCATCTCCCCCTTCCTCCTCATCGCTGCCAGCCACGCTGCTGTCTGTTGATGCGGCGCCCATGTCTTGACCCTCCTCTTCCTCCCTCTGGCTCTGCTCTGCCCCTGACGTGCCCTCAGCAGTGGGCTCCACCGTGTCTGCTGCTGTGCCCTGGCCGTTGGAGGCTGCCGGCTGTGTGGAGGTTGGAGCTGCATCTGTTGCACTGCTCTCTGGTGCTCCTGCTGACGCGTCCTTACCCTGCTTTTCCTCAACCAAGAACGACTCCCAACCTTTCAGACGCTCTTCGCGCTCACGGGTTGTCTCCTCCACCTGCATCGAAGACCGCAACACACAAGAGGAGGGAAAAGCAGGTTAACAGGACAGAAATCACAGATGGGCAAGCAGGAAAGCATCACGGGTCATCATAGCTACACACACACTAAATATACTTACTGTTTATTATACTATTTGTACACATTTCCTGTTCTAGAAAGAAATCACTACCTTTTTGAAATTAAAAAGCATTCCATTTAAGAGAGGTTCCCATTCCCAAACAACGGTCCTCTTTGGACAGGCTCTCACCTGATAATCAGTGCTGCCATCCCACAGTGCGGCTGACAGCTGCCTACCCCCAAACCATCGACCGTTTAATGTCTGGATGCAGAGGTCAGCTTGCAGGGGCTCCTTGAACGCCACTGAGGCCACTCCATCAGGGTGTCTCTGAGGAAGAGAGGACACATAAGCAGAAATAGCACAAACCAAAACAACCAGCTAGAAAGTACTCTTAAGCATGATTTAAAGATGCTTTATTTAAATATTACAACGCCACAACTCTGCAATGAGCAAGGATTTAAAGGAAGCCAGGAGGATTTTTTTTTTCTTACATCGAATATGATGACTTTCTTTACTTCCCCGAACTTCTCACACTCTGTTCTCAGGTCATCTCTGTACTCATTCAAAACAAGCGGATCTTCCTGAAGAAAAAAAAAGCAAAACATTAAATTATGGCTTTATAAACACTAAATACTGAAAAGAGAATTTCAGTGATAAATGTATACATAAGACATACGTGATTTCCACAAAAGATGTTTGTTTCGATTTTTAAATACAATTAAAATATTTCAGTCATATTTGAAACATGATGTTTCTGAACAACATTCAGATGATCTCTTCCAACAGGACATTTTGCCTTTTTGCTTACAGCTGATTCCATGCCCCCCCAAAAACAGAATCAACAAACAAAATACAGCAGGATTTACAATGACAAACACACTGTTCATTTAATCAAAGTTTAAAGGAGCTTTAGAATCTTTGATATTAATACTTTCATCCACATTCCTTCATGCACCCTTTACTTTTCTTCAAAAACAAAAATAGCATCAAAACAGCATCTAGAAGGTGAATAGAAACATTCCATGCATGAGACTGTGTAACTGTACATACTTCCTTCTGTTAATTCTCACATTCATATAAATCTTAAAAGATTTATACGCCTGTTACAGGTGAGGAAGTGGTGAGTCCATGAAGGCAGGTGTGGTAGTGAGACTCAAAACACCTCCATTCCTCTAATGAACCCTGCCTATTTGACCAGACATTGATGAGCAGAAGGCAAGGGGGAGGGCATCTTCTATGTTGCAGAATGTAGCCAAACTCGCTCTCCTCAACAGCACACCCTTTCAAGTCTCAAGTCTCTCTCACTGACACACACACGGACACTGACTTAATACATAACTGCTTGACTACAAAAGTAAGCTTGGCAGAGTGCATAGTAGAATGCATAGTTGAGTGAGTAGAAGTGCCCTGAGGCTGATTACCTAAAAATCTCTCTCTCATCTGGAGAGCATGTACACTCGTATTTAACTTGGATTCATGTCTTTAATGGGATTCATATTTGTAAATTGTGGAGAGAGAGAGAGAGAAAGAAAGAAAGACCCAAGCAATATAATCATTCAAAACAGGGCTAGGTATCTATTTCAATTGTCACAGATCATAGTCCTATTCACTTATACAGTGTGTAGGACTAGTTATTGCATTTACTATTTTGCACGTGTGTGTGTGTTCAGACCCTACAGCTGTGTGACTCAGTTGGTTCATGTGTGTGGTATTTTGAAGGTTGGTGTCTTCAAATTGCAAATATGAGACCTTGTCAGTGATTTCTATGTCTACAGCGTGAAAATGTGTGTAGTGTTTTGCAAATCACTGATTTGCAAACAGTGTGAAGCAGGCATTGTGCTTAAAGTGCAAATCTGTGCAGGGGTTTTGCTCCTTAAGAGTAGAGTATTGTTAATTGTGTGATCATTATGATCTTAGTGTGTAAACAAGTGTAAAAAACTGTGAGAGATAATGTGGCGGGGAACATGATTACTTCTGCTACTTCAAAAGACCTGTACTTTGTAGTACATACAAATCACATACAAAGGCAGAATGTAATGTGTAATCTCTCACCTCGAAGTCGCTGGGATGAAACATGTTTCGGATGATCACCACTCGCTCATGCCGCATACGAGCCTCCCCTGACTTCTCAGGCCGCCAGTCCAATTGCCTGGAGCAAGAGGCAAGATGTCAGGTTGCTCACAAACACTACACAGAAGAGCGCATGCACACACACACACACACACACACACACACACACAGAGCTTGCCAAAAAGTTGGTGCTAAATTATATATATATATATATATATACAGTATATAAAAAATATATAATATATACCAAACCACTATAGCTCTGTTCAACAGAAAACAATTTGCACTTTGATATGCAAACATCAACAAGTTGCATTGACACATATATGTTGAACATACTTTTGCTGCGCCTTCATTTTCTTGCGGTACTCTTTTGACTTTTTCTTCTTTTTGCTGGCGTCGTACTGGCCTTTGAGCTCAAAGCGAGCCGCCTCCACGTGCAGCTGGTAACCCCTGATCTCGCTCTCATCCAGCAGGCGCAGGGCCAAGGCCACGGACTCTTTCTGCAGCAAGGAAGGGCATGGAAAAAGTTGATGAGCTTTTTAGAAAAAAGTTTTTAGAGCAGCAGACATAATTCTGTCTGAGCGACAAACTCTGTAACACATTTGATGATCCCGGCTGCCACCATTGTGCCCTTGAGCAAAGCACTTAACCCTGAGTTGCTCAGTGGGAGACTGGCCCTGATGTAATTGACAGTTCACAAATGTAAGTCGCTTTGGATAAAAGCATCTGCTAAATGCATAACTGTAAATGATGAATCTATGCAAATTGTATACAAGAATCACTTCTGGACAAGTACACAATTATTACTGTTGTTTAGGACATTAAAAACAAATGTATGTGCAGCTGTTGCAATTCTAAAAATGGTATTGAATATTCAGCAACTTAAACAGGTAGGGTTAATTTTTCCATAGGCCAGCAGGCAAATTCCAGCAGCACACACTTAATTTAACAGTAGTCATCTTTAGATTGTAGTGCTATGTTGTAGTTTCATATAGCTTATTGTACTTTGTATTCATTTTCAATGCACAATGTGGTTTTGTTTTCATCACATGAAGCTCATGGAGTATATTTTATTTTGGAAGGAAATTGCATCACTGCATAATTTGGAATATCAAATTTCGAACAGCCCATAGAAATGACAATAGTATCAAATAGTGTGCTTGTGATCGTCGTGTAAAAACAGGTAAAATGAATATATAAATGGATAAATAGGTAATAAACATTTGGAGCACATAAGATGAACTATAGGTTAAACATATAAACAGTGTGGTTTCGGACATGCAAGCATACCATAAACTATTATTTCACAAATTTCTGAGAGCCACTTGCTGCACATACCTTCAAATAGCAACAGAGTCCATCTCCTTTCTGGTTCCCATCCCTGTCCTTGTAGAGTTTCACCTTGTATTCCTCTGTAATGGGGTCACGCATGATGATGCCACATTTGGACATGAACTCCACAAACTCATCTGGAGTTATGTCTGGTGGCAGGCCTGGAAGGCAGAGATGTATATGATGCAACATGGGTGATGATACAGCTGAGCAAGCCAGCATCAATCAGAACACTGATTAGACTTTCCCTTGATGTAAACCTTTAATAATAATGCAATTACATGAACTAAAATGTCATTAATGTTGACTCAAAATGGGATTTATTAATTCTAAATAAAGACTTTTATTCAGCTACACGCATCACTCTTACTTTGATTTTGAAGGACTCTCACTGATTCAAATTACTCTCTTGTGATTTAGCAGATCCTTGCCCAGGGCAAGAAGAAAAGATTATTATACTCTTCTACAGGCAGGCCAGGTCTCCACAACGACTTACTGTCCATCTCAATATGTTTCATAACATCTGACTGGTCTCTCACATTACATATCCAAAGTAGAGAAACATACCTGAAACATAAACATTTGTGTTCTTATCTGCCTCCACATCAAACCATCCTGAAATGAAAAACAAAAAGAGGTGTTCTGTTAGGTCAGTGGTTCCCAAACTTTCAACTGTCGTGTACCCCATTTTACCCTGTCCAACCAAGTACCCCCTAGTATCCCTAGCATGGCAGACCTCTTGCTATAACAATACATTTTTGCATACATATTGCTGTACAAAGAAAATGTGAACACATTGTATGGTTATATGTTAAGTGTAATCTTTTTCTATGTTTTCTTTATGCTGGAGAGAGCTGTGAACTCATTCACAAATTGATTTTGCATACCCCCTAAAATTTACTCGAGTACCCACCCCCAATTTGACAACTTCTGTGTTAGGTGATCCCTATCCAAAGCAGACTCAGCATGACTTAACCTTCAGAGGACAATTACAAACCAACCTGGATCTGCCTTCCTCTTTTCCCCCTTCTCTTTTGGCTTGGCCTCGTCGCCACTCTTCTCTGGCTTCTGGGGATCCTCTTTCTTGGCTGCTGCAGCTTCAGGAGCAGCAGCTGATACAGAGGCATTCTCCTCCTGGTTTTCATTGAAGCCATAGTTTGCATGATACACGGCCAAAAAGTCATCCGTTATCTGCAAAGACAATCAAAGTGATTTAAAACACTGACAAACAAAAACCATATGAAAAATGCAATAGTTCTTTAGCAAAAGTAATTTAGTGGTTCTTTAGCAAACAATCTGAACTGACTATATTGCAACTAAGCCTGCATTTTGCATATAAAGGATGAAATTCTTATCCATTTATTTGTATGTATTGTATTGTGACTGCCACAAGTGCTAACTTTGGTGAAATTTTTCCATTTGTCTGACACTTTATCAATTCAGTACACATTCACAATCCCAAAATATATGATATTTCCTGTAATTATATTCCTTTAGAGTGGTGCCATCACCTTCCAAATGGATAACGTTATTTCCTAGTTGTCACAATGCTTCATTCAACATACCTTCGGAAACCAAGCTTTTTTGTCATGGTCCCAATCATACACTGTGCCATCCTCGGGGTCAACATACGTGTAGGGATCGTCTCCGTCCCCCCGCCGCTCTCCGTACAGCTCCTGCAGCCGTAGCTGCTCCAGGAACTCCTTATTGCCGTCTGAGTTTCCACTCATCTACATCATACAGAATAACACAACATTTAGGCGGGCAACCTACAAGCGAGGTGTTGCTGCACCATACGAGAAACTGAACAGGCAAATGGATTAGAGTTTAAAACCTCTTGACTATGCCCCGATCACACGAAACACCGTCGGAAGATGATAGTAATGAAAGCTAGTGTTGTTCCAGAAGTGATCAATTAGTAAGGTAAACGCAATGGCGTGAATTAGGCTACCACATTATTTTCAACGCTAAGAAGCGGTTGCCTATTGTGAAATCAGTTCTAACAGACAAGTAATAACAATACGAACTAACTAAGCAGATACGCCCATGTGACATATTACAACTAGATCCGCAGTAAAAAAAAAACATCGTCAAGTACAACCAAATGGACCTACCACTAGCAGTGCCTAACTGGCTGACCATTAATTTAGCTACGTTCAATAGCTAATATCAAGTTTAGCAATGAGTAGACCTCTTAGAAGCAAAATACTCTTACAAAATGAGCTATAACTACATATAGGTTACGTGTATGGGTCGTATAAATAAAATCAATTTAATGTACAAATGGTTGCAGCAGAATATATTCTTACTGCTGCCTGTTAGCTACATACCACGGAGAATATCCGCGACTACAGCTTGAACAAATTAACTTCCGGTTCAAAAAAGAATTTCCTGTTTACTGACGTCTAGCATGGTGCAGCAGTAAAGGGTACATGTGATCACGTGTGACGCAGAGAGTTCTTTTCGTCAACTCATAACGCAAATGAGAAAACTTTGAGATGGTAAACCAACTCAAACCACTTAAATCCAGCAGCTAGCACCTGTTTTTTAGCTACAAATTTCTGCAGGGTTGATAGTTAGCTAGGTAGTTAGTTAGCTAAATACTTTATCTCGAAGGAAATTCAGGTGTCCACAAACACATACACACTAGATTTGCGGGTTGAACCAGGGCCCGCGGATTTGCCTCTGGGCGGTGTAACAGGTGCTAGTTAGCCTAGTAGTATGTGTGGAATGGAATTTTAGTAAACCTTCCCTTTGATACTTCCCAGATAGCAAAATTCTGGCTGATCTATTTCACCATGTAAGTCACTTCCCAGATAGTCTATAGACTATATTGCGGACTACCAGTGTTTTGCTATCTGGGTTGAAGAGTCCGGGGTTCTAGCGCACTCGACTCCCGATCCCGAGGAAATATGCACTAGACCCGATCTGCCCCCGTGCCTATATGTTTGTATGCCCACCATGATCTGATTCTTCAGTTATTTTTATTTCCACAAGGACAAGCACAAGGCTGTTCTCTTCAAATGAGCGAACATAGTAACAAGGTCTAGCATGTCTCATTATTTTCTGATGAAGTAAGAGATATAGAGATGATTTTATGTGCATATCACAAAACGTGTTGAGTGAGTTTGTTCTTCACTCACTAGTCTTTGAATCCAGTACAGTTAAACACAGTGTCTAACCTACAACATCTGTATTAGTAGGATCCACTATGCATCATGCCTAACAACTTCCCTTAGCTGCAGTAAAACCAGCATAACCCACATACAGTGGGTTAACATACAACATACAGAACATACAGTGAAGGTATATAATAAAGGACATTCTATCAGCTTGGTATAGGCTAATGTTTGTTATGTTGTATAGACAGTATGGCAGTGCAGCACTTCATGACTTCGGCTACAGAGCAAAGTGATAGGCAGGATAGGCCTTCTCTACCTTCCAGATGAACATTTGCATCTTCAGCCTAAAGGAAACTATTTTGTTACTTGTCTTGTCCTCATTCCTTTCCTGAGGTCTGTTGCAGGTTGAATCAGGAGAGGACATGCAGATGCTGTTGTGCTGGTCTGGCCACATGTCTTCATGATATCTTTTGTACTCTACCAGTGATGATGCAAATTATGGAATTTTCCCAATGAAGTCTTTGAATATACATTATCTGGAAATCCATTCAATATGCTGGTGTAAGATATTGATTTTCTTCATAAGTTGAATGACAAGCATGAACACCAATGAGGTGTAGTCATAACCAGCTTCAAGGCATAGGCATAGTCATTACCTGCCTCACAGCGACAATTTTCTATATTTCATGGCAAATCTCTATCAAAATCTCATCAAAGATATGTGGGAGCACATTTTTGAGCTGGTAGTGTTGATAGTGTTTCAGTGTCTGGTACCAGTTTGTCTGAGACTTCCTGATCCCCCTGACCTTTACCAACTATGTTCCTCATGTTTTTCCCCTAAGATGGTGTCTACCACAAGAGTGATGGTCTCATTTGCACACAGACAAAGATGAGTCTATCAACACTGAGATGTATGAGAAGAGGAGAAATCCCTTTAGAAGTTATCCAAAGGGAAACTGAAGTGCCTGAAGCTTGATTTTGCCATGTCCCTCAGAGTCAGCTGATCTTGAGGCAATCGAGGGCTTTGTGGCTTGTCAGTCATTAAGAACCCAGATCCTGTGAATCAGCATTATTGGCTCTAAATTGCTTGCCCTGTTGCAGTCTGGAAACTATGCTGCATGGAAACGATCACTTGGATAATGAGATTTTTCACTAAAGTTTCTTTTTTCACTGTCAAAGGAGACAGATATGAAAAAACTTTCCCTACAATGTTCTGAATGTTACTGAACACTCTTTAGATGTTCAGTGATCTTTTCATAGGAATATCTCCCATCATTCATCTCTTCAATCATGTAACCCTCAATGTTGAATGCTGCATAATGAACATCTTGGCCTGAAATGTTCACGTGCATGAATTCAATGACCTCACCAACTAGATCATTTGCAACCGATTGTAACAGAGGGTCAGATGGAAAAGGCATGAAGCTAACAGAGGTCTGACCTTTGGTCTGGACTTTTTCAGGGTTTAACTCCTCATCTTCATTATTTACAGTGGATGGTTCAGGTAAGGAATCATTCTTAATTTTTTTTGAGCAAAACCTTATTCACTTGTTGTTTTGCACTTTCTTGGACTTGAAAGAGGTAATACATGTGAAGTTGCAAACCAGTGATTTCAATGATCTATCCAGTTTATATTGTGTGTAATAAGCCAGAAATCATACTATTTGAATTTCTACAAATAGATGTGGCCTTTCATATTTATTAGTTTTGGGGCCACCTAGTGGTTTTGTTTTGCATAGCTAGGGCCAATTTGCACACAATTCAATGGTATTTAAGACCACCCCCTTCAGTTCAACCATATTCTTAGTTTTAATCTTTGTTAATTTATATGAAGCCTCCCTTCCATTGTCAAGATGGCATATCTATGGTAAACTTTTAATCATTATCCTTTGACAGGACAAGGTTATCTGGTTCTGCGGACAGCAAAGCAACCCTAAATCATAATGCTGCCCCCCACTGTACATTGCAGTTGACATGATGTTTGTTTGGTTTGGTCTCATGCATTACACTGTTACTAACATTAGTACTTTTTAATAGTAATAGTACGTTTTTTATGTTGTTGTCAGTTCAATATGGTTCTCTCAAACTTTTGTCTTTGACTGTATGTGTTGAATTTATTTCCAATACATCATGAAAGGTTAAAGCATTTGGACACACCATAGTTAAGACAATGCTACAAGTCAACAGCCAAGCTACTCACCATCATAACATGGCACTTACACCACCAGCAGAGAAAAAAAAAACTTTCATTGCTATGTGCAATGTAACAAAGCTGTTACTTATATTTGTATTTGTAATGTTCTAAGGTTGTGCATACCGAAGTGTATGACTTCTCGTGTGATTATGAGCAGGTTATGAGGTGAAAGTAAGCTGGCATGGTACGGTACTTAGAGATGGTTTGGAGTCCTCTAACCTGCTATCTGAGTGAACTGAATATGAGACTTCCAATGTATGAGTCCAATGTATGCTCATGTTAAGGTCTATTGTGCTTAAATGCTTTTTCTCTCGCTAACTTTACAGTCCTATACTATATATATATATACTATACTGTATACTATACAGTCCAATATAGATCATTAGTTCTAAGGTAGCTGAAGCCAAAATCTTCTGCCCCTCTAATATCAGCCTAGTTCACACAAGTGCATGGAAATTCACATCTATTAGAATCTGTTAAATTGCTCACAGAGTTGTCATCATACAGATAACATCCACTTATCATATGAAGCTGCAGTGCAGTCTAAGCTTTCCAATGGTGATGCCACTGTTGTGCCCTTGAACAAGGCACCAAGTTGCTGTAGGGCCTTGAAGTAAGTGATGCAGTGGACAAATGCAAGTTGCTTCGAAAAAAAAAAAACACTGCTAAATCAGGATCAGAAACAGTTTTATTGGCCATTTATACTTACATACACAAGGAATGTGCATGAATGTAAATGTAAAATGAGATTGAATCTTTAGTTACGTTAAAATGCATTTCATGCATCTGCCAAGTTTGTGTAAAATTTAGAGGAAATACACAAAAAAACACCAGTTGTACATACACAAAGCAATTAAGGAAGAAAACAATGTTTTGCAGGTTATGTGTGACTGTCAAGAACAGACAGATGGACCACGGTAGCGTCGCGTTACACAATGTAAGTGCGCTCTGTCTGAGCCCACTTGGCACGGAGATGATGGAGGCACGCAGAGTGGAGGGGCTGACAGGAGCGCTCACGGTCGGGCAGGCGTCGAGTCGGGCTGGAGAGCAGAGCGTAGGTCGTGGGCAGGCGGCGGGTCGGAAGCCGGGGCTGGAGAGCAGAGCGTAGGTTGAGGAACAGGCTGCGAGTCGGGTTCCGGGACTGGAGATCTGAGCAGAGGTCAGTGTGGTCCGGGTTCGTCACAGATAGGTGATCATACAGAGAACAGGAGACAAAAACAGAGACAGAGCGGGAAGACAGGGCAGGGGAACAAGAAACAGGCTGGAGAACAGGTACGGGAGTCAGGATCTTGGTGCTTGCCAGCAGCTGTGAAGCTTTCTGGTTTGTGGATATTCTGACAAGGAGCAACTGAAACAGAGGGGAATAATAATTAAGTAGAGTAGCGGAGAAGGAGGAAGTGGGTGAACGTAATTGAATCTAGTTAAGGTCGTTGCCGAGTTTGCAGCGAAGACAGGTGGAAACGAGAGAAAACAGAGACAGCCAGAGCAGTGTAGTGACAGACTGTGTGTGTACTTTTACTATGCAACTTTAAAGTTCCATTTTCATCCATTTTCTTTTTTTGTCTGCTACTCTTCTTTATTGTGAAAGACCTTGCCATCTACATGCTTCTTCCAAGCCACTTTTGTGTCTGAAGACAGTCCACTCTCTCAAGACAGAAACATGATGTGGTCACCAAACCTTACATGGCATTGCACAAAAACATGGATCTTGTGCACCAGTCTGGCCACTCATACCCCTGATATGGTTTTCTGGCCTTTGTCCACCAGTCTGCTCCCCGCACCGTTCGCGTCACCTTAGTAATTACCTTCACCTGCCTCCCTTGTTTCCCGATCACCGTGATTTTCCGTCTCTCGTTCACTTCCTTGTTTTGTTCCGTCACTAGTCCATTCTCCTCTTTCCCCATTATCTCCCTCACCTGCACTCCCCAATTATCTCCGCATTACACTCGTTCTGTTGGTTACGTTTTTTACTATTTATACACGCCCCTTTCATTCACTCTTTGACAGTCCGTCTGTGAACCACTCATCTGGCAAGCGTTTAGACTCTGGCTCCGTGTTTCTGCTTTCTGCTGAAATTTCGCCCCTTCGTTTTCCCCACCTTTCTGTTATCTGTTTTAACGTGAGTTTTTTGGTTTCCCTGTCGTTTGTCTCCTGTGTTTTGCCGGTCTGTTGTCTCTTCCCCTGCCTTCAGTTCTCCTGTCTCCTGCTCCCCTCACCCCTACGGCTGCTCCCTGGATCACGACTCCTGCCTGTTCCCCGACTCTGCTCTGCTCTGCTGCTTCCTGGTCTCGACGCTTCAACCCACCCTGCGCTTCTCTGCTGCGGCTGCCTGGTTGCATCATGGCGCTCCGGTGCCTCAGCCTTGTCTCCTGGGGCTCCCCAGCTCCAGTGCTCCGCGCCCGAGCGTCTCCCCGGACACCAGTCCGCCCCTCTCGGGGCGCTTTGCCTTTTCCCCCTTTTCCCCGAATCCTCAATAAACTTGTGTCAGAGAACGTTCGCTATTGGGTCTGCCTTCTGTCTGTCCTGTTCCCTGACAAGCTTAGTCCCTTCTTTCATGTTGATGAATATTTCAGGTTTCACTTTCAGTTTTATGATCACTTTACTCTCTACAAATAAATCTGAGAACACATTACCATTTTGAGACAGATCAGTATCAAAGCTGTGTATCATTTTGGATTCAGTTATGGAACGGAGAGATGGTTCTCCCTCCCTGGTAAATCTCACTGTCCTGCTATACATGGGGACAGTCTCTGAGTTTATTCCTCTGCATTCTATTAGGCTTTATATAAGCAGCAAATGACATTTATTTTGGCTCCCTAAGTGCACTAGTACAAAATGAGGTACATTTTACACACTTTTTATTTTGAGGTGCAGCCTGCACCTTATTTTACACACATTTCATTTAATACACTCTATTCTTGCATTGAGCTATAAGACAAGTCATTCCTAACGCATAAGAAAGGATTCATTCCACCACAATTTCTCTCTTCCCATCTGCCAAGTTCATCTGCCCGTGCTGTTACACAGTCCTTGCCTGCTATATTGTTATTGGGCTCTCCTGAGAACCGGAAACTGAAAGAGAAGTGGAACTAGAAAAGCACTCAGAGAGTGCAGACCGCCACTGGGGCAATATAGGGTCACTGATCCGATATAAATTCGAGACCACCAAAATTTAATCATCTGTTCCTTGTCCTAATATCCATGTTGTCCGAAGATTTTATCCAAATCCATGCAGTACTTTTTGAGTTATCTTGCTGACAGACAGACAAATGCCGGCAAAACATAACCTCCTTCGCGGAGGTAATAATGAGGTATACAAACACCTCTTAGTTCTAGTCTAATCATGCTGTTAGTTAGAAGTAAGATGATCCATGAGATAATATCAAATTCCCAGTTCCACAGGCCCTTCACCACTTTCTCTTGCTAACATAATCTCATATGATATGGTCTCACTCACTCAAGTGTGGAACATGTGGGTGATTTCCATGTCTTAAAATGACTGTCGGCTGAGGTTATCCCCACAATCACAACTGAAAATGTACTTTCTGATAGAGTTGGGGTTTCTCCCTCTAGCCTCTCTGACATATCTACTGATTTGCCTGTGTTAGTTTTTTTTTCTGGACTTTATTGTGTGTTTTGTTTTAAAAATAGCGTTTTGTTTTTATGACATGCCCCAAGCACTGGGTTTTAACGTTTTCAGTTGAAATCGCCAAAACAAACTTTCTCAAAACATATCTGATTGATGTGATTGTGTTACCAACTCAAAATATAAACTCCTAAACTGCCATCTTGTTTGTGGATCCCACACGGCTCCTCCATAATTTCCTATCTAATAGTTACATTCATTTCTGCAGCCTGCAGCCTTGTTAATGGTTGTTGTCTGAACAATAATGGAGAGAACAAGGTTTTGTTGGTTTTGTTTGTATTAGTAGTCAGTTCTCAAACCAATCCACTGAGGTTCCTTCTTCTAGCCTCTCTAAACCAACTGCCTCCCTTTCTTCTTTCACTCCCCTCTCCGAAGCAGAGGTGTCTAAGCTTCTCACAGACAGCCGGCCCACCTCTTGTCTTCTAGACCCTATCCCAACAACCCTTCTTCAGGCCATAACCCCCACCATTGTGACAGCAACCACACATGTGGTCAATGCTTCACTAACTAGGGGTACATTTTCCACTGCCTTCAAACAAGTCCAGGTAACACCACTGCTCAAAAAACCATCCCTTGCTCCCACTCCAGTGGAGAACTACCGTCCTGTTTCTCTTCTTCCCTTCCTTTCCAAAGCCATTGAACGAGCTGTCTTTAAACAGGTCACAGGATTTCTTACACAGAACAGCCTCCTCGACTCCAACCAATCCGGTTTCAGAAGTGGCCACTCCACTGAAACAGCGCTTCTGTCTGTGACGGAAGCACTGAAAGAGGCCAGAGCGGCAGGTCAATCCTCAGTGCTCATCCTGCTGGACCTATCAGCAGCATTTGACACGGTCAACCACCGCGTCCTACTGGACAAGCTGACCAGCTTGATGGAACAGCGCACTCCTGGTTCAAGTCCTATCTTACTGGACGGTCGTTCAGTGTCTCATGGCTAGGACAGACATCGGCACTTCACCAACTCACCACAGGAGTACCCCAAGAATCTGTACTGGGGCCCCTTCTCTTCGCCCTGTACATCACCTCGCTGGGCTCAGTTATCCACTCCCATGGCTTCTCGTACCACTGCTATGCTGATGATACCCAGCTCTATCTGTCCTTTCCGCCTGATGACTCCACGGTGTCAACACGGATCTCGGACTGTCTCTCTGATATATCTGCATGGATGAAAGGTCACCACCTCCAACTAAATCTCTCAAAAACTGAACTGCTGGTCCTCCCAGCCAAACAAGCCATACATCACAACATCAGCATCAAGACCGACTCCCTGTCTGTTTCTCCCACCAAAGTGGCAAGAAACCTAGGTGTCATGATTGATGACCAACTGACCTTTGCAGATCACGTTGCCTCTGTGGCTCGGTCGTGCCGTTTTTCCCTATTCAACATAAGGAAGATCAGACCGTACCTAACCCAACATGCAACCCAGCTCCTGGTACAGACCCTGGTTATCTCTCGGCTTGACTACTGCAATGTCCTCCTATCAGGCCTACCAGCCTGTGCAGTGAGACCGCTACAGATAATCCAGAATGCAGCTACACGTCTGGTCTTTAACCAGCCAAAAAGGGCACACGTCACACCTCTGTTCATTAAACTTCACTGGTTACCCTTGGCTGCTCGCATTAAATTCAAGGCACTTATGATGGCCTTCAGGGTGAATGATGGCTCTGCTCCCATCTACCTGAATTCTCTCCTGAAGCCCTATGTCACTCGACGACCGCTTCACTCCTCTAAGGAACGTTTTCTAGCACGGCCAACACCTTGTGCAGGTCAATCAAGACTCTTCTCATATCTGGTTCAGCGCTCGTGGAATGAACTCCCAAGTGCTACCAGATCAACTGATACCCTCTCCACCTTCAAGAAACTCGTGAAGACCCAGCTCTTCCAAGAATATCTCCTGGCGTAATCTTTGAGAATGCACTTAACAATTTAATTTCTCTGCACTATTGCACTTTCAACTTAAATGGTGCAGTTTCTATGTTAGCAATATGCACCCCTTGTTCGTTCTTTCATTGTGTTGTAGCTTGAATGTTATCCTCTTTTGTAAGTCGCTTTGGATAAAAGCGTCTGCTAAATGCCTAAATGTAAATGTAAATCACATTTCAAATAATTGTAAATCACGAACGCTGTCATTTTCATATCTCATCTGCATTGTCATTGTCTGTTATCAAAGAGTTAAAAAGTAAGCGCACTGGCTGTTAAAAACATTTATTGGTTAAAACATTTACTCCGTAGTCCATGGACTCCGTAGTCCATTCACTCACCGGTGTTCACAATGGCAAAACCCATTGACTGTTCCACTGGAGGGGGCAGATGTGTATGTCAGAGTGAATGACCAGACTTATCTGCTTAGGGTAGGGCTAGTGACCAAGCTCCCTTATCCAGTATTATTGGGTCAGGACCTCCCAGTGTTATCTGAGCTGGTACATAAAACTGCATGGTGTGGAGAGCTATGGCCAGGGAACAGTGACAAACAGACATGTCAGAACTGCCTTTCTATGGGGGAAAAAAGTGATCTTGCTGAGGAACAACGTGCAGACCCCTCCCTGGCCCCACTCTTTAAGAAAGCAAATGATGGTATTTGCTTTGTTCCTGTTCTGGGTAAAGAAGGGTACACTATACAAAACAACCTCTTGTATAGACAGAGTGAGGAAGGGTTACAGCTGGTAATTCCACTGAAATACCGTAAGCAAGTGCTGGAACTCGGTCACACTATAACCTGGGCCGGACACCTGGCTTACATGAAGACCCTGCAAAGAATAAGTAAGCGCTTCCATTGGCCAGGACACTTAGCAGAAGTGAGGAGATATTGCAAGTCTTGCCCTCAGTGTCAGCTATCTGGAGGCCGAGGCCTCGCTCATGCCCCTCTAGTTCCCTTACCAGTTGTGGACACTCCTTTTAAGAGGATTGGGGTAGATGTTGTTGGGCCCCTTGAGAGGAGTAAATCAGGGAACAGGTTTATATTGGTCATCTGTGATTATGCCACCAGGTATCCTGAAGCATTTCCCCTCAGAGATGTAACAGCTAAACAGCTGTGTTGCAGCTATTCTCTAGGGTAGGGATACCCCAAGAAGTGCTGACAGATCAGGGAACCAACTTTATGAGTAAGACTCTAAGGAAAGTGTATGATCTGTTAGGCATTAAACGCATCAGAACCACTCCTTACCACCCGCAGACAGATAGACTTGTTTAGCGGTTCAATCAGACCCTCTTGAGCATGCTCAGGAAGTTTGTGGGGGATACTGGGAAGGACTGGGACCAGTGGATACCCTACCTTACGTTTTATTCCCAACTTCGCAGCGAAGGCCGCTGTGCTGACTGAACTAACCCGCAAAAGCCAGCCAAACAGGGTGCAGTGGACAGGAATGTGAAGCAGCCTGTAAGGACTTGAAGAGCTACTTGTGCCAGGAGCCTGTGCTTCTCAGCCCAGACTTTGATAGGCCTTTCACCGTACAAACTGATGCCTCTGAGAGGGGCTTAGGGGCTGTACTGTTGCAAGGAAACAAGGGACAGCTCTGACCTGTGGCAAGCTCCTGCCAAGGGAGTGCAATTATTCCACAGTGGAGAAAGAATGCCTGGCTATAAAGTGGGCATTGGACTGTTTTTTTTTTAAATACTATTTGTTGGGGCGCAAATTTGTATTAGAGACTGACCATAAAGCACTGTCTTGGTTGGGGCGAATGAGAGAGACTAATGCCAGAATCACTAGGTGGTTGTTGGCAATACAGCCTTTTGAATTTGAGGTGTTGTACCGGGCTGGGAAATTGAATTGCACTGCTGACTTCCTATCTAAGTTGCCACATGGGGCACCTTTAGAAGGGGGGGGGGGGGGGGGGGGATGTCAGGTCAAATGAACCATGACACTCATGTAGCGCACAGTACGCAGGCGGCTTTTTGCCGACATTTGTAAATCATGGCTGTCCTGCCTGACGCTATGCTCATTGCCACCACCGTATGTACCGTTTAAAGTTTCATTTACGTTGTCATTGTTTGCCATAGTTTAGTCACACAGGGCCAAGCTTAGCTTTTGGGGGTGCAGGGAAAGGCCTACCAGCATTTCTAGATGGCTTTGTTTGTGTGTCTGTGACTCATTCAAAATAGTATGTTAAGTATGTATGTAGTGTGTTGTCAATTATTGTATATGTTTTGTGTGTTATGTGTTTTTCCTTTGATTCTTTCATTTGATTTATTATTTGGTAGTAATTGTGTTATTATTTAGTTGTTTGATTATTTTTGGCAGTGGAGCTAACCAGTGGGACTGCCTAAAAGCAGTGCTGATGGGAAATTAACCATAAGCATAAAAAGACCTACCTTGAATTTCTGTCACCCAATTTGTTGCTCTGTTCTGTGCACACTAACCTAACTTTCTGGTTGGTTATATGTACATGTGCATTACATCTTTTCCAATGTAAATGATATTACAGCAAAGCATGTAATATATGCAGACTTATTTTGCAACACTGACATTACTGTAAATGTCAGTGTTGAATGAAGGTATATCGTGAGATATATTGTGGTATCTTTACTGCTTTCTCTTTCTCACACATAAAACTGGTCAGATTGTGTGATTGTTTAGAAAAAAGAAGAAAGCATTCATGAATCTGATGAAAGTTGCAGATAAATTACTTTTATTCATACAAAATTTATAGAGAACATTGAAAAAACAGAACATGAACATAAAAGTAACTTAAAATAAGTTCCTCCCTTCAAAGTGCAAGTCAGTGCAAGTCTACAATGTCTCTTTGAAATATTATGGCAGTCGTTTTTTCATTACTTTGGCATGAATTCTTTTGCCAAGCCTGGAGGTTGGGTTCACGCAGAGCTTTCTGCCTGGTACTGTAACACTAAGGGAAAATCACAGGTGGTTGTGTTAATTCATAAACAGTTTATTTTGTGTAAAGTCATAGTAATGTTTTATCAATCAATCAAGAGGGAGAATTTGACATCTAAATTCTACTCAGACGTAATCAGTTGGACACAACATAATGGTATAGTTTAATGATACTTACACAATTGCTGGTTTGGGGCACCTTGGATCAGTTGTGTCAGCAGAAATAATTTCACTCACTGGAATATTTATACGTCCATCAAGGAATTTAAAACAACAACCCCTTGGAGCTGTTTCAACTCCGTAAACTATAGGAAGGACAAAATGAGAAGATGTGGTTAATTTGATGGTGTACATACACATTATATGAAATGAGTCACACTGACTCTACGCAAACTGGTGCATAGTGTACTCACTGAAAGCTTCAGAGATGACTGCCATCATTATGACAAGTCCGAGAGCCAGGCACATGCAGGTAGGTTTCATGATGCTGTTGAATGATCAAGGAGGTTGTCTTCCTCACAAGTCTGATGGCTGATTTGAAGTGGAGATGGAGTGAGTCCTGCCTCTTTTAATGTCATGAAAACCGGAATTTACCAATTACCAAATATTCCTAGTTTGACGATCACAAATTTCCAGCCGCAATATTCACCGCTTTCACGGCATCATCTTTGAGAGACATGTCACTTCCTCCTGTGATTGTGAGATAAAGGAGAGAAGAGAGACACCACCAGTTCCTGTTCCATTTCTCACATGCTATATATGCTCATATTCTAGAAGAAGAAGAAAAAAAAGACATTGTTTTACTTTGATGTCATGATCCCACCGGTCCTTGAAAGTTTGAGAATTTAAATGAAGGCATGACTTTTTTTCTTTGTAAACAGACATGGATTTAGGTTATTTAATGTACATAGTGTTGAAATTGTATATTTTGTACATTGTTTCTGAAAGGCCAACGACCACAATGCTTACAATACTTGTGAAGTGTTCAATGATTCAAGCCTCTCTCTCATTTCTAATTGTCGTCTTAAGCGTGAGCTTAAAGCCTAGCCTAGTAGACGGCTGTCATACTGAATGAGAAAAAGAAAAAATGTGACAATAAGAGCCGCAACACATTTGCCTCATTTATTCAACAGACCATGCAAGACGAATCTGTTTTGCCGACGTGCTAATGTTGCGAGATACGAGAAGCCAAAAGCCAGCAGACTGCCAGCGGCCTGCTATCAAGGTTATTATTGTTCCAGGTACAAGTGCTAAGTTGTTTGCTCAGGATCCAATCAGCACCACTTCCTGATGGTGATGTCATATACAGTGCGCCATAGAGTTGGCAAGCCACAGCTTTCATTTTGTATGCAGCGAATTAGCATTTGGAATGTTCCAGTTCTGAGGGGGTAAATCCCATAGAATAGATAAGCAGAAGCTGTATTGTCCGTTGGGTTCTATGGGATGGAACGCGTCAATGCAGCTGCCATATTGCTAGGGACAATCATTTCCAAAAATTAATGGAGGTCAGGAATGTAGGTTCCTCTTAGTGTATACAGCTACCTACTGTACAGGAGTGTGTAAAGGGACTAACTGTGCGTTCACACTGAGCTAATAAAGCTGTAAAATGGCCGGGAGTAATTCACTTTGTGTAGAAAAGAGTGACAAAAGTGACAAGCAACAAAAACCTGGGCAAATACAGCGACTAAAATAAGTTAAAAACTTATGTAGTTTACAACTTTATGTAGTTTAGCTATGCCACGTTTTGGCTGTAAATGAAATAGAAAAGGATTTTATATTTCCACACGTACCGCACATGGTGTAACACTGTTTTCATAGACTTGAAACGAGACCTTAGGCAGCCCATCACTTGGCGAATGTGTCACCAGGGCAGCAGAAGCTAACTGTAGTTTTCTCTCAACAATAACAGTTAAAGGGCACACTAGGCAATGTTTTTAGGTTAATTTACCAGTTTAATAGTCACTTTGATCAAATGGCTCATTGCGGAGTGAACAAAGGCTCTCTCGGCTGTTTCTAGTGTAGATTTCATGGCTACTACACTTGCAGGATCTGAAACACCAAATTGGAGGAAAGAAACCAAAACCTATTCTTTGGTTTGCATGTAAATTCACCTGGAATGTTGAGAATGTACAATGCTGGTGCTAATAAATCGGTGACTGTAGGGGGCGCTCCGGAGATAAATAATCGCAGTCTTGCCTGGGATGCCTTTAATCTGGTTAAAGCAGTGCCAGGAAAGTTGTGATTTAGTTTTTTTGTTGAGATTATTATCGTAAGGAAGATGGAGTTTCTTTCATTATATATACATAGATAGTATTAAACTTAAAAAATATAATGCTTAGACTAAGATATGAAAGAAGACTGTTACAAGACTGTTCCCATGATGGCCTAGGAGGCCTAGGCAGACAATGGCAGGAAAACAAGAGAAGGGAGGGGGCAGCCCAGAAAGAGGGAGCATGTTTGCAGGCCAGGTGTCCTAGCATTCGGCCCAATAATGGGAGCCTAAGGTATGGAATATCCCAAAGTCTGGAGGTGCATTGTCCTGCCATGCAGCCAAGTAATGGGAACCTAATGCATGAGAATGGCCCAAAGTCTGGAGTTGTATGAAATGGTATAAATCAAGTGGTCACTATGACATGGGTGTGTGGGAAAGGTATACATCGAGTGGTCACTATGATGTGTATGGAAAACTCTAGTGAAGAGAATCCAAACTCGGTAAACGGTATTCTCTCTGCAGTGGGTCTTCTTCACTCTACTACGCACTTACACTGTGAGGCAATTGCTGCAATTTGCTGGTATTGTGAATGAAGTCTTTGTCAACAACTCTACTCCAACTTGCGGACAGTGAGTTCTTGGGTTAGGACATTGAATTTGGGGTTTTTGTGAATGTCGAGGTGATTTTCCACGACACTCCCCCAACAGGCACCAATCTTTTAGGAAAATAGCAACAATATTGTACATTCTCACTGATCCATGTAGTCCTTGAGCCAGAGGGTTGGTCGGTATAATCTGAGGACAGTGAGACACATCGTGATTTTTGGAATGGTATGCCACCCTAGAGTTAGAAAATGAATGATAGCATTGCATTGGTGGTAGCTTTTTGTGTGTTATCACCCTCTTGTTGCTATGGTTATGGTGCCGTACAATGGCAGCCTGATCCCGCAGCTCTCACTTGTTTTCACCCAATAATGTGCTCCGACTGGTGCTGGATACAAACTGAATAACCACGTCTGGGTCCGTAGACTACATGAATCCTAAACCCATATGGACTAATGACCATTTATTTGATTTTACTTTTGCTGTATCTTTCTTTTTGTCTTTTATTGAGCTAATACTCTAATTTAAGCAATTTCACTATGTTTTAACATTAATATTTCAAAGTGACAAATAAACTCTTCGATCCTTAATCCTTCATAAGCCTATGCCCATTATAAGCCTATGGAGGGATATTATGGTAGCCTAGAAATCTAAACACACCCTTGCAGTAGCAAATAGTTTTACTCAGCAGATACATCTAGCCATGCACCATTGGAGCCTTACCATTGGTCTTACACAGGCTTGGTAAGACCAGTCACAACACCCTATCTTTGTAGAAAGTCATTGGCCATGCTTAGCATGATAATGACAGGGCTGTGACAGTGCATATCAACCAAGTGGCCAAGGAATAGTGGTCGTTTGAATCGGCTTTGGCATTGACTTCGTAAGCGTTAGACTTGGGCTTTTCTTTGAAAGTTGAGCAGAAAAGGGTACTCAAGTCATTTGTTTTAAACAAGGACATGTTTCCTGTTTTGCTGACGTTGTTCTGATTGGTCGACAAACTGGATTGAAAGACAACCACTGATTCCACCCCTAGGACTGAGCTCGGTCTATCTTTTGTCTTTCATTGAGCTAATACTCTAATTTAAGCAATTTCACTACGTTTTAACATTAGCATTTTAACATTAGTATTAAATCCAATCTAAATGGACTAATGTCCATTTATTTGATTTGCTGTATCTTTCTTTTTGTCTTTTATTGAGCTAATACTCTAAGCAATTTAGTGGAAGCTGAGACTTGTCTCAGTGCATATTAAATCAAATTTACAGGGTGTAGATTTGTATTTGTAGATTTGTGTAGAAATGTATATTTGTGTTGCAGAAATGATTTCTAGTTGTTTTTACCTTTATTGTCCTTGAAATAGGGAACAAGAACCCCCCTGCCACCCCTAACACAAAAATGTTGGTTTGGCCTTGGCCTTAAAAATGCGACGTCATTTAATTAGTGCTTCAGTATGCCAGCATGTCTCAGTATAAGTCAGGGGCACAAAAAAGAAAAGAGAAAAAGAGAAGAAGAAACCGGGAGCATTTGGGATTCACTGAATAGATTCCTCTGATGATGCAGGTAGGCTACTACCTTTGCATGTCTTGTACATGTGAAGAAACTGACAATAAAATTTATACCATACCACACCATACTAGCAAAGGCAGGACAGAACAGGGTAAGACAGTGCAGCCAACGTTTTCCAGCACTGTTAAGTAACCCGTAAAATAAGTACCAACCAAGTCATGCCATTCATGTTAATACAAATGAGGGGGTAGCAGTCACACTGAACACCTTATGTTAAACAAACTGGGCATTAAATCATTTGATAACCACATATCACATCATAACATATCAGACTAATGCTAAGAATATGTACATTAGCAGCCAAATTCGCCTGCAATCCTGATCTTTCAGGCTAATCATGCTACATTTCCTAACATGTTACACGTTAGCTCCGGTTAGCTTCCTTACAGGAAAGTTGGCTATACCAGTGGAACACAGCTCTCTGGTTGACCTTATTTGTTGTAAATAGGCTTGTATGGACATGTTAGAGTGTGAAAATTGCCATCTGAAATTCTGATGTAACCAGTAGGCTATATAGGTGACATTATAGCCTAGACCGGGTAGTACAAGAATGCACGTTAAGGTCTTCATAGACTTTAATCGACAGCTTGGGCAACCGGCTCAGAGTCTCAAGGAGTCATCTCTTGATCCTTCACCATCTCTCACTCTCAAATCTGAATTTATCAAATTATCACACACACTGATCTGAGATTCATAAGTCTGGGCAATTGCATGTCATCGCTGCCATGAGGCGGGATTAACAGACATGGATCAAAATTCTGCAGGCACTGGATATTCCTACAACCAATCAGACCAATGGTTGCAGAGAAAAGAGTGGGATGCGTCACAATTTGAAACAAAAAACATATAAATACGCGTCTCTATCGTGTTGGGATAAACGTCACGTTTTTGATTGCTTCCCTATCTCAAACGTGGAGTGGAGATAAGTCTATATGCATAGCAGATCAGTATGTGTGAAAACTAGGCTACTGCCCTATCTGAAGGCAAAAGCCCCAGAAGTATTCATAAAAAGGAATCACTACTCAACATCTAGCAAACCAGCCTGTGGGCACACTAAACTTGCATAAGTGAAAACAGAACAAAGCATTCATGAATCTGATGAAAATTATGATAAATTATTTTTATTTCTCCAAAATGTATAGAGAACATGGAAAAAACAGAGCATAAGCAAGAAAAAAAATTAACAAAATAAGTTCCTCCCTTCAAAGTGCAAGTCTACAATGTCTATTTGAAATATTATGGCAGTTGTTTTTTCATTACTTTGGCATCAATTCTTTTGCCAAGCCTGGAGGTAGGGTTCACGCAGAGCTTTCTGCCTGGTACTGTAACACTAAGGGAAAATCACAGGTGGTTGTGTTAATTCATAAACAGTTTATTTTGTGTAAAGGCATAGTAATGTTTCATCAATCAATCAAAGAGGGAGAATTTGACATTTGATCAAAATTCTACTCAGACGTAATCAGTTGGACACAACATAATGGTATAGTTTAATGATACTTACACAATTGCTGGTTTGGGGCACCTTGGATCAGTTGTGTCAGCAGAAATAATTTCACTCACTGGAATATTTATGCGTCCATCAAGGAATTTAAAACAACAACCCCTTGGAGCTGTTTCAACTCCGTAAACTATAGGAAGGACAAAATGAGAAGATGTGGTTAATTTGATGGTGTACATACACATTATATGAAATGAGTCACACTGACTCTACGCAAACTGATGCATAGTGTACTCACTGAAAGCTTCAGAGATGACTGCCATCATTATGACAAGTCCGAGAGCCAGGCACATGCAGGTAGGTTTCATGATGCTGTTGAATGATCAAGGCTGTTGTCTTCCTCACAAGTCTGATGGCTGATTTGAAGTGGAGACGGAGTGAGTCCTGTCTCTTTTAATATCATGAAAACCGGAATTTACCAATTACCAAATATTCCTAGTTTGACGATCACAAATTTCCAGCCGCAATATTCACCGCTTTCACGGCATCATCTTTGAGAGACATGTCACTTCCTCCTGTGATTGTGAGATAAAGGAGAGAAGAGAGACACCACCAGTTCCTGTTCCATTTCTCACATGCTATATACGCTTATATTCTAGAAGAAGAAGAAAAAAAAGACATTGTTTTTTTTTTTGATGCCATGATCCCACAGGGCCTTGAAAGTCAAAGTATCTAGAAGATATCGGCCACTGTCCTATGTAACTTGGTCAGAATCTGGTCATGCACCCCTGATCCTTGACAGCAGAGACAGCTAGTCCTGCTTGAATATACATTATGAATCGGTACATAAAGAAAAAATTGCCATACTGAACAGGAAAAAGAAAAGATGTGACAATAAGAGCCCTGCTTTTTTGCCTCATTTATTCAACAGTGAATCTTGTCACCACCCTGTCCTGTCTACCTCTGTTTCCTCCCTGTCTTCTCCGTTAACTGGCTTCATTGGTTTCAATCATTCTATCTCACTTCCTCATTTCCCCGTTAATCACTGGATCCTCTTCACCTGTCTTCACAGATTGTTCCCCGCCTGTGTCTTGTCTTCCCTGATTATCCCTGGCTATTTATTCCCCTCTGTTTCCTCCACTCCCCGTCGGTGAATTAGGGAACCTGCACGCATTAACTGCTGAAGGCAAGCATACAAATTCTGACTCCTCTCTGTCTTTCGGTGTTTCCCTGTGACTGTTTACCCGTGTTCAAGGGTTCTGTTTCCCGGTCTGTTTCCCGTTCTGTCTCTGTTTGTCTCTTGAAGATCTTCTGCCTGTTGCCAAACTCGAACTGCCTGTGATCTACGCCTCTGCTCCTCTGCCCTTGGTATCGACCCATTGCCTGGCCACGACCTGTGCTCCGTCCGCCTCTCCTGGTTTTCGACCTGTGATCTGTCCTCGACTACGCTCTGCGTCCCAGCCCTGGTTTCTGACCCGCCACCTGCCTGCGACTCTTGCCTGCTCTCCTGCCCCGGTTTCTGACCCGCCGCCTGCCTGCGACTCTCGCCTGCTCTCCTGCCCCGGTTTCTGACCCGCCACCTGCCTGCGACTCTTGCCTGCTCTCCTGCCCCGGTTCCTGACCCGCCGCCTGCCTGCGACTCTCGCCTGCTCTCCTGCCCCGGTTTCTGACTCGCCGCCTGTCCGACCACGAGTGCTCCTGCCTGCCCCTTCCCGCTCTGCGCGCTTCCTACACCTCCGCGCCGAGGGCGCCCTCACGGAGCACATCCACACTCCAGTTCCCCCTAACCCTTAAATAAAGGCTGTTTGCGACTCGCTGCAATTGTGGTCCACCCTGTCTGTTTTCTGACAAATCTATGCAAAGTGAATCTATTTCATTGGCTGGTGAGTTAATGTTGCTCAGGATTAACATTATAACCAACCAATCAGCATCACTTCCTGATGGTGATGTCATATACAGTTCACCATAGAGTTGGCAAGCCACAGCTGTCATTTTGTACGCTGTGAATTAGCATTAATGTTCCAGTTCTGAAGGGGTAAATCCCATAGAAATAGATAAGCAGAAGCTGTATTGTCCGTTGGGTTCTATGGGATGGAACACGTCAATGCAGCTGCCATATTGCTAGGGACAATCATTTCTGAAAATGAATGGAGGTCAGGAATGTAGGTTCCTCTTAGTGTATACAGCTACCTACTGTACAGGAGTGTGTAAAGGGACTAACAAAGGGACTAGCTAATAAAGCTGGTGTGCGAAGGGGATGGTGAGATGTGGAGGAGCGGTGTACAGCATCATTCACCCGTTGCTTGAGTGAGGGCCATGTGCCTGCATGGCTACGATCCGCTGGCCAGGTTCGGAAGAAAGTGTCCTGCCTACCGATTGTTTTGGCTGTGCGGTGGTCTCTATTCTGTCACATGGGTGGGACAAGCGATGCCATCTTGATAACCACTTTAGCTGATGATGATAGCCTATCCCATACGCAACGTCACTCCTCCTTTTCCGACTTCAAAGCAGCCATGGTCTGTAGGCTACATGGATCCTGATGCCATATGGACTAATGCCAATTTATTTGATTTTGCTTTAGCTGTATCTTTTTTTCATCTTTTATCTTTTATTCAGATAAAACTCAAATTTATGCAATTTCACTGCATCTTACATGTGACAAGTAAACTCCTTGATCCTTTATGTCCATTATAAGCCTAAGGAGGGATATATTATGGGTGAACAGGGTAAAAATGTTAACAAAATAGATATCCCCTCATATATGTCTAGGCAATTGCATGTCAATTGCTGCCATAAAACTGAATTAATTGGATATGCCAATCAGACCACTGATTGCAGGGAAAAGAGAGTGGGATGCATCACTCTCGCCTCCATCATGTTGGGATAAAAGTCATGTTTTTGATTGCTTCCCTATCTCCAAACAAGTTGGAGGTGGAGATAGGTCTCCAAGCCAGACTGATGCATAACAGATCAGTATGTGTGAGAACCAGGCTACTGTCCTATAAAGCCCCAAAAATACACTTAAAATGAATTACTATATTCAACATCTAGAAAACCAGCCTGTAGGCACACTGAACTTACAGAAGTGAAAACAGAACAAAGCACTCATGAATCTGAATGAAAGTTGCAGATAAATTATTTTTATTTCTACAAAATGAATGTGGAAAAAACAGAACATGAATATACAAAAAATAAGTTCCTCCCATTGATGCAAGTGCAGGTCAGTGCAAGTCTACATTGTCCCTTTGTCCCAAAAATATAGCATATTATGGCAGTTGTTTTTTCATTACTTTGGCAACAATTCTTTTGGCAAGGTTGGAGGTAGGGTCCACACAGAGTTCTCTGCCTGGTACTGTAACACTGAGAGAAAATCACAAGTTGTGTTAATTCATGAACAGTGTGTTTGTGGAAAGGTGTAATAATATCTTATCAATCAATATATGGCATTTTGATGTTTGATCATAACTGTAGTTTAATGATACTTACACAATGGCTGGTTTGGAGCACTTTGAATCAGTTTTGTCAGCAGAAATAATTTCACTCAATGGAATATTTATGTGTCTAGCAAGGAATTTAAAACAACAGCCCTTTGGAGCTGTTTCAATTCCGTGAACTAAAGGGAAGGACAAAATGAGAAGATGCGGTTAATTTGATGGTGTATGTACGTTTCAACGTTTGAAAGTATGAAAGTTGACAGGCTTTTACATCAAACTGACTACACAAACTGGTGACTAGTGTACTCACTGAAAGCTTCAGAGGTGACTGCCATCATTACCACAAGTCCAAGAGCCAGGCACATGCAGGTAGGTTTCATGATGCTGTTGGATGATCTGTTAGAAGGCTGTTGTCTTCCTCACAAGTCTGATGGCTGATTTGAAGTGGAGACTGAGGAGTCCTGTCTCCTTTAATATCCTTCTGACGACCGGAATTTACCATGGCAAATTTTCCTGGTTTGTTAATCACAAATTTCCAGCCGCAATTCACCCAAACGCCCTCACAGCATCATCTTTGAGAGACAAGTCACTTCCTTCTGTGATTGTGAGATAAAGGGGACAAGAGAGACACCACCAGTTCCTGTTCCATTTCTCACATGCTAAATATGCTTATATTCTAGACAAAAAAAAAAACAAGACATGGTTTACCTTTATGTCATGTTGACCTCAAAAATTCACACAGGTCCTTGAAAGTTTGAAAATTAAAAAAAATAAAGGCATGACTTCTTTTACAACGTATATGGACTTGGGTTATTAAAATTAAACTATATATAGTGCTTTAAATTATATATTTATTTTTTTGTGTTATTTTTTAGCATCCAGAGACATATTACTTACACAATGAAGTGTTGAAAGTTCTTAAATTTAACATGTCTAGAAGATATCCTAATCCTATAATTAGTAATCATTCATATCACAAAGTCCTTTATGATTATCTGAGTGTTTAATCAGCAATGTAAATCTGATTTATCTTTTGAGGTATAACACAGTGTGTGATGTGTAGACCAAAGCAGAATATTCATTTTACATTCTTAATAAATGTTGACAGGAGCTTTGTTACAGGTTGCTGGCTCAAGAGTCACTAGGGATACCAAAATCAACAAAGTACTTCAGAAATGATCATCAGAGAGTCCCATCTTTTAGCTTGTAAATAAATCCACATGAAATGGTTTGAATTTAAAATAGCGTGCCTCACGTATTATCTGATATTACCAAGTAGTGCATAATTATCGATAAAGTGCAAAGTTGTTTGTCCAGGATTCACTGTATAACCAACCAATCAGTGCCACTTTTTGATGGTGATGTCATATCCAGTGTACCATAGAGTTGGCAAGCCACCTTGGTCATGTTATTATGGTGAATTAGCATTTGCAATGTTTGGGTTCTGAGGGGAAATGCCTAAAAGCACAGGCACAAAATACAGCTATTTTTCAAACCACCTTAATACGTTTGTCCAGTCTTTGGGAAATCTGATTTGAAGTCAGTAGGGGCAGGGTTATTATAACCAGCTTCTAGGGTTCTCTGGGATGTAGGGTTGTTTGGGTTGCCACATTGCAACCCAAACAGGTCATGCAGGAAAACCTCACTAAATGATCCATAACATTAAGCCATTGAATATATCCCAGCTATCAGTGCACATGCCGTCTACTAATGATGTCCAAAGTCAGTGTCAGAGAAGCATTAGCATTCTATATGAATGAACAAATGAAAATTCTGAAATTAATATACATCATGAATTTGTATTCACTTAAAATCAACAAGTAACAATAGTAACAACTATTTCTCTGGTATGAAGAAGTTACAGAGGTTTTTTATTTTGACTTTACTGGGTCTTTAATAAAGCAGCCATACGTTCTAGAGTGTGTGCCAAAGCTAGTTCTAAAGCTGGGTCAAAGCTAGTTCATGTGCATGCAAACCTCAGTGGTTAAGCACACTGCAGGCGTTTTGACATAACATCAAAACAACTGTTTCTTCACTGCTACTATTGCTAGGTAATCTATTAATATTTGAACCTAAAAGTCTGACTTTGAATATTGTTTTCTGTTTGTGTGTATTGTAAAAAATAGATATTGATCAAAGATGTGACCCCCACACAGATGAGTAACTGCAAAAAATGTTAACCTCAAAGGTTCTGTCCATGTAGATTACATTGTACTATTTTTGTGTCAGAAAGTCCCCCCCGTCTGCAAATGTCATGGGTCCCCAGACCTACCACATTCAGGCAACTGGAAATATCTTATCTTTTTGGCCATTCCTCCACACAGACAATACGTATGGAGGTCACAGATCTTATCACATCTTTCTTTGCATGCATACAAACCTGCATTGCAAAACTGCAACAGTCTTGGGCCCTGTGAAACTACAGTAAGATCTAACAGCCAACAAAGCAGTGAAAAAGATGTACTAAGGTGACTACAGACTACAGTCTCCATTGATTAGTATATTCCTGCACACCACTGTTGGTACTCTTACTATCTTTATGGGAGTTTATAATAAACCACAACATAGAAACCAAAATTAATCAAATACAACATCCTGAAATAGTGATTTAAGATAAATCTATTGATGTTGATGTACATTTTGCGGCTGCCCCCATACAAATGCAATGTGGTTGGTATATTAAGAAATTCAAAGTCAACAAACAGTTAGTGTTGCAATATTAACAAAATAGTTATTCTGATTTACACAGATAACTTGGCAGTAAACCATATGTTGTATATTAATCTTTTTTGCCTTTGTTTATCAGGAGCCATCCACTCCTAAATAAATATAATGTTCATTCAGCTGAACAGATAGGCAACTGCTTTTAGTTGGTATCTGCGTGTGGGGGTGTCCTATTTCAATTTGTAGGAGGGATGTTTAACAGAGACATGTTTTAATCCTACATAAAATAGCACTTGTGGCCAGCTAGCCAAGAGCACAAAGAAATTGCTGTGGCTTTTAAATGTGCATGATTCAGAATCTGTTTACGAAAGCTTGGTGAATCACTGGGGGATATCCCATACCAAAGCACAGTTGCAAAATGGATTTGAATCGACACTGAATTATATTCACATACCGTGATTCACCTTTCCAGTGTTAAATAAGATGTTTATTCTGTTTCAGTTTTCATTGACAAAATTTCATAATTAGTCTAAAAAATTACATCAGAAAAAAGAAAACAGCAGTTAGGTGAAGTACCTTAATACACTCTGTTTATGAGTCAAAATGAGTACACGTGAAAACAAAGTAGACAACAGTTACGTGACAAGTTAACAGTTCTGTTTATGCTTCAGTTTTTTACTTAACAGCTATGATTGATAAACTCCTATAAATCAGAGGTGGTTAATCCTGTTTTCAAAGAATAAAGGTCCTGCTATATATTGGTTCTACTTTTTCACTCAATGCAGGTGTGTATGTATATGTATATATATATACTGTACAACTCAAAGAAAGCTCAATCCATCCTTGGTGAATTTAGTTAGTATCACTTTCAAGTTGGGAGGCAGCTTTTGTCAGCCAGGGGGACATCTCGTATCCATTTTCCTGCGGGAGATGAGTGTCTCGGTGAACAGAGGAAGAGTGGCCTGGCTGTGCCCTAGGCAGAGTCAACCCATTTAAACAGAGGAGGCCTAGAAAACAGGGACAGCGAGGCAGATTTACAGGCTGACTCCTTGTGGTCATACATAATGTCAGTATTCAGTATCCTGGTATAACATTGGCAGCTCCAGGTACTAATGTAACCTGTAATGGCAGCTAGCAACCAACTGGCAACCATTACAGTGGCATGTTAGGTCATGGGGCCCACGTACAGATAATGATATGATAAAATATGTGGCCAGCGCTTTGGGTACATTTTGTTGAACACATCACTCTGAAAATCGAAAAGTGTTCTTAACCATCACCTTTTCTCCACTGGATTATCATTTTAGAATGGGAGATTAAACCTCTAGTTCAATTATCTTACCCAGATTGGGCCTCCTGATGGAGACCTCTCGCTGGCTTGAGTCAGAGGAAGCAGAAGTGCTCTCAGTGGTGCTTGACTTGTTAGATTGGACAGACTTCACAGAAGGGAACCTGACTGTTTGGCTGGGTTTGGTCTTGGCAGGCACAGCTGCAGTTTGGCTCCATTCTGATTGAGTACCAGAAGCCATACACAATTCTTTAATAACTGATTTAATTGAAGAGGTATGCCTTACCTATAGGCTATTTCTCCTCTCTCATTGCATTTTTGTCTCTGTGAAATTATTATATATGTTCAGACCTGAGTACTCTTGAAGCCGGAAGCGTCCGAAGCAGAGATGGACTCTCCATTGTTTTCGTACATTTTCCTTCATTATACAATAGAACACAAACAAGAAGAATCCTGGAAAAAAAGGTTTTTTTAGTTAACCCATTGGCAGACATACTAATAAAGCAAACAAAAACAAAACCAAGTAGCCCTACTGTTATGTACCCCTCTGGAAAGTTTCTTGGATAACACTTTACTTCCTATGTACAGGTGTTCATAAAGACAGTTTGGGTAACACTTAACTTGATGCTGTCGACATAAGAGTGACACGAGCATAAACATGATGTGTCATGAATATTAATGACACTTTTTTGAATGCTCATGACTTGTCATTAAGACATTAGAAAGACCGAATGACACTTAATGACATCAGTCAAACATTAATGAAGTGTCATTAATGTTCATGATACGTCATGTCATGTTTATGACGGGCTCATGTGACCCTTCTGTTGACTGTGTGAGGTTTCTGTAGTTGGTTCAATGATGACAGTAAGTTTTATAGACTGAATTTGGAAAACCATTTTTGCCTTGGGTTTGATGAACTAGGAGAGGTTGTGCATGACAAAAGAGCGATCATGAGTGTGAGGCATCATTTGTTAGAACAAAGCTTACTTGTTAAGTCAAATATCACAAAGCAATTGTAGTTCAATTGTGATCTCCAAAGAGGGCGCTATTTAGCCAAAAGGACAATTTCAAGCATAAATATAGGGTTGTAATTGGTCTTGTAAAATTGCACTTGAGCTTATTTTCGATAAATCAAATCAAAGTTGAATATAGACTATTTTAACAGCAGAAATCAAGATACAACACTCCATTTACCCTTTCCACAGCCCTTTAAATTTGAGTAAACCACCAGTCGTCTGGGCAAATTCAGCCAGCAGTTCACTTTTTTTAATCAGTGTCTTTGTTTCTAAAACGCCTTACTACCTGCCTGATAGATTGTGCTTTTATACTACAGATCAAGAAGTGTTGTGAGCAGGGGCACTGATGGGGGCTGACAGGCAGTTAGGATGATTCTAAGGGCCTGGCACTTACAGGGGGCCCCAGAGAATATTGTAATATTATAATCAATGTTATTTTCTAAAACTTCTTGCAGCATCCCTGATTGTGAGTGTTCATGTGTTCCCACCTTGCAGGGAGTTGAGGATGGAGAACAGGTAGAGGAGAGGCACTCTGGCTGACCCCCAGGCAAAGAATGCCACCACCCAGGTGAGTCCCAGGAGGAAGGTGAGGCTGGCTACGCCCCGCAGGTCCTTAAGGAGGTTGCTGCGTGTGCCTGCTGGTCGGTTGAAGCGCATATTGCGCAGCTGCACCAAGACCACCAGGAACACAGCCCCATTACACAGCAGCACCAGCAGGATGTAGCCCACCACAGACACGTAGAACGCTACGTCATCCTGCACCCAGCAACTGCGGCACAAGAATCACAAGCCACAGCTGTGCTGTCATGAGGGTACAATAAGTTGAACAGTTGTACTGGGTTTTTTTTCTCAGTAGCATTTCTTATAGTATCTAAATACTTTGACACATAACTCAACAGAAATGTTTCATTCATCAGTCATATTTGCCAGATATTAGCCTACCAATCATACTGTATATTTTTAACATTTAATTTGTTATGACTCAGATGCTGAAAATATGTACACTCACTTTTTTCATTCCTTGGTCACTAACATAACATTGAATCTACTTACAACATATCATCAGATGACTCAAGCGATGAACTGTATGGAGCACTGCCATACGCCTCGCTTCTCAAAATGAGAACCAGGCTGCAAATAATGAGAGGAATTCCTATAGGACATCAAGATATATCCTATCATTACACTCCCCGGTTTCAAAGACGTTTTAAGCTCCCCTACAGTTTTACACCACCTTTTTAAATGTATGCCATGCATGTGGATTTATTTACAAACCAAAGGATAGGAGCAGAGCATGTTCAAAGAGCCATATTGGCTATTGTTTGACTTAGTGTTGATGGGTTACCAGTGACATCTGCTGTGAGAGCAAGAATATCACAATTCACACTATTACAACTTAGTTTGCCATCAAAATGATTTTGAAGCTGTAATAATAATAATAATGAAAAAAAAAAACTTGCATAGGGGGACTCAGTGACATTAATTGACTAATCATCCTCATTTCAATTACCAATGCTTTACCACTTTTCAAACATATTAGGATTATCATCATGACCACCACCACCACCATTACAGATTTGGGCCAATTGGGCCAGGACTCACCCCATCCCAGAGCGCAGAACTTGAGGATGTAGGAGGGCACATAGACATTGAAAACCTTCACCAGGGCAAAGTACATGTTGACTGCCTCCAGGCCCATCCAGGTGAAGGAGGCCAGGAGGAAGTAGTGCATAGTGATGGCCACCACTACGCACAGGACAGAGCTGCCCAGCGAGGAGAGCCAGGAGTTGAGCAGGTAGATGAGGTTGAGCCCCTCCAGAGCCAGTGATAAGTTCAACAGAATCTTGGATGGGTAGTCCCTGCGAAGCTTCCTGTTGTATAATTCAGAGTAATATTCTAGGCAGCCCCTTGAACCAACAACAACTACAACAACTTTCATTTCTGTGGTGCTTTTTCAAGGTACCCAAAGTACCCAAGAGGAACCTCCTTAACCACCACCAGTGTGTGCATTCACCAGGATTATGACCCAGAACACTTGTCACTCACCAGCTTGATGTGGAGAGTGAGGGGAGGAATGGAGGAGAATAGCCTCTTGTTGAGTCTAATCATTTCACAACTAAATTCAACTGCATTTTTTAGATTTTGTGAAGCATTTTGTTCTGCATTGGTATCATTTCTATAAGTGGATCAAGATCATTAGTATATTGGGTAAGATATCCAGTGCTGAGGTCAAATATTTTCACACTTACTCAAAAGCAATGTATGTTAACACAGTCACTCCCAGAAAGACTGAGGAAACTCCACAACCAATATATGAGATGATGGTCAAGATCTCCTCATTGGTCTCATCTACGGGAGTCCTGGACAAGTCCTATACCAAACAGGAAACAATTCATTGCCATTTTGATTTTCTTTCTTCCGAAAAACAAAACAGGAATAAGACTGGTTTATATATCTATCTATATATATATATGTAAAGAGAGAGAGAGAGATACTTGTTTATAACTTGTTTACAGTGAGCTTTATAAAATGCAGTGTACCAGCAGAACTCCAAAATGAGTGAGGTGATCACATAGGCATGTAGTTTGATCAAAGCTGGTGTTGTGTAAATAGCATCCTGTGGGATCCCAGCTGCCGAGTCTGCCTGAAAAACAAATGAGCCAGTTGTTCCACTTGCGAATGAGGTTGATAGCCTTATCTTATTTTACTGTATATGTGTCCATCCATGAATACATGTAGCTACACATGCATGCACGGTTATGTAGGTGTGGGCATGCAGACACACCCAAAGATTGAGGCACAATTATTGTTTTTCTTTGTTTCTAAACTAATAAACACTGAAGTAAACTCACCATTCTGGTTTTTCTTGCTGAAATTCCAAAAAGCACACAACACATTTTTCTCCTTCTACAAAATAAGAAAAAGCTACATGGTAACATGGCAACCATTTAGCGCAACAGTGATTTCATAGGCCTGATATACTGGAGCGCATGCAACTCACTGGTTTCTCCTGCAGGTGGTGCAGTGTTACTGCTACAGGTGGTGTCAGACCTTGAATTGGTCTTGTAGCATTGGTAACACTGGCAGACACCACGAAAGTGTCCAATACATTTTGCTTTCGTCCATCCTAAGAAAATATGCCAGTGTTAGGACCGACTCTTCTTCTCTGAGGCCTCGTGACTTGCCTCCTCACCTCCTCTCAATGGCACTGTCAAAAATGGACCCCCCATGACCCATCTCACTCCTTGACTTTAATGTCTGGCTGCTACTATACTGTCCAGCCATAATTCTTGATAACCACCTATGGATTGACCTTGTAATGTTATGGGACAATATTTTGGAACTATTTTGATGCTTAGCTAAAACCATGGACAACTTGCAGTCTATCGTGGTTACTACTGATTGTACTTTTCATGCATGACCCCTGGCAGGTGGATTAGCCCCTTGTCGTGGATCTGGCCAAGGTTTCTTCCTAGACTAGCTAACATAAGGGAGTTTTTCCTTGCCCCTATTGCTCTTGGGTGGTCCTTGCTGTAAAGTGCCATGAGACAATACTATTGTAAAAGACGCTGTATAAATATAATTGAATTAAATTGTACTGAATTGTAGTGCAGTGTCATGTATTTGTTTGGGGTATAGATAGAGAAAGTGTGAAATTGTATAATACCATTGTTTCAGATTGCAATCCCCAAACTTTAGTCTTATAGTGCAACATACAGTGTGCCAACCAAAATACCATAAGAGGGTAAAGTTATGTGTTAAAGTATATCGCAGCACAATGCTATAACTGTTCTTCTATTTACCCACTATAACGTAATGTTTTGGTATTATTTGACACTCTTTTTGTTTTGTATAAACGACTTTGTTTCACAGAGATAATTTGACAAGTGCACCTGAAACAGAGCTGGGGTTCTAAAGAATTGGAACTGGATGCGGGACTGGATGTCTTGACCAGAGGGGAAACAGGCCTGCAGGGAGAGGGGCAGGGAGATGAAGGCCACTGTGTAGTCAAAAGGATCCTGATTGATGTGAACCTGCAGCAAACATAGACATGCAGTGTATGTATGAGTGATGACAGACTATAAAGTTTTCTTATTATCATTAAAAAAGAGACTTTTGAGAAAAATTGATATAAGAGGTCAGATGGGGTGGGTGGTATTATTAAAGAGCACTCTTTTTGCATAATGAGTTTTGAAAACGTTTACGTGTCCGTAAGTTGTAGTTAGAATATCTAGGCTCAGTGGCCTGAATGATAGAAAATTGAAGACTCCCTTTTTAACATTACAGGGAATTTGATCAGTGTAAATTCAAAGTTTATACCAGCTGATTTTTTTTACATTTTAGCACACATTCTGTAATTGAGTGTTTTGATGACTCCCACTCTATGGTGTTCACCTCAGGCAACTGGCCCTGCGGAGGCGAGGACACCCCAAAGGTGAGGCTCTGGAACTGGTCTGAGTTAACATTCACCACCGATACAGCCAATCCTGGAGCCACCAGACTAAAGGTGTTTCCAGAAAAGCCAGTCAGTCGGTCCCCGATGCTCTCAATGACGTGTAGAATGCTGCCGGAGAGAGAACACATAGGCAGATGCCTGGCAGGTCTTAACATTAGTGTGGCCAACAGTGATTTATCTTATGTACTACATTGCCAAACTAGATTTTTATATAACACATAACATATGAAACTGCAAATCCTTTCATTTCAGTTGACACACCTGGGTGGTGGTGTGGGCTGTATATGTGTACATTTGTGTGTGTGTGTGTGTGCACCACAGACAAAAAAAGACACTCACTCATTTGTGATGTGATGGAAGTTGCTGTTAGACTCCAGGATATCTGAGAGAATCTCCACAATGACCATGCCCATCGGTGGAGTCACTGTGGAGACGTTGATCACCATACTTAACTTATTCACAATGGTGATGAGCTCGTGGTCATTCAGCTCAGTCTGGTTGCTCAGCAGGTACTGTATCATGTCCAGCACATCCTGTGCGTTCTCTGGAGAAGAAGCATGCTTGCATGGTAATCCATAGTTTCGGAACATGGAACAATAAGATTATTTTGTAATAGGGTAATAGAGATAAATAGAGATTTTGTTTTACTTTTAAAAGTAAAGAAAACAACCAGACCATATTGCTGTAGTAATATGTGTATGTTTTTGTTTATACTCATGATACTTTTTTTGTCTGGAGTGTGTTTGTGTGTCTCCATTCACAGATCATGCCAGAAGGGTTGAGGTGGTCTTCACCTGCAGTAACCGCTATATCATCAAGGTCTGGGATAGTTGTCACTACAAATGGGCACTGCTGTAGATCTGGTGAGGCCCATGTGGCTTTGTTACTTGAAGCCAACAAGCTAAAAACAATAAAAGAAGATAAGACAATTACAAGGATACAATGCTATGTTAGTTATGAACCCAGTATTCAGAAAACATTTTAAACACATTCAGAAAGGGTTATAATTAATTCATAAAACCTTATAACTAATGGCATTACTGTTCATAACTGTTTATACATTCTAATGACTGTACTCATAAGGCATTATAATGTTATCATATAAGCCTTTACTACCTGAAGTGTGACAAAGCATTATAAAGCTTCAATTTGTTAAATGTCCTTTTATATGTCCAATTGCTCAAGAGAAATAATGAAGAGTTACAAACGCTCAGTGCAGTGAGATGAACACATAATCATGAAAATCAATAAGGCACCATTACAGACAATAAGTACAGTGACATGTCTTGCTGGTATCAAAAGGCCAAAGAAGGCTTTGTGACACTTGCACTTGCAAAGGCTTATATGATAATATTATAATGTCTCATGAGTAGAGTCATGAGAATGGATAAACAATTATGAATATTAATGTCATTAGTTATAAAGTGTTATGAATGCTTTGCAACCCTTTATGGATGCATTTATAATGCTTTATGAATACTGTATTCAAAGTGTTGCCCAAATGGTAAAGTCAACATTGTTTGTACAATTACAGCTATATAAAAAACCTATTTTAGGGATCCTTGTTTTGTGTGACAGAGAGAGAGGAATGTGTCATCCTTGAAAAGGACACCACTGAATCTACTACATGATTTTTTGAACAAACAGTTTCAGCATCTGTGAATCAACACAATCTACGAGCCCAAGTTGTCTGTAACACAAGACATGTTTGCTCTCACTCATATTTCCCCCCAATAATGTGTTTGCCTATTCTACAGCAGGTGATAAAAAATCACTCATTGATCACCATTAATGACTCTCTGATGACACAGCATGCATCAAATGGCAGTGTCGGAAGGGAGCCATAGGGACCATAAATGCTATCTTTGTTGAGACGTTTTACAACACAGCAAGGCACCAGTTTGTCGCTAGACATCCTCGTCTGGAAATGTCACACTGGGCCTATGATGCTGTGGCTGTTTCCACAAACAAACTGTGTGACATGCAATTTTCTGATTAGTGGCACTGATGAGGGAGTTGCATAATGCTATTTCACAGTAATGCAACACAATTTATTGGCTTAACACTTGGCTGGTATTTTTTAGTTTCTAGACATGTGAACGCACCACATCCTTTCTGCAGTCTTGTTGGTGTCTCCCTCACAGGGGTGTGATGCCACATGCTGGGCACTCATCGTTGGCCATTCAAACAGACCACATCTGGTCTGGTGTTGCTGCCTAGGACACCGACCTGGAGCTGAAAACAGTCAAAATAAAGGGATTTATTGCAAAATGTCACATATTGTGAAGTAGTCACATTTATACTGTCAAAGGAGAGGACCACTATTGGCTATTGATCTTTGCCATGTAAGACTCACTTATATGGGAGACTAAGATCTGGTCTGGATCTGCATCAAGGTTGACAAGACCATGTGAGTAGGGCACTTCGAGTGAGTAGCGGATTTGATCTATAGTCTCTTTTATGGAGCAGGATGTTGTGGCTTGTACTTGGAACCGGCAGGTGTGTCTGCAAATAAAGCCGTAGTCCAAATTTATACAAAATGTAGAGACATTACATTTATGCATTTAGCAGACACTTTTATCCAAAGCGACTTACATTTGTCAACATCAGTTACAGTCTCCCCTTGAGCAACTTGGGGTTAAGTGTTTTGCTCAAGGGCACATCGGTGGCAGTCAAACTCCAAACTTCCAGGCTACTAGAATGCTAGCCAGGTTCCTTAACTGCTACGCCACCACCGGAGGCAATTAAATCTCATATAGAAAGATGCATTAGATTGAGGAGCCTGTACATAGCACACAGCCTTGTTTAGTTTCAGTATAATTGCTGCCAGTTAACCCGTATTGAGTGAGTTCCATCATACCTTGTCTGTGAGGTGAGGGGTGACTGCAAAGCACATAGGAAATAAAATAAAATATCAGAAGTTGCTTTCAGGCAAAAACAAAATAAGCATGTACTTATGTGATTGTACTGTAGAATTATGTTTTAGATATTCAGATTTCATAACAAACAATGGTTACACTTTATTTGAAGGGGTCTACATAAGGGTGACATGAGCCTGTTATAAACATTAATGACACTTAATTGATGTTTATGGATGTTGTTGTTAAGTGTCATTTGGTTTTTGCAATGTCTGCATCCCAAAGTCTGCATTTCAAAAACCGAATGACACTTAATAACAGCAGTCATAAACATGAACATGTGTCATGTGATGTTAATAACAGGGTCATGTCATAGACCCCTTCAAATAAAGTGTTACCCAAGCAATTATAGATTACATGCTTGAAAAGTGAAATATTGAACAAACAAAACTACACACACCTGTCTTGACTCATTGGATCCACTCTGAATAGGAATCAAGCTGTAACACACAACACCGAGCAAACACAAAGATGGATTTCAACATCTCACATTTGGTAACACTTTATTTGAATGGGTCTACATAAGGGTGACATGAGCCTGTTATAAACATGACATGACATATCATGAACATTAATAACACTTTATGTTTTTGAAACGCAGACTTTGGGATGACATTACAAAAACCAAATGACACTTAATGACAACAATCATAAACATCAATTAGTGTCATTAATGTTCATGATACGCATCATGTCATGTTTATAACAGGCTTATGTCACCCTTATGTAGACCCCTTCAAATAAAGTGTTACCTCACATGCATTCACTGTTCAAAAAAGTACATCAACTTTTAAATTACTGATCTAACGATAACAAAATCTTATCCAAAGAGGTGTTAATTCATCTTACACATATGGTCAGTTATGCAAAAGGGATCAGTGGCACTCTATAACAATAGATTGTCATAAAAAACCTCAAGCTGAAACTTGACTCAAAACATAACTGACCCTCGAGCCTTCCATAAGAACTCAAAGTTCAAAAAAGACATGTTCTCCTTGGACAAAGTGTCATTGATCTGCAAAGGAAATTATATAATTCATTAGAAGAGAGAAGTCCTTTTGTAAAACAGTACAAAACCGCCCAAGTAACACATATTACCCAATTTAATATATCTTGCTCTGCATTCAGTGATGATCCAGTGAGTGTGACAGTCAGATCCACCCTGAAAAAACTTTCTGCAGTACAAAAATTATTAGTGCAACACATATTCATATTATTATCCTTATCAATAATTGTTTTCAGTTTATTGTCATTAATAATTAGTATTCAGCTGCCTTGTTTTCACTGAACCCCACTGATTGTTGAGTGGAGCTGTAGAGTGCATACCTGAGATGCTGCCTCCTGTAGGAAGGCTTAGCGCCTGTGTGGTGAAAGCTGAGGAGTCTGTGGTTTGGCCTGGATCATTAATGACAGAATATTAAGCCTAATATGTATTACATTACTGTAATATATCATTTATTTTTTTTTTCAAATCATTTTATTGAGGGAACAATAGCAATATATTGATTTTGTTTATTACATTACTACTGTACTGATGATACAACAAAGTAATTATACGATGCTTATCTCAATCTTGTTAATGTTTAGGATACAGACTAAGATATGGACATGTGTGACTGTGAATATGGTCTACAAATGACTTTGACTAGGTAAGCACAAATAACCTTAGACAGAATTCTCTGTGATAGTAGCCAGACTTCAGGCCAAAGTTGTGACTGATTGGGAAGATGGCAGTGAGCCTGGCCTGTGACTATAGACAGGTGATTGTGTGTAACCGTGCCTGAAAGGGACATATTCATCTGTTGTAAAAAAGCAGAACTGCACTTATATGTGGAAATCTGCAAGGGAGTCAGTAGTCAAAGGACAGCGACATGAGCACATATTTGCAGTCACACATTGCAATATTGATGCTGATCCATTTTTTGGAAAGACCTCAGTGCAGGCACTTTACCAGCTGCAGAGGCCGTGGTTGACACTGCTGAGGCTGGAGTCTTGACCTCATGAGGAGGTTCCATGGTGACCACTGGGAATGACTCTAGAAGACACAGTCATAAGATCCCATATACATTTGTGTTGCTTAATAAATATTTTAATAGTTAGCTTCCTATAGAAGTTTCCTATGGATCCAGTTTTTCAATGAAAATTAAAAGAAAAAAAGTCGGACAATCTGATTGTTATCCACCACCTTATGATCAATCAGAACTGAATTGTGATTTAACCCTCTAGGCGCCACAGTCGACATAAGTCGACAAAATGCCGCACTGAATAAAACGGCCGATTTTTTCAAATAGGGTGTCACATTTCATTCAAACTCCCCTTCAGTAGATGGCAGACATGTCATAATACATCCTTGACTAAGAATCACGTCATGGTTCTATACAAAATAGTCGAGCTACAGCGCGTTGAATCAGTGCGAGTAATAGCGGAGCTAGTGTGTGCGTAAGTCATTTTAGCAGAGCTATATTGTCAACGTCAGCGAGTAATTGCATTACATTATCGTCTAATGGCATCAAAAAAGTTTACCTGCAATGAAGTGTTGGGTCTTCTATTCGCTGACCCTGATTCTGAAGGTGAATATCTGCCTTCAGAAGGTGACGGTGATTCGTTTAGTGACCACGCTTCAGAAGCGTCCCTGCCTTGCAATGGTGCAGCTGGGCGTGAGAGTTTAGCCCTACACCAAGCACAAACTTTGGATCCTTTGCCCAATGTCAGTGGTGGGAACAATGTTTTACGGGGTCGGAGTGTTCATCGGGGAGTTGGCAGGTGTGTTAGTGGTGTGGGGAACGAGGCTGGAAGTAATATCTTTACCACACTAGCCATTTAGCTTCTTTTTCTTCAAACCTTGTGCCCCCGTAATCGTGGTGACAGTAACGCAGTGGAGCCTTTGTCTAATGCCACTGGGTATGTTATACGAGGTCGAGAGCTAGGGGGAAACGTAAGGCGGTGTGGCACAGTGCGGAGGAGCCAATATGCATGGTCTATCTAGACAAGATGATGGGAATGCCGACTGAGTACTTGACCAATGAGGAAGAGTACCAAAATTGGGTCATGCCCCTTGATCAGCCAATTGGATATTCGATACACAACTATCGAATGCTAATTCGCTCTTAGATTTTCTGTCACTCTTTCTCTGTGATGACTTTTGTGTGTTCATGTCTTTGTGAGGCGTATGTCTTTGTCAGCTAAAAAAAACAAACAAACAAACAACAAAAGCAACAAAAAGGAAAACAAAACTACTAACATTGTCTCTCGTCTTGTCTCGCCTTGTCATCTCACTCATGATCTGTGTCTTGCCGTGGCGAGTGAGCTTTCAAACTAAACAGGTCTTGTCTACTTGTATTTGTGTGTAATAAGAATAATATATATGTGTCCCATACATGGAATCTGAGTGCCTATGTAGTAAATGGAAAATCTCTACAGTAAAACGCGATCCTACTGCTGCATGCATTCGGTTTGTTTCTTCCATTAATTAGTAATGATTTACACAGATAGTTTATTATTTTCTATTTACCTGAGCATTCAGTATTGTGCAATACAGCATACACAAGGTGAGGGGCCTTTTGTTTGGGGTGAAGTACTGTATTATATCATTCAAACATGTGACATTTCATAAAAATTCTATAATCCAAGATGGCTGCTGTCGTATGATATGCAAATTAGATGGGTAAATTTAATCCCTACATAAACTTTGGATCATCCTTAATATTTCTCTAATTTACATTTGCATTTAGCAGACGCTTTTATCCAAAGCGACTTACGACAATTTGTCAGCTATCAATTGTTTAGGGCCAGTCTCCCCTAGAGCAACTTGCACGCTAGCCAGTTCCTTAACCGCTACGCTACCACCGCCCCATATAACTTACTTATAAGTTATGGAAAGTTTTAGGAAAAAACCTCTGGCGCCTAAAGGGTTAATATGTAGAAAACAAACGTATAAAGTAATCCCCACATACAGGTTCTGTCAGGTCCTCATAGCTAAAGTAAAACGTTACATAAAATATACGTTTGTAATTGTGAAATTTCACTGGTTGTCTGTAACTGCTCAGCAGACTATAATTTTGCTTACCTACAGGGCTGACATCAATTGAGTTGTTTACTGAAGTCAGAAAGACGTTTTCAGTTGAATATTCCATTTGCAACAGCGATGTCACATTTTGCTTGACAGCGCAGACATCAGCACCAGGGATTACATTTAGATGCACCAAACATGTGTACCTGGACATCAAAATAGATCTTTTTAACATGAAAGTGGCTAATCCAATCTCTCTCTCTCTCTCTCTCTCTCTCTCTCTCTCTCTGTATGCGTGTGTGTGGGCAGAGATGATGCTTACTTCTTTACTGTTGGTCTAATCCTAACAGGTTCAATGTCCTGCTGATAAAACATAAACAAGATAACCAACATAAACATTCTGAGATAAGCAGTAATGTGTGTAATAGTAATGATTACTCCATATATATGGTATTATTACTGCAGTATTATGGTATAGTTTATGGAGTAGATACAGTTTATATTCTGTAATGTGGTATAAATTAGACAGTCACCCTTAGAGCTGTTTTCTCTCCTGTTGTCTTAAGTCTTTTAAGGAAAACAAGACAGCTGCGTTAATTAATCAAAGCATCTTTCCAACACGTGTTTCATGCGTATCTAAACATTTGGGAAATGGAAAACATGCAGTACCTTTCTAAGTCTGAGACCCACACTGTATGAATATACATATTAGCTGGCAAAACCTTTTCTACCTGTATAAAATATTAGAAGAAAAAGAATTTATAACAGATATTAAAAATGTATACATTTAATTAAGGACAGTAATGAAGTATATATTTCCTTGTGCGTTTACCCAGTTATGGATCAGATCCCTTGCTTTGTATTTATTCATCTCTTTTTTATCCCACCATTGAATGATAGCAGTCATTTGAACCACATACAGCGACCACACTTAAGAGACATAAGACAGAGAAGGCAGCTTGCCTTAATTAAAATAAACAAAATTGATTCATTTATCAAATTGAAATGTACCTATATTGATACCAGCTGTCAATGGACATGAAAACCTCACCTCCCTTACTGACTAAAATTTAGACTCACCACACCGAAAACTGGTGTCCTTAATAGGGGCACAGCCATGTGTGATCCAATCGTTGGACACCCATCTCACCATATTCCCGTCCACACAGTGCCCCAGCTGGCTGGCAGGTAGTGTGTGGTCCCACATGCGAAAGAGGGTTATGTTGCCCTGGAAGTCTGTTCCAGTCTCGAGATGAATTTCACCTTTGTCAATAAAATGTGATGCACCCAGGGTAAAGTGACCGCCCCTAGGTATGTTTTGTCTGGAAGCAGTCAGGTGCACTTTCTCGCTGTATTGAATCTCAACAGAGTTTCCATTTATGTACAGTTGTGGTGACAGTGCGAATTGTGACCAAATGATGCAGGTGGAGTACCAGACATTGAGTTGTATTGAAAATTTGGAGTTCCACACTTTTCCAAACAGCCAGAGGTGAAGGTTTTTCTCATTTCCTTTCAGAACAATCTCCCCAATCATTTGTCCAGGATGGCTGTACATGAACACGGTCCACTGTGGAGTAGAGATGGACCTCTGGAAGTCCACGCAGATACTGAATTGTTGTAGATTTGGGATAGGATGAGCCAGCTCCCAGTGGGTGCAGCCAAATCTCATGAAATTGACTTTCTTCCCCCACAAACTCTTACCGATGAGATCTAGTGGACAGAACCCAAGAGGGTCAGAGAGAAGGCATGACCTTCTCTTCTTCTTTGCCATGCCTAGAGTCTGCAGTATGGTGCATGGGTGTAATTGAAAACTAGAGATACATTGCCCCAGAAAGAGGTTTCATTTTTCTTAATCTTTCTTTTTGTTCTTAATTTGTATGAAGAATATTATGTTATGATAACACAATGTCTTCATTGTAGGTCATGCCCTACAAAGACCAATCTAGTCACCAATTATAGATCAACCATATATCTAGATTAGTTTTATTTATGTGCTATGTGTTTTATGTGCTATATTTCTATTGGTTTATTTTACTAATATGTTTAAGTTATTTACCTAAAAAATCTAGCCTAAATCTGTCCATAATGATCTTTATTTATATCACTCTTAGGAAGAAAGCATCTTCTAAGCAACATAAAAATAAACTGGCAAGAGATTCTAAAGAACTGACTTTCAAGAGCACATTGATAACCTATCTGTGGTATGTAATGTGTGGTATGTAATGTGATGTAACCATAAAAAATACTATACCTGTGTTAATGAGCGGGGCGCCATTCAATACCAAAATACTCATTAAAGTTGTGAATATTTTTATCTGTCTCTTCATCATCAACCCTGGGGACAAAGTTTTAACATTATTTTTAAATAGGGCCTAAAGGATAAAAGTTCTGAGGAGCCTGAGGAGAAAACACGTCTTCAGCAAATATTTGCGTACTACAGCATAGCCAAACAGTTCCTATTACAAGACTGATTGAATGAAAATGGAAAATCACAGTGAATTTATATGCAATAAGAATAGTGATAGAAACATTGCTGATAAGCTTGTACTTGTGTGCTTGTTTGATCCCTGAGTTATTTGAGATGTACAACACAAGTGTTATAAAGTCTAAAACAAACACACTTCACCTGGTTCAAAGGAGATTCATGAGGTCAAAGCCCCTTTTACAAGTCCCTTTTAATTAAACATTTCTTTCTCTCTCTCTCTCTCACTCTTTCTCTCTCTCTCTCTCTCCCTCCCTCTCTCTCTTTCACTCACACACACACACATACACACTCAACACAGTCACATTAAAAAAGTAGAAGGTGCCTGCTTTGATTTGAAATGTGACATAAACATGCATATTGCAAAGCATGAAGAACTATACAATAACACAGATATTTATTGAGTAAATTGAAGTTCAACTTATCTGAATTCAATTTGTTTCCATTCAAATATCATTTCACATCTGCTTGGGTTTAACAATTTCTTGAAATGTGAATGTCAATAATCTACATATCACATCTTATCTTTAGTACATAGACTAATACTATTAACAGGCTTTAACATGCATATTGAGATCATAATTCATAACTACCATACAATACCTAACTTACTATGAATACAGAGTAATTAGCAGTAAATACTGGAGAAATTCTTAGTTCATGGTCTATTATGGGTAGAATAAGGCCATGCAGAATAAGGTATTAATAAGTTATATGTAATGACTAACAAATGGCTAGTATTTTAACAATATGCATGTTAATATGCAAGTAGTTAATGGTGAATGTGTGTGTGCTAATATAAAATATAACTATAGTTTCTCAGAATATTTTATGAACAGTCTAAATATAAAATATTTTTGCTTACCAAGGGAAGTCGCGTCACTGGAGATTCTGTTTCTGATGGAGAATAAATCCAAAGATAATGCCAACAGCGCCTTTACATCACAGGTCTGTCAATTGGCATGGAAGGATTTATCATTTGTGCTGTGTGCTCTGGACACAATTGCACCTGCCAGGGTCCTGTCATACCCACCTTCCACGCCCCCTGGTCCTTCCCCTACCAGTGAGAATTTAATTGCATCCCATGCACTATCTATGACCAGGGCTACCTTCAGATAAATTTCTGTTTTCTTTTACAATGAAGAAAAACCTTGAGTTTTGGTGTTTGACTATGTGTTATAGTATATACAGTATACTGTATTATATGCAGTTGTTGTTCTTCCATTTTCCCCCTTTCTTTGAGCGTACTCCCTCGTGTACATCTGCACACATCTACATGTGTTGCTATCTATCCACACATCTGTGTTTGCAATTATATATGTTCATGAGTATCTGTGCAGCTATAGACAGGCAAAGCTAGACAAATATTTGATGAGGACAAGAGGTCACGTCTATGTGAAAACAACCATTTCATTCTCTTTTTTTATTATGGCTGACATTAACTACAAATACTTACTACTTCCTAAGCCCTCACCCACTTCTTTTTGCTTTAGATTTTTCTAAAGCATAAAAACATGACTGTAAAAGAACAGGCTCATTGAAAGGCATAGCAAAATCGTAAAAATGTACCGTGATTAAAGATGGATATTCCATACAAAAGCAAGTTAAAAAGGCATCACTAGATGGCATTGCAGATGCAACTGCTCTTGGAATCTGCTTTGGATGCCAGCTGATGAGAAGAGATCGCTTGCCACGGTTCCATAGTTCATACCAAAACATACTCAGTTTTGTTCAAGTCCAGTATCCTTTCCTTTTATGACAACGGTATCAGAAGTTCTTACAAAGTCAAATCAAAACGATGGCTGATGATTGTAGTTGTCTCGTGGGAGTTAACTCCTAATTTATGTTTTAGCTTAATTTCAACACTTTTTACGCATAATGTATCAGTATTTATTGTGTCAATGCACTGATTGATATCGCACTTACATTTCATTGCACATGTGACAATGAAGAGTCAGATCTTATGCACTGCAGCCTCTCTTACCCTTATGGCCCAGATATGAAACAACTATCCGCTAACAAGTTCTCTCAGATGACATAGATTTCATAGAAAACACAATAATTGTTTAAAGGAAGAGCATAAGAGTAATTGGTTGAACTTTATTATGCAGTTAAAAAACACAACCTGAATTCCATGGCCTAATCAGAGGTTTATTTTATCTTTCAGGTTTATTTCATGAAGTAAGGCACATACTGGGAACAAATCCTCAACAGTTCCTTTAAACTATGAAAAGTATATATGAAAGGCTGCTTTGAACAATATTACTTGACCAGGTTGAGATGGACAATTATAGAATTGATTTCTAGTGCAGATAACATATGAACTGTTACAAGACCTAGAGGTACAGAGAGGTCGTTAAATGATTTTACTGAGCAATCACACTGATCCATTTAACACTGTTTTTTAAAAAATAAAAAATAAAACGGGTCATATAACATGATTTGGATACTCCACTGCATTAAGACAGAGACATACATGAAAGATGTAGATAACATATTCAGTACCTACAGTATATCACATACAGTAAAGCTCTATAGTTCTGTCAGATACATGAAAACCCCACCTGAGGTGTTTTTCCAAAACCATAGTTGTTAACTAGTTCGTAATTTAGTTGGTTGGCAATGGACAGTTACATTGCAAACAACAAAGTTGCTAACTTAATTAGCATCTATGGTTTTGGGAAACACACCCCTGGACGTCTACTGGACATCTGTTAAGCGTGACACTGATATTCTGTACATGATTGCACCATATCCTGTATGGCAGGTCAAGGCCTCTGGTGGGTTTGCCATGAGCTCACAACTTCTTGGCACAGTCGGAGCAGTAGATAGAGCCAGCTTCAGCAACAAAGCGCTTGTCAGCCAGGTTGAGGGAGCACCTCTTGCAGTTGAAACAGTAATCGTGCCACGCGCCACCCTCGTAGTTCACTACGTTTGTGGCTTTACCAAACCCTACATGAGGTTAGATGAGAAGGAATATGTGTTGATGTAGAACGATCAAAACTGTCATCAGAAATAAAGGTGGGTGTGTGTGTTTATTTGTGTGTGTTTGAGTGTTTGTGTATGAGTGTGTGTGTGTGTGTGAGTGTGTGTGTGTGTGTGTGTGTGTGTGTGTGAATGGAAGAGAGAGAGAGAAAGAGAGAGCAAGAGAGACGATGTAGAGTGGCTCAAATGCATAATCATGTGCAAGTCTCCTGACCTGTGATGGGATTGTTGCACCCTGTGCACTTCTTGGCCACCGTGCTCTTGTAGCAGTCCACACAGTAAGCCTTCTCCTCGTGGGAGGTGAACGGGGTCCCAGCCAGTGGCTTCCTACATTTGGTGCAAACAAAGCAGTCCGAGTGCCAGGGCTGATCCTGGTAGTTCACTCCTCCAGTGGTGATGGGCTGGAAAAACAATAAACACTAAAAATCTATCTATATCTATAAAGTATCTATCTATCTATATCTATTTATCTATCTATCTATCTACCAAGCCTTTTCAGCTTGGCTTCAATACCTACAATAGGTGTCAGGGCTATTTCATATGTACAACTCCAGCAGGGTGTGTCAGCCACAAGATATTATAACTGATAACTAACAACATGCTTTTCACAAACTGACTCAAGCAAAATACAAACACAGTCTGATAAGAATGCAATCAAAAGTGCATGTATATCCTGACGTAATACACAGCAAGGTTTTCCACAGCCGCAAACGACCCTACAGCGCTGTAGAGTTGAGTACTGAAGGAGGTAGTGGGAGGTTTCCTTTTAGACAGCTGGAAATGAATTACCTGCTTACAGCTGAAGCAATGTTTGGCAAACTTCTTCTCGTGGCAGTGGGTGCAGTACACGTTGTCGTTCTTAGTCATGAAACTCTGAGAGCGGATTGGCTTTTTACACTGGTAGCAGGTGAAACAGTCCTCGTGCCACACATTTCCCTTGTACTCCACATTTTCCGAGCCTACAGGCACACAGTGATGTGTGTATTGTGATTAATGCACATTTACCATTTACCAGGACAATTACCAGCTGTCACTAGTCGCCAGACTAGTTCATGGTGTCCTCCATCCACATAATTAGGAACCAGCAAACCCGCTTGAGCAAATATTTATCAAAGTCACGTGGTGAGTCACAGTGTTTTATGAGCAAATACTTACAGTACTTCATACTGGTTTCTGCAGGTTTAGAACAACACATCCAACACCTCATATATATATATATATAATGATATATTAGCTGCTAGATGCTCTGTTAAATGATGGATGTCCAAGAAAAAATGCAAATAATTGCCTCAACACCTACAGTACATACATAGTTCTACACAGTTCTACAAATCAACAAGTGATTCAATATGGATCAACAACTCAACAACATGTAATGGTACACACAGAAACACACCAACAAGTGACAGTGACAAGACGTGAAAGTGAAAGTCAATTTGCTCACCCCATTGGAGGGAGGACCTCACCTGCAAGAATGGTTTTGTAGCAGCCATGGCAACGCGGAGCGTCCTCGCGGGAGCTGCATTTCCCACACAGGATGCGGTCATCCTTGGTGCTGAAGGACTCCTTGGCCAGGGGCTTGTAGCACTTGGCGCAGCGGAAGCAGGCCTCATGCCAGTACCGGCTCTTATGGTGCAGCTCCTGATGAGGAAACGGAAGGATGAGGAAAGGATAAGTGATATAGCTGTCTGTGCTAACAGCATAATATTCACTTCACTTCACTTCACTTCACTTCACTTCAATTCAATTCAGTTCAATTCATTTCATTTCAGTTCAATTCCACTCTAGAGCAACAGGGGCAAGGAAAAACTCCTTTGAGGTAGTTAGTCTAGGAAGAAAATAGAGTCTGATTATAGGGCAGATCGCTTATACATGATACAGATGTGCTATTTGCCAGTGGACCGACAACCAACTTCAACACTACAGTTTTGATAAAATGGGAGATCAATAAATCATTTTTATATTCATATTCATAACAGATTACAGAGTCTAATTACAGTGTAGATGGCTAATACATGATCCAGATGTACTACTTGCCTGTGACCTTGTCAATGTAATGACAACCAGTTTCAAATTGGAAATGAAATCAATAAAAAAAAAAAATGAGATCAATAAAAAAAATGTATCCATATTCATGATTTAATATATTCTTGTTTTGACTATGGGTAAATGGGTGGTCCTAAAGGTCTATCCATAAGCGCTGTGTATCCAGAACCACATTATGATGAGACAGTCCAAAATAGCACTGTTTAGCTTTCATACTTTCCCAGCGTCTGATAGCTCTGTGATGGCCATTTAGGAGGGCGTTTGCCTCCTTACCTTGGAGTCGGCCCCGATGGGGCGGCGGCACTCAGCGCAGGTGTTGGCGCAGAACTTCTCGAAGCAGCGCATGCAGACGGGCTTCTCCTCCTTCCTGATGTACTTCTTGCCGTTCAAGTCATCGCGGCAGTAGAAACAGTCAAAGCGGTCCGACATGGCAGTGAGCTAGGCTGGAAAGGCTGGTGTCCCGACCTGTATGTGTATGTGAATGTCTGTCTGTCTGTATGTGTGTGTGTGTGGGAGAGAGAGAGAGAGAAAGAGACAGGAAAGAGGGTGCGGTGTCAGTGAGTAAGTGCTGTGTGTATCTTAGTGACCAGAAACTAAGAAAGCACAGAGCAGAGGGGAGGTACTGGAGCAAACGCAGAGCCATGAGCTACTGCCTCAACAGTAGTATGATGACCCAGAGTAACATGATCTTATTTGGAAATCCAGGAAGAATGTCAGTCAGCAGTCAGATGTCAAAGACAGGGTTGAGAAAGTCTGAGAAGGAGACAGGGAAAGAGGCAACAAAAAACTATTGTTTGGAGAAAAGGAACCATTTACACTGTAATTCTGAGGTTTAGCAGAAAAGTTTTACGTCCGCCAGACATAACACAACATCTGGCTTTTACATAGGCCTGCAAAGTAAGACTATACTTCTCATGACATTTGAAAGAGAGAAAGACAGAAAAAGGAAACACTTAAGAACCTCTGGGTCTCTCTGTCCCCCACAATGCACTGTGCCACTGGGACCGCCCTAGGAAGCCATGGTGTGATATGTTTGCTTGGACATATTACTGATAAGACTAAGACTGTGTTTGCTTCCCGTTTCCTTCCACTAGTGGAGGGCATAACAGCTTTCATGGGTACTGTGTAATCACAACGTGTCTAAACCAAGCCAGATAAAAACTCAGGCTTGGTTACGAAGGAACAACACAGGCCAACCAATAGGAGGGAAGAGGGAGGAAACAGACGGGCTCTGCTGCAGAACTAATCTGATTTAAAGCTCAATAAAACATCTGATCCCAGGGGAGGGAGTCCTTCTGTTTTTTAAATTGGATATATTATCTCAATTAGGTCTCTGTGTGATTTATCATTTCAAACAACCACACACAAATTAATGTGTACAGGACCAATTGAATTTGGCCTCAGCAAGAAACGTTAGAAGGGAAAGAGACATTTAGGATCAATCTAAATCCAGGCTGTGATGGGTCATATATTAATGATAGAGTTAGCCATTCTAATTGCATTTCAACATCACAGATAATTCAAAGGGTCCCCTTCCCATAGTCAAAAACGAACTTATTCTCATGTCTTAAATGAAGTCGTCTATAGCAGTTAAGGACTCAGAGCAAGGCTTGGCAAAACATGGCTCCAGCTGACGCTGTCTCCATTTATATATGAATGGCAGGCGGGGTGTATCAAAATCAAGGTCGGTGTGTTTGAGAAACAGTGAGTGTGAGCCTGGGTGTGTGGGCATGCCTGCACATATGTCATGATGGCTCTGTGGTGAACAATGGAATGTTCTTACACTGCCTTGGTGTTGGATGAGAGTGAGATAAACCACACAAGAATGCCTGCCAGTTTTTGCTACGAGCACCAACGGTATCAGCATAATCAGTGTAATCAGACCACAAACAAACAAATGAAAGAAACAAACACAAAATGATAGTGACATAAACTATTTTACAGTCTAAACAGTTAGGGCTTGAGTAGTCTAACAAAGGACATTCATTCTTACAGTATAACAGAGTTGTGGTGAATGTGTCACGAGCAAACTCATGGTATTGCTATGTGGAGTTTCAAAGGGACTTTCGTTTAAGAAGTTGTGTTGGGGTTGTGGATGAAGGCTATGTGTTTAATCAATGCAGAGTGCTGGAGCATCTGCTTGTACAAGAGTAGATGTGCCAAAAATCTGTGTGTGTGTGTATGTGTGTGTGTGTGAGTACCTTCTGGAAAGTGGGCCACTGCTTTAGGTCTGACCACAGTACTAAATGGCCTGTCATTTCAACAACAATATATATGCATACCTATTTCTTTTTAACAATGCAATGTCTACACTGAATATGCAAGCTATTTATTGAAAACGATTTATTCTTCGTATTTTACATGTTGGTCTCATTGCAAGTTTAAGACTTAGGATAAAATGTCAAGTATGGATCAAAAAGTTAAACAAAGTTCCAGAGCCACAGAGATTCATATTTGAAATGGCAAACATCTCCAGCAGTGTCTGTTTTGCAGTGCCGTTCCCTGAACTTTCTTTGTGGTCTGGATGTGGTTCACAGCAAGGAGGCCCTCAGATCTATTCTCAAATCTCAGGGCTCCTCCTGAGTTGACAGCCGACAGCGACCTCTCTACCTCTACTTTCTTCCTTTTCCTTTTTTTAGGGCTTTTTTGAACACGTCAGCCCAAAGCTCTTCCCATTTTCTGTTTGCAGAAATCCCTTTCTGTCTCTATTCTTACATTTTCTGAGACACATTTTCTTACACACAAACGCACACACACACACACACACAGTCCCAAGTTAAGTTTCCTCTTGTTATTTTAAGACACATGCACTTCTGTCTAATGAAATACCGTTTCAGAATCATTGACAGGCACCTCCTCTCTTTTTCCTCTTCCCTGAACAAAAACACCCAACCCTGTTACCAGGTGACACTCTCAAGCATGCATCAAAGCAAAGGCATGTAGGAACAATAAGAGCAGACAGTGCCAACCTTGGCATCATGGAATCAAGCTGCTTGTCTTCCCTCTTGCTTTACTGTGCTGAAATCCGATTCAGATGTTATCTCACAATCTATCGAATCGGATCTTTAAATCGGAGCGCGGGTAACTCTTGCATACAGCATTGAGACACAGTTGGCAAGGTGCCAGCTGTTCAGTGTTTGCCCTTGGGAGTGTTTCTTTGTGCCTGTCTGCATACGTAACTACACAGAGACATTCAACATATTCTGCAACATGGAAGCAGTCAAGAGTCATGATCGTTGACAACATCAAACTCTTCCCAAAAGCCTAAACACCATATCCTCATGCAGTACATTCATTTACATCTTTCTAGCTCACTTTTTCTCTGCTCCTCACTTTCTTTTTTTTCCCTCTTTCTCCCTGGATGGGCTGTTTTTTAACGTTGGCCTTAGAAGGGTGTGGTGCTGCTCTTTACCACTGGAAATGACCAAATTAGAATTGGGGAATGACATCACTCCTGTGTTGGTGTGCCACCTCTTTACAACTCGTGGCACGCCTGTCTTCCTGGGATTTGAACTACACATATAGTGGCATGGTGGGGGAGAAAGGGATGCGCAAAGAGACACACACACTCCAACATATATACAGACAGACACACAAACACACACACACATATACATGAACGCGCACACACGCACACACACATACACACACACACAGACACACACATACACACACATACATGAACGCACACACATGCACACACATACACACACAGACACAGACACACACCAGTACACAGACACAAACCTACACAGACACAAAGACACACACTAGTACACACACACACACACACACAGCTACAGTACCAAAAGCAAAGAGGAATGAGGAACTAAGCCATGTCTCTCCCATGCCTCTCAAATTAAAAACATCAATTCCCACAGGCACCCAAATACAAACACACTTTGGGGCAGAGTGATAAGTTTGAAGAGAAATGGCAAGGAGTGCAAATCTGTCTGGCTGCACAGCTGGGAAAACACTGGAGGTCGAGGCTGGGTGTTACACTGGCATGATCTCCTCCCTAAAGAATGTGGGGAAAATCGAAGAGGCAGGAAGGCTGGAGAACAGTGGCAGAACTTGAGCCAGATGAATGACTACTGGCAAAGAAACACACACACACACACATTGTATCTCTCTCTCTCTCTTATACACACACATACACACTCTCTCTCACACACTCTCTCTCTCTCTCACACACACACACACACACATACAGAAGAAGAATCAGAGAAGTGTATCATGTCACTTACACAATGGTGAAACACAGGGCTCCCTCACACCAGGAACTCTCCCTTTGCTGTCAATATTTCCCAGTGCAACTGCACAAAAACGTTTCAGGAGGTAAGGCATGCTTATGCAAGGCATTCTGAGGCAAATATGCCGAAATTGTTTGGACAATGGTAAAGAGTAATATCAGGAATTTGGCCTGCACCAGTCTCACTGATAGTCAGGCACATAACACACATACAAACATTTAGATGATGACAGACAGATGGACACAGAAAGAGAGAGAGAAAGAGAGAGAGGGAAATGCTTTATCTGATCACAGCAATCGTATCTGTTAGACAGTGAAATCAGATTGTATGTCTACACAAGGCCTGAGAGGTGATACTGTGTGAAACAACAATTTTTATTATACAGCTCTCCAGAATGGTGTGGGAGGTTCCGTTTTTTGCTTGTCACAATGGAACTTCATTGGAAGTGAAAGGAGATGCGTTCTAAAGAATGTTTTAGTTCAACTTGTGTTGCAAACTATTTGTTTTTTTTCTGTGGAAGCCATGAAACAGTAACAAATTCAGTTTAAAAGATGTTTTCTCTCGTTTTGGCAAATAGCCGTATAATAAGCGTATTGTCTGCCGGTCATTATAGGAAAATATTTCCCTTCAGGACGAAACAAGACTCTTCCACTTCATGTAGGGGTCCAGTTCGTCCTGTCAGGAAATATTTTCCTATAATGACCGGCAGACAATACATTGTCCCTTACAAAATAACACAGGTATTACGAAATTGGAGTCATGGCCACAGATGCAGAGAAGCCATCAAAAGGTTTCCAGCACCATATCAATTCACCAGTGTAACTTACTGGACTTATGCATGGTAAAAATAACAGAACAATGTCGGCTTGACAGTTGAATGGACCAATACCTTGTTAACATTTCCTTTTGTACATGCAAACAATGATACTTTTCCTGTTATCTGGTTGCTATGCAACACACAAACCCCACACAAAAAAAACATGAGTCATTTCTTTTATGACTCCGCACTACTTACTCATTTCACACCTAATTGGGTATAACCTTTTACAAGACTGCTTATAGCACAGACTTGTAGAAAGCACATTAAATTTCATTAAATCTCAACAGAATTTAATTTCACCAAATCCTTCTTTTTATGTGTGGGGGGAGGGGGGGGGTGACTGTTGGTTACCATGGAAACACAGGCACTGTAAAACTTTGTGTTTATCCCATGTTCTGCATACACCTAAGGGCAAGACCATTTCACAGTTATCAGCTGCTAGGGCCACTGGGGCCCTCCTCAATGAGTCACCTCTCAGACTGGAGCAAATTGATCTGGGCAGAGCTTAGGGAAAGGGGAAATAACACATGCACTAAAGGCAATGCTATCCGGCCTTGTGTCTAAAACTGCTCAGCTAGCAGCCTTAGGAGAGGGAAATACCTCGTCAACTGTGTGGATGTCTGTCTGAAGGTTTAAGCCAGTGTGATCAAAACCTACTTAAATGTCATACTAAACCCATGCAAGAGTAATTAAATAAAGTGGTTAGAAAAGATTTTCATACTTTATAAAGTGTAAACATACATTTGTTTTTACATTTTCTTGTAACTAAACAGCTTTTTAGTCATCAGTACAAGCAAAGAATGAATTGGTTTGTTTGCCCTTCCTGTAAGCTCTTCTGCTGTGTGTCAAACAGATGATGGACCAATTAAGCAACCCAATAGTCATCTAAAAGAGTTTACCCTGTTTTCTGCAGGCCTCCCGACTATTCTTAGTCAGTTAAGGCCCATGGTCGGAAATGTTTTTGGATTACTCTGGACAATGAGTTGAGACTCCAGCTTAATGATGTGGTCAGTATAGTGGTCTGTGGTCTGTGGTGATATTCTGAGTGTCAGCACGTTGCTTAAGCCATTCAGGGACCCATGTATGTACATAGTATATGCAAAACACTCAAACATACACACGTACACACGTACAAAACCACTTTTGTTTTCCAGTGTTACTGGAAACTGCCATTTCATTAATTTGAAATGAATGTGCCGCTGAGAGTCTCAATGTGTAAAGTTCCAAGGCATGAACCTTGCTTTGGCCCCTCAATATTTTAGACTGAAAATACTCTATCTCTCTGCATATATGTGTGTGTGTGTGTGTGTGTGTGCGTGTGTGAAAGGCAGACATACAGACAAAGAAAAGAGAGAGAGACTGTGTGAGATGTGAGTTTACTGATGATGACAGAATTCCAGACCTTTCTGTCCTGCTGTGCTGAACATGCTGTGTTGCGCACGTGCACACACACACATGTATGAAGAGTAAAATAACAGTAGAAGAATGTTAATTGTTTAGGGGGGTGCTTTTTAGCCTGCTCTACATGCCCTGGCCACAGAATTCCCTCCCTAGAGCGAAAAAAAAAAATCTTAACAAGAAACAGATTCTACAGTCATATTTATAACCATCAGCATAAGGAGAATTTATACAGCCAACGCCCCTCCAATGGACACTATTTCAGAGTATAAAATCCAATGTGTCCCAAAGGCCTCATGCAGTTGCTGAATGTGGACCAAATCAAAACTGAAACAAATGGATTAGGAACGGCTGCATCTCAAAATCTTAAGTGCTCATCCCTGCAACGGGATCTTTCAAACATACTCGAAGAGGGTAGAAGTCTCAGTCTGGTGAAATTAAACAGTCAAGTGAGAACTGCTGACAGTGTGATTTCAGTAGAAGAATACGATTAAAGTAGACTAAAAAAAGGAAATGTTTTATCTTGTAGTCCTGCCACTCCAAGTTTGTTTTCATCGTAGTCTACTATGCCAATGACAACTCCTCGACTGCAAAAACAATAGTAAATTACGAAATAATTTTTCAGATACTTTTTATGTCTGCATTGTACACGCTGCAGTAACGGTCTGGAGTCCTGTGCGCTTTCCTGTACATTGCGCAATATGATAGTGTAAGGTCTGAAACTTCATGTTGCTTTAAGATTATGGGTTACTCCTGGTAATGAATGTATAGCCTACTAATACTGAACAAATAGACAAAATAGAACTCACCTCCTGGAAATGTGAGGAAATCAACGTAGGACTATTGCGCACGCTCTGGCGTCCAATTTTCCTTTGCTCTTTGAACAACCCGCATAAAACCTGCACGTACACTGAGGCAAGAGACTTGAAAAGAGGACAGGATATGATCAAAATTCTAGAGTCACCGTCTCAGCGAACCAGGAGTTCTCAGTCCATGCTACCATTGGTTTACGACTGTGGGGCATGTACTTCCCTCGCAACTTCGCTCGTTGGAACCAGACTACGGTCTCCCTTAAAACTTGGGATTCAGCGTCAGTCCTGTTGTTCATGTAAGTTGCTATGGTAGCCTTTTTATATGGACTATGAAAGCCATGCAGGCTCATTATGTAAGCCCACATGAAAGGAACGGCTTTTCCTTCCCACTCCTATACTGGTGCGAACTCTTCATGATTTAAGATTTAACATTTTCGAATGTGTCGTTCGCCCCTCACACTCTGAAAGAATGACATGAAAGTCATGAGACCATGCTCAGCTCAAGCACATCTCTGGGCGAGAAAGCCTGTACAGTGTATAGCTTGCGCTGTGTAGCTAGAGGTTAGAGCTAGAGGCTTCTCGTGTTTTTCAGATGAACATTGTATGTGTCGTTTGATGTTTTTCTGTGACATTTTAACAAGGCTTACCATTATAAAACGCCTCAATGACTCATGGTTCTGTTTTTTTTAAGTGAAGCAACATGAACCATTTAATTGATGTAAAATGGAACGCAGAATTTCCACAACTTCCAAAGTGCAAAAAAACTTTAATCAACGACTTTTCCAGACAAGTTTCATTAGTGTACAAAGTATTATTAGTATACATTTTTTCGGAAATGGCACTATTGCTGGAGTAAGGTTAGACAATATAGTATCAGGCACTTAGTGCAGGTACACAGTTTGGCTTTGACAATACATCAGAGCTTAAATTGCACACAATAAATAAAGTACTTGGCAAGTAACTCTCCAGGACAGAAGTGACTACAAACAAGTCACACAAAATCACCAGTGGATGAGACAAATAAATATGCCAAATAAATACTTGCTTACATACAACAGTGCACAAATAAACACAAATCCTAATTCAGAGTAGGGAATTATTAGTATGTAGTGTGCTTATTAAAAGACAGAGGAATAATAAACATTTGTGTATTACATGAAGTGTTGAAATCAGCAAGTCCTACTGTTAACAATTAGACTACTCAGGGTAGTGTAAGGTAAAGTGAGTTTAAAAAAAACAAACAAACCAATACAAAAAACAAAACATGTAACACACTGAACCACAGGAATTGCTTACTCTACACATGTATGGGTTGGCCTCAAAATATGACAGCAGAAGTGTTTAAACAGGCTGGCGGGGACCACATTTGTCAGTGGGTTGAAAAAGGGGTTGAACTCTATAATGGGATCTTGTGTGATGCTTAACCAGAAGGCACTGTGGGTCCATGTTTGTAGCTGCTTTGTGCAACGGCACTGATGTCCGTGTACATGGGGCCGCCCACACCCTCGTTTCTAATCAGCTCAGAGTCCTCGTCATGCAGGTCATCTCCACTCTGCAGCCAGCCATAAACACACAATTAGCACCATAACACACTTGTATCATGCTGAATGACACATCTTGATATTTTGGAGGTCTGAATACAGGTCTTAATAAATTCTGAATCAAGTCTTTATATGTGCATCATACCCAATAGTGCATGAGTACTTGAGAATTGTGTCTGCATGTTTTGAATCAGTTCAGCTTCAGGTGTGTGTGTGTGTGTGAGTGAGAAAGTTACAATGGGAGTTGCACGCAAGATTATATACTTTATGCAAATTTGTGGTTAAGTGTATATGAAAGTGTATGTGAGACACACAAAGACATTGTGTACGTGTGTTAGACTCACCTGGTAGGCCTGTGAGGTGGTGAGACAGCGTGCCAGAGGCCCACAGCATGCGGGCAGACTGATGGTGAGAGGAGGTCCACTGTGCGTCAGGAATGGCTTCAGGTACCTGGAGTGCAGAGTCAAGGCCTTCACCAGTACTCCCATCACTGTCCCCCCAAGGACTAAACTTGCTACTGCACTCAACATCACCACCCCCTAGTGGTCAACATTTTAGCATTGCCTAATCATCATGCAAAGCATCTCGGGAAGGTGGCACGGCGGCTTGGAGTACATCCATTGTGTCAGACGTTGGGCTCTGCATTAACCAATGAAAGCAGAGTGTCGTGCCTGTGCAGCATCAACTGGTTAGGAACAGCTAGAAGCAGCTAAATCTGAAAAGACTCACCTCACGTCTAAACTGCAGGAGGATTCACGATTGCTAGAAAGTCTAACGGAGCCAGTGGATCACTAAGGTAAGGCAGCAGTTCTGAATGTGTGGAAACACTTACTTCACTTTTTATTTCCGTTTGTGGTGTTCTCATTTTACCTCTTAGGTTTGTGTTTGAGATGAACAACAAGGAGGGCCAATCTCAGACACACACCTTCCCTGACCTGCTAGATCAGTCAAGCTTTTTGTGGTTCTTGTGCAAGAGTCAGCCTACTACAATTTTTTTACCCACATAAACAATTCAAGCATAAGTCCATTTTAACAGGATACTTGTGGTCAAAGGAGTGCCACATTCTAAAAGGCCAGGCTCCTTCGTGTCTGACACCCCTCCTTTCGGACCCCTCCACACCAATAATCTGCTTGAACACACACACAAAAACACACACACACAAACGCACACAGATTAAAAAAAAAAACAAACACACATTGCACATAGATATTAAATTAAAGAACTTGAGTTCAAGCTGATAGTACATCTGTTAGACAACCTATGAATAGTGCTGTGACCAACAATGTTTAAAAAAAAAATAATAATAAAAACCCCCCACCCAAATTTCAATGTTTGCATTGAAATATTATGTCACAAACTTACGGAATTGTCTTGGTCTGAATCCACTCCAACACTATGAAAGAGAGTAAAGAGAGCTTATTTAAATGATTCCCTTTTGCACAGTGCTTTTGGACTGGCTGAAACAGAACATATTTATCCTGCCAAATGGGGAACATCGAGAATGATCAGGTCAAGAACTCAGCTCAGAACAAGTGAATAGATTTCAGTCCTCTCACCGAATGTCCATGAAGGACAGCATCTGCGTGGTGCCACCTCCACACACCCACACGGTGAAGAAGACGATGAGGAGGGTGCTGGAGAACATCATCCGCCGGGCATACGTTGTGGTGTCCCGGATGGCTAAGGCGAAAGCCATGGCCCCACGCAAACCTGAAAAAAACCCAGGGTAGAGATTAGGGGAGTTCGGGCAGAGGGCCTGATCAGAACAACAGTTGCCTTAAGGCCTTAACTTTTTAACCAATCACCTGCCATACCAGACATCAAGGTGTCAGCTATGAACGATAGCTAAATTGAACATTGTCTTTTGCTCATTTTATTGTTGGGACATTATTGGCAAGATAATAAACAGCTGACTTCATAATTCAAATTCTTGGAGTCTTTGACACTTGGAATCCTGGCATCCATGCTGCCTTTAAAATTGGGCAAATCAAAGGTCTCAGAGGCACAGAGGTTGTCGTTCTGAATATAGAGGTACACGCTGTGATTGCACAAAGAACAGAGAAAGGCCTTTATCTGTAAAACATATCTAGATCTTAGTTACTTATTAACCATTCAACTGATACTAAGGTGTTAGGTGTAAGTCAGTCAAGATGTCAGACAAAAAAAAAAAAAGAAGAAAAAAAAATTGTTGTTCAGTCATGTCTCTTCTGCTGTCCTAATCAGTGACCTCATAAGGCTGTAAACACAGACGACATTAGTGGTGGATGGAGAGGAAAAGCAGAAACCAAAGGTGGAGTAAGCAATACTGGATGACATCACCCAGTATCTAGACTCTCCTGTGCAAAGAAATGTACATGACATGTGAACTAAACACCCAACAAAAGACACCAGGGGGAGCTCATTCCTTCCCTCACCTAGTAATTCTCCTAGTAACTTGTGCAGTGCTTTGTTATTGCTGGGGAACAGGCTGCTTCCATTTTGTTTGCTTCACGTACAGAAAGTCAGGGCTGGGTTCTTCATAGTGAATGTAGAGAGTGGAAAACTAGTGGGTTGTAAGGAGACATTTCCTGAAAGTGTTTCCCCTTGATTTCGTGCTTAGCATTATTTACCCAAAGGATAAAAGGCCACACTTTGGATAGATTATTTTATTGCACAGACAATTTTGTCGTGCCTTCCTCAGTGTGCTCAAGGAGAAACAATTTACACAAATCTTACCTGAAAACATCATGACATGCTGGAAATTAGAAGTGATCTTGTTTTTGCGGCCAAGGTTTAGCAGGAAGGAGAGAGGATATATATTCGCTGCCCGGCCAACAAACACTGCAATCTATAAAGGCAGCAGTCAAGGGCTGATACTGAGAATATATCACTATACTGTAAAAATCGAAATGATACAATAAGCAGCAACACTGCTGTAATAATATTACCTTAAATATAACAACAACATACTAATATATGTGACAGAGTGAAAGTTACATTCTCTCACAGACACTACTGTTTACCACATGAGGATACAAAGGCTCCCAGAATGAAGAAAGGGTTGAAGACATGATACTGGAAGGAGAATAAGGTCAAACCCATGTAGGAGAAGATGAAATTCTCAGCCAGAAAATTCAGCAACTCAAAGAGCTGTGTGAGACAAAAACAAAGACCAGATTAACACTGTGCTCTGTTCTCAGCTGCTACCATTCATTTCTGTGCCCAAAATGACCAATCATGCTATTTTGCAATCATTTATTTATGAGGAATAAACAAATCATGTAGTTTAATTTAAATTACCGTTTTTGCCCTTTACAGTATTCAAAAATGCCCTAAAAACCTCAAATAAATAACAGGGTTAATGCAAGCTATTATATGGCTCTCCAGAATGCTGCAGGAGGTTCCATTCCCAACATTCGAAGGTAAGTTATTCCTGTATAATGACCAATGTCAATGGCAATGTTTTTTTTGCTTCAGATTCACATCTGCATATCATTCCGCGAGTAGAGATCATTCACTTATCACAATGGAACTTTGTTGAAAGTGAAAGGAAATCAACTGCATTCTAAAGAATGTTTCAAGTTGCATTGTAAACAATTTGTTAATCCGCGGAAGCCACGAAATGGTAACAAATTAAGTTTAAAAAACGTTTATGTGAAGTTCTCTGTTGTCGTTTTGGTAAATAGTAAAAAAATTATGTAATAATAATAATAATAATAATTATTATTATTATTATTATTATTATTATTATTATTATTATAGGAAACCATTTCCCTTCAGGATGAATCAAGACCGGTTTGTCCTGTCAGGAACTGCTTTCCTGTAATGACCGGCAGACAATACATTAGCCCTAAACGTTTACGTTAACAGTTAACATAAATATGCAGGGATGGACGTCACCTGTTTGGTCCGGTCCTTGGACTCTTCTGAGAGGTTGTTGTAGGTATAGTGGGCCTGAGTCATTCCACAGAAAAGCACAGCCACAACACCTGTGGAAGACAGGGAACACAATCATGTGTCAACACGTAAGATGTTGGTTTGGACGTGTGCGAGTGGGAAAGGTAGGAGAAAGTAGTACAATAATCCACTTCGCCATGCAGTTTCACACTGTCTTCATGCGGTGGTTTAAAAGGAAAATATGTTATGAATCAATTAATAGCCATGTTGTTCGAGCTCACAGACTGAAACATGAACCAGTAGCAAACACTGAAGTGATTGTGGCACAGAAAAACCTTTTCCCATGCCCCATTCAGTTAATATTAGCTGCCAGTTGGCTATTTGGTCTACATTGTATCAAATTTTCTTGTGCTACAGACGGCACTCAATGGCCTTGAACAACTGCGATATGAATTGAGTCACATTGGATTTCTCCTTTAAGTAAAAACCCTGCAGGCAAAGCTGACGTAGGCTACATCATGCTGAAATCGCAAGGTGAAAGGGAGAAAATAAAGGGTCACCCAAACCCAGTCCCAACTAGGACATTGGTGCGACATCAGGAAATATCACCATGTGAAACGGCGCAAAGAGACAATAGAAAAACTCTTTAAAAGATAAAAAATGACCTTCATAGTAGAGATTTCATAGCACAGGCGTTCTACTCTACAGGTGTAGAGTATGGAATCAGAAACAAAGAAGCGCAATTAGGTGGCCATTGCAGGAAAACCTCACCCCTATTTCACATCAGTGAGTGAAAAAAACTCCACCATCTGGATCCAAATCTGGATGGTCATGTAGGATGGCCGAGATACCCTCTACCTTGTAGGGAAATTTAAGGTATATCAGACCAATGGTTCTTGAGTCATGTGAGTGGACGGGCGCACGCACACGCGCACGGACACACACACGGACAGATGGACACCCACACCCACTTACACACACAATGCACCATCTCAGTCTTTTAATGTCTTTCAATGAGTGTAATATCAATGCATGAACTGGAGCTGCTGTGTGGTTGTGTACTGCTACTGTGATTACTGAACCGATCCACTCATTTAAATCACACTCAGCATATTAAATATGCAAACAGATTTTGCTTCATTATTAGCTTTACTTACTACATATGACTTTGTACCTTGCCTGCCTTTAAAATTGTTGCTCGTATTTTCTTTGACTTCCTCTCACCAGTTGTGTGTCTGTGTGTGTGACAGAACATGTTTGTGGTACCTGTGAAGCCACAGGCCTCAGCCAGCAGGAAGGTGCTCCAGGACATGAGGAAGAAGAGTCCCGTCTCCAACAGGGGAAACTCGCGCAGCTTGGTAAACTTGGTGACGTGCAGACACACACATGGAGTCAAGGAGTCACCTTACAAAGCATGTTAGTAGCCTTACCTGGAAATTGTGGTTTCGAATTTTGGCTGCCATTGTTGTGCCCTAGAGGAGGGCACTTAGGAACAGCAAGGTACTTAACCCCTAAGTTGCTCTAGGGGAGACTGGCCCTGAAGTAATTGATAGTTGACATATGTAAGTCAAAATGTAAGACCATATATAGGTATACTATACATTGCATAAAAGCATCTACTAAAACCATAAATGTAAATTTAGAAAAGGTCCAAGCACAGTCAACAGTGAAGCAAGAGAAATAAACAAAGACTCTATCCAAGTCCTGCAAGTACAGTCTGCGTTCCTGTAAGACAGATTTAAGAAACTAATTTTAGTCAGGAGACACGGGCCTTTTAAATAATTAATTGTGAATTTGATTTCTTTTAGCCTGCAGATTTTATGTCTTTTAAAGTTGGTTTTTATATTTGAGTGTATGTATGTATTTATCAACCATTAATCAGCCATATTTGGTCAGTTGTGATCTGTGTGAATGAAGATACTAGTGAATATTGCTGCCTGTTATAGTAGGCCATGTGGGACAATAATAATAACACCCTAGCAGTCTATTTTAAACAGGTTATCTGTGAAGGATATGAGAGAGGTCATAACACCGGTGATCACTCCAAGTGTAAAGGATCCACTAAAGACAACCAGGAACACCCCAGTAGACTTCAGCATGGCACTACCATCAAATGTGTGGCTGTTATCTCCTGCTGGTTGATAAGCCACAATAGATCTGTGGGACAATGACAAGATTTGAACATTCCCTCTGTATCTTAGTGCTGACATAAAAGATATAAAACTGACTGATACATGTTAAACTCACGAAGACAGAACAATGGCCACAGCATCATTGAGAACGCTCTCCCCAAACAGCAGGGCGTAAAGGTCCACGTCCACCTTCAGCTCGTTAAATATGGCAAGAACTGTCACTAAACAAAAGGGTATACAGGGTTTCAAATGTCAAAGAGTAAGATAAATAGCCAGGTAAAAGACACAAAAGTTTTAGGAAATAAATGAAGAATTTGGTTCCAAAATGCTATATCCACCAATTTAATGTATTCTAAGAAATCAATCTTTGTTTTTCAGGTTCATCAGTTAATCTACAGTTACTTTTATATGATTTATTTTAACATAATAATATCAACACATTTTGAATTTTATTAATATTAAGTGAAATACAGAATTAAAAAAAAAAACATGACTTTTTAATATGTTCAAAAATGGATTTGAATGGAAAATGGAACTCTTCAAATACTTAAGAGGTAATGTTTACTGGAAGGCTAACCTCATCCTGTGACGGTGAAACTGTAAACTGTAAACATGTACTCCCCATCCATTCAACCTGGTATGATTCTCATCAGTCCTACTGTGATGCCTTCTGCCTGATTTCATTAACTTGTGGGGAAGGGGCCCTCTAGTGGATTTCCACAGCCACATACTTGTTTAGACAGTGGGCATACTGGCATGTATGCTGTGCTTGAAGACCTATGTATTTTTTAGGTTATCATAATTAGTTACATTGCTACCTGATATAAATTAATGTGTTGCAGCAGATGAAGTTTTTAATAATCCAGAAATATTTTGTCTCCCGTCTGTGTTTTCACTTCCTAAATTTACATTGTCAATATTAGTAAATTAATATCAATATTATTATATTTCAATAACTCATTATTTTAACTATTCTACCATTGCAAATTGTATATACAAAACATGGTTCTCTCAAAGAGATTTTATTAATCCATATTCAGCAACTGTCATAAAATCAATGTCAAAAAAGTAATCTCTCGCAAAATCTTGGTATTGCTAAGAGTTTAGTATTGCTGTCTTGCACAATGTGTCTAAATTGGGATTTCACAGCTAACCTGGAAATACTTGGAAACACTCAGGGCTTACTCAAAACTTTGGAGGATACCATGTAGTGGCAACAGTATGACAGTTTGCACTAAACACAATGCCAACGCATCCCTTCTCGTGTGAGCACGCACATTTAATGCTGTTGTGTGTCAACACAGGCCCATATTGAAATTGAGTGATAAAATTTATATGACTGGTTATGTTACTGAGTGCCTCAAACGGCTGCATGCAATGTACCTGGGTCTGTGGCAGAGATTATGGCACCAAAGAAGAGGCAGTCAGTGAAGAAAAAGTCCCCTTGAATTTGACTTAGAACTTTCATAAAAGTAACACAGCCATACAGCAACGCCCTATCATGAAAAAATAACAGATTTGTAAGTCTAGACTCATTACATTATATTATCTCCCTTAACAATGAGATTCACTTTTCTGATTGGCTGATGACATGTGAATTAACTTTGTACAACTGGCTACCTTTAAAGTACATCTGAAAAATTGGAATCACCATTCCATATCAATGCGCTTATGAATGGTAACCATATCAACCGTAGTAAAGTATTCCACGCTGTACTTTCCCCCCTTAACAGTAGCTAGAATAGGTTATTTTCTGTAGTTCATGCACATGATTCCTAAATGTAAAGAAAGTTATACATAAAATTATATCCTAAACACAAACAGGAGATAAGCAGGATAACAGCCTTCGAAGTGACCAGTTCAATGGAAATAATAACTTGGTGGAGGTAACCCCTTCGCCTCCACTTCCATCGAACTGGTCACCTCGTCGACCACTATTGTTTACATGAATGGCAACACAGTGCACACTGTACTCACCCAATGGCAAAGCAGGAGATGGCCGTGCCCACAAAAGCATAAGAGAGAATGGAACCCAGGTTTCTGAAGAAATGTCTCTGAAAGAATTTAAGGACAAGTCAGGACAGTATATTTTCTAGACAGCAGAAAAAAAACAGAACAGGTCTTCTATGACATGATGATCTAACTTGCAAGACATTTAAAACATAAACATAAACAGTGCTCCGTATTTGTTCGATTACTATTTATTTATTTTGTTAACATATTTGGCCATTCTAAATCAACACCTTACAATGCAGTACGCCAACCCTGAAAATACTGCTCAGCTAAATTACCTATTTTTACAGCCAGTGGTGGCACCTTAGTGGTAGAAGTGTGTGCTGTGTGCAAAGGATCACTGATATCATTGACAGATTAGCATTTATGGGGATCTGTGCAATCGTACCCTTTTGAGGCTGTAGCCTGCATGAAAGATAATGGGAGGCAATAGGATATTGAAGAAAATCTCTGGGTCAAATGTGACCTGGTGAAGAGAAGAAATCTTACAGTGGAAAACCAAGACAATTTCCAGTACAATATGTTAAGGTCACTGTTAATGTGCTCAATAAGAATTTGAAAAAAAAATGGGATAAGATACAACTACAATCTAAAAGAAGCAGAGTACTTGTTGTCAGAAAATATAAGATTACTGATCTGCCAAGTCTCTGTGACCTCAAGATCAATTCAACAAGACTTTGTATCTGAGAAAACAACGTGATGCACAGACATGAGATACCTTCTTAAGCATTTCAGCATCTGGAACATCTTGGCCATCAGTATCTTTTACTTCACCCTTCAGAGTGTACTCATAGAAGTGACCACTGACATTGATCAGTATGGTAGCTGGACTGGCAGTCATGGCACAGCTCAAAGTGACATTGCTCAGATCCTTTTGACCATGCACCCCAAAACGTAGTATCACGCCAACCAACAAGCCTGTTAAAATACGTTAATTTCAGGGCAGCATGAGTAAATAAGCCTACAAATAGTTCAACCAGTAAGACACAGAACAAGTATACATTGAACAGGCTACCTGTGACCAAGTGAGCACAAACAAGCTAACTATGGTTATTCTGATGATAGTCAAAAGCATCAAAGCTCTGAATACGAGTTTCTCATCTGTACAAATCAGACAGCAAAAGACCAAGTAACACAGAATATGACAGTCATGTCCTTTTTACTATCTAATTACTGTCAGGCTTCTGATATCATTCCAAGTGGACATGTGGTACCATGGCCCAAGATACAGCTAGTTGGAGGCTAGCACCCCTGCCACACCATCTCTATCATAGCCTTACCATAGATCATTGCCAGTCCTGTTTCATGTAAAAACCTGAAACGACGGTGCTTGAAGAGCCATATCGTTAAAATGGTTAGCGTTAGAAGCATGATAAAAATGAGAAGATCGGCACTATCATGCCTGTGGTCTTCTTCGGCTTTTCTTTCTGATACTACATCTGCCATACCGGTGTTGTCGGTTTGACAACTTATCTTGGGTAACAGACATAACATGCAGACTAGAACACTCAATTGTAAGACAGTTGTAAGACAGTTGTAACTTCTGCTTTCTGATGCCATGATGCCAAAATTTCACGTCAGGTATCCGCGATATCAATTAATTATTCAGTAGCTGTCATCCTTGTATGAAGTTTCAGTAACACGCACTCCAAAAAAGTCTGTAACCTAGTTGCACCCATGCACGTTTGCTAGCAGCTGATGCTACTAGCTTGACAGCGGAAGTCCTATCGGTCTAAATAGATGAGAGCAAACATCCGGGAACTTGGTCGTTACGACGTGGTTTACGCCCCCTAGCAGGGTAAAGAAAACAGAAGTTTAGCGTTCATTTGGATGGGAATGATGGGTAGCTGTTACACTGAACACCTTTTATTTAATTCACAGGGCATTAAACAAATTGATAAACATAACGTATTTAAAAATTTGCTTTCACATAACTGATTGGTGCTGAGAATATGTAAATCTGTAACCAAATTCGTCCGCAATAGCCTGATGTTGCAGGCTAACACGTTTTCGCTCAAATCTAGCATTAGCTCCGGTTATCTTGCTAACAGGCAAGTTGGGTATAATCAGCGTACACAGAAAACTGGCTGACTACTTGTTAAATAAGACCGTATGGACATGTTGGAGTGTGAGTTGTCATGTGGGTAAATTCAGATGTAACCAATAGCATACATCGGTGGTGTTTTGAGGGTTAGCCTGCTACAAACCATCAAACGTCCATAGGCAACAGTTAGATACTAATGGGTAGATACAGATGAACTGATGCTTCAGTTGGTCAACTGAATAATGTGCATAATCTACACATGAATGTGTAGTTAATATTTCTCTGACAAAGACGAGCCTTACAGTACCTTGCAGGTTTTATTCTTGCTGGCTGACACGTCAATTTCTAAAGCCATAACTGCTTAAGGAGGTCCAGTTAAATTTGATCCAGCGTAATTAATCCACTCGGTTTACCCCGCTAATGGGCGCGTCAGCTCCTAGTTACTGTATGTGACGTGACGTTGCCAAAACCTACGCTACCACATCCAACACAATAGCAATAAATCACCAACATTAATAGCATTAAAGTAACCATAAAGCATTGACTGGTCCATTTTTATTCACGGAGATAGTATGACTGCAAAAGTTAAAAGCAAGGAAAATGTGAGGAAATTCTCTCTGAAAAATCTCTGAAATGTGATCAGTGCAACCGCTAAATCTCCAAACACAATAAATACACCCATTCCATTACTGAAAATAAAAAACATCAGAATGAAAGCTAGTACTCAGTCCTGATGATCATGATCTTGTCCAGGTATGAGCCAGCGGACACTGTCTGTCCGCAAGATGGCATACACCGTGAAGCCTAATATGAACAGGACAGAGAAGACAAGCAACCAATCTATGCACTTGACTGGCACACTTGCTAGGGGACCAAAATTATCCTCTTCTGTCACAATCTGGTCTGAAGCAGCTTCAAAACCTGCAAGAAAAATAGTGACATTTACTGACAGACTAACATTTGTTGGAGGATGAGAACAACTACTGATGGTGTTAAAACTGAAATGTTTTCACACACTCACCTGTTTGATTAACAATGAATGACGTGAGTGTTTCTAAGGTTCTGTCTGTGTGGTTAAACCTCGCCATTGGCTTTACTCCTTGAAACAGTAGTATGTTGGGGACGGCAACAGTACCAAATCGTGTGGAAAGACTGAAAAAGGTCAAAGAACACCAAGTAAGCAAATTGTCTACTTTCACAGCATAATTAGTGCTTAGTGAAAAATTATTTCTAAGCACTGTTTTATATATTTTAACTAAAGGTAGAGTCCACAATTCCGGTGTAAGATTGCTGAGACAGCATCTGAGAACAATAGCTAATTGAACTATGTTCCTAAAAAAAAATGTGGATGGGCTGAAATAAATTGTCTCTGTCTGAGCAGTTATATTTGCTGTTATACTTGCTAGGAATGTGCATGAATACTGAAGTATACTGCAGATCAGGAGAGGCCCATGAGAAGCATATATGCCGAGTTATACAAAATGATCTTGGATTAGAATCATTCTGGACATTATCTGCAGACCAGCATTACACAATAAAGTTGAATAACAAACACAGTTGTGTGAATAGGATATCTTGCCCAAAAACTGTCAATATTAATTGTGTACCCATATTTGCTGTTAACAGAATTCAATTTTCAGAACGGCATGCCATTTATATTATTCATGAAAGGAATCAAAGGATTCAGAAACTTCATACACTCCCACTGACTGCAAACCACAAGAAACCACAAGATGTCTGGACTGACCTGCCATGCTGAGAGGCATCCAGAGCCAGGAAGTGCATTGTGGGAAAGACGCGGGGTAAGGCATTGAAGTGTGGAGCAAGGCTGGCAGAGAACTGGCACCAAGTAGTGTAAAAAAGAACCAGAGAGCATTCTGTACCATTGACATTAAGGAAATCCATCAAGTCCTACAGAGAGACAAACAGCAGCATGCAAGTTCACAGACAGGTTAATGTAACGTTAGGCAGAGAATTTAGCTGTTATTTGTGTTTATACAATTCATGTACTGATGTGACATTACCTACAATGGAAGTTGCAACAGGCCTACCTGCGACGTGTTGAGGACCTGGACAGTGAAATTGATCATTCCGGTGATGTTTCTTTTATCGCAGTTCACTTTATACGTTTTCGCCGTTTCTGTGGCGTTTTCTTCACCACCTAAACTTTCAGTGTGGACCATTTCTAAAGTCAGCGGTTCCTCGTTCTCTGTGATGTCCAATTCGCTGGTCTCCTCGGTACTTTCACGCACACACGTCTCATCGTCACAAGGAACCGTGAAGCCTGTAATGGCATCTACTGAGCTAGGGATGAGTGATTCAATTCCAGCTGAATTGGGTGGTAGTTCAATTCCCATCACTGCATCTGCTATTTCAGCTGTTTTGAACTGCTTTTTCGAAACAACCTGTGTTTCCTCCACTGCGTATTCGGGGGTCTGTTTTGCGTCCAGGTAATCATCTGACACCTTAAACTCGGGGACCTCATCTTTATCTGAGTAAAGAGGCGTAATAGTCAGAGTTACAGAGCAAATACAACTCAGGCGGTTCCCGAAACAATCATATTCATAATCATATTCATATTCAGTGTTATGTGCAGCTTACATAGTGGTCTAGTTAGGCTACCTGACATTAGCAGCTACCACTAACGTTAGCTATCGTGCCGGTTAACCTACCTGGGCTTTCGGTAAACGAAACAACAAAAAAAGAAAACGATAAAATGCATAAAAATCCCAAAGTCTCCACTGTACATCCCATGGCAGTTACTTTAAAACGCGACAAGACGGTAAACGCATTTTTAATAACATAAATTTACGTCCGACGATTTCAACTTCCACTGATTGCCAGCTGATTACAGAATACAAGGCAACTGTGCGCCGGTGGAAAATGTGTTCCGGTTCAAAGTTCATCTGAGATAGCCTATTAGCCAATAAGAAGCCTGCGGGGCCTGTGGCTTAGATCGCATGTCATCTCTGGTATTAGAAAATCATATTCTCACTTGAATTCACCATAGTCATCCCTCATGGATAAAAATGTGTCCCTCAAGTAAGAGATTTTCTTTTTATTTATTTATTTCAAAAATTAAGATCAGTAGCAGTGGCTACTTGTAGGCCTTATATGTGTTCACTTACAAAATCTCCAGTGATTCATACAATCCAGGCTCTGTGGCTTAGGCGGCTGAGTCATAAACATCTAGGCTTCAGTCAGTCTGGATTAGAAAAAAAACAACTGTAAACTGGTACCACTTCTCAAATCTGAGACTGGAGACAACTCATCAGTTCTCATTTTCAGGGACGTAGTCCTAACCAGCAAGAAAATTTAGGTCTAATGACATTGGTGTTAACCTCTTTCAGAAGTGCAGCAAAAAGCTTTCCTGTAAATGTTTAAATATAGCTATTAGCAAAAGAAGACACATGGCCACCTGGTTTAATGCAGATGCTTTCACTGGTTTTGCCTGAATGTACTGCTCCATCTGTCTTGATATAAAGCCCACCTCATGCTTGTGATAGGTTACTGGGTTTTTGTCAGGCCTTGACAGACAGGACAGAAGGGTGTTCCAGGTACAACAGACAAGCTGTTCTGAAATAATTACAATAACAATAATAACTGATTGGTATACCTCATTTGCTGCAAATATGGCAAGACACTGTAGATCCATATCTTGTATCTTTGTCAGTAGACTGAAAAGACTTTTTCTTTTTTTTTTTATCATAGCTACAACTGACAATGTAACTCAGACTGGGAAATTCTAGTTACAATGGCACTGTATGGTAATTGTCATTACATTATATAAAGACCCATCAGCTGGAATTATTTAAGATTTATTACACTTTTCAAACACTTGTCTAACATGCACATAGGCTATGGTCAAATGAGAAAACTTGCGCCCCAGATTATATTATCATTAGCTGTTCATGCAACATGAGACAGCTCTTTTTTAAAAATAAAATAACCTTATTTTTACAATGCAAATTGCAAGCGATTTGCTTGATAGGAGGCTGTGGCTTGAAATCATTCTGGGCATAATGTCACTGAATATCATTTCTTTTGTTCATTGGTAAATTATTTAAATGAAAAACAACAGAGAACAAATGGCTGAATATCACTGCTGGTTTTGCTTGATTCTGTGGCAGATATATTAGGTCTATATGGGGTTCACCATAAGCTAAATTCCCTAAAAGTGAAAAAAAAAATCAATTAAAAGAGAAATGGGGACAATGTAGATAATAAAAAGAAGAATAACACACACGAAGGGCACATCATTAAACCAACTCTGTGAAAGAAATGAAAACACATAGTATCATACAAAACCAACATCACATCAACACCTTTGAAAGCCAAACACAATGGGTGTATATACATAAATCTTTAACATGTGACACATAAAGGCATTAAAAGGGTGAGTGTATAACCAAAGAACATAGTTGAATATTTGTCATAACATCAAATACTATTGACAAACACAATGGTAATGAAAAATTGTAAGTAGGTATCTGTTCATCTTGTTGAGGTAAGTAAGCTCTTGCCCACAAAAAGCTGGAACAATATAAAATGAGATTTTTTTGAGAAGTTTAGCAAGTGTGTTCCTGGAGGCAGATATATTGAGTTCTTTGGTAAGGGACAGATACATCAGCACACTTAAAACAGTCATGATGTCTACATTGGTAGGATTTGTTAGAAACTAAGGTATTGCACTCGAAACTGGGAACAGTGGCTAAGAGTAACACAGTATGCCTTGAAAGAAAAACAGATTAAACCAGGTATAATGCACTGTTGATTGGGCCTCAATATTTACACTTTTTTTTCTTTCAGAGGTAATGAAGACACAAAGTGAAGGAAAGAATGTAAAATATGTAAAATCTCATATGCGGAAAACAAGGTGCCAGTAACAACTGCATTTAGCTACTCCAGATAATTACTAATTGGTTTCATTTCCGCCACTGAGAAGTGTTAATTTCTTTGAGTAATAGACACAGAGGCCAGATACAATGACCTGAAGAACTTTCAAACACGTCTTTAACAATTGTAAAACAAAAAAGAAAACTAGGCGTAAGATAATAAAATAAAATGGGTCTATTTTACAACATTGTTCTGATGTGAATAGGAATATGATGCTTTATGATTTTTAATAGATGTAGAACACATCACAGCCATAGAAACAGAATAGGACAGAAACAAACTGAATGATTCCACTTTCTGTTCCTGTCAAAACAAAGTACTTAAATTTACACTACACTACATCATCGTTATAAGTGTATCATCACTGAACACATGTCAAGGCAGTCACTTATGTTTTGGTGGCATATATATAACTATATATGCAGATATATGAAGATCTATCTCTCCTAAATTCTTTGTAATAAGCAATGTGAATCAACTATGGACAAAAGGACGTAAAAGTGACTAGCCCTGTCTTTTAGGCCACGGAAAAATCTAAGGAGCGATTCCAAAGTCATACCATCCAAACAGTAGGTAATCTGAACTAAAAACACCCTTTGTGGGGCAGCAGACCACAGATGAAACAAAATCTTTCTTGTGATGGTAGCCATGATTTTCATCAAGTACATTTTTGGTCAAATTTGAACTTTCAAAATCATCTACTAGAGTCAAGGACTAGTCCTGGAAATGGTAAGGTTAATCACATGTACATTCTCACATTCAGGTACATCAATATGCGTCCAAGAGCATTGCCACATTCTAAAATTGTACATTCATTTTCTCAGATTAGGTTTGAATGTGATCTGGTAGACATTGATAGGGGCCAAAAGCATAGAAAATAATTTATCAGATTAACTGCCACATGCAGGAGTAAATCACTTTTTGGATTTGTTTTTCCCATATGAGGATTCTTTCATAGGATGCTGCCGTCAAATTAATTTCATGTTACTCAATGGAGCATTTTGTTGAGATTTCTCTAAAAAAACACACATCTGAGAATAATCTCCTTCTGGTGTGATCCTTGACACTTGCTGTGGGCTTTTAAACAAAGAAAATGGAATCCTTGGTTATTTTGAAAACATGAGCTTTTCTGCAGAGGTCAATACAATTTGCTTCAATATACGTAAATCTTACGTTACACACCAGAGAGACAGTGTCCAGTGAGTGCACCACATCGGAAGCATAAAAGAGAATAAATTAATGCTACGATGCAAAAGTAGCAAGTGAAAAGTTAAACACTTCAATATCAAGAAAGATCATTGATACTAAGAATTATTTTGTTTCACACACACTGTATTTTTCCATGATTATTTACATGACAAATTCCTGACAAAAGTATAAACATACATCCATTATGAACAATAAAACATGCATTGTTGTTCCACAAGCACCAGATAAAAATATTTGTACACATGTAGTTTTTTTTTTTTTTACTCATTTGCTTCTTTCTCTTTGGCCACTGGTTCGCAAACGGCTCTCTTGGGCACGGCACTGTAGGGGAATGCTGCGCTGCTGCAGGTTCCATAGCCCAGTTTATTTAGGCGAGAGAGGTTCTTTATGCTACCTGGAGGTCGACCTGGGCTAACCTTGTAACCAGCAGCTCTGGTCGTGCCTATGGGCCTCCCAGGACTTGTTTTGAAGCCAGCTGCTTTTGTGGTGCCCAGTGGTCTTCCAGTGCTGGTTCTGTACCCGGCAGCCTTGGTAGTTCCAGCCGGACGTCCCCTTTTGCCTGACCTGCCCGGAATCTTTTTTTTCTTTGAGTCCTCAGGCTTGTCATTGTTCTTGATTCCCATCGTTGCAGGGTGAGTGTCACCATGATGATCCTGTCGCTGACAGGGCATGGGTTTCAGTGTGTTCTGACAGGGGGAGAGTGGGGACAGTGACATCTGTCCAGGTGGTGGGATGGAGGGGTAGAATTTGTTGACCTGTGTGGAGCACAGGTCGAAGTGAGAGGTGAGGTGGCAGCTGTCCTCAGCTAAGCATGACGGCCTGCCACTCATGCAGTAGTCACTGCTGGTGTTAGGGACTCGGCGCATCATCTTCAACTGAAAAACACAAACAGGCTGGTAAACGGTGGGTATTTCTTAATCATAAACCCTTTGTTTGACAATGCCTAAAAATATTCTTCAAATTTTACTTTTTAAAATGTAATCTACATTTACAATTTAAAACTAAAATGTTTGATGAAAAAGGGTTATCAATACTTTAAATGTACTTGAGTGGACATCTGAAACATAGGCCTACTGTAGTGTCAGTAGGCCTTTCCATTGAATTTGAGTTAGATTAAGAGATTTCTATTGGTTTTGAAATTTGCTTTCATCGGACTTTTAACCCATCCTGATATCTTGGGATATACTAGTAAAATGTCAACAATAAATTACACTTTCTACTTTCCCCGACTTTGGGTAATGATGTTAACCGAGGTTACACACGTCCCTTGGAGAGAGCTATGTGGGAAATGTAGCCAGATGCTGAGTAGGCCTGCAGGTTTGCTTGTTAACGTTAACTTAGAATTTGTTGGTTTCCTTCACATATACACCTTTTCTTTAATTTTCCCCAAATCCAACAAACGGTGAACATCTAGGCTTTAAGCCAAATAGGCTACTGTAAACAGGCTACAGTGAGTCCAATTTCCTGTAGGCTATTTCTTTGAAAAGGATAATATGGTCGCAATGCAACCGCTGGCTCGCGGGCAACGCAACTACGTTGATCTGTGGAAAAAATGGTAATGAAAGTAGACAGCATGCAACAAAGTAGCCTAGGCCCCAGTAATATGTTTTCGGAACTTGTCGGATGCTACGAATTTTCAAGAACAAAATGCCATTAAGGGGACGCAATCATACGGCAAAATATGAAGTATACTAGACGTGTACATGGTGTCCTATGGAACGCTTAGCGAAATGCAGCGACATAGCCTACATCGAGATAACCATGGATGGTCTCCCTGAATTCACAACAGCATTGCAAAGTGTGACAAATCTTAAAGTAGAATTAAAACGATACATGTATAACCGTGCTTTAACTGTACTTGAATTTAAAACCAGAAGCTCCTTTTGTGTTAATAGTGAAAAGGTCCCTAAGGCTAGTGCTTAAGAACTCCACATAAAAACAACAAAGTTCATCAACATATGGAATCCTGCGAATACAATGTAACATTAAGACAATAGCTGATAATGAATAAGTGTAATTTCAAAGAAAACGTAACAAACAAATATACTGTACCTCGATTATCTCAGAATCATGGGATGCAAGGGGTTAACTGCAAGCGCGATAGATATTCCATCCTTCTAATACTACGAATTCATTTCCCGGCAAGTCACAACGAACCCCCAGGTTGTGTTACAGCAAACGCTGTCAACTTAAATTCAAAAAATGAATCTAGTTTGGCGTTTCCATTCCTCGTCCGAACCAGGCTGGAGAGAGAATGGAAGCTACCTCCATTAAAAATTAATAATCTAGGGAATGACCGAGCATGCGCATTCTTCCGTAGGGGAATAACTGCAACGACTCGAGCAACAGATTATATACTCGTTTTACTTCAGATCTATGTTTCCACAAGAAAATATATTTTGAAAAGATGTAGTTCGTGTCTGCTAGTAAAAAAAACGCACATGGAAAAGGCCAATAACTGGGGACCTGTCGGCTGAAATGAATGAAGAGATTGTCAGTTGGCTTTGTGCATGGATAAAATATATATGATTCATTAGGGCTGCGGTGTTCGATGCCATAAATATTTAAACAATGCGGAACATATTCAGGAAAAAAAACTCAAAATATTCACATTCTCTATTCCTTCCCACAGTCACTGTGTATAAGGAGAGAAAACAGCCAAGGGGCAGTATTGGTGAAAAAGTACACATAGCCTTGATGCCATTTGCAAGGCCAGTTGTCAGAGGTCAGAAAAACGACAACATTTACACAGTCTTAACAGTTTATTTTTTATTTCGACTTGAGACTAGTGGTAAAGAAAGCCAGTTTAAAACCAGTTTTAAAATGTCAAGAGGGAAGAAAATATGAAATTGAAACACCAAATGCACGTGGAACCAATAACTCAGAGTGACCACCCCTCGACAGGTGGGCGTTTTCTTTGATCTGTGAGGTCAAATGGAGATTTAAAGTTGCACTTTGCACTGCTGAAAAAATACTTCTGTGTTTAAATCACAAGCCTGATTCTGATGGAGACTTGGAACAGGAACACTGAAATCAAATACGTTTAAATGTTTAATGAAATACAGGGATGACCAGAGATACAGAAAACATCCAAAATCTTAATGGTTAAAATGTACACAAAATAAAACAGCTGAAGAGACACAGAATTGTTCCTATCCCGCAGTGACTCTGCAACTAGAGAACCTTGTATCTTCCTTTGCTGGTTGGCTGGTACGAGTTTTGCTGAAAAAAAGAAGAGAAAGGAAAACTTAGTTATAGAGATTATAACAATAATGACAAACCTTGTTATAGAGATTATAACAATAATGACAATTTCAGAATTGAAATCTGTGTTAACAGAACTACAAAACCAATGCGCATCTCCTAAACTCCTATACAAATCCATGGTATCACTAAACTTTATGCACTTCTTCAATTACTTCTAAGGTAAGAGTAACAAAATGACAAAATAAAGATCATGTAGCAATAGTAACAGCAATAGTAGCAATCATATATGGTAATATATGGTAAAATATATGTTCTTCTATAATAACAGCATCGTAGCATTAAATATAATTCCTACCAGTCGAATAAGCTCTTCCTTAATCAGCCTTGTGATCTCCGCTTTAGCTTTCTGCACAGCCAGTTCACTAGCGCCTGTTACACACAGAGGAACACAGACACCGTTAGCAAGTCATGAAATAACCAGAGGCCTGAAAAGGTCGGGTTACAGAATGATAGTGGTGGACTCACTCTCAATTGCCAGATAGATCTTGCGCTCCCCTTCTTTGGGCTCCTTTCCTGGAGGAAAGTACGTCCCTCTAATGGTTATGGCTGCCTCGGAGTACTCGCCGATCCTCTGCAGAGCCTCTTTGGATGTGACCTTCCACCTTGCCGTCTAGAGGCAGAGATGATCAACACACATTACATTGCAGGTAGTAATGGTGGCCGAGATGTCCCATTATACAAAAAATATTGAGCAGGCATAAAGAAATAATTTCACGAAGTAAGAGTTTCCTCTGCCAAGTCCAAAACGGTAGTGTATGAGGCGACCTTAAACAACATTATGCCACTTATACCCTGGCTGCGACATACGTATTTCGCATGCATGTATAGCCCACAAAAGAAACCACTGGTTCAGTTTAAATGGAGGCCAACATCCTATAATATTAGCAACCATTTTTGCCACAGTCAACACAATTCCCTAGGTAATTATACTCTGAGAAGGTGGCATCTCAAGGCTTTTAGCTGTGTTGGTCCTACCTGAGGAAAGTCGTTGATTTCAAGCTCCTCTTCGTATCTTGTGATGCTCTCTGCCTGCTCAGCCGCCTGCCGTTCCTCCTCCAGTTTCTCCACAGGCGTGTAGTTGAGTTTGGCGTTAATCTTCTCGGCCAGCTGTTCCGCGATGGTCTTTGCAGAGACTGACGGAGCGATAATTGTACCTCCTCTCAAGATGGCATTGGTGGCCTGTTGCATGACATCCTGGATACCAGGACATAAAACACATACTGTGTGAGACAATGCAGCCAAGAGCAAATACAATCAACACAAGGAAGGTACACACTCAACTACAACTCATATACTGTACCTGAGCCTCTGCACCAAGGTTCTTCTGGGCATTGATCTTCAGAGCCAGCTTCTTGGCAATCTCCAGTTTCTGGATGTTTCCGGCAGAAGGCATGGCCAGGCCAGTCAGGCTGCCCACGTTGGCAGCAGCTGCTGCTGCGTTGCTGGCGGCAGCAGAGCCACCGCTTCCACCAGGTGCAGAGAGGTCTTTCACTCGCTTCTTCGAGTTAAACATGCTCTCGATCTGCTCATCAATCTGTGAAGATGACCAACAACATGCACATTAACACAACGCTGCCAATACAGAAACGAGTCTGTTTCAAATGATCGGTTTCTCACAACATTATCATGCCATTCTGGGTAGTTTTTTTTTCTTTGAGGAAGCTACTCACATCCAGTGCTGCGTCCTCGTCATCTGAGTCCTGCAGACCCAGAGCTGCTTTCTGCAGTTTCTTGCGCTCGTTGGCCAGGGCCTGCTCGGTCTCATCAAACTTGAAGCCCTTTCCGGAGAAGCCACTGCTGCTCTTGATGACCTTTCCTTCCTACATAATGCAAAATGCCATTAGTCAGCAAAACTCACCCCCAAATGAGGATTAGCTGTAGCAAGTGAATGTGAATGAAAGTGAGTGCCATGAATGTGAATATTTTTGAATCACACTTGATTAACCACATGGACCAACCAAAATAATCTAAAAATAATTTGTGGTTAAAGTTGGGATTACTATAACATCAAAATAAATAGTCTGGCCATGACCACTAGACCGGGCTTAATCCAAGGGGTGGAATCAGTGGTTGTCAATCAAACTGCCTCTGCATGTTGGGAAGCTGATAAGCTACTGCTATGGTATTTCTATAAGAACAGAGTGATGTGATCCGGCTGACAAAACTTGGGAGAAGAGCTACTGAGGCCTTATGGCTCATGGTTAGACATACCGGCTGAGCAAAACCATTTGCTACAGGTAGGGTACGCTTCTAGGCTAGGAGTTTGGTTAATATGCTTAAGATCAAATTCCTGACTAAAGTTGAATTCCAGTTAATCATGAAAAACAAACAAACAAACAAAACAAGCAAAGTAAAAAACTCACAGCTTTCTGTTGGTCTTTAAAGGATGCCCATAGCTTCTCCAGCTCAGGGGGAACGACAGATCCAGAAAGTTCCAGAGCTTTAATAATGTCTCCTGCATAACGGCCTTGTTCTTCTATGATGAATGTATAAGCGTAGCCCTGCAGAACACCACAAGACAAAAGTCAGAGACCGCTGAACTGATAACTGGCAAAAAATAGATAACTAATAAGCTGTTCTAACATGTTTATGTGCAGTTTAGATATCCAATAACCAAAACTAGAAGGGTTTACATGATTCAGTCAATTGTTAACAGATTTCTTCAAGTACCTATGTTTGCTATTGTTTCCTGCACAGGCGTAGATACAAAAAAATTAAATAAACCCGAGGTAGGTGTATACATGTCTCAAATAAATTGGAATATTGATCAAAACCTATATATAAATAATTATTAGCGTGCATGAAAACACGCTAAGAGACGTAGCTTGTTTAACTGTATCATTTAAAAAAAAAAAAAAAAAAAAGTGTGACAGACCCTCTGTTTGTTGCAAGAATACATCACTTACTTTATTCCCAGCACGCCCAGTGCGTCCAACTCTGTGCACATAGTCTTCATAGTGATTTGGGCAGCTATAGTTGACAACCAAGATCAGCTGCTTGACGTCCAATCCTCGGGCTGCCACAGATGTGGCTACCATGAGACGACAAGCGCCATTCTTGAAATCGTTGATGATGCTGTCTCTGTCGTACTGATCAATACCTGTACGGAAGTGAGTAATCAGGGCTTCTGCAGGTTTCAACAAGTTACATTTAAGGCTTTTAAAGACCTTTTTATGACCATTACGATTGAAATTTGAGACCAATATCACTCCCTTTCTGCCCAAAAAAAAAAAATCACAGGTTTGTGGGATTTCAAGTGAAATTTATTCTACATCTACAGTATATAATTTTTATTTATGCTAAAAAATTCCATTTCTCCTTAAATACACAACACACTCAGGCATGAGGCAGAGTGCACACAAAATGCACCGCACTGATGCATCCACCGTAATAATTCACAACCCAGAATGAATGTTGGGTAGGAAACTTACAATCATTCTTCCATTTAAAGTTATTTACAATGTACTTCAGGGGAAAAATACTCCAGATTTATTCTGAATGTTTTGTTTTGCGTTGGCTTGCAGCATGCAATTCCGAGCATAGATGTTGAAAATTGAGGTCTTATCGACAACATAATGTGTGTGATGTGACTGCTTTTACAAGCTGATGCCCAGTGTTTGTGACAATTCAATTTATGTCTACATTTGTTTCTTATTCTCAGCGACAGCCTTCAGAGAAGACATTTTCTCACCTCATAATCAGTGTCTGGGGTGTGTGTGTGCCTATGTATGTGCATGTGTGTCTGTGTACCTCCATGTAAGGACATGCAGGGATAAGAGGCCTTCATCAAGTCTCTTAGGAGGCCGTCTGCATGCTCCTGCTTGTCCACAAAGATGATGACAGAACCCTTTTCCTGGTAGTGGCCCAGGATCTCTAACAACTTCAAAAATTTCTTGTCCTCCTCAATCACAATCTGTTAACATAAATATAGACAGAATTATACTGGTGTTCAATAAAAACAACATTTATATATTGTGTGTACAGATGTGTGTTACAGACATCATGTCCTCAATTTCTTCTTGGTCAGACTTCAATCAGTCCTTTTGTCTCTAAAAACATTAATTTTAACAGACATCCCCTAAATTGCCCCATTCCGTTTTTTACCAAACCTGTCTTCACCTCTTCACACTTCACACAAAGCCATTCTTACCACATGCTGCTCTACGTCTGAGCACACCACACTCCTGCCTCCGACCTGCACCTCAATTGGCTTGGTAAGGATACGCCTGGCCAATGCTTCCATGGCACGGGGGAAAGTGGCAGAGAACATCACAGTCTGACGATCGGGTCGGACATTATCCACAATCCGCATCACCTACAAATCACATGCAAGCACAAAAACAAGCACAATTGTTTTGTCTGGAGGAAAGTGTGTCATACCAGTATTCTGGACTGTAAGAAACTGTCAGTCTTGATATTTAAATACAGTTTACAAACGGTAAGAGGGCTCTTACCTGTGGCTCGAAACCCATGTCAAACATTCTGTCTGCTTCATCCACCACCACATACGTCACCCTGCGCAAGTTAGTAACTCGGCCTAAATGTAAACACACATACACACGCACATACCAGTTTAGTACATGCGGAAAGGCTATTCGGAACAAAATCAGCACAGCAAAACAGTCAAAATATTTCATATTTTTCAACACCTATAGAGCACACTGATATGTACAGTAGTGGCAAATGTGTTCTCACAAAAGTGGAACAAAAAAAAAAAAAAGCAAAAATAGCCATATAGTCTTTTTTTTCCGTTTGCCTGGTTTATTCTTTGCGTACCATCTCAGGGGCACGTAGACCTGTAAAAGTGAGAAAACAGCCACATCACACATTAAAGAGATGGGCCCACATCAAGCATTATCTGACCGCCTTTTCACCTACGAAGGAAACATATCACAGATTACCTCGCATGTGTGGAAGATTGAATAACGTGCTGTACCATGCGCCATCAGTCTCCCTTCTCTAAACACAGAAAACATTTCATTGCCTTTCCCTGGCCTTCAATGGAAGTGGACTAGCTGGCTTAAGGCTGACCCTTCAGAAGTGTCTCCACCTACCTCTGGTTGGCATATTTTCTTCAGGCACTTCGTAAGGCTACAGGTCACGTTTCCAAAGTAGTCAAATAATGCGGAAAGTTTAGTTAATAGTATGGGTTTCAACGCGTCAAAGAGAAACAAGACAGTGCAAGAAGAGTCTGACACACAAACTAGCATGAAAAATGCTACAACAGAATCTTATTTCTTTTGTTATTTATTTCTGCCAGACCTTTAAGCAAATGCCTAACAATGGAACCCAACCAATCAGAGTTAATTAGTGTACAACTATTAGAGTACACTGATTAACTGATTGCTTTTATTAGCTTCTTATTGTGATCTGCAATAAACAATACACACACCGATGAACACAAACATAACAAAGTGATTTCAAAATCAAGCGGAATTGCTTACCGCTGTTTGCTCCCAACATGTCAATCATCCTCCCTGGAGTACAGACAATGATCTCAGCTCCTCTCTTCAGCTCAGCAATCTGTTCCAATCAAAACCAATCAAACTGTGATGTGAAACTGACACAGAGACTATCCATTTTAGAAATATATATATAAAACACAATAATTATAGGCTACGTGATAGTTCTACACACTTCCATTAGGTTTAGTTTTAGATGGAGCAATGGCAAGTGATGAATATCAAGTCTTTCCTCTCTCTCTCCTTCCATCCTCCTTTGTTAGCCAATGTTCTAGCACTTCCATTTGATCAAGTGAAGGAGGCAAGGAGAGAATACAATGAGAACTGAGGCAATGACAGACTTTCTATATACAAGTGGTGCTTTAAATTGAAACTGAAAACAACCCACTTATTTCTTATATTTTCAGTCAGGGCCAAATGCGGGTAATTAAATGTGTGGATATGAGGGTTTAAAGAAATGCTGTATTTTTTGTTCACATTTTCATCAACATCTGTCATCCAATTTGTGTGTGCCCTTCTCAATCATCACTGTATCAAATTAAGAACATGAATTGAGACCTTGACATATTAACCCTTTGCAGACTGAGCAGAACATTCAATCTTTTCATACTTGATGACCTCATGGCACAAAAAAAGCTTACTGTGTGGCCATACTAGATGTCAGAGATCAAATATAACCACCATCGTAATCAGGGGGGAAAGCACTTTAAAATGGTATAAAACATAAATAATTATATGAGTTAAAAGACATACCTGCTCACTAATGCCTGTGCCTCCATAGACACACACCACCCTTAGACCCAGGGGCTTGGAGAACTTTTTGCACTCTTTGGTGATCTGCAGGGCCAGTTCTCGTGTAGGAGTCATGATGACCGCTGAGAAAGGTAATGGCAAAGCACTGTTTACATAAAACTTGAAACAAATTATTCTAAAGCTGTGTCCTAAACAGTAAAAACACTGCCTTCTAAGGTAGCTTTCAGTGACATCAAGGCATGCCTGAATCAAATAAATGCATAAAATTCTGCCTCACAGGTCCTTTTATTTTGCCCAGTGTTGAAGGCAGCATTGATGTATCCTTTATGCTGCCTTCAACATCCAAAATTCTATCAAATTATGGCATCTCAGCAACGGTGTTAAATAAACAAAAGACAGCATTCAAGCTATCTAGCTAGGTCTTAAGAAATGCAGTTTTCAGCTGGTGCCTTGATGCCTTTTATTACAGGCAACTTGTTAGACAGTGAAGACATTGAGGCAGCAAGTCACTACCTCTCCGTTTTGGACACACTGTAAACATAGCCTACTGGCAGGCAGGCTTACCAATAGGCCCTTCTCCTTCGTCTAAGGGCCTCTGGTCCATGATGTGGCGAAACATTGGTAGAAGGAAAGCAATGGTTTTCCCACTCCCAGTCTTGGCAATGCCGATCATGTCTCGGCCCGACATGATAGCTGGAATAGCCTGAGCTTGAATGGGAGTCGGCTTCTCATAGCTGTGCCTGTGCAAAAGACAACATGCCATTAGTGTCAATAGAAAGGATATTGATGAATTTCAATTTTTATTGTAAATAAATAACTAATCAGACACACACACACACACACTATATAGCACATAGATGCACAGACATCCACCTGAACAAATTGAAAAAACAGTCAGTGGGCCTAAACCTATGAAATGGATTCTAGTTAGTGGTGAATGCAAATGAGACCACTTACTTCTTTAAAGCATTTAAGACCTTCATTGAGGTGCCACACTGCACCCAAGTCTTAATGGGCTTCGGACATCCCTTCCCTTTTACCGTGATTCCCTCCAGCTCCAGACGGAACACATTAACCTCTGTGGGATACAAACAAAAAGAACAGTCAAACTCATTTAACAAAATTAGGTACACAGCTGGTAATTAATTCTATTTTTTTTCCTATGCTAATGACGATTAAGAGTGGAGGGCAGAAAGAGTGTGCGTGTGCGTCAGACAGGTTATGAATCAGTTCCAGGTATCTTAAAAGGCTGACATGCTATGCATTCTGCAATTAGGCTGGTCCAGTGAGTGATGTGGCATGAGACTTAGATTTCCAGTTTTGGAGGACTATTTTCTTAGCAACAGCTAAGGGCACTGTGAGCAGATATCTGTGTTGGGCAATCCAACTTTTGCTTTGTGTGATGCAAATTCTGTGAATGACCTTATATTGTATAAGCTTTAAGTAGATTTAGTGGTCTTGTGAAAGATGTTTTTACAGGTTTGTTCACAGAAATCAGTTTGCCATTTAACTGTTGGAAGTGTTATTGAAGGTGGAAATAAGTGAATACAATTTAGATACTAACTTTTTATGATTGTTGATATGGACAAGGTCTTCAATTAACCAAGATAGTAGTAGGGTGTAGTTGTTTAGACTGACTTCTTTAATTCTTAGTTTGAGTTGTTGGTAATGAAGAAATTGGTCTCTTCTAACCCTATAGGTCTGCATAAGAGTGTGACAAATTGACTTATGAAATGGAGACCCCAGGAGGTGTGATGGAGGTATGTGACTCGTGGAAAAGTGAATAGGTTTGTTTTGTAACGTGAATGGTGGGTTGTGCTACAATGGGGTGATTTTTTTCACAGATAGTGATGACTGATTTGATTCGTTTTCCACCAGGCTGTCAGAGTTGTAGAGATGGTGTTGATTTTACCAATGTTAGATTTGGTGGTGGAAGTAACGGGAGATACTGAGATACATGTATTTTTACACTGATGTTCATCCAATTCAAGCCAGGGGTAACTGTGGTTCTGTTTGTGGACTCATTTAACCAAGTACTGTAACTGATTTGTGAAGGAAGTTTGGTGCCCCAAATCCACCATGTGATTTTTTATTTTTAATTTCTCCAGTAAAACCAGTTATCTGTGGGGGTTGTGGGGATCATAGAGAATAGATTGTTGATTGTTAATGTCTTCACTGCAATTCATCCAATGTGTGGGAGCTGAGTGGGAGCTTTTACCAGAGTTTAAAATCATCCTCTATTTTCCTGAGGAGGGGAGTGTAATTAAGCTTAAACAGCTCTGACAGCCTGGGGGAAGTATTGACACCAAGATACTTGATGTTGCCAGTGCAGAGGGGGAGGGGAGACATCCCAGACATCATCTGAGAGAGGTAAAATGATTGATTGATTTATTCTAGTTAATTTAAGTAATGTTAGATTAATGTTAATGATATGAGAGGTTTCCTCAAGGGATGCATATGGGTTCTGAAAATAGCGTAGCAAATCATCTGCAAATAGACTGATTTTACTTTATGCTGTCTGTCCAAGGCCTGTATTCCTTTCATTTTATTGCTTTGGTGTATCTACTGCAAGGGGGTGAGATTGGACAGGTGAGATTGGGCATCCTTGACTGGTCCCCTGGTGCAAAGTGAAACTTGGTGAGGTGATTCTGGTAGTGGTAATGGTGGCCCTAAGTGATGTGTTCAGTGTCTTACTCCAGTGTATGAACAACTCTCCAAACTCAGGTTGGTGGAGAGTGTTGAACAAAAGGACCCAGTGTACTTTATCAAATGTTTTTTCTGTGTCAAGTTTGTTGTGATATCTTAATTAAAGAGGCTAAAGCCTAACTGATCTGGGTGAATAAGTGTGGGGGGTGACTGTCTCTATTCTGATTGCTAATGTATTAGTTATAATTTTGAGATCTGTGTTGAATAGTGAGAGTGGATGGTAGCTAGAGGCTTGAGTGGGATCTTTGATTGAGGTTTTAACAGTAGTATTCATATTTGGGAGGATGGCTGAAGTGGTTTAAATCTCTATAATTACTCTACTAGTGGTGATAATACGTCCCAATAATGTCTGTAGAATTCGACTGGTAGTCCATCTGGTCCGGGATATTTGTTATTGGGTATCTTATTTAAATTTGAAGCGAGTTTGCTGAGGATGAGGGGTCCGTCTAGAAATGCTTCTTGTTCTGTGGTTGATGTAGGGAGGTCCAAATTGTGAAAAACAGCCTCGATGTCAGAGTGTATAAGTTGGTGAGGGGAGGATTAAAATCACTGTAGACATTCAGGAAAATGTTGTTTATATCTTTTGGATTTTGAGTTAATGTTTTTCTTTTTTATGTTAAAGTAGGTTTGCCAGATATCTATTATTTGCTTTATTACTGTACTGAAAGACACCTAAAAAAAACAACTTCCTTCACACACACTTACGCCAAAACATTTCACCAACCACACTTTGGAAAATCTATATTAAGTGTGGTGGTGGCGTAGTGGTTAAGGAACCGGGATAGCATGTGAGTAGCCTGGAAATTGTGGGTTCAAGTCCAGGCTGCCACCATTTTGCCCTTGAGCAAAGCATTTAACCCTAAGTTGCTCTAGGGGAAACTGGCCCTGATGTAACTGATAGTTGACAAAATGTAAATTGCTTTGGATAAAAGCCTCTGTTAAATGCATGAATGTAAATGTAAACTGGATTAAAAATACAGAAAAGGGGGGGTGGGGGTGGCTGGCTGGTTATAATATATATGAGACTGATGTCTATAGATTGAAGTACACTGCAAGTTGATCACTATCAGTCAACTCGCATTCTTTACTGTATTTGTCGAGGTTATACAGATGTTCACCAAGTAACAAAAGACCTATGTAAGACCACAGAACATACCTTCGGGTGTCATCTTGGCCAGTTCTGGAACTTCCACGTAGAAATTCTTGCGGTATGGCTCATACTGAATCTTCTGGTGATCCACGGGTTCCAGCACTTTCCGCTGTTTCGTCTGGAAACCAGTCAAAGCTGTCTGCAGATCCACTTCCTCTTCTTCTGAGGAGTACTGTGAAAACAAACAAGTAGACATACACATAAACTTGTCAGAATGTAACAAGTCCATATTTGGGCTGCCCTTCAACTGCATGCCTTATGGTTTCATTGTAATTCAGAATTGTACCAGTTTTAAGAATTTGTGCACCACACTGGGACTCCCCCCGAAATATCAACATTAATACACACATCCAAGTTAAAAAGCATACCTCCATTGCATCCTGGTCATTCTCCATCAGCTCTCCTTTCTTCTTGGTTGTGTGAGGCATCTTCTTCGTCTTCACAACAGTGACCACTTTGGTCACCGTCATCCCACCCTTCTGGCAGTAGACAACAGCAACAGCACTCGTTAGACCAACAATGAAACCTTTGATACCAGATAGGCAAATTCTTCATACGATGGAAAACTGTGCCAGAATGTGACCAGGACATAATTCTATACCCACATACCAGATAGTGCCAATCAGGCTTCTGTACCCACTCACCTTGTCGTTCTTGCCCTTCATGGTGCCCATGTTGAACTTCTTCACTTCCTCCTTCACCTCCTCCATGTAGGCATCGAGAGGGTCCACCTCCTCATCAGGTTCCTCTTCCATGGCAGTGCTCTGCTCCTCTTCCTCCTCCTCCTTCACCTGGGGTTTCTCTTCCTCCTCTTGCTCTGGTGGGGCTGGGGTCTCATCATCATCATCTGCTCAAAACACAAGCTCCAGTCACACATACTGAGTAAATGTTTCATCAACTGATTCCCAATTTTCCCTCAGCATTGGGCCCTGAAACCTGGTATAAATTAGCCAACCATAAAATCGATTCACGTCAGTTAAGTGTTTCAGGGAGAAGTTCCAGAAGAATACTGGGATTAAGCCATCATCTAGGCTACTATTAAAATCCTTAGTCATTGCCAAAGGCAGCAATGAACTAGTTGCAAAATGGCAGCAGTCTAAATGGTCTAAACGACCATTAATAATTCATTATAATACCATTATAATTCAATTCAATTATATTATATCTATAGCACCATTTACAATACAATTACCTCGTGACTAGGGATGCACAGATCCGAAATTTAGATAAAAATACTTAATACTTAATGACCGCAACAACTTCACTATGCTACTTTGCGTCTCTCTGCCTTCAGCTGGCTTGCAAAGAATAGAAAGATAGATAGAGTGGAGTATAGCACATCAACTAGGTGCAACTTACTAAATTACTATAATGATCATAAAGTTAAGGTCATTTACTATCAGGTTTTACAACCTGTAAATATTTGACCTGGACTGTTCCTGTTAACGAAATTAGCTCAAGTTGATCTGCGTGTCAGCAACTAGCAGCCTAATGCTAACTTACTGAAAGGATAACAGATATTGCATATTGCAAGACACATTTCTTCTATAATCCAGTGATGGTTCTGCTTTATTTCAACTGATACAATAGAAAACATAATCAACTTCTGCACAGCCCACTGATTTTCTAAGCATCTTGCATAGAAAACAAAGTTTGTTTCACTGAAGTCCTGTAATGTGAAATTTGAAAGTTACAGGCGCCTAATTAGCCCTAGGCCTACAAACATCAAATGCACGGTAATGACACTGGTACAAACTTGTTTTTTTTTTTTTTTTTTTTTACTGTAAATAGATTGATCATGGGGGTAACATTGTGCTAGTGCACATATTTCAAAGGCTGAAGAAACCAGTTCATCAGCTATGCATCAAACTTCACAGTTCTGCCTCCAAAAGAACGTCAATGGAATCTGAATTTTGGGATCAGTAATGCTTCAGTAACATTATAGATAAGAAGTGAATGGCATTATTCACCCCCTTCTCCTTACCGTCATCATCTTCCAAGCTCCACTTTTTCCCCTGTTTCATCTCCTCAAGTTCCTTCTTGATCTCTCCAATATTCTCCATGGCTTTCTTCCTCTGCTCCTCACGCCATTTCTCAACACGTTCTTTTCTTTTCCTCATTTCCTCCTCCAGGGTGTTGTGATCAAAGTCTTGCTGCAAGATACAATGCAATGTGTGTTGTGAATTCGAACATCATATCAACAGCCTTGGCATTTCCTTTCTAAACTTAATAGTCATCACATGCAATTTGCGCATTCGTATTGACCTTGAGGGGCAGCAAACTTCTGCTGTCCATTTGCTGTCCATCTGTGTATCCACATCAGAAACGGTCTCCTGCACAAAATGGCTGCTCTCGCTTAAGCTCTCGCTTAAAATCTCTGTATACAGCGTTATACCGAGCATTGACTGTGTGCCACAATAACTTCTATTTCAAGCAGACTGGGCAGGAGCTGTCTCGTGCGATGTGCATGTTCTAATCTGTATATGCATTGTCTAATCTGTGCATTCAAGCATTCTAAACAGAAACGGACCAAAAAGTGTACGCACCGTGAACACACAGAATGCAGTGTGAATGAAGCATGAGGCCAAAAACATGTTAGTCAAAGTTAGTCTGAATAATTTCAAAACAAAACTTACATCTTCAACTTTCTCTTCCTCCTTTTCTTCTTTTACTTTTTTCTTTTCATTTGTGGATTCTCCATTGCTTGATTTCTCTTTGCTAAATAATAAAAGGAAAAATTATTAGAGATTACTACTGACTGTTCATGCAATCACTGAACGTTTCACCTGTCAACACTACAAAATCATTGCAATGCTCTGTGTGTGCTTTATTTCTGCATTGCCAGACTTGAGGAAATCTAACAGAAAAACATGCAAAGCAATACATCACCATACCTGTCATCCGTTTTTCTGCTTTTACTGGGACTTGCTGATCGTGACCGCCGTCCTCGACTCCTGCTCCTACTCCTGGACCTCCTCCTATCCCTGCTTCGAGATCTACGAGATCTCTCCCGACTCCTAGATCGCCTAAAGAGGCATCAGAAGCCCAGCGGACAATTAGCATTTAAATACAAGCTGATCCCGGCCTATGATAAGACAGGATATAACAGCAAACACAAGAATCTGAACATGCTGTATTTGTCTTACCGAGGACGTTTCCTGTCTCTTGACCTGGACCTTCGGCGCTCTCTGCTGCGAGAGCGCTCTCTCCTGCTGCGGTCTCGGTTTCTGGAGCCAGCTCTCTCATCTTTCTTTGAGCGTTTGTCGGGAGAGCGGCTGTTTGATCGACTTCCCGACCTACCTCTTGATGCTGAGCGCTTCCTGTAATGTCTGAAATTGTGCGAAGCAAGAGAAGCTGTTATTTCGGTCTGTTAACTTCACACACACAAATTATATAATTGAATTCATGTAAACTCAAAGGCGAGGAGTTACATGGAGAAACCTTGTAAATTATTTTCCTAAAACACTTGACTCTTATTGCTCTTATGTACAAATAGGCCAAACATAGATAGAGATTGTATAAATTTATAGCTAATGTCAGCCTCCTACATTGCCGTCATCAAGGCTTCCTCGTGGCTAACGTTAACTTCAGAAACATGCTAGGTAACGTTAGTTGACTTTAATATCCTTTTGGATACTGGGAAAAATGGTATCCCTGGACCACGTGCTTCTCTGTCAAAATGATTATTTAATGCACCAAAGATTGGTAAAGTTATGTTGTTACTTCGGAAGGGGCTGCTACCAAAATAAAGGGAAATGCTAAAGTTAGCTATCCACCATAGCTAATTTAGGTAACATTAGAAATATGTCGCAAGACTGAGCAAGCACCTAAATACGTGCCTTAAATTAGGCATTCCAGTAAAACCACCACAGCAACGTTTACCTTGACTCTCGACCCATGTTCCTTAAATTTCAGATACTTGTTTCAGAGCTCGTTACAGAAGCAATTTTCGCGCAACGTCTCTCGTCGTTATCACACAACTACGTCATACTAAAGCGACTGATTCGTTCGTTTACCACCACACCACATAGCACCAGGGGTATCTCTGCCTCTACTGGTGTGGAAGAAATATTCACTTTGTGTGACTCATCGGTCCCTGGAGTAATTGTACAGGTAATTTAAGTATTTTTAAGTCAAATTAACCAGACCATGATATCATACATCTTAACTGAATAAAAACTTATTCTGCAGGAAAACTGTATAGGACAGCCTACTTGGAATAAAGTAAGCTGTTATATGCGTATGTTTGGCTAGTCCATAGGCCTATGTTCAAATTGTGATTAGCCTATGCAATCGGTTTTGTAATGTAAGGCTGCACAAAAATGTTTTTGAATCCCACTCATCCATTGTTGCTGGTAAATTTGGCAAAGACAACACGGTGGGATTAACCCAATATTACATACATTTCCCTTACTGCTTCTTTCACCTAGGCACACCTATCCTGACAGCGACTTGATTTCACTCTACATCTCAGCAGGGCCATCAGGTCTATATGCACTTTGTTTCATTTGCCCGAGATACGGAACTGATCAACATGCTTTTACTCCTGATGGCTTTAGCTAGACTCACCTAGTCACCCCAGTCAATCTTGAATTTCACTACAGTACTAGTCAGGGTACTCTCCTAAGGCTTCAGTTTCCTTGACTAGATTTCTCAGCATCCAATTGGCAAAACTGAAGGCCGAACCAATAGGTTTAAAGTTTAAATACATCCATGGCAAAGTAAACATATGCCTGTCAAGATGGTCAGACTCTGCATATAGTGTAGCAAAGTGCCAGAGCCTGGTACATTTGTTGATGCCACCTCAGAGAAGTAGGATATGACAGGTATCCATGACCAAGCTCAATCTCAGATTTAAGTTGTCACTTGTGAAAGCCAGGCCGTCTTTCATCTTAATTGATAGTTTTGAATTGGTTTTGATTCTGAAAGTCAGTTTAGCCTGTTTTTTTTTTTTTTGCTTGGATACTAGTTGGATACTAATGCATGTATCTATTTACATCATAGACTCAACCAGACTTAAATCCTGTCAAAATATTACAGGATTTAAATCTTTTAGATAGGACCTTAACACTATGCAGCTATTTTAGCTTAATTTACCCTAATTTAGTACCGCTCAAAGTCATTGTGGTGGTTCTATAACACTGTATGGGTCAATTGGTGGTCAAATTGTTTTGACTCCTGCTAGTGCATCTGGGCGGAGATATGGAAAATGCAAGGTTCGGCCGGCGGGCCACAGTCAAGCCTCTGTGGAGTCTCAGGTCTCATGAAGTAACAAATTGCTGCACGGCACTATTCACAACACACAAGCTATAAACACAATGTAGCGACAGGGGAGTTCTTCAGAGAAAAATGTGAGCACAGACCTGGCACGAACCAAGACAACAGCGAAGGAATGGCCGATAGGGAGGTTTTAATAGGGTTCCTGACTGATAAGACATGTTGGCCTTATACAGTGACATTGGTGTCAGCTATATTTAAAGTGATTTAAAAAGACTCAAAATGCTTTCATTTTTATTAAAACTTTTAGAAAATCCCTTTATTTCTAGAGCTCATAAATTGCCATTGCATTTACATCTCAGTGATTTCTGGCTGAGTCTTTGCAGGCTTTGCAACTTTAACCATTTTTCAATCTCATGAGGCCAACGTGTTAGTCGGGGATCCTTTTAAGAACAAATTTCAGAAGGTAATTTAGGAAAATATTACTTAGTTACCATATTGCCAAAGCAATTGATTATACGTTTGCAAAGGTTAGTGGTGAAAAGGGAAGAATCCCTGATGATCCCAATGATGTTGAGGCTGGATCAATGACTTCAAACCAACACAAACTTTGTACCCATTAGTGCTGGATTGGAAACATTTTCCAATCGAAAGTAGCCACACTCTTCACAAATCAGGTTATATGACACACACTCTCTCTTTGTGTGTGTGTGTGTGTGTGAGAGAGAGAGAGAGAGAAATAGTGTGTAAGGTTTTCAAAAGAAATATAATAAGCCATAATCAACTGGATGCTTTAGTTTCAGTTGTGTATTGACTCATTTCGTGTTAAATTCAATAGGCATTACATCAGGTCTGGAATTGAGTGGGATACCCCCGCTACACGTCTCCATCTATCCAGAGGAATTCGTGACGGGCCGCTCACGTTCTGTCTGTTTGACAAAGGCATAACGAGCCATTGATAATACAGGCGGAGTCTGTGGGATACCCGCTCTACTATGTTTCCATCGGCCTGGGTGTGGTTTTCAAACTCAGTTCCGTTAGCAGGAAATCAAGCTCTGGGCTAACGTTACCACTTCAGCGTGAAACAAAGCGTAGCAAAAATTGTAATTTTGGGCTAGATCGGTCTGGGGAGGGTTAAGTTCCCACTTTTGGGTGGCGATAGTCGACTTTTCTGTTTTTATCCGATGGGAAAAAGTTTCTATTTTTGTTGACTCCATTGTATCTCTTTAGTTGCTGACATCAGTGAGCAGAATCAGAAAAGACAGACAGAATGCCGAAGACGGTAAGTAGTTCAGTAGTACAGATAAATTATGAAAAACTGTTTGCTTCTTTCGTTTGTTAAACCAGGTTTTTATTGTGTGTCTCTTAAATCTTTGTATTGATGCGATAAAGCCGGGACCACATAAAGCTTAGATTTTTTGATGCGTGAGGCAGACCGTCCTTCAAGACTTTGATAAAAGTTCTGAAACAGTCCAAACAAATCAGATTTTCTTGTTGAAACATACTCAGATTTTGTATCATTTTACCGGACCCATCATCTACTTTTTTATTCTGATTTAATATACTTGTGCTTGTCTATAACAGCGGCTGATGTATCTTAAGGGTGATTTTTAATCCGTATTTAATTAGTTTTTATGTTGCCTATATCTTTGTGTTGCCTGCAACAATGTAGACGTGTATTTACGTTTTATGTAGCCTATCCTTTGCTATGATAATCTGGTAAAGCAGAAAGCTTGTTTAGCGAGTCTAAAACCGTTACTCAGTGACAAGCTAGGCGGCTATGAGAATCCCCTATCTCAAATGTGATTGGCTCATTATTGTGAAGTTGAACGAGATGAGTCAAGGAGGCTACAGTCTGTTCTTGCGTTGCGAATGGCGGACAATCTGGCTTTGATCGGAGCAAGTCTGTCATCGTTTACTAATCTGGCATAACGACATTTAAATGTGCTTAATGAATTAGGCTAAACTTCTAGCTTTCCTCATGCTTAATGCAAGTGATAGGCTACACCGGAAGGAATTTATTGCGCAGTACCGGGCAATTTTCCATTAGTCCACTACTAGGCTACGCGATAGTTAAATTTGCAGTAGCCTACTTTGTGTGTGAAGATGGATGCGCATGTGCGCGCGCGCGTTCGCTCATACGGACGCTGCTCACATATAGCCGTGCGCGTGCGTGCCCTGACAGTTTATATTGTCCACTCCTTTAATTAAAATATTGCATAGAAAATGTTCATTGCATGGGGAGATCAACAGCTGATAAGTTTTAGAGAAGTTTAGTTGTAGTTTAGATGAGCTTACAAGTTTTCCACCCTGTATTTCACTTGCTGGAAGAGCAGTTACCCAATTTTGAACTTTTACCCAACTTTCATCTTTTTATGTAATATCCTCTTATGTTGATAAGACTGTGGCAAATTTTTGTCTGATCAAGTGTACCGACGAGTGCTTTGTTTGCTTAAGCAGAATTTGTAAAAGTTTTTCCTCAGACACAGGCCTGGCCTAACCAGCCTGGTCTTGAGCCAAGGTCACTAGAACCCATTGTCAGATGCTGAAGTTTATTTCAATCTAAAAAGCTATTTATGATTTCCCCTGGGTTTATGTTCCTTGTGATTTAACAACCCAACAACAGTTTCATTTGCTGTTGGACATGAAGTGAAAGCAGATATTCATGAAATTGCATTACTAACGTTCAACCAATGAAACAATCTGGCAGTAAATGCTTTACATTTATCAATAATTGTCCCCAATCCAGTTCCAGAGGGTAACTGTAACAGTAATTTTAGCTGCAGATTAGAATTTTTTCCCATTTTTAGTGCATGGGCTTTATATTTAGCAGAAAACACTATTTACAAAATACGTCCCCCTCACTCATATTCTCTTGCTCTCTCTCGCTCACACACACGTACACACACACACACACACACCAGAACTAGATGGACCATAATGAAAATAATGTCTCAAAATGCAAAAAATCTGCTAACTATTTAGTTTATGCATGTGAAGAACTTCCTATTGAGTAACTTTCTATTTACAGTTTTGTCTGTGTGAAAGAGAGAGAGAGACTGAGCGTTTTGCTTTGCACATCAACGCTCTAGCAAAGTAGCTGGTCAGAGGTGACCACTCCTATTAAAGGTTCTAATTTTACAAGCAGATGTTCAACAAACTTTTGTCCTGTTTAGAAACACTGTAATGTCTTGGCAGTAAGGCCTATTAAAAGACACCAGGCAGCAAGAGGTACTGTATGGGGTCACACATCGGCATCAAGCAAAGCAAAGCACTTGGCTCAGCTTCCGTTTGGTTAGTTGCCGCTATTTTCTCAAGAATCTGTAATTTAGTGACTCAAGGTTTCTGAGCTGACGTCAGTTCCTCTCGGGCGCCATTTCCTGGCTCTGTGCTTGCCTGACGCTGCCTCTTAAAGCCTTATTTGGAGTTGCAGAGTCTCAGAGAGACTGCCGGCGCCCCTTCCTTTTACCAACGTCCTCTACCAGCACTCCCCTACTGCTGCTCAGCCCTGTCAGGCTTCTCTCCGTCTCCCACGCTGGGAGCCAAATCAAAGGGGCCCCCACCACCAGCCTCCCACCTCTCCCTCTCTGTCATTTACCACAGTCATCAAATAATTCCCTTTAACAAGACCTTAAGCATCCATCCAGAGTTAAGCAGCTGGTAAATTAGCAGCTTGATAGCCTGTGGTAAAATGAACCATGTAGTCCCAGACTTGATCCTCTGTTTTTTCCTGCAATCATATTGTATTCAGCATGTTGGGCCATGACATATAATATCAAAAAAATCCTGCTATAATGTTTGGTTTGAATTTCTCTCTACTGTGTATTTAGTAGGTCTCTATATGTGACTGTCAGCACAAAACTTTCTTTTGGCAATATCACAAGTCTCCCGAGTGAGAATCAACAGAGAGAAAGTCAACAGTTTGTGCTTAGAGTAGAAACATGATTAAGAGAAAGGGTAAGTGGTGTTTATAAGTTGGGCAGGGCGATTAGTCAAAGTAAAGCCACCAGCGGCTCAGACACAGCAGACTTTAGCTGTTTGTAATAAACTTCAGCCAGAGGTGGTACCAGGCGAGAGGGAGACAGCATTCCACTGTTAGCAACAGGTTGTGTTGCTAAATGGAAGACGACTACCACATCAACCTAAAATGCATCTTTCCACCTGTAGACTGAGAAGCTGTGAGTCCTCCTCTCTCAAGTGTCTTTGTCTCTCTTGCTTTCCCTTCGTCTCAGAACTTGCTTTCTTGTCTTTTGGTGTCAACATTATTGTCGGCTTTCACTCCCATGTTAATCTCGTGTTTCAGCTACATCTGTGATTTTATTGCTGCTGATGTTGAAATACTGGTCACCACATGAAGACAGAAGTGGAACTGAGTGTTTTTGTGTATCAGTATGCATCTAAAACCTTTGGGTTTCACAAAAATGTTACTTTACTGTTGTCACAATATAGATCTAAGGAGGAAATCTGGATTGCCTCAAACCTAAAATCACTTTTTTGCTCAACTTTATATCATATCACCATAGATTATGATTGTAGTTGTAGGCATATAGTAATACAGAAAATATGGCCTTTACAGAATTCCTGAACAAAGCATTGGAACAACATGAAGTGTTTTGTATGTGTCTTGTTCTTTTTTTTGTTAGCGCCTTACTGTTTAGGATAAACAGAGATTTTTACTAATCCGATGGCTGGAAAATAGAATTTGTGTGACTCTGACTGCTTCTGACTCCAACACTATTATTGAAAAACAAGTTTTCCAGACTATTTAGAGTGTCAAAATAAAAAAATAAAACAAACTAGGGGAAGCTAATGGCACATTTTGCCACAGGTATCCAATCAAACCTAGAGTATTATATTTATATCCACCGACAGCATCAATCCCACAGCATTTACTAGATGGTTTCATTAAAGCTATCAGGAGCTCTCGCTATTTCACTCACCTTATTATTTCAAGCATGTGTTCCGTGGAAAAAAAACGGAATGTTTTAAGCAGCTGATTTGGCCAAGCACTTCAGATCAGGAGAGGTCTATTTTGAGCGCGGTGAAGAGGTTGTGTCTGGGAAGAGAAGGCCCAGGTGTGTGTGTGTATGCCGGTGGAGGTTTAGGATGATCAAATTAATTGTCATCAAGAGAGGACAACATGAAGGGAAGAGAAGCAATTACATTGTAATTATTATTTTGCCTACGCCCCTTAGAATTAGTTGAAATTTCGCTATTCAAGAGAACATCAAAATACAAATTTGCACCTGCTTTTTGGTGTTCAACTCACACAGACCAGTAGATACATAGTCACATCATAGCTAAGATATGACAGGAACTGTAATCTGGGTTGGGGTATACTTGGTGTGCTGTCAGTACAGTTGCGGTTTGAATGCAAGGCATCAAGTGTTTGGTGGTTTCCATCTGACGGCTCGAAACTGTTACCACCATCAAAAGAATGTGATAGAACACTAGGCGAGTCTGTAAGGCGAGATGGGCGAGTAAATTTGCAGTAAGCAACCATGTAATTTCCTTTGGTACACAATTTGCATACAAAACGTGCTGGGTCTTTATGAGAAATATTAGCAAAGTTATTAATTCAGCTCAGGAAAGAATGTTAATGCTCACATGAGCTAAATGGCTGCACAACACATGTATTAGAATGTCTGAGGGCTTACTGTCAAAGCCAACTACGCACTTCTGTTTCCCTCAAAGGCAGTCTCCCAGACAGGGTGTTCCCTCTGGTGCTTAAGTACACATATGACATGTTTCAAATTTGCACTATCATGTTTATCAGAATGGGAGACATGATCCACAGGGCCCACCCACAGGGACTTTTTAGAGAGCTTTAGTTTTAACAACATGTAAAGATGATATTTTTAAACCATATGGTAAGTTTAAAATGCTGTTTTATGGCCAGGTTTTGGGAGGGAAGGTGAGGTTTGGTGATGGAGTCTAAATGGAAACAGGCCCTGTCATCCCCGGGAGGCCCTGGAGCTGCAGTCGGAGGGCTGAGCAATTGTTCTTAAAATAGAATCGACAAAACACACTGCGTTCTGCGCTGTAGGGACACACCCTTACACGGTAGAACTGAGCATTCCTGGTTCCTTTTTCATGTCGCCATGAACTATTTTTACCCCGAGAAGTCACTTCATGCACAAGCTGTCATGAGGGGTTGCCAGAGAGTCAAAGAAAGCAGATAAACATTACTGGCCTGAATGGTGACTTAGAAAAGGAAGAGAAATGGGATATGGCAATATGGAAAAAGTACCAGGGCTTAACAGAGATCGAAAACAGCTTCTCTGGCTGGCTCCGACGCGGACGAGAAACGATTGTTTCTAGGGAATGGCGTAATAGCGCCGTCTGTCCAAAAATCTGATGCAAGCCTGTCGAAATAGCGCTGGTCAGGACAGCCAGGACCCATTATGACTCACTTACTGCACTGGAGTGGATCCCAGATAGTCTGTTACATATTAGGGAAGTCTTAGTGTAGATCCTTGCAGATGTATAAACTGCTTGAATTTGTTCAAATGGGACAAAACTTAAGATTAAGTCAGGATCTTCTCTCACAGCTTCAGATCCGCAGTCTCTTCTCTCCTGACAATTCAGAATAATATATGTAGCTACTTTGCCTACAGTGAAACTGTTGTTCTCTCTCACACACTTACTGCCATGGGAACTACAGGTGAATGGTGACATGTCACCATGGGCAGACCTTGTGAGATTCCACATTAGGGGGAAGAGGTTAAAAATGGTTTATTTTGGCATTAGATATGAATGCAACATAAACACATCTAAAGACTTGCCTGAGGCACAGGACTGGAGAATATTAGGTTGTAGAAGACTAAGAAATGAGAAATGAGGGAAGGAGGATGAGAAAGAGAGGTGGCTGAAGGAGGATAAAGAGAGAGAGAGAAACAGGGAGACAGAGAGAGAAAAGGAGAGAGAGAGAGAGGCCCTGCTTACACAAAGGGGAAAGAACGCGGGCACTAATCAGCATCACAGCTGGTGAATAAAGCAGTGCATTGTGGTTCCAACAGGAGGGGGGGCACTCTGCCCGGCTCAGCTATTTACTGCCCCCTCCTCACACACAAACACACTCACACAGACAGACACACACACAGCCACACTTGACAGAAACTCTCCAACTCTCTTCCTCTCTCTCTCACACTCACAGCCACATGCACACTCACACACACACAGCCACACTTGACACAAACTCCCGCCCCCTCTCTTCCTTTCTCCCTCACACACCCAGCCACATGCATACTCACACACACACAGACACAGACACACACAGCCACACTTGACAAACTCTCTCTCTCCCTCTGTCTCTCTCCCTCACACACACACATGCACACTCACATACACACATAGACACACACATGCCAAACACATACACACACACACATCACCACACTTGACACAATCTCTCCCTCACACACACAGCTACATACACACTCACAACACACACACATACAAAATGGAGAGAGCTTCATTCTGAATGGATAATGTGCACACACATATTCACACAGATTGTGGACTTTTGCTATTGTATGTGCACACCATTTTTTTCAAACGTGAAAGCATAACTAGCAACTAATTAATTAAGAGCAACACATTAATGCTCTATGCAGCACAGGATTTAGTTGGAGCTGTGCTAAAGCTATAGGCTGCCGCTCTAAAATGGCTTCTTGTGTGCTCTGATAGGGTGAGTGATACAGGGGTAACAGGATGTTAACTCAACAAGGGCAGTCTGATGAAGTTAAGAGGATGTGGCAACTTCCTGTAGTAGAGAGAGAGTATAGGAACTCTGAAATATAGGAAGTATACAACAGTCATAAACTGATATAGCTTGTCAGTATTTCATTGTTCACAGGCGTGAAATTATTTGTAGAGCTGTTTTCTCCTCACAATTTTAGTTCTCTTATTTGCTGTTGTTTGTTTGACTCTCTCACAACATCTATCTGTCCTATACCTAAAGCAAACACACTAGCACCATGCTACTGTGCTCTCTGTCCAGTCTCTCATTGTTTTTTCCTTCAATTGTGTTATCTCTTAACCAGAGTTCCACAGCATAATAAATCATTCTCCCATTGTGGATGAGTGTACCAGGCTCTTAAAACCTCCCAGCCCTTCTGCATTTCCTTTGAAATCCATTTAACCCCTGTGTGTTTGCTACCACATATTACAGGGATTTACAAGTTACATGACAGATTTACATTTGCACTGCAGAATATACGTAGCCTAGACTGTACACAGATAGCATGTATGATGGACCATGGGGGGGCATGGTAAGCTGAATTTGTAGCCAAGGTGACAGAAAATTTCTAAGGGTCAAGAAACACAGGAACTGTGGGGTCCAACCCTCCTGGATTGGAGACAGCAGCCTCCCCAACTGTGCATGATCTCTATGGCAACTCAATCCCAGCAACAAACTTAAAAAATCTAACTGAAGGAACACTAGCAATACGCAGACCATAGCAAGTTCAGAATATTGCCCTATCTTCTCTAATGTCCTTTATTTATCATTTAACATTTTGAGCCAGCTGAAAATAAGGTTCGTGAGGTATAAGAGCAGCTAAAAATCAATCATCTTGACGACATGTTGTCATGCCAACAAGTTTGAATGTATCCCGTACTTTCTCTCATCGAGTCTCAATGGATGACAAGAAATCATAAAAGTCATTGTAAAAAATCTAAACAGTAACATAAAAGTGGTGTTTGTGGTTTCAGTGTCTCATGTGTGTTCTCGTTCTTTACCAACAGATCAGCGTGCGTGTGACCACAATGGATGCAGAGCTGGAGTTTGCCATCCAGCCGAACACCACAGGCAAACAGCTCTTTGATCAGGTGTGTCTCAATGCCCTATTTAAAGGAAAAGTATGATGTGCTTTTCAGAAGTCATTTTTGACTAATTACTTGATATGAATTCACGATCTGATCAGTCAGTAAGTAAATGATTGGACTTCTGCCATCTGCATAGATCATGGAGAACCCTCCCCAGGTAACAATTAGATGGTTATAGGTCTATGAACCTTTGAATGATGCGTCTATCAAAATATGAACAAGAATGTGTCAGTATGAATAGTTCTACAGACAACTGCTAATAGCATACTGCTACTGTATTACCCTACACTGTGTGTGTTTGTATGTATGTGTGTGTGTCCATGTCCATGCATGCATGAGTCTTGTTCGGGTGTTTATGATTTTTAGTCACAGAGTTCAATGGTACCTAATGCTCATTTATTCAGTTCTGTAGCTAATTACGTCATTGGCATATGCACAAAGAATTAGAAATTTCCCCCTGAAATTATTACCTAGTCATGTCCTGAATCAAAACAGGACAAGTCATCTCACATCTAATTTGAGCCAGTGATTTTTCCCCTTCCATTCTCTCATTCTTTATTTCACCCATTCATTTCTTCCCTTTTCACTATGCTTTAAAATTTGTATCAATCGATCCATGTAGCCATGTAAGGGACTCTTACAGCTGTTGAATGGTCTTGTAGTTAAAGTGGCTTTCAAAATAATGGGTAATTCAGACTGCTCCTCTTTCAAAACTAGACAAAAGACTGCATATTCTGTCTTCATCTTGGACTGAATAACAGAAAACCCATACCATGTATTAGCATCATACTGTGTGGTGGTGCCGACAAAGGGAATGTTAAAGATGGAGAGTGGTGCTTAATGATGGAATAATTATGGCTGAGGTCATATATGACTACTCATCGTTGATAAATAGAGGTGCTTCTGTTTTGTTTATTAGCGGAATCCATTAGTGAGGCCTTGTACACATGTAGCCAGGTAAAAAAATGGATGCTCTTTATGTGGTTATTGTCCACATGTAGAGGTTTCAGTCACTGCCACTACTTTTGAAAACTCCAGTCAAAGTGGAGATTTCTGAAAACTCCAGCTTTAGTGACTACATGTAGACAGGGAAAACATTGTGACATGATGGTCCCTTGGTTTTCAGACCACTGGTTGGGTTTCTATTTTTGTTTACCTTTCTGCCTTTCCCGGCTCTTTCTCAGCATTGTGTGGATGGAATTATTTTTAAATAAGGAGGAGGAAAATATATCTGTTGTCACAAATACCCAGCTACGTGTGAATAAGAAAGGACATGGTCTAACACTGAATTCTAGAATTCACTAAAAATATTATCTTACAACTGACTCTGAGGACATTTTCTTGGACAGGCTTATAAAGAGAAGTAGTCAACCTAAATTAGGTATTTGGGGAATCCTGATTGATTGTTATGCTCATCAAAGTCCCAAGGGTATTTTAAGGACTCAGAGTTTGTGATGAGTCCATCTCTCTTGTGCCTTGCAAATGCCAAGCCACTTGCGGGAGGAAATGCACAATGCGATGATTAGATTACCACTGTGGGGCTTAGTTCGTCCCTCACACATACCATTAAATTGAATTTGGAGCGTATGTGATGAAAGGGATATTGAAAGGCTTGCTACTCTAGTCTGGCTGATGAAAAGACCAAAGGAATTGGCTGTGTGTGTGTGTGTCTTTTCTGTACACTGTTAAAAAAGATTAGTGTACCCAAACTGACCCCGTCAAGTCAGCTTGCTGGGTTATGTTAAATGAACTTGAAGTTACCACAATTCTAATTTGTCTGTTCTTGAGTATTTCTTTCAACCCATTACTTTGCTTGACTAAGACATACTAAGTAATATCAACACATGCCAAAGATTTCATGATGTTATTGCAAATTATTGTTTTAATCATAGACTATTTACTCTTTGTTTGCCTGTCACATCCCAGTCGCCCCCAAACAAAATGCTACACGTTTTCCATGTCATAACTCATTACACTGGTTTGAGCATCAGTTTCTAAGCTAGGCTACGATGAACCAAAATGAACCAAGTGCAACTAGGTTAGTTCTCTTACTTTCATGTTATGCTTGCATGTAGGCCTGTTAGATGTTTGTATGCTATTGAATGGTTGTGTGAACATTAGTGGTTGTCTAAACCTGCTTTATGTGTGCTTTCTACCTTGTTTAGGTCGTGAAAACAATTGGTCTGCGAGAGGTGTGGTTTTTCGGGCTGCAGTATCAGGACACCAAGGGCTTTTCAACATGGCTGAAACTCAACAAGAAGGTGAGAAAAGTATTGCTCGGAAACAGCTTAACATTCACATGAATCAGAGTTGTCACAGTTCATCTGGAGTGCAATGCATCAATCAGAAACATCTCTGATTAAAACTTAATATCTTTGACATGCGTTAGTGCAATGTGTTTTATTGCAATGCGGACATTCCAGAGGCTTGCAGAGAGCTGCATGTGTGAAGTTGCCTTGTTATGACTTACTGTCTCTCTTCATTTAAGATTTTCATCAGATCTGTGTGGATGTTCAGTTGTCACATTGATCAAAACAGGCCATTATCTTGCAGAGGACTAATATGGGCTGCAAATTATATTCTCACTGAGAATAAAACAATGTGTGGGGACATATGAAGAGTCAGCTCTGTTAACAGTCTTCCATCATTTGACCATTTGAATCTCCAGGTCACGGCCCAGGACGTGAGGAAGGAGAGCCCTTTGCTGTTTAAATTTCGGGCAAAGTTCTTCCCTGAGGATGTGTCCGAAGAACTCATCCAGGAGGCCACCCAAAGACTCTTCTTTTTGCAGGTGGGGTTCAGCCTATATATGCCATAACTTTGATCAAAGTTGTCTCAAAGCTGGGAAATATGCAGTGATGTGTGGGGGAAATCACACAGGTTGTACTTGTTAGCTAGTTGTAGCTGATGTTTTTTTACCATGGAATGTAAAAAATGTTGTTTAAAAGACTTTGCTTTTTGTTCCACATTTTTGTGTTTAAATAGAAAACATATTTTTGTATTTAAATAGAGAAGACGTATTTTTGTATTCAAACACAGAAAATGTATTTTTGTATTTAAACAGAGGAAAAAAAGTTTAATGTAAGTATGTGCTTTTCATAGACCACGGCATTTTGTTGTTCTGAGTGTGAGTGGTTGTGGTAGGTGTATATTTTAGAGGCGTGAATGGCCTTTTTTTTGTTTTAGTTGAGGGTTGCTCTCTTATTTCCTGGGTGTGAAGCACTGTAGGGGTGGGGTTGCCAGAGGTCGTGCAAAGACTGCAACTATAGCTACAGCTTCAGCTTTGGCTCCTGTTGTGAAACAGTTGGGGTTGAATTTGTGTCAAGCTGATAAGCCTGTGCTCTGTGTCCCCATCAACCCACCCACCCCACCCCCTCATCCCCGCAGGTCAAAGAGGCCATCCTAAACGATGACATCTACTGCCCACCCGAAACAGCTGTGCTGCTGGCCTCATACGCCGTCCAGGCCAAATATGCCGACTATAACAAAGATTCTCACAACCCGGGATATCTCTCTGGCGACAAACTGCTCCCACAGAGGTAAGCAGCCTAGCAAACACCATGTATTTGGGATTAATAATTATCAGTCAACATGTAGGAATGTTAGTGTTATACAAAACACCTATATATACAACAATTGTATTACACATATCATTCAAACACATTTTTGTGTTTTTTTCTCACATATTTTGTGCATGCAGCACCAGCAGCTGTGTAAATACAGTAGTTGTGCATTAAGGCAAATATTACACGATCTTTGCAGAGTGCTGGAACAACACAAGCTCAACAAGGAACAGTGGGAGGAGAGGATTCAGGTCTGGCATGAGGAACATAAGGGCATGCTCAGGTAACACACACACACACACACACAGGCGTACACTTACTCACACACTTAATAGACAAGCAAACACACACACTGATGTACAGTTGCAGCAAACAAGCACACACTCCCTGCACCCACCACACACACACACACACACACACACGCGTGTACCCTCCACACACACGTGCACATATGCACACACACACATACACTGTGATATTGTAATAGGTTTAGGGTTTCTCAGCCCCCCCCCCCCTCCCCATGCCTCTTTTGTCAGCACAAGGTGATAAAACTGTTCCCAATGGCCGAGCCTGTCCAGGCAGCGCTGGACTTTAGAGCTCTGGGACGCTTGATAAAGCCCTGTTATTTTTCCTGTTTTGACTCTGGCACCTTCTACTACCACTACCAAGCCCCCACCACCCGCATCCCCCCATCCATTTGCTCCCCTACAAGAGGCAGTTTACAGTAATTGCCATGGGGCCAAGCAGTGACTGCCATGCTGGGCATGAAGTGGATAAGAGTGGTCCCAGAAAAGGCTTAGTAAAGTCATGTGAGTGCTTTGAGTCAGATATTAATTGGTGGGAAATGCTCTGTGCTTTGTGTCACCCAGAGAGGACGCCATGATGGAGTATCTGAAGATCGCTCAGGACCTGGAAATGTATGGCGTGAACTACTTCAACATCAAGAACAAAAAGGGCTCCGAGCTCTGGCTGGGAGTGGACGCCCTCGGCCTGAACATTTACGAGCAAAACGACAAGTGAGCCCATTCAACCACTCAACCACACCCCTTTTTGAATCCCCTTTTCAAGCTCTCTCTGTTTGGCTGGACATTCCAAAAAATGTTCTGTATTCCTAGAAAACACTGTTATCCATCCATCCCGCCACCTATTCATTCATTCATTCATTCACCTGTCTATTAATGCACATTAATTCACTTTCTTCTTAAACAGAGACGTTAATGATTTTACTTAAACTTTTTCGATGGAACAAAGATAACAATACAATTTCATGTTAATTGTAATATGGTGAGGTGTTTTAATAATATTAACATTAATGTTAGTTTTAATAATATTTGGAATACGTAATTTCAAATCAAAGCTCTTCTGTTGAGTTGGAAGAGTTCCATAGTTCTGGCCCATTAGTCCTGTCGGTGGTCCCTGATGACTAACCAGTGCAGTCACGTACGGCAGGGGAAGTGCTTGATCCTCATGTGTTTGTCTTTCCCTCACTGCAGGATGACGCCCAAAATTGGATTCCCGTGGAGTGAGATCAGGAACATTTCCTTCAACGACAAGAAGTTTGTCATCAAACCCATTGACAAGAAAGCACCGGTATGTGCAGCAGTGGTCCCATGGCAACCACTGTCTGTTTACATTCTGTCACTTACTGCTGATAATTTGTCTGTGTGTGTGTATTGGTGTATACATTATTTTGTCCTTCCTGTCTGCCGTCTGGGTGTAGGACTTTGTTTTCTATGCACCACGTCTACGCATTAACAAGCGCATCCTGGCTCTGTGTATGGGCAACCATGAGCTGTACATGCGTAGACGTAAACCTGACACCATTGAGGTGCAGCAGATGAAGGCCCAGGCAAGGGAGGAGAAGAATCACAAGAAGATGGAGAGGTGTGTTTGTGTGTGTGTGCGTGTGTGTGTGTTTTCTTGTGTTTGCGTAAGTGCATTCAATTTAATCAGCCATGATGTGCAGTAACGCACGTGTGTGTGTGTGTGAGTCAGTTGTGTGTTACAACTGACAAAATATCCATATTTTGCACATTACATAACAGCAGGTGTATAAATTGATTAGATAAAACAGATGAAATAGTTGACCAAATTACATTAGTGCTGTCTATGTGTCTGATGTGTGGGTGTATGTGCGTGTGTGTGTGTGGGTGTGTGTGTTTGTGTGTGTTTGTCCAAAGCTGAATCACTTTAGTACTCATAGGCTAGCCAGTGGAATAGCCAGAGGTGTGTCTGGCGTGTGTAATGTTTGTAGCGAGCCATTGTCCTGTGTTAGGGGACTCACAATCCCTGGAAGCTCTCATCCTTGCCCCTTTAACCTGGTGATGTCTCCTCTAACCCTTCCTCCACCTCCACCTCCACCCAACCACAGGGCATTACTGGAGAACGAGAAGAAAAAGCGAGAGTTGGCAGAGAAGGAAAAAGAAAAGATTGAGAAGGAGAAGGAGGAGCTGATGGAACGACTGAAACAGATTGAAGAGCAGACGAAGAAAGCTCAGCAAGGTGCCAAGAAGACAGCCATTCATTGCCTGTTTCATTATTGCCTCACAGTGCAACTACTTCTTTATATAACTGAGTATGTGTGTATGTGTGTGTGTGTCTGTGTGTGTGTGTCTGCATCCTTCCTCTCTCTCTTTCTCTGTGTGAATGTGTGTGGGTGGGTGTGTGCATATATGTGTGTGGGTGTGCATGTGTGTGTGTGTGTGTGTGTGCATGTGTGTGTGTGCGCGTACAGAGCTAGAGGAGCAGACCAAGCGGGCCATGGACCTGGAGCAGGAGCGTAAGCGTGCCCAGGAGGAGGCTGAGCGCCTGGAGAAGGACAAGAGGGCAGCCGAGGAGGCCAGAACGGCACTGCTACAGCAGGCAGAGAACCAGATGAAGAACCAGGAGCACCTGGTGAGACACACACACACACACACATGCACACACACACATACACACGCACAAATATTTCCCAGCACACGTGCTTACACACAAAATTACAAAATTCCACTTACACACACAGCCACACACACACACACACACACACACACACATATATGTAATGCACACATAAGAGATAAACCATCAAGTTGTTTCATGATTCTTTCTTTTATTTTCCTAAGCCTATACATACAGAAATAGCATGATTGCTGTAATCATGAGTAGGCTACATGATAGCCTTCATTTAGAAGGAAATGAAGATGCACAGGAAAAATGGCCTTAAAATTCTTCAATTCTGTCTGACAGTAAAATTAGTTGTCCTCATAGGTCCCTAAAAGGTAAAGAATGTAAGATGTGGGGAAGGCGACTGGAGCAGAAAAAGCCATCCTCTGGGTTCACAGGACTTGAAGTCCAGCAAGAAAAGGCCACATGTATTCTTATCTCTTGAAGTGTGGTGCACTGCCTGAGTAGCTGAAATTTTCATTTTGATTTCAAAATTCCAACGCACGCTGAAATTCATGAGACAGTTATGGATAAATGTTGTGTTAGCTGTGTGACTCTTTATCAAGGAGAATATGCAAACACAAACACATGAAACTACTCCCTTTGCAGCACAGAAAACTGAATATGTTATTGCAGCTATAATTAATGGGTTGTGGTAAAATCATTTTGACAGTTTTTGAAAACCCAGTGCTCTCCTGCTTAAGTAGAAACATCATTCTGTGTAAGCAATATGTAATTTTGTTGTTGTTGTCGTGTTTGTTTGTTTGTACATGTGTGTGTTTGCATGTGTGTGCATGTGTGTGTTTTTGCCTGTGTGTGTGTGTGTGTGTAGGCCACTGAGCTGGCAGAGCTCACCTCTAAGATCTCTTTGCTGGAGGACGCCAAGAAGAAAAAAGAGGACGAGGCCACGGAATGGCAGCAGAAGGTGGGAGCCCATGTGTCCATCCTCACATATTACTGTTCACACCTATCTACATATTTTTATAAACTGATATTTGTTCATCCATTTTTTTAAATTGCGTTTACATGTATCCACAGAATCCAGCATTTTGAAAAATCTCCACTTTGGAGTGTTTTAAAAATCATCCGTTTGAGGTGGTTAAAACTCAATTTACGTGTCAACGAAATCCCAAAAGGATAAAAAATGTCTGTTTATAAAAATATCTAGATACCACCCAGCAGTGGGACACAGCAGAGAACCTCCAGTGGTCTAGCTGGGAACCCCTTTGAATCTTTCACAGTTCATTACATGTACACTTAAGGGCTCTCAGAGATTGCTAAAACAGGAATGTAAAAGTAAGCATGCTGGAAGCGCTTGCTCAAACACTGACATTTTTTTTAGTGTTACGTGTTTTGTCTTCACATACTCAAAAGTCTGTTGAGCTTAGAGCCAATATTAGTCATCTCTTTGTTTTGCTTCTTCCTTCGGGTTGACCTCATTATGGCTGCTATCCTGACAGCTTGTGCTGGGGCTGTTAGATGTATCGGCAGACACTTTCACTGACAGCCTGTGGGTGTACTGAGTGCGGAGCACATTTTGTCTACATGGACAATGTCTCCCTAGCTGAAATTAGTCTACCACTCTGAGATGGATCGGAGTGGGGAGTTCAGGCATCAGGCTGCTCCAGACCCTTTCTTTCATTTCCCTTTCCCTACACCACCACACATAAACACACACACACACACTTACACACACATGCACACCTGCCTGATCCTCAGTGAACCGTGTGATCTTGGTTTTAAATTAGCTGAGTGAATCCCCTAACTCCTCTAGATAAATAAATAAATATAAAAATCTTATTTCCCCTGTCCATGCACAAATCACACCTTGCTGGCTGCACTCATTGATTTGGGAGGGCTCCCATTTCTCCATCACTCACACCACATGATGGTGTTAAGAGCCACCTCTACCTTACTCTAGAAATTAGCCTGCTTCATCGTGCTCCTGTTCCATTGCTTGATTGCGCCCCCTGCAGGCCACCATGGTACAGGAGGACCTGGAGAAGACCAAAGAGGAGCTGCGGAACAAGGTGATGACGGCTCACATGCCGGAGCCAGTGCACGCAGAGAACGAGCACGATGAGAATGACGAGGAGAACGCAGAGGCCAGCGCCGAGCTCACCAACGCAGCCGCCTACAAGGACCGCAGCGAGGAGGAGCGCATGACGGAGGCCGAGAAGAATGAGAGAGTGCAGAAGCACCTTCTGGTACGGGGATAATAATAATAATAATACATTTTATTTATAACATCCTCTACATATTCACAAATCCCACAATGCAACAAGGTAATGGCATCATTAAAGTCAATAAAAGCTGCCAAAAAACAACAGTAAGAAATCAGGAGGGAGCAACAACTAGCAGGGCTAAATTTAAAGTCATCAACATATACAACAGAGCACATGGTTCAAAGCACAAGCACACAAATCACACATGCATATCATAGTCAACACACACACACATGCTAATGAATATCATAATAAATTCACATTCACATAAACATACACAATGTATTGAAGTGCAAATCCCATTCAGTATATTCATGAGCATGTCACACAACATATTTTAGTGCATTTGTTTAGCTATAGAAATGTGTGATGGTGTATAAGTGGTCTATCTCATCTCCTTCAGGCGCTGAGCTCAGAGTTGGCCAATGCACGTGACGAGACCAAGAAGACACAGAACGACATCATCCATGCTGAGAACGTCCGAGCAGGTCGTGACAAGTACAAGACCCTGAGGCAAATCCGCTCTGGCAACACCAAGCAGCGTATCGACGAGTTTGAGTGCATGTGATCGCCTCCTGGGTCCTCCAGGGGGCGCACTTGCCTATTTACCTACCCAGACCCACACACACCTGTGGACTGCAACTTTGCCCTCAACTCAGCTCCCTTTACATTTAGGACTGCATTTCAAAGCTCAACACATACAAACGTCATGCCAAGAAAGAAAAGAGAGAGATGGTCCGTGTATTTGGAGGAAGTGAATGTGATTTCATATAAAAAAGAATATTCTACACTGCTTTTAAGATAAGGGAGACAACCTAGCTTGCTTTTTTCCAGTGGTTTTTTTTTTTTTCATTATGTTACATTCTAGCAAACGGTTCAGAAGAGAGGTGTGGGAAGGGGAAGAAGATTGCCTTTGAGTTTGGAGTTGCAAGAGGGAAGAAATCCAAATCTGTTTATATTTTTTCTTGCTCTGTTCAGTTCATTTGCATGAGGCATACATTCCATAGACAGGGCTTGGAATATGCTACCAGATGGACACTTAAAATATGGTGTCATGAATATTAAGTGCCAAGTTTGATTCAAATGCCAAAAAACAACAACACATAGACGTGTGATCGCTGATTATGCACACATATGAGCAGAGAACCGACTTGGTCTGTAAATTTGCACGCAGACCTTGACATTAAAGGGCAATAAAGCACTCTACTGAACATTTTACCACCACTCCGGGTTCTGCTATGTCATCATCGCAAGCAGGTCTGTGTGTTAGGTTTCTGAAACGGAATTCCTTTAAAGGAAAACAAAGCAATCAAACTGTATTTTGATTTTTTTTCTAGTTGTAATGTATTTTGAAGCTTTCAAAGATGAAGAACCATTTCTCAATCTAGATTGAGGTATAGCCTGGGTTTACCAACCCAGGCAACCATTTTGTGTGGTAATATACTATTTTTGAAAGCCCCTGCAGTATTATTATGTGAGATCCAGCTGAATTTATTTTCAACAACAGATCTCCACCATTCTCATCATATAGTTTGTGGTCGATATTTCTCATAATGCATATTTGCTGTGGCATGTAGCCAGGCTTAGTAGGGGTTAAAGTACTCTAGTAGGAGTTTTTTTTAATGTTGGGAAATATCTTTGGTGTGGGGCCTTTTTTCACATTTGATCAATTTTCATTTCAAGGCCTGTATTATTTTCTTATTGGACTATGAGATTAACTGTCATTGAAATGTTTCAGGTGGATATCTCATATTTGCTCGTTTTAAAAACTAAGAAGGGCCTACCCGACATTTTGAATTCCAGATACCAGACAGTGCCTTGTCCTCAGAAAACATGGTGGCTGCTTGATAAGTCTTTTTTCAACTGTCAATAAAAAAATCCAATTTAAAATTTATGACATTAAACCGGGTCATTTCTTCTTGTCTTTTCCGCACAAGTACATGAATGCCGTTTATCAAAGCAGCCAATTAATACAGAAATTTATTTAATAACTTATTTACCAATGTCTACAGCATGCAAAAAGTATGTAGCCTTACATTGCAGAAGTAGGTTCAATGGAATTACGTGTACTGCAGAATTAGGAGTCTGTAAAATGTTGGCAACACATAAAGTAGATGTTATATGAATAGCACAGGAACATGATTGAGGAGTCATTCACTAAGCACAAATAGCTGAGATCAAGAGCGATTTAAATTATGCATTTACCAGAAGCTTTTATCCATCTTTGATCCCAAAGATTTTTCCTTGAAAAATGACCCCAAGGGAGTTTTTCCCTTGCAACTGTTGATTATTGGTGCTCATTGTTAATGCCTGTAAAGTGCCACTAGACAATTCTATTGGAAATAGTGCTATATAAATATAATTGAATTGAATTGATGATTATTCAAATTTTAAACCTACATAAAACCTGCTTAATTTGCTCCATATTTGTATTTCTATGTGAACCATTATGACACAACTTGCCCTGGATTCCCTTGCACTACTATCATTAGATACTTTGTACTTTCTCATATATATAGGGTTAGGGTTAGGGTTCTTATATATATAGCTTTTCCTGCTCTGCTTCATCTTCAAATACCCACACTGGTATGTAGACATCTTACAGTTGTTACACGTCTGTGTGTGCATGTGTTGTGTATGGTGTATAAGCTACTGGACACCTTTATTATCCTTCAGCATAAAAAAGTGTCTACCAACCTGTCTGTGCTAGAGAATAAACTTTTCTAAAAGAATAAGAATAATCTTGTAATATGTAAAGTCTGTAAAGATAATTTCACACAAGAGTTAGACTGAGATGTATGTATCCTCTTATCAAGATGGCCCTCAGCACAGAGAGGAGTTGCCAAAGGGATGGATGACGAGGCTCAACTCAAGGCTGAGGTGAGGCCTTGTAATATGTTTTATCTGATAGAAAAGTGTTGCAATGTGTTTCATGTCAACTTGTAAACCAGTGAGTCAGTTTCTGTTCAGTAATGTATTCATTCACATGCTCTATTTATTGATGTATGATTTGATATCAATAATATTATGGTAATGTCAGTTCATGACATGCTCTTCTGATGAATGATTTGATTGAGGTATAAGATATAAGATATAAGAGATATAAGATCATTCCAGAAGGATAGTGTTTCTCTGCCCAGAGTCATATGGAAGAGTTAAGACAGACAGAACCTCCATTTCATCCTTTAATATGAACCATGGCTCACTAGAAAGCGGAATGGTAAATGTTGTCACATTAGGCTAACCAACTGATAAAGTTTATGTCTGATCATAGTGCAATGCAAAGGTGTTTTTCTGATATTGTTATAAATGCTATAAAAGATCTTCACCTTTGCATGCACAATGCATGATTCATAGTCAGTAGTGTCTCCACTTCATATTGTATTTCACGGTAGTACCCACAGAGTACTCTTCTCATAGACTTCAGTTGCCCTGACTATTTTTTGTTAGCAGCCAACAAAAAGAACTGAAGGCAGAACAAATAGGTTTAAAATTCAAACAAAATGCCCACCCACTGCTGCAAAGTAAATGTATATGCCTATCACAAGTATCCAGACTAAAGCGAAGCAAAATTAAATAATCTAGTCCACCAGAGTAGTAAGGCTTGTGGGCTCTCTCTGTTGCATTGGTTTGTTTTGTTATTTGAAGGAAAGACAGAATAACCTCTATAGGGCATGTGAGTGGGTTGTGGCCGTGTTCTGAGCACCATTATGCGAACAAATGCCATTTCAGGGAATACAGGGACCTGGTGTACAGGGCTGTAGCACTCTGAATGGTCTCCACCACAGGAGAGGTCAGACTCCGACTAAGGGGTCGCTCCCACTCAGGGGCCAGGCACTCAGCTGCCACAGTGAGGGTGACAGATGGCATAGCGTGCCCCTCGCCTAGGACAGTGGTTCCCTACGGATGAGCAGCACCCAAAGCTCTCCCCGCAACAGGGAGGTCAGGTCTGAGATGAATGTCTGTGTAGGCCAGAGGGGGCTAACAAGATCATGATGTGTCTCTCTGTATACAATCTGTCCAGCACCATCTGTATGAGGGCGACTGGAGGCAAGGCATACAACAGTGCGTGAGACCACAGATGTGCTAACGTGTCTGTGCCCATGCGGGGGGGTGGGGGGGTGTCGTTGTTGTTTGTGATCGAGAACCATAGCGGGCAGTGAGCGTTCTTTTCAGATGCAAAGAGGTCCACTTGAGCCTTCCCGAACCTATGCCAGATCATCCGCACCACTTGGGGATGAATCCATCAGTCCGTGGCCTGCGGGCGCCGCAGTTCATAGCACTTTTTCTGTCATGCCACACCTGCCCCCTGGCATACAAAAAGTGGTGCCAAAATAGGTCTAACCTTACATTATCTGACATTTTGTTTTTTCATAATTGTTTTTATGATTCATTTCACATTCATAATGAAGCATTTAACCCTATGGGCCCTGTGATTTTAGGGTAATTTCACTACCTTTACTTACCTCAACACAAAAGCCACTAATAGATCAGAAATTGACCAATAAAACACATTGGATCTGATCTAATCAATGAACAGAGATTTCCTGGGCTTTGGTGTATGTCAGTTGAAAATGTGTTGTTTTATGCAAGTGCAATAATACACCCACAGCTTTCTGCTTGGTGTAAATCTAAAAGTAAAGTTCAAACACTATTCAAGGATGTGTGTGTGTGTGGGGGGTGGGGGTGGGGGAATGGGGGTTGGTTATGTGCCTGTCTTGTCTCCATGATTGCGTCTGTGTGTGTCTACCTTGTCCATGTAAGTGTGTGTCAAGGCTTTTGAATCTGTATCTGTCAATGTCAAAGTGTCCTTTGAGGTCCACAGCTAAAACACACTCAGGCACAGAAAATCAAGAGCCTGTCAGCATGGCAAAGCATGTGTATCTGCAGTCACTCCTCTCTCCTCGCGCTGCTCGTCTGTTGGGTGCATTGTCTGGTTTTCAAGTTCAAACTCAGAGAACCCATGTTCAAGTGCTTCAGCTCAGACACATCAGTAAGCAGCCTCAACTCCACTCAGGCACTGAAAACAGCAGGTAAGTATGGAGGCGGTTTTGATAACTAGGAATGTTTTGGTGAAGTAGAGCTATAAAGCACTGCTGTGTGTGTCTTGAAATGAATTGAATGAAGACTCAGTTGTTCTTTATCAGTGTAAGGAGAATTACTGAATGTGTCTTTAAAAGGTTCTGTCCAACATACTCACACACTAATGGTTGTCCATATTTAAAATGTCATAAAAACTAAATGTCAAGAGGGTAAATGAAGTATAACTTGCAGAACTGGGAATGATGAAGTGCAAAAGCCTAATATAATGAAGTAAATGTCTTTACTTCAGAGATGTGGCCTATAGATTCACTCTGACTCATTAACCAGATTGACCAGGGGAAAATAACATCTTAGAATGCTTTAAATTCTCTGAATCAAATATAAGCTTGACTGGGCTAGCGCTACCATAGTAACTGAGCTTGGTCTGTAAGCTTTCTGGTGTAGACAGATACAGGACATAGAGAAAGAGAGAGAGAATGAAAGAAAGAAAGATCCAGGATGAAGCATCTCACCGTTGCACTAGTGGAACAGCATCTGTGTTGCGTTGGAAACAAATGTGGAAACAAGCAGGTAGCCATTCACAATGATGTCGTCACAGTGGCTTTCATCAGCCCCCATAATATCTCCCCTGCTTCACATCACATGCCGGGGCCTAATTACTGCCTTTCAATGGGGAAGAAATCAGGCAAAAGGCATACATGTGAGTGCCTTACTTCCCTACTGCTGCCTTTCTGTGCATCTTTTCTGCTAATCCAATCTTTTACTCCTGCAGTTCACACAAGCCCAAGATCTTGGTGCACTTTATCAATCAGGATGGAATCAAGAACAGTGTGATGGTGTCGGAGGGCGAGACTTTACTGGATGTGGTCGTCAACAAAAACTTAGACATCAGTGGATTTGGTGTGTACTTATACGTCAAGTTCATATTAATCTTAAATGCAGTTTACCCTGTGTTATCCTCAAGATGTCTGTCAGTGCAGCATTAAATTATATAACAGCGCTGAAAAAGACAAGAAAAATGTTCTATATTGTGTAGTATTACAGTGAGACACAAGCCAAATTATTATTAATAAAACCACATTATTTTGAGATACCACATGGAATTAATTTTGGTCAAATCTTTTTTTAGCTTGCTGCTAATTTACTCAGTTCTTCTCCTTAAATATCATCACTGAAATAAAGATTTAGGCAAATAGACACTTTCTAGCCCCCTCTACAATCTTCTTGTAATCTTCTTTTTCAGTTCAGATCAACAGCTTGACAAGCTGTCTAACCCATTATGTCTTTTAGGAGCCTGTGAGGGTACTCTTGCCTGCTCCACGTGCCACTTGGTCTTTGAGGAAAACATTTACAATCGTCTGGACCCAATGGTTGATGAAGAGGTCGATATGCTGGATCTTGCTTATGGTGTCAGCAAAACGTACGTTTTTCAACCCCTTAGGCTAAATAGTTCATCTTTCAATATGAAAGAAAAATACATTTACATGTATGCATTTTAGCAAATGGCTTTCGATCAACTAATCTGATTTGATTTGATGATTTATTAATGACGTCTTATGATTTTGTTTTTTTTTGTATGTCAAATTTTGTGCTGTGTAGTGAGAAGGTTCTTTCATTCATTTTTTACCTTTAACCATTAACAGATCACGACTGGGTTGCCAGGTTACAGTGGAAAGCTGGATGAATGGCATGACTGTGTGTGTACCACAAGAGGCTAAGGATCAAAGGCAACTGTCAAAAAGAACCTAATAAAAATGGTTATCCAAAGTTGTGCATCTACCTATCACAAATGATAATGAACACATTAACACACGCAGGCACAAAAAGTACAAACACACACACACACACACACACACAGTAATATTAGATAATAGCTCCATTTACATGGAAAGATTTTCTGCCTTTCTGATTAAACTATTCTGATTCTTAATTCTGGGTCGTCTGTGTTCATGCAGCAGCATTCGATACCGATCAGACATTAATGGCCATGTGACATAGGCACACATTTAACCAGTTTTCAAAATCACCTCAAAATGATCAGACGTCTTTCCAGTGTGGGTAGGAGGTAACCAAAGGAAGATAACTCATCACTCTGAGGTACGCAAATTTTGGATGAGAGGTAAGTCAGTAAACTGACCAAAAACTGTTGTTACCTTGGCAAAGATAGCACCAGCCTACATGGTCCCATAGCTGCCTGGAGTGTTAGTGAAATGTTGTGGACGATCACAGCGACAATGAAATAGCTATCAGAGGCTTTATTTCTACAAAATACAATACAAAGTACAGACTCGTTCATGTGTAACAGATGAACGATGAACATGTGCGAAAAATGTTCAATCCAATCAAGTGTTTATATGATTGCTGAATCAGAATAGAAACGGAATAATCCTCCCCTTTCATTCCGATAAAAATTTTGATCAGATCAGAAATTCTATTTCAAACAGGGTGTTTACATGGGTCATTTCTATTCTGATTGAGCTATTACTCCGTTTCTATTCTGATTAAAAGTGTCCATGTAAATGGGGAAATTGATAATGAATAACTGTTCCTATTGTACTAACACCTTACACCGAGTCCAGTCAGCAACCTGTCCCTCAGTGTGGACAAAACCAAAGAACTAATCATTCATTTCAGACGATCTCCACGCAAGCACACCATAAGCGACCCGCCAGTTGAGATTGTTCAGAGCGCAAAGTTTCTATGCGTTCACAACACAGACAACCTCACACGTACTCAGAACACCACATAGATTACAAAGAAAGACCAGAAATGCCTCTACTTTCTGCCGAAGAGGGTCTATTGAGAGGATCCACAGCAGTGCCATAACAGCGTGGTTGGTAATTTCACTGCTGCAGAATAAATGGCCCTGGAGGGCCACTGAAAGGATGTGAGGATGGCAGAAAAGATCACTTGGGCCTCTCTTCTTTCCCTCTCTCACGTAAATAACACTCACTGTCTGTGCAAAGCCACAATTGTTAACAGCCCATGCGCTGTTCTCCCTACTGCCATCATACAGAAGGTACAGCTCTAGTATGTGCACTAAATGTAGCCTAAGGGTGCGCTAACAGTAGCATGTAGCCTGTCCCAAATGTCTTTTGTATATATATATATATATGTATGTATATGTACGTATATGTATATATATATATATATATATATATATACTTGATCATCGTCTCCTAATTACATACAGTGTATATGTATGTATATTTATGACAATAAAACCCACTTGACTTGACTCTTCAGTGTGGAATATAGTCATAATTAATTATCCAGATGTGACATTTTGACTTAACTTCATGTAAACATGAGGGATTGGAGCTATTGGCTCAATTTACTTTCAAGGCATGTGTTAAGTTTGACTCACGTTGGCCACATCAGTTTGGACATTTATTCATGCTTTTACGCACCATGACTTTTTAATCGAAGATAAATGAACAATTGACATAGGGGCCAACAAAACATTTGTTGTGTTCTCTCTCTCCCTCTTTCTTATGCCCTCTCTCTCCCTCTTTCACACACAAGGACACACACACAGACATAGTCAAACACACACATACACATGCACATACACGCACGCACACACACACACACACACACACACACACACACACACACACTCATGACTCATGACTGCTTTGGTTCCGGGCACAAATGTACAGGCCATTTTTCAATCACTATCTCATTTTGATGAGTGATTTCCAGTGACATGGTAACACAGTCAGTGACATGTTGGGAGATGTAGCTTAGCCTCAGTTTTGCTGGGCAGCTTTGGACAGGCTTTCTCCACGAGCACAAGTACAAGTACAAGTAGAGCATAGTAGTCTCTTACACCTTTTCCTCAGTTTGATGTTGCCCTCTGAGGCTAAGCTATATGCTATTCACTTATGCTACAACTGCAATGCATTTGCATTCATATTTCCCATTCAAATTATGGCAGCTGCTGAAGCTAATGCTATGATACACAAGCAATAGCTTTTCAATCACTGAATGCCAATCCAAAAAGAGCAAATAAGCTAATATTGTACTCTCTTGGTGGTGTTCTTAGCAGCATGTCAGTGCATCAGATTTCACATTCAAACCCGATAAAAGAACTGCCATGAGCTGTCCACATATGAACACTAAAGAAATTCAGAGCTTTCAGAGAATTCTTTCAGAGAATGCACCAGGGGCGCCCAACTTACCCCAATCTCCCTGGTGGTACCACTGGAATGCACTGTTGTATCTTCAAATTTATCTTGTTAATAAGATCACATTCTATTTGAAACCTTGATGCTCTCTCACTCTCCTAAATACTATATGACTGTGGAGTAGAAGTGTCCGTGAGAGCTGTCTTTTTCTAGCCTAGGTCCATTATACTATGCTCTGTTTGTACCCTGTTCACAATAAGGGTCGTCACTTGTTAGAAAGGATAAGTCAATCAGTGACAGGTAAAGGTACAATATCACAGAACACAGACAGGGGGCACTGCAATGCCCCCTGTTTGGTTTAGAATCAAATGCATATGGTTCAAAAAGACAACCCATCTGCCTTTCCTGTGTTGGAGGAACAATTACATGGGTCCTATCTCCAGGGGACCTACAGAAAGCCTTGTTTTTCACTTGATTAGGATATGGGTATTGCTGTTGAAAGGAAGAAGTTAAGAAGTCCACATTTGTTTGTAGACTGTATTGTACTAGGTAAGGTATGGTAAATTAAGTAAGACACACAGTTAAGAAAGCTAAGAAGTTGTTAATCTAGCAACAAGCTGTGTGTTTACCTACAGTAAATGCCAACATAGTTCACACAGTGCATACAGAGATCAACATGGTAGCAACCTGCTACCTGTCATAGGAATGATTAAATAATAATTAAATGACAAAAATAAATAAATTAGCATAGAGGCCTCTTGCAGTTGCTGACTAGATGAAACATATTATGGCAGGTGAAAGGGATAGCAAACAATGAATAATTAAAGCTGGAGAAAGAAGAATGTGTAAGGCAAATAAAATCTATTGTTTAGTCTACTTACTGCTATAGATTTGGAGAAAAGATAACACTATCAGTTTATGTAGTTAGTAAGCACGTAAATAATTAAGTAGTTTATTTATATAGTGCAATTTTCAACACAAAGGCCACTCAAAACACTTAAAGGCTTAGCACTTAGTTCTGAAATAGGATGTTGGCATCTCATGTTGGTGCCGGTTCAATACAGTATAAGCGTCGCTTACAGACTCTTTTGCATTGTTTTACTTTGTGCAAAGATTCTCGAACATCTCAATAGGCATACAGTATATTAGCTGGCTGGTAGGCAGATGCTTTCTGTAAACTTTAAAACTATTCAACCATTCACAACTGTTTGGTTGTGACCACTTTCAGCCCTCCCACCAAGGACATACTGTAGCCATCTCTCTGTTCTCTTATTAGTGCATTAAGTCCTTAAACGGAGGAAAGCCTTTTGATAGGTACCTGACATAATGCTGTAGCATAATGTGATATTGAGCAGAAGCACTAGTCTATCACAATGATAAAATGAGCTCTCAATGTAGCTACAAAGGCAGGTGGTCACCCACTGAGATAAGTGTGCTCGTTGAGAGACTAGTATTGTCATTAATGGCATAGCTAACTGAGCTGTGCCTTATTTCATGACAATTCATGAAACCTTTGACATTCAGACAGAATCGATTTATTGTGACACTGGAACAAACTGTGAAAAACAATCTATATGCAACATTTCCAGAAAACCTTCACTGGAGTGTACATTACATCTGATAATGTGAGACTCCATTTCTCTGAAAATCTATTTGTTATGCTTATCAATAAATAGATATATAAAAAGAAAAGAAATGTTTGGAGAGTGTGTGGGAAAGGTCAATGAAAAAACAGTACAGTTACTTTAGGAGACAATAGGCCACAGAGACAAGTGAAGTGCTTACGGCCTGCTTTTGCAACAATTAAAGTGCTTGCTATTGTGGCTTAAATATCATGTAAGTGAATGTGGTTAATTTGTTTGGCAATTTCTACCTATAGTAGTTCATTACAAGTCAGCTTTTTTATTGCCTACAGCTGATTGGTGTAGTGCCCTGTACAAAAAATATATAGCATTTTGAATGATTATTGTGCATGATATTATGCTAATAAATTTTAACTTGAATTTCACTACATGCAGTAAATGTCAGGATTTGTCAAACTGATTGGGGAAGTAGCCGTTGTTTAACAGTGCTTTACAAGAAAACAAAAACAAACAAATAAACAAAAAAAAACATAAAAAAACATAAATGTGTAAATCACATCAGCAGAATTCATTTCAGTTGCTCACCATATCTTACAGTCAGAGTAATTCAAATGAAGTGTACCCAGACTGAGTCGGCAGTAAGACCACAGACTGAAGTGATCTTGTGTAAACACATAAATAAATGTAGCCATATGCACCCTTAGTAGGAGGCATTGTGACTGGGTGACTTTGCCTTTGTCTGGCCTTGTTTACATGAACACAATAAACCAATAACTGGCAATAATCAGGTAACTGTAATAATCGGTTCCATATTTGGCTTTAGAAAAAGGCATTTATGACCGGCACAGGCGCAGATAGAAAAGAACGAAATTAACCCGATTAAGGTCTATACATGTCTTGAAGAAATCAAAATATTGATGAAAACCTGGGTGTGTTGAACAGATTTCTCATAAACCAATAACAGCACTAATCCAATAAAGAATATCGGTTTATTCCGTTAACATCAGCACTTGAATAATCAGGTAACTACAATAGCCCAATAACGATCGTTGATTTAGCATGCATGTAAATGCACTCACTGATAATAAGGAGTTTGACAGCATGTCTCTGGGTACTGCGTTTCCCTGCATGGCCTCCAATGGTTATCCAGTGGTCTAGCAGAACCATGGGCAAATTGAATCGACTCCTCAGACACACTCTAGCTGCCCTGGATACAGGACAACTACTGGGCCAAGACCAAGGAGAAGGTACACAGAGCACAACAAAAGCAATGGACCAAGCCCATCCTTATGTGCAAAAAAAAAAAGTCAAGGAAGATTTAATTAACCTCATACCTTTCACAAAAAGGTGACATGAACCAAAGTGACATGAATAAAATGTGTGGAGCTATACTGAAAGGCATCACTTCTGCCAGTGCCACTGATGAACACATTTCTATACACTGTTATATAGGGAAGGTTGAGAACAGGCAGTAACATGGGGAAGGCAATGTCTCTGTTTGAAAGACCAATAATGCAACACTTCACAGGCTTTCCCTCTTGTTTCCTGTGTGGGTATGCAGATGGTTACTGTGCTGTTTGTTGTATTACTGAAGGAAGAGACAGTACATGTCATTAGTGTGTGCATTAGTCTATGCACCCCACACAGTTTTCAACTATAAGGTATAAAGGGGGAATGGAGCCCACAGCACATACCATTTATAAAAGTCTATTCAATTTTCATTGCATTTGTATGAACAAACTTCATAAATTGAAACTGGGACATGTAGGTCTTTTGCAGTAATTGCATGCAAATTAATCAAAAGTACAATTTCCTCATCTGAAATGTGAATGTGACTATATATAAGGTTTCTCATTGTCAGGCAATGTAGAAGCTTGACAGCTCTCAGATGGAGAGCAGTGGGGGTCTCTCCTTTGCCATTGCATTCTGTTAATGACCAATTCCTCTTCCATGGCCGTTGTCTGGGAATTCGTGCCAGGGCCGATGCCTTCCCGGTGGCTGAAGTATTCTCGGACTGTGTTGCGCACCATGGTCGGGAGCTTGATGCGGATGGTGTGGCGGATGCCCGCTGAGGCCCTGCCATGCGGCTTGGGGGAATTCAGAGGGCCAGAGTTCACAGGAACTGTGGGCACAGGAGAGCCCCTGCCACTTCCACTGCCACTGCCAGACACATCTTGGTTGGTGTCTGTCATTTGCACCGCCACTGTGCCCTCGGCCCCATTGACAGTTGGAGCTCTGTGACGAGCATTATTGGACAGGCTGATGCCCCCCGACAGCGTGATTCTGGTCTGTGTGGGTCTGCCATGTGCAGAGTCGACGCCATCAGCAGTGGTGCTGTGGGCGGATGGCACTGGCACTGGCATTGGCACTCGTGTGGAGACAGAGTGCAGCACCAGAGGCACGCTCTGACCGTAGAACACAGTCTGCGGGATGTGCACACGCACCCTGTGGTTCTGGCCGCCAGCAGCTCCCGTCGGGACTGGCGAGTCTCCTGCCAAAGCATCTGTTGCCAGGTGACAGGCAGGCTCTTTGATTGTCAGCGTTCCAGATGAAGCATAGAATGTAATTTTAGTCCTTTGCATCTTTTCGGCTTCGGGCAAGCTGGAAACCGTGGGCTGCGGTGACAGTGACGTGGGCGGACGGACCCCAGAGCTATTTAGCTTGATGTGTGTGACAGAGGTCCCTCTGACCTCACCCTGAGACCTGTGGGGTCCCGAGGCCTTCTGCTCACAACTTCCATCCCACCTCTCATTACTCCACAGCACCTGCTCCTCATCCCCAGCGGGAGATCCAGGGCAGGCGGTCACTCTCACGTCTGGCAGGCCCTTCCATCGAGTGCTGCTCGTCACCTCCTCTTCTGTTACTTTGTCCCACTTTCCCGTCTCCGTCTGTCTTGTAGCCTCCTCAAAGTCTTCCTCCCTCTCCTCCACCTCTTCCTCCTCTTCCTCTTCCTCCTCCTTTTCCTCACCATCCTTCTCCTCATGAGGGAAGGCCATGCTCCAGTCTGGTGGGAACTTCCGTGGCATGTCCGGAGTCAGCGGCCGAAGCCTGGCGGCTGTGCCGAAAAGAAAGGGGTGGGCGGCGGTGTCGTTAGGGCTGGAGAGTGGTTCGGACGAGGTGAGTGACAGGGCACTGTCCAGCGAGCTGAGGGAGGAGGTGGCTGTGGAGGACAGGCTTGAGAGGCTGGGCAGGTGGTGGCCACCGGCCATGTGGCGCTGAAAGCGTGGGGCTATTTGTGGGGACCTCCAGAGTGCATAACGGCCCTTCCCTGTCTGTGGGCTGCTGCCACCATCGCCCCCCCGCCACGACGGCTTCTGCTTGGCCATGAAGTGACGCACCTGCAAACTGGGACTTTGCGATTGGCTGCCAGATGAGCCACCCATCACAGTGGCGTCGCAGCTGGACTGACGGGCCACAGGGATGTGAGCGGGGCAGACTGATGGCTCGGAGGCACAACGGTCCCAGGACGAACGTAGATGGCCCAAGCTGGTGGGGATGGAGCAGACAGAGATGCTGGAGCCAGATGGCATCGTAAAACCCACGTCCTCATGGAGGGCAAGGGCGGCCAGGGGCAGGATAAACGGGTCGGGTGGGCAGAGGAGAGAGACGGAGGAGGCTGCCCTTTGAACCATTTGTTTGGCATGCAGGTTGGTCTCCTCTGCTGGGAAGCAAGGAGACACCATTATAAATAGCCATGAATATACCCCTGCACCCAAATAATTCGCAATAATTCATGCAACAGGTTTACACACACACTCTCACAAAATGTATAAAAACATGCATCAACACTACCATTAAATCAAATTCATGTATCCCGACAATCTCTCTCTCTCACACACACACAAACACACAAATACACACACACAATCATATGCTAACAGACAAACTCACTGCATGTGCATGCACACCTGTGTTTACTATAAAGGCTACAGACCACCCATGACTCTGCATGAAACCAGCTTGTGAGTGAAATAGTAAGGTAGAAGACTTTCTGTTTCAATGAGCTCACGAAGGAATTAATTAATTCTTGGGGGCGTTTCTATGTCACAGTAAGAGCACCACTCCTCAAAATAAGGGCCCTAATTCCAGACACTTACCACGGGCTACTTGCTCATTTCTCACATTCTTCCACTGACTCAGAAGGCCTCCTACATCCTCACCAAAAATGGAGGGAGTGCTCTCAATGAGCAGCTGAATAAGTTCAGCAACCTAATGGATGAGTATATGTGAGAGAGAGAGAGAGAGAGAGAGAAAGGGTAGGTGGAACAGAGAAAAACAGAAAAAGAAAAGAAAAGAAAGACAGAAAGACTGGCAGCTGAACAGGAGAAACTGGACAATAATCACAGTGTCTGGTTTCAAACTAAACAAACGATTATTTGTCTCACTGTGGATTAAACACATGGTGTTTTTTTGAGGAATTGTTTGTTTCTGTCTCATGTGTTGTTGACAACCGCGCCTGTGTGTGTACAGTGTTCACCAACGGCAGCCATGGAAACATTTCTCCAATCATAACTCATTCAGCCTCCTGCGTTCAGTCGTACCCACCAGTGGAAGACGTCAAACATGACAGAATGTTCTGCACTAGAGAGACACTTCATTCTCAGAGCATGGAATATAAAAGGCAAATGGAACATACAAAAACTACATTTAGCAACAAAAAAATAGAAAATTTGGTTGGTTTAGTTGTTAGCATTAGTGGGCATTTCTTGGAAAGAAAGACAATCCACATAACTGCCACCTACAGTGTCATAACAAGAGCCCCATAGCCTACCATATAAACATTCACTAAACTGAACAGACATAAAGTACACAACAACACATCATAGAGATATTTGATTTCACACTGTGCGTGTGGAGGCTGAGTATGCATACTGCAAACAGAATGAGCAGTGAGTGTGAGTGTACGCCTGGTTTGAATGACCACACAACTTAGCCCTGCTCCTGCCCAGACTAAAACTTGCAGCTTTTGAAACATTGGACTGGATTGAGAGTCCCCCTTTGAAGTTTCCCTCTTTTTAAAGTTAACATTACAGCAAATTCATATTTGTTTATGGTTTGTTACGCTTTGGCAACGCTGTACTATTAGTCCTAGTAATAGAGAAACACTGAATTGAGCTGAATTAAATTGAACTGAGAGACAAATATCTCTTTCTAATACTCAACTTTAGCCATCAGGACGGAAAGGAGGTTTAGTCATATTAGTCATATATATTATATATATATATATATATATATATATATATATATATATATATATATATATATATATATATATATATAGGCTATCAATACAATAGCAAAAACCTTTTTCATGGCTTTGGTCTCCTCTTCGGCACTAGAAGGCAATGGAAGTGTTAGCATGTTGGGGGCAATGCACAGAGCCAGGTTGTGGGCAGTCATCTGGTTGTCCTCTGAGCGCTGGTGGATTCGGTACAGCACCCAGAAGAGATAGCGCAGCAGGGTGCCATTTTCTTCCGGGAGCTCAACTATCAAGCTAAATATTTAAAACAGAGAGACAGATAGATAGATAGATAGATAGATAGATAGATAGATAGATAGATATATATAGAGAGAGAGAGAAATGTAGTTGAAAAAGAGGTTATCACATACTGCAGTCTTATTGATGGTAAGTTATCATGGCTGTCCAGTGCTGTCAGATTTGCTTTAATTGTGCGTTTAGAATAAACAATAACTGTCCATTACCAGCAATTTCTGTATTAATAGAAAGGGAGAAAAAAGGTAAAAGGAGAGAGAAAAGGCATTGTTAAGCATTGCTCTGTGATGGAGAACACATATGGAGTACTTTCTGTCTGGGTCATTTTCACATGGGCATGAATCTGTTGCTTCCACCAGGAATGGTGACAGGATTGACACCTTGAACGTCAAACCTATGAGGTTCTGTGTATGTGTGTGTTTGTGTGTGTGTGTGTGTGTGTGTGTGTGCGTGAGCGTGTGTGTGTGAACAGATGGCACTCTATGCCTTGACTGTGGGTGTGTTAGTCATCTCCTCACTAGGGGAATGACGAGCCCTTTCACCTTGCAATGACTTCTTTTCTCTTCTCCGGCTCCACATCCAGCACCTCCATCCACCGCTCACAGAGATGAGAGCCAAGGATGCTACCTGGTAGACTCCGTAGGAAGTCCTGGAATGCAAAACCACGCGCGCGCACACACACACACACATACATACAGCTCTTTAACAAATCCCAAACACGCTCTGCACCGCTAATAAAACAAGATAGATAGAGTCTTTATCGTCCCATAAGATAAACTTCACATGACACTTCTAAGCAGCAGACATTAACAACTGAAGTGTAGCATCCCAAACATACACAGCAACATGGATACCATCCTATCCAACATACAAAGCTCCAGACATATAGAGATATAACATACATTCCTCTCACATATTTCCATCCTGCCACATTTATTGCCCCTATTACATATCACAAAACAGGTGCACACAGCAGACAACATTACTTAACACAAATAGGAATACAGGTGACTGTCACAAGAGTTTGTTTAGTACAGTGGTGGCTGAGGGGACAAAACTTTTCTTGAAATGGGCTTTTTCCAGACCATAGCTCTGAATCTGCGGTCAGATGGGAGTAGAGTGATTCACTCTAGAACTGATTCAGAGTGTTGTCGGGACTATTTGTTATAGTGCGTGCAAGGCGTCTGGTAGCTGTGTCATTTGTGTCTGTCAGACTGGGTGGGAAGGGGTATAAACTTGGATGCTATGTGTAAGATTTTTAAGTGTTTGTTCTTGCTAGTGACAGTTAATATCGTGAAGAAACAGGAGGGACAGTAGAGTAGAATGGGTAACCGTGTCAAGACCGAATCTTTATGCAAGCAAAACCGAGTTGAGACCAAGTCTTTGAGGAGTCAAGTCCGAGGAGTCAAGACCATAAAAACAAGTCAGTTTTCACAACCAGGATTGAATATCACTCCAGGTAATATCCAACATTTAGGCCTACAGTTCTACAAGCTAGACTAGGGACTACGAGCAGTCTCTGCTTTTGTCTACTTTACCTTTTCATATGGACTTCTTACTGATAGCCTGGCCAGACCCATATGTACAAAGATGTAGGTGTAGCCACGACTGACAGACCTTCCCAATCCAAAAGGTGGCACCAATGGATGCATATCAAAACGCCTCTGCACTCACAGTTGGATGTGATTGTGATTGCAGACTGCTTGCTCATCTTGCTTTGCTTTATGATCATACCAGCAACTGGTCACTGAACTGATTCTTAGTCTTTTAGAATGCAGTGTTTTTGCATTGCTACATGGGATGCATTTTTCAAGTCAGTCAGCTTTTGCTTTTTATGCAAATTGATTTGTAATGATGGATATTGAGGTCTCGCTCTTAAATTACAGGTCCTTCTCCTTGTCAAGGAGAGTCAATTCAATCCAACTGCGTAATGACACAGATTAAGCAGAAAATGGTCTCCAGACTGGACCTAAGTCTTGAACAGTCTTGGAACAGTGATTTGAATCAGCTTTCAAAGAGAGACTTCTTTGAAAGTTGAGCAGAAAAAGGCAATCAAGTCATTTCTTTCAAAGGATGTATTTGCTGTTTTGTCCACGTTGCTCTGATTGATCAAAGCACTATCCTATTGCATGCAGAGGCAGTTTGAAAGGCAACCGCTTATTCTGCCCCAGGATTTGGTCTGTTCTATTGATCATGTCTAAGATATACATTTTTGAGTTACAGTCTGGCTTGTCAGGCAACTACAACACCATAATGGAGCACTTTTTCACAAGTAAAACAAACTCTTGATCACAAACAAAACAAGATCTCAACCACAATACAAAGAAGGCCTCCATTACTACCAAAGCAACATCCAGTATATGTGCGTTCGAGTGTGTGTGAGTGCTGTGGGTCTTACAGTGAAGACAGCTGCGATGACAAGCACAGACTCTCCCTGTGGCAAGTATTCAATACCGCTGTTTAGCTTCTCTTTGAGCTCTCTGCAACACTTAGCGCTGGCCGAGCGGCGAAAAATACCTTGAGTGGCCGGCCCTTGTTGGTACAGCACGTACAGCATGTCCTGCACACACACACACACATATATACACATACACACACATATATATCACAATTAAATTCTGTATATGTCTGAACTCACCAGTCACATTTATCACAGAAGGTCTTCCAAAGGTGTACAGCTTTAGGTACACTCTTACTTTTACTCTTAGTTTTTGTCACATAAATATCATATGCATATCATGTGAAATAGTTTAACCTGAATTAGCTGATTAGCACTGAATAGAATTAATATCAACATTAGTGATAGTAATACAGCTCTGCATCCCTGTCTGTCATATAGCAAGGGCACATGCAAGAAATGTGATTTCAGTACCAGAAACAGAGAGGTTTCTGATGCTATGTCTGTTGCACTCCCATTATTCTCTATGCAATAATATATTAACAAAATATGAAAATGAATAAAACATTCTGTCAGTACATATATATAGGTCTATGGGTAGAATAATCTCATGTTGTATAAGGTATTAATAAGTGACTTGTAATGACTAACAAATGGCTAATATGTTATTAATATGCATGGTAATAAGCTGCTAAATGATGGTGAATATATATATTTAAGTCATACAATATCCCACCATCATGATTATTATATTGATTTCAGACATTCCTCCATCCAAATATGAAAAGATCTATCTATGTACTGACATGCTTCCTTCAGTGAGATATCAGTGAAAAAAAAAAACAAAAAAAAGCAGATCACAAAGATCAATAATTTTTTTCATGATGATTCATGAGTTCCTATGTAAGGCAAATGCAAGTAGTATCACATTAAACCCCACCAGATTTGGTTAGCCTAGACTGCCCTGAAAAAAAGGCATATATAGAATAGATAGAATAGAAAAGGCCCTTATAATCACTGAGTAAATCACTTAAAGTAAATTACCCTGAAAAAAGCCCAGAGGCCATTAGAGTGGGCTCAGGGCTTAACATTAGGGGGGATTCCAATTAGGTATGGACACATGCACAGCCAATATAATGACGTTATGCACTGAATTACAGGGATTATAACACAATGGCTGCAAGTTGGTCATCTCACCATGACAGGATGTGGTGGACTCCCATGGGGACAGATATTGGAGAGTGGCTGACCAAACAGGGCACTGCAGGGGGAATCTGGGGGGCAACTCGACTGGCTGTTGACTCCTCGTCGCAGCGCCCAGTCTATGAGTGATCTCTTTCGTCTGTGCTTCTGAGAAAAATCTATGCCGCCAACACAAAAAAGAGAAGATGTTATCCAATCAGTCATTAAACCTGAAGGGAGGAAATCTTTAATCTTTAATCTTTGACATGTTCTTTAATTGCCCAGTCTGGTTCTAGAGTCTTTGTTTGTGTCCCTGTGGGCAAGTGCACGTACTGAGGTAACAAACACATACACTAACTTCTAGATGGCATATAATATGGATTAAGACATGTCTGACCATTCTACAGATTTTTTCTGTTTTGGTCCTGAGCTAGGTATTTATACACAGGGAATCTGACCTCTGATTTTTTACAGTTGCATTTAAATGAAGCTATTTACCAAATTTGAGAAAGGCGTCTTTGAGATATCACATCCAAAACAATGGGATGTAGGCATGAGCAAGGAAGGACAGCCCGAAAATTAATTTCCATCCACTTATACCATATAAACATTAATAGAGGACACTGATGCAGGGCACTGACCTATTAGTCTACAGCTTTTCAGTATTCAAAATTCAGTATTAGCAGAAATGTAATTACCAATTTCTTAGTCTTACTGATTTGGTTAATTTATTTTTGGTAAAACCTGAATAAACAACTAGTTGGTCTTGATGTAAAATTACAGACAAATAGTACAGATCAAAATGTCAGGGATAATGTATTGTCTGCCACTATATGGCTACTAAAACGATGACAGAAAACCTCACAGAAACGTCTTTTAAATTTAATTTGTCATTGTTTCGTGGCTTCCACAAATAAACAAATACTTCGCAACACAACTTGTACTTGAAACATTCTTTAGAACCCAGCTCATCTGCTTTCACTTTCAATGAAATTCCATTATGATAAGTGAATGATCTCTCCTAACGGAATGATATGTGAATCCGAAAAAACCTGTTGCCATTGACAGCAGCCATTATACTTTTGCAGCAGTCATTATAGGCCTACAGAAATAACTGACCTCCGAACATTGGGAAAGCCCATTCAAAGTGAACGGATCCTCCCGCAGCATTCTGGAGAGCTGTACAATAAAGAAATGTAATACATTGTAAAACATTGTTACTGTTTTGTCATTGAAAGTGGCATAATCAGAAAGGTCATAAGGTGTCTCTAAACAATGTCTATATTCTGACCCGTACTATATAACCAATAACCTCACATCATGACCAATTTGTTGCTTATTAAGGATTTACCAAGAATAAATAGCAAATCAAGAAATTGTCGATTTAAAACATGCATGCATAACTACTTTTAAAAAAGATCTTATACATAAGACCAATACATACAGCACACATACTTAATGGCAAATGAGTTCCCTGGAGTGTTGCTAAATGAAAATATACTTATTGAATATTCTTTCTCAATATCCATTCTTTCACATACTCAATGCACAGCAGTCTACAAGACCATATAAGAAAATGTCCTATTGAAAACATAGTATGAATCTTAACTGTCCTAAGGACGGGACCGGATGTGTAGTGGGGGTAAGTAATTTTATTGATGCAAGCCTAATTAGAAAGAAAATCACACGAGCCTCCAAAGCCTACATTGATAGTATCACTGCACGATTACGGTCATCCTATAATGTTAAGTTACATTTGTTTATGACAATGGAGGGCTATTTGAGAGGTTTGCTTGACGTGTGGGTGGTACCATTGATAATAACATCTTATTAATGTAATGTTATAAATGACTAATATTTAAAAAGTGAGAAATGCATAAGTGATCTGTTCCAAGAAGTGGGGGGATGCCATACCCCCATGTCCAACACCCACTACACCACTGGACCTAAGTCCCCACAGTTTCTACAATCCAGCCAACAATTTTTTCACGGAAGCACTATTCATCATTAATTACTATTGAAAACAGATCCATGAGATCCAAAAAGTTGAGTGAGATTTATGATCATGTGGCCATTCATCCATTTTACTACATTACATTTATACATTTAGCAGGCGCTTTTATCCAAAGTGACTTACATTTTTCGTCAACTATCAATCGTTCAGGGTCAGCCTCCCCTAGAGCAACTTAGGGTTACCACCTCCCCTTTCTCTCCATAAAAAGTGGGATTCCTCATTAGGAAAATGTTTGTCTGTGTGGCATCCTAATGGACATAGACTGTGAAATATCAAAACAAAACACCACATACACCTCCACTTCAAGGACATAGCTTGGCCATGTCACCATAGAGATGAAGAGGTGGCTTGGACAGTGGAATGTTGATTGGCATTGCATTGCGTCAATGTTGCCTGTGGTCTGATGAGTTCAATAGACATATCATTCTTTGATTAGTGTATTTACACTGTAGGGGACAAGAGCAAGTGAGTGGAGGGTCCAGACACTACAGGAAATAAACAGGGTTCCTCAACTCCCTAGAGCAATTGTGCAATGCTGATATAGACTGCGATTCACATAGTTTGCAGTCAACATACACACACACACACACACACACACACACACACACACACACACACACACACTCACACACACACAAACAAACATAAAGACAATGGACATTAAAACTGCAATACACACATACGAACATGTAACTGCATACATGTGATTCCACTCTTTCTCTATCTATTTTTTTTCTCTATTTTTTTCCATTCTCTTCTCATCCCTATTTCTATTTGTGTTTTCTAATTTGTATGTTCCCTCTAAATCATTGCTTTATTAGTGGGTCTGATGTTCTTGTTAAAAAATTGAGAAAAATACTCTCTCTCTGATCTTGTCTAATTGGATACCCTCTCTGCTACTTTCACTTGAGCTAAGATAAAAACAATCTCAGCATAATCATAACACATAGAGTATTTACAAAAACATTTGGTCCATTTAATTGATTTAAGGGTTTGTTTTTATTATAGCACTTGAAAAGACTTCAAAACATAATAAATGGACCAATTCACACCGTAAGTGTTGCATAAGTGTTTTGGACTGTTTTAATTTTGTCATGAATTTTTACACGCTTATATCGGTGAGCAGCAAGTGTCTTGGAAGTGGGGGATGGCAGCAGCAGTGCCTCATACTGGTCCTTCTGGTATGAATACAAACATGAGGCCATGCTGCAACTATGACAGAAGGCTTACACCTCAGGTCAAGTGGGTCAGGTCACAGACTGCTACATACTGATTGCATTACAGAATCCAATTACAAATGATACATGTATAATAATACATTATAATCCTATGAGGACTATATATACAGTATACTTATCCTTATTCTATTCTATTAGAACAGATAATTATATATATTATATGTTATAAAATATATATTTAATTATATATTTATATTAGTACATACATGTATCATTAACTAGTTGCTTATTAACATGCTAATTGATAACACACTAGCCATTTGTTATTACAAATTACAATACCTTATTCTTGACTTTATTCTACCCATAATAGACCATTAACTAATAATTTCTCCAATATAAACCAATATAAATTCCTAATTACTGTTTATTTGTAGTTAGTAAGATAGTATATGAGTTATGTTCTTAATATGCTTTGGTGTAGGGCTTATAAGGTAGTAGTACAACAGGAACAGTTTCTCTCATTCAGTAATCCTTAGAAAAGTTGGTCTGCTACAAGTGCTAATAGTGTCCAAATAAATCCTAATTACATCTTTCTGACTGAGATTCACTGTTCCTGAGAATAACTGTTTCTGTTGTACTACCATCTTATAAGCCTCTTACTGAGCAAAGCATATTGAGATCATAATTTATCTAAAACTGACATATAACAACTAACGTACTTACTGTGAATACTGTAACTGTAACTGTAAGCCGTAACTATCAAGTAATACTAAAGAAATTCTTAGTTACTATATATACATATATATAATTCTATCAGAGAAGTGCCCCTGGTTAGCTGGAGTAAGAGACATACCAGCCTGGAATGGGTGGTGCCTGGCACTCCGGGCCCTGAGGGTGAAGAGGGGCACAGGCACCTCCCTGGGTAAGAGCTCCAGGTGCAGGGTGCCTTCGGTCGTCAGTAGACTGCTCAGCACCATGGGCAGGCACTCGGTCAGCCGCAGGTGGTGGAGGACAATGCTGTACGGACACTCGTGCCCTTGGGTTTGGAAGAGGACAAAAAAGTGAAAATGTGATTCAGTGAGAGAGAGGAGGGGATGAAGCCTATTATGTTATGTATGATGGGTGGATGAGTGTCGGCCGAGGGCATTTCCTGGATGTAATTCAAGTATGTGACTCCCTGTGTGTAAGATCTGAAAATGTATTACCTCCGAAATGAATGGCATGCAGTCTATCTATCACTCATTAAAATCTGATCTGGGGGTGATATCTGACCCACATCTATTTAATTTTTCAGCAATGTCTATTGGAGAAGTACATAATACATATAGCTTGGATTTATCATGGTTCATGCAACCTAGAGTGGATTTACCATGGCCATCAGTTGTAAATCTGTTTTTATTAAAAATTAAAAAAAAAAAAAAAGAATTCTGTTTTGACTGATTCCGTGTGTGTGTGTCTTCATGTGTTTGTCTCCATGGCAGACCCCAATCTCAGGGGGCTTCTGCCTTGTGATTGCTCTTCAAGCTCTGAGATCAAACACCTCCCAACAGAGCATACATTAAACAATCCCAAAAAGCCCTGAATCACAATGATGGCATGACAAGAAACTTACATAAAATGATTTCCAGTCACTTGCTCTCTCTCCTCCTCCTAATTTTAATGGTAGCCAACAGTTATAAACAATGAGAATCATATTTTTTAAAATTGGTAGATATTTATGAATAAAAGTGTGTGACAGTGTACTTGAATATAGCAAAAATAATATAGCAACACAGACTGAACGAATAAGGTATTCTGTAGGTAGCCTGTAGCAGAGAGCCTGGTGTTGTGTACAAAGGAGTACTATAATTCTGTTTCAGGCATTGGAGGATGATTCTACCATGAAGCTAGTTTGGTCCGGTTGGATAATGAATGGGGTAACCTTCTCTAATCTATATGGTAATGCTTTAGCGATTATTTTATTGTCTGCATTGAGTACGCCCCTGCTCAACTCAACAGACGACGACCTCCAGTGCTGAATGAACCTTACATAACCATCACGGGCAGGATCTCAGTCCTTTTTACTTTCAATGATTCTGATACAGCCTACCCCCTCCTGGTTTAAATCACTCACCAATGACTCAACAATCTTTAAATTCTAGACACCTGAAAATGAAACTAGACCACCCTGCAAAGACTTGAAATACTAGGAGGACTAGAGGCGCCACACTTCCACCACTTTGCACTGGCCAACCAGCTTCATTACATGTACACATGGTTACATTCCACCCCTTCAGAAAATACCTGGTTAGACCAAACGATTTGCAAGGATATTCAGATCTCAAACTCACCTATCTGTAGTCGATCAATCAAAAAACATCCATCCTTCAAAACACCAGCAATAGAATCCAGTCTGACAGTCTGGATTTTTATTATATTACTAATTCACCTGTGACACCATTGAAACTCACCCATATCTGGAACAATCACAATTTTACTGTCAACAACTCCTACACATGGAGAGGAAAGGGCATTACTCAACTTCACATCACATCATTCATGACAAAATACTGGCTTCATTTGCTTATTTGGTCCAGAAGCACAGCATTGAGAGTAAAGTATCCATGCAAAAATTAATATCCAGACGGCTAACTTAGACATTCCCCCACCAATCTTGGAATTAATTAACATACCCTCCCTCCAAAAAAATGCTTTCCAAAATATACAAAATTATATCACAGTCAGAAAAAAACTTTAAGCCTGCCATATCACAAATGGGAATCAGACTGGGAATGGGAATCTATCTATCTATCTATCTATCTATCTATCTATCTATCTATCTATCTATCTATCTATCTATCTATCTATCTATCTATCTATCTATCATCACCAAGAACAGCATGAAAGGCTACAAATACATTTCAGAGGAGGCATACATCTATGATTATGTAGGGTGAATGTGGTGTGCAGGTGGAAATCTGGTCACCTTGTTTGCTCACTTCTTTTAATGCAATACACATTAGAGAAGGCACATAATCTTGCCATATCCATTCCAACAAAGTTTGGCATGTTGTGTGAGGGGTGTGAAAGGTGTGAAGGGTTGGCATCAGAATGTAGTGAGTCTGGGGGTCCAGGGCCCTGTGACATGCAGTACCCCCCCTTTGTCGTCTCATCATGTCATCATGGCATACCTTGGGCGGGGGCGGGCCAGCACCATAGCCATAGATAGGTGCTCAGGTAGTCAATTCAGTCAACCCAAATAATAATAACAGTAATAATAATAATAACAATATGTTGGGCAACATAAGGTTAAGTCCCATGTCCAGAATTTGTCTCTTTAATTTATTTAAACCAATCAGAATTGTGAAAAATCTATCAAGGCACGGTCCAATGAGGTGTGGTTATCAGTTTGATGCAACATTTGAACAACATTTAAATAATGTTATTTAAACTGATACAAACTTAAAATAAAAAAATAGGTTAGTTCGTCTGAAGGTGTAAAGAAGGTTAGGAAGGTTTATTAGTTTTATTTTTTAGAAATACACTGTTATCTTACTGTTGCCTCAGGGCAACGTTGTGCGTCAAAGGGGTACTTTTTTAGAGTCTTTGTGAACTTTGTTTGTTTCCACGTCCACGCTCCACTAGCAAAAGCAGGATAAAGCAGTACCTTCCCGTCTACATCGGAAAAGCAGTCCATCCACCAGGTTTGCCAGATATAGGGGCAAGTGGGAACATGGTGTTGCGCCTGGCAGAACCAATTCCCCGGGGTAGGGATTTCAATCTCTATCCCATTAACCCTTGTCTTGGCACAACAAGGCATCCACTGTGTTGGTACAGTACGCTTCAATCGCTTACCAGGCAGTTCTATGGTACAGGATGAGGATTTGAAAGCATCTGGCCGTGGCTCCTTCCAGGAGAAAACTGCACTTGTCGGTGATACCACACTCCACTCACACTCCGTGTCAACATATAATAGACACATGGGAGGTGTTGACCTACTGGACTCTGATCGCTTTGTACCGAACAAACATAAGGTCCAAAAAGTGGTATCATCGCCTTGTCTTTCACATGATAGACATGGTGGTGGTGACATGTTGGCTAATCTACAGGAGGGATTGCATCGACAATGGAATGACACAGAATGAGCAATGCCTTCAAGTCACAGATTGCCCTGGGCGACCATGTGCTGGAACTTCCTGTCTGAGGAGAGAGGAAGGAAGCAGCGACCCACCGCTCCAATCCCCAACCAAGACATCCGCTTGGACAAAACCTCCCACTGGCCTATGATATCTGAGACAAAGGGAAGGTGTAGGGTTCCTGGGTGTACAGGCACACCAAAAGTTATGTGCCAAAAGTCTAATGTGCACCTCTGCTTTACTGCACAGAGCAATTGCTTTGTCAGTTTCATATCGAATAGCAGAGTTTGAAGTACTAGCACTAGTACCTGTACGTAGTACTAGTAAAGTGATAGAAGGTGACTGTGGTGATATCTCTATGTGAGATAAGTCATTGAGTGTTGTATTTCATCTGTTCCATTTCATCTGACTTGCAGGTTCAGGTTTTTTGCCTTTGTTCAGGTTTACTGAGTGTGCACACTTACATTTAAAAAGAAATAAGCATAAACTGTTACAATACATTAACATTGAAAATAAATATAAGCATAAACTGTTTGTAATCTGGCAAATGTCTATACATTTCATATGTTAAAAATGATTTCTCTTTACATATTAGTATGTTATTTTGTTAAAACTGTGATTTACTACTGCTGAATAAGCATTGTCTAATGTTATGTGAATGGGTAATTTCCTGTGCGAATTTGTACCATTGTGGCACAACGTTGCCCTAAGGATGCTCTTCATTGACTACAGCTCAGCCTTCAATACGATAATACCGGACATTCTGATCCCCAACCTGGGGCTCCCACTATCCACCTGCTCCTGGATTAAGGACTTCCTGGTTAACCAACCCCAGCAGGTGAAACTGGGTCATCACCTCTCTTCCACCCGCACTCTCAGCACCGGCTTCCCCCAGGGCTGTGTGCTGAGCCCACTCTACTTGCTCTACACATCCAACTGCAGTCCCACCCACCCAGAGAACATCATTGTCAAATTCGCTGATGACACAACCGTGGTGGGGCTGATAACAGGGGAACGAGACGGCTTACAGAGATGAGGTCCTGAAACTTGGTGAGCGGTGTGCATCTAACAGCTTGGCACTGAATATCACCAAGACTAAGGAGCTCATCCTGGACTTCCGACGGAACAGAGCCGCCCCTGCCCCCCTGTACATCAACGGCGAACGTGTGGACAGAGTGGAGTCCTTCAAATTCCTCAGGGTCCACATCTCTGAAGACCTGTCCTGGTCAGTCAACTCCTCAGCTCTGGTCAAAAAGGCCCAGCAGCGGCTACACTTCCTGAGGGTGCTCAGGAAGGAGCAACTGCACACAAGCCTGCTAGTGACCTATTGTTCCACCACTGAGAGCATGCTGACCTACGCTGTGTCCGTGTGGCACTCCAGAGGCTGACAGGAAGAGACTGCAGAGGGTGACCAACACCGCACAAAAAATCATTGGCTGCCCTGTGCCTTCAATTACTGCCATCTATAATTCCCGCTGTCTCAGCAGGGCCAGGAACATCCTAAAGGACAATACCCACCGTAGGTTTGATCTCTTCAATCTGTTGCCATCTGGCTGGCATTTCAGGTCCATACCAGCCAGAACAAATAGACACAGGGACAGTTTCTTTTCCAAAGCTGTCACCATACTGAATCACATTTGCACTGAGTACTGACATATTTGTATGTGGGTGAGTGTCTGAAGTGTCCCAGACTGGGAATTGCTCTGACACACCATCCCCATGTGCGTTTCCCGTACTGCTGCCTACCCACCCATCCCCCCGCCCCCGTGCACCTTAAGTTAGTTACTGATCTATATTTGCACTGATTTTTATTACCTCTACTCAGTATGCTACCTCAACCACACTGTATGTTGCTTCCCCAAACCGCCCCCCACCCCCCTACACACACACATATGCCTCCTCACCCTGCCCATCCTCTCCAACACACACATATGACCCTCCTGTTTATTTCTGTCAAATATGACTGTCTATTATCTCATTCTGTTAATATGTATGCAGCACTGTTTAGCCCATATAACCATTGATAATCTTTTGCCAGTGTCTTGTTCTGTGTCATGTACATGTGTTGTTTTGTTGAATTTTGTCCCTGTAACTTTCTATTTGTTTGCAAAAAAAAGTGCACTATGATTCTCACGTGTTGCTAATGTCCTTGTATGTGTGTATGTGTGTGTTATGTGTTACCTAAACACTATATCCATGTATGTGTTACATACTGCCCATTCACTTGTGTGTTATGTGTTGCGTACCGATGAGGACACATGGGGCTTCCTCCCCGGCTGCCTCCACCCAGAGCTGATACTCGGTCGGTGGTCCCTGTGGGAGAAGGAAATGGGCAAGGCTAGTTAGGGGACTGGGACAGGAAATAACCTTGTATCGGCCACAGCAGGAAGCGACTGCGTAGAGAAAAAACAAGCCAGGAAATGCCTTCAGAAAACATTAAGAACAACAGGCCTGTCAATCAATCAATGTTCACTGGGGTTCTGGTGTGCCATGGTGAGATAAGAGAGAGCAGGAGAGAGAGAGCGAGAGAGAGAGAGAGAGTAAGAGAAATTGAGACCTGGGGTCAACACCTGCAATCACTTTTAAATCCCATCTCTGTATGTGCTATTGCTTCTAGTCCCATCACATATTTACCCATGTTGCTATTCGCCTCTCCAGTGACATGCTGTCAAATAATAGCTGTGAAAATGCTATACCTACATACCTTTCGCAAGGCTAGAGGGTGTGAGCAAAATCTATGAAAACAAAAGGCAATAAAAAACATCAACAAGTCTAAACATGATGTTCTCAGAGGAGAAGAGGTGTGTAGTAGCAAAAATGTTGTACAGTCATTAATTAGGCACACAGTCAATATTGCTGTACTTAAATATAGGAGGACAAAGAACATCAACTGAAAATTCCTTTTGGAGATGGAAAATGTAAAACTTGATATTGAAGTGCTATGCAAATACAAAATATACAAAATATCAGGAAGGATAAGGTTAAATATTAAAATATTACAGACTCCGTATATATTAATATATGTCATTGTGGTCTTATCACCCTCTCACGGGTTAATAACACCGACAATTTCTGAAAAGGAAAGACCATTATGTTATAATAAGCGTCTGCTAGATGTCCTGGTAGAGCAAGTAAACCTGCTTTTTGGCATACCTCCCAGTTTACTAATACAGCTTTAAGAGACATTAGCATTTGGTTAGTGAGGCTGTAAGGGGGGGGGGGGGGCCGAGGAGCTCAGACGATTTTCTCACTTCACACAAGTAAATTACTGGCTGGCAACTCACTGAGGATGAGTAATGTACTATGTTAATAACTATGTTATGTAATACTGTACCGCTCCCTATCCCTCTCCACACAGTGAAATCCACTGAGGCCAACAGAGTAAATGCACTAAGTTTACATAGCACTTTTCTACTCCCACGCTCAAAGCAATTTACAATGTATGCCTCACAAAGTCCTTGGTTCCTTCAGTTAAAACACTGACACCCCAGCCTTCCAAAAGGGATAGCCAGCACCGTTGTTTTAAAAGTCACCATCAAATGTACAATAGATCAAATGTACAATAGATCAAATGTACAAGAAAGATGTACTGTCAATATCCTTTTTTTATCACAGGTCTGCATTTATAGAACTTCTCTCAAATGAACAATAAAGCTGTTGCAACTATCTTACATTTCTGTACTATATTTTATTTCTGTCACCTCTGTTCTTTTCATAGTTCTTTCTTTTGCTGAACTGCGTTATGCTTATATTTGAATAAATCTACTACTAATCAGGTTAGTCTGCCATCAGAAATGAAGGATGATGTCAGTTAAATAATTCCAGGGTCTCCAGACCCACATTGTGTTGAAGAGACTTATTCTCATGACACCAAAGCATAATATAGATCATCGCTGTGCGTGAAGCTGTATGGGGTCTGTTTTGAATCAACTTATCAATTTAGTAAACCCTAGCATGTAGCCATGTCTCACACATGCACAGCCTGTGTTCCCTGTGCATCCTTTACCTATTGCTGCATTGGTTAAAGATGTCTTATGTTGGCCTAATATTTTCCCAGCTGTTCTGTTTCTGAGTTTCCATTGATGAAACATCGACCCCCTCACTAATGCACACACCAGGAACTAAGGCTGTCAACTCACTCGTAATCCGTATTGAAGAGTGACTGTCTTTATGATATTTTCAGCGGTGGCACTGCTATCGAGTTGAAGTGCTGCAGTCTGAAAACAGATAAATAGATATACTGTAAAATGTTATGAAGACTTGTAATGGCATTAAAATGGTGAATTATGAACAGACCATGCTCTCTCACCGTGACAGTGTCATCCAGCACTGTAACCCTCATCACAATTTTAGCTGGGAGCTCATTCTGCTTGGACTGAATAATGTACCTGAAATTGTAAATTATATATATATATATATATATTCATTGTGGTGGATGACTGGCAGCAATACTAGCCCAGTAGCTGTGACTTTACCACTCACCATTTCAGAGTTGATAGCCATTTCTCCTTGATTTCTGTGGAACTGTACAGAAAAAAGACATTGAAGTGGATAGCTGAAACAAAGTATGATAATTATGATTTGGGCAACAGCAGTAACTGTTCCTTTCACTCCTTAGATCTGGAGTGAAATCCAGTGACCACGGTGACAAAAAGGTCACAGAATAACAATCAAGGTGAAAATAGAAATATGCATTTAATATGCCACTTGCTAGCTATACCTTGCTAGTATGATTTAGCCCCCGTTGCCTTCAGAATTGCCTTCATTATCTGTGGCATAGATTCAACAGTGTGCCTCAATAATTTTTACCCATAATAAAAACAGTTGCTGAAGATCTGTCATCTCCCATTTGCACAAGTTAAGTAAACGTAACTTATTTGTACATTACGTTACGTTATTTGAAACGATGTTTCAAGTAAGCTGGAATTATTCTCTTTCTTTTACAGTGAATATGGAGGTCATTTGAGTACAGAGCTCATTTTCATGCTGTGTCCTTGACCAAGATACTGAACCCCAAATTGCATAGCAGCCTCTGCCACCAATGGGTGAATGGCACACGTTGTAAAGCACTTTGAGTACTCGTAGGAGTAGAGAAGTGCTATATAAATGCAGTCCATTTAAGTAATCATCAGAATCATGGGTATACACTGTTTTCATAAAAAGAAGGATACGGTCAGCACCAGTACTCAGATGCCATTAAAATACGCTTCTATCCAATGTGACTTACATTTGTCAATTATCAATTACAGTCAGGGCCAGTCTCCCCTAATGCAACTTTGGGTTTGGGTTTGCTCAAAGGCACAATGGTACAGCCGGGCTTCGAACACACAATTTCTCAGCTACTAGCATGCAAGCCAGATACCTTAACTGCCACCACCGCCCAATACCCACCACCTTACTATCACCAGCCTAAGCTGATGATACAAGGCATGATGAACCAGTGATTTTATAGTGTTTATGCTACATTCTGCAGCATATGTCAAGACTCAGACAAGGTTTAATCCAATTTACTATCATCCCATTCTGGTGAGCCTATGCAAGTTTTAGTCTCAATTTCTTGTCAAACTAGATGGTAGAAAAAAATTTCTTGAAATACCTGAGGGTAACAACGTAATTGGTTGTGGGCCAGCCAATGACAAAGGAGTTTTTGGAGCTGAGTTTGCGCTCAGTGACCTGATCCACACAGGAGGCAAGCCACATCTCACTTAGTTGCACCTGTGCCTTCACCTTCAGACTTGCTGAGGACCTTGACCCAGGGGACACACAGAGGTAGACACAGGAACTCACACACATTTTTGCACATTTGTCCATTCATGTGACAAACAACGCAAAAAAATACTTCCAGGCACTTCGCAACATATTACCTAAGACTGTAAACCAATGCAATAATACCTCTTATCACCCAGAAAACCAAATTACCATTTTCTGATTGGCTGACAGGGTGTGTGTTAATTCTGTACAACACACACCAGTAGATCTGTTAAAAGAATTTAATCACTGTTCAAAATTAATGCTCTTTTGAATGGTAACTATAATAACCATTGTAAACGACATGTGAAGTAAAAGATAATGAATGACACACCGTTTGTATGAAGTGGAATGGCCTTTAAACTTCGGAGGGCATTGTTTTTATTTTATGATGCCACTGTTAATGTGACAGTTCATTTAAGCTTCATAAGGAGTTAGGTGAATTGGTACACAAGTGTAATACAGCCAGAAAAGAGAGGTGTGCGGTTACCTGAAAATAATGCACGTTCTAAATAGCACATCACAATAGGAAATCTGACCAAGCAGTGGTATAAAAGTGGGTTAATGCCCTTCAAGGTGTGCTGTTATACAAAATGAATGAACTTGGCAGAGTTAACATCACTTTTAAAATCAACAGATAATTGTACAAAGGCTCTAGATTTAACCACTATTATTATTTCATGCAGCAGTGTGTGTGTGTGTTACACACATTGATTTTATGTATGGTGGATAAAAGCATCTGCTTCTCAATCTGACAATTTTTTTTTTCTTGATTAAATACTTTCTTTTCTTAGAAAGGTTGAAATTGCTGTAACATCAAGAGTCACGTTTTCAAACCTACAACAGAGAGAGCACTGATACATAATAGTTACATAAGCTAAAGGCTTCTGATTAGCCTATACGATAGCCAATAGTCTAAATAGTCTCTAGTCTCACTGAATGACATGTGAATAGCTTTAGTGCCCACAACATGAACATTGAAGAAAATGAAAAATTTAAACCTTCACATAACCTCTGGCTTCTCACAGTTCAAAGTAATCAGAATCTCTTTTGGGCAGACCTCAAGTGTGAGGAGGCTAGTGTGATGTCTTATGTGAATGTTAACTGCATTTACAAGCATCAATAAAAGGAAGTAAAACAACAGTGGTCCAAATGTCCTACATGTCTCTATATATAGAAAGAACATCTTGCTTGTATGATAAGACAGTATTCAAGGCTGTTTTATCCAACCTGGGTGTTAATTAAAATGAGACTTTGATTGATTGATTGGATTGATTGTGATGTAGATCAACAACTCTCATGTTGACTAAGCCTAAACTGTTAATTAATTTCCTGGTGAAGTAAGACCTAGAATTTAGACATTTTTTCTCACTTGGACTTGGCAATGATGAGGACATCAGTGAAAAGGAAGAGGTGTCTCTCCTGGGTCTGCAGTCCGCTGGTGAGGTGAACATGATCCTCCATGACGAAAAAGGAACCATGTGTGACTGGCGCATCAGACTGGTTTACATGCCAGGGGCAACGCTCCACAGAGATGCCAGCCCTTTGGGAGATTGACACAGAGCAGACCAGAGGCTTTAATCACAAGTGGTGCCTGGTAAAAGAGGTTTAAAGCAGAAGGATAAAGTGTGCACCACAGAGGGAAGGTGGAGGTGAAGGTGAAAAGATGAAGCAGCATATTGTCCATGCACACCCTCTTCTAATTCTTTAAAGCCAAGGCAAAAATGGTTTTCCATTCTATGTCTCCTTTAATTACAAATGCAAATGGAAGGAGATGTTAAATCCTACAAGGAATGATGTTTTTGCCAATACACTGTACAGTATATTCAAGATACCATACATAGAAATTATGATAACTTTCTATGAACCTAGTATTCCAAAACCATTATAAATGCACCCATAAAGGTTTCATTACTGGCATTACAGGTATTTATTACTGTTTATACATTCTCATGACTGTACTCATAAGGAGTTATAATGTTATCATATAAGCCTTTACTACTTGTGTCACAAAGCATTCTAAGCTTCTTTGGTCTTTTGATACTTAGGAAACACACCATTCTACTTAGTGTCGGTAATGGTGCCTTGTTGATTTTCATGAGTGATGTATTCATCTCATTTTACTTAGGGTACTTAGGGTATGTTTTATGAATACTGGGTTCATAGAAAGTGTTACATTTACATTGATGCATTTAACAGACACTTTTATCCAAAGAAACTTACAAAAGAGGATAAACATTCAAGCTCCAGCACAATTAAAAACTGACTAAGAGTGCATATTGCTAACAAGAAAATTGCAGTATTTTGAAACGAAAGTGCAGGAATGTAATAAAAAGTTTGGAGAGAGAGTGGGAGGTGCATTGTAAGTGCATTCCTGGTATTCAAAAATTTTAAGCTTCTTGGAAGAGCTGGGTCTTTAAGAATGTCTTGAAGGTGGAGAGGGTGTCTGTTGATCCGGTAGCACTTGGAATGTATTCTATCAGCGTATAACAATGAGAATGAGAAGATGAGAATAGTCTGGAGTGCTAGACAATGTTCCTTAAAGGAGCGAAGTGGCTGGAGGGTAACAGAGGGCTTTAAGAGGGTATTAAAGTAGATGGGAGCAGATCCATCAATCACCCTGTATGCCAGCATTAGTGCTTTTAATTTGATGTGAGCGGCTAAGGAGTTCAATGAACAGAGGTGTGACATACTCTTTTTGGCTGGTTGAAAACCAGACATGCAGCTGCATTCTGAATCATCTGAAGCAGTGAAGGATATTTAGTGTTGTGGGGCTGTTTTTAAGAGAAACTCATCAGGGTTCATGGAAATCCAAAACACTAAGTGGGTCATAATGGGATTATTCTCCAGGTCAGTCATCCAAAACCAATGTCTAATGTACAGATCAATGTAAAATGGTTAACTGAACACAAAATCAGATGGATTTTAGGTTATGGCGAGCAGCTGAATGGTAGCATGGACCTATGCTCCGGCTAATTTGAAATGTTTCTTAACATTATAACATATAACCAAGCAGTTTTTGGCCATGAAGCATTTATAAAGTCTTTATGTCATCAATAAATCGAGGAAGAGGCCAACCACCTGAAGACAAAAAGGTAGACCTTGCAATGCCACATAAGGAACATGAACTCAAAATCAAAATTTTGCCATGGTTATCCGGTAGTAAAGCCTTGTAGTAAAACCAGACCCTCGTTCTACGCTTTCATTTCATACAGAGGGCCTGGACATTTGGTAGTAAGATTTGATTGCTTGTTTGAGGTGTTTAAGTTGAAAAATATTGGATCAGTTCCCCACTGATAGCTTGCCTTGACTGATAGCATTCTAGCTCTACATTCACACCTCCCTCTGTTCACTGACTGGACAGGAACATATGTTAAACACACAGGTTAAAATGCCTCTTGAGACAAGGATCTCAATGGGATAAAATCCAGACTAGAACTGTTGGGAGATATTAATCAAGTCAAAGTTCTAGGAGGCCCTGACCAGGCTGGTATCTGTTTTATCCCATTATATCCAGTATTATACAACAATTGGTGTTCGGCTTCATGCCTGCGGCCGAACCACACCTGTGGGGATATCTGCTACCAACCCCACTCCTACTTGTGATAAATTGCTTAATGGAGAAATCTGGTGTGAATCAGTCAATAACCCTGTTGTTCAAGGTCACCGAGGTCTGTCTACAGGAAAAAGAAAAAGAACTTTGACATAGACATAGACTAAATAGCGAACTGGCAGCTAACATTAGCTGAATGGGGCAGAGAAATGAACCTGAAAGTGAGTTTCTGTGCCCCATTTGGTCAATGTTAGATTCTCTATGTGGTTTATGTTTTACTAGATTTTCTGGTTATTTTCCCTACAGACAGCATTCGGTGACCTCGAGCAACAGGGTTATTGGTTGATTCACACTGGATTATTCCTTTAAATGTAAATGTCAAAAGTGTGATGGATTTTAGCAATGCTTTCAGAAAACCATGTAGATACGCTTAAGAGGTGAACTGCATGATTTTTTGTCTTTTCAGAATGGATTTGCTTCCCTTATTGGGTGGATTTCACTCAATGCCAAGTGCCAAAAAAGCTTTTCTTAAATACCTCATTATAGTGATCTTTACCAGGGAAACAAATAAATGAGCTGGCCACTGTGTATATTCCCAGCAGGATACACCTCTCCACCCATCAACACTACACATAGTGGCATTAACCAGCTGACACATCCCAGAGCACAAAAGTACAGGATCAATGAAGGAATGACTCACTCAAATGCCAGCTTGACAGTGGGCAACATAAACATGTCTCCTATCATACTACATGAAATTATTGTGATAGAGAGGTACTGAACATACTGTCAATCTACTGTAGGTGTAGTAGTGGTACAAAAGACACAATTTGTTCTTTCACCAAACTCCCTTTCTGAAATTGAAATCCTTTGAATCTGAAGGCAGTTACAAACAGGTACAGCTTTCAAAAAATTGAACATGGCTATCTAAGAAGAACTGAAACCTGGTGAGTCTGAGGGTGTGTGATTGTGTGTTTATAGGGTCAGGGCAGTACACAGCAACATCTATCGATCTGTCTGTCTGTCTGTCTGTTTATCTATCTGTAACATCCACATGAAAGTGAAACCAGCTGCCAGCAACTGATTTCCTGTTTCACCTAACAGCACTGTTTTCACCCAATCAAGTTCCTGGCCTCACCTCAGTGTTGCCCATTCATTTTCAAGTGCAGTGGAAACAGTGTATAATTCAGACCCTATTCCAGTCTTAAGCTGTACAATAAGATGATTTTCTGAGCTTTCAAACTCTGTTCATGAGTGTCTTCTTGGATATGAATATAACTTGTCCTTTCATAAAACAGAGACCACTTAGTGACAGAGAGTCACTAAGACCTTAAGAGCCATGAATAAAGCTATGAATAAAGAAGGACCTCTATTGTAGGTAGGACAGTGTTAATCCAGTTAAATCAGACAGAGGCTTAATCTTTGATGAGAGAAAAGAGATCCCCCCCCCTCGCCTTATTCAACTGAGATATTCCTCCTGTGAGAGAACGGCTTCCCATCAGTAGATAAATAGAGTTTGGACACTCATAAGAGCCTTGAGCTGGTTGATTTGAGGTGGTGTGACAGCCTAACCCACCCTGCTGTTTTTCTCTGGCTGTTTATGTTAGCCTTTTAGACACAGCTAGCGCACAAGCAGCATTCGGACGCCAAATAAAGGCAGGAATGCCGAGGAAACGACTGACTTAAAACCCCCACACCGAACCTTCACATGCGTCACAATTACGGCATAGAGGGAGAGAGGGAGAGATAGAGAGAGAGAGCGAGACAGAAAAGCCTAGACTAACTGCTGACTAAATGTACCTCAGTGATTTGGAGATTGTGGGAGAGAGATGATGCCTGTGATGCAAACGCATCAGTAACCAAAAAGTGAGGAGAATTAGAGGAACATGAGTGAACCAGATAAAACAATAGACACTTAAGCAGTGCAGTATGGAACTGCTGGATAGAAGAAGCACATACACATAATTGGCATGTGGGAAAGACCAACAGAATGAGCTACAGAGAGGCTGCGAGGCCAAATGAGAGAAAATAGCGTCAGGAAATTTCTCCCCACGTTTGAAAAGATGACAATGGATTAAAAGGATAGGCATACACAAAGAGAAACTGAATGAATTGTCTTCTTTGAGGGGGGAAGGGATGTTTGGAGAAAGGGTTTGAATTTACCATAAAAATGCTAAATGTAATACTGTGATTAAAATTCCCCTCTGTGATAAAATTCCTAAGAACGGGTCCAGGGATTTCTGACTCTTTGACTAGAGGGGGGTCATGCAATCATTTCAAGAGAAGATAATGTCTCATGCATTATCTCATGGACCATGCATAGACTCAGTAACCTTAACACAGCACAAAATTGACCTATAGATTCGACCTTTAGTCGAATGTCCACTGTGAAATACCACAGCCTCCTTTTTTAATTAATTAATCTATCTATTTATTTGATCTCATATATTCACTCAGTCATTTAGAGTTCCGGTTCCTTCTAGCTCATGAGCTAAGGTTTATAAGCTGATTATTTTATTTTTATTTTTATTATTATTTTTATTTGGTCACTCAAAAGAAGTGAATGAAAAACATACCCAATCATCACCCACAACACAAAAGTGAACACTGACATCAACACACCCAATCATCACCCACAACACAAAAGTGAACACTGACATCAACACACCCAATCATCACCCACAACACAAAAGTGAGCGCTGACATCAACACACCCAATCATCACCACAGCACAAAAGTGAGCACTGACATCAATAGCTTCCCATGTTTTCTCCAGGGTATTGTGTGAAAGTGACAGCACCAGGCAAATAATGGGCAAGGCAGAAATAAGGTGTAAAACAGCAAGCTTTATGAAGTGTAGACACACTTTGTTGCAGGTGTCAGACACTCAAAATGTGTGAGAGTGTGTATGTGTGTGTGTGTGTGTGTGTGTGTATGTGTATGCATGTGCATGCGGGTGTGTGTACGTGAATGTCTCTGTGCGTGTGAGTGTGTGTTGTGTGCGTGCGTGTGTGTGTGTGTGTGTGTATGTGTATGCGTGTGTATGCGGGTGTGTGTACGTGAATGTGTCTGTGTGTGTGAGTGTGTGTGTGTAAATGTGTGTGCATGAGTGCACATGGGCTAGTGTGAAATAATGTGAATAAGTACATTGGCACCTGCTTTGTGCTCTGGGCTTGCTCAGGGCTCTGCTGATGACAGACTGGGCCGCCCTTCGCCTCTGAAGCATCGTCTTCATCTTCTGTGTGCAGAGATCAAAACACCCACCCCATCATGAATCACATTTATTGAAAAAGAGACATCACAGTGGGCTAAGGAATTTGAAAAGATAATATTACATCCTACATGTGTTCTAGAGACCTCCTGGGTTATCAAACCTGTAGTTGCTTTCAAAAACATGCTCTTACTTGTGTTACTGTACATACATGTATTATGTCTGAGTTATATAAAGAATGTTCATTTTCACAGGCAAAATGTGGCCAGCAGAATAAACATACATTAGGAGCCTATTGCTGACTTGTAGTCATAGCAACAAAACAAAAAATCACAAGAGGGGAAGCTCTCCCCCTTTTCTTCAGTACTCCCAAACAAACAAAACACAGAGCATGGGTTGTGTAGGAAGATGGCTTAAAACACAGAGCATGGGCTGTGTAAGAAAATGGCTTTAAAAAAGCTCTATTGTTTTATTGAATTATGTTTGCAAATCGCTTAGTTGAGGCAAGAAAACTCAGTATGAAAACAGTTCATTTTTTGAATCAAGGCTGAAATTAGGCCTATCAACCACCACTCCAAATTTAGCTTATATTTACAGTACAGATGGAATAGAAAATACAATTTACAATAAATTTATGACATAAAAAGACATAACGAGAGTTTATTACAAAATTCTTTTTTTGACTTGCACCCAAAGAAGAATTTTGCCTTTTAGCAGATGTGTTCCATCATCACTTGACGCAAAAAGCAAATCTTATGGTTTTCCCATACATGGAGTAAGCGGTTGGGCTGTGGGTTCAAATCCCAGCTGCCATCGCTGTGCCCTTCAGCAAGGCACTTAACTATGTTGCTCTAGGGGAGACTGGCCCTGAACAATTGATAGTAATCAAAATGTAAGTCACTTTGGATAAAAGCATCTGATAAGACTTTTCCCTTTTTTTCCATAAAGGCCATGGTAAAAACCTCCACCTTAAAAGCATGTAGACATTTACTGTAATTTGCCCATATACATCAGTGCTGAAATGTCCAACTGAAGCATTCGATAAATGATACCATTATACTGAGTGTCATCCTCAAAAATAGAGTGAAATCATAATCTACATGCAAAGCAGTGGCAATGGGGTTCACTGGCGATGTGTGCAGGGGTCGTATTGAAAACACGGACTTCAGTCAATGTCAGCAGTGTTTTGTGCTCATGTTGGCGCCTATATGCAGAGGTCTTAGTGCTCTCTCTCTCTTGTTTTTGAAACAACAAAGCATGTCTGCTAATGCTGACTTACCTCAGCACCATGGTGACCACTTTGCCATTTGTTTATTAGTGTATCGCGTAAGAGCCATTGGCTAGCCTCCCCATGCAATAAATTCCAAACCAACACAAACATGGTTCTCAAGTCCTATTTGTTTCTGAAAGCATAGGAGTGTTCTTTGGATGCACTAATTTGTATATCAGTTTTGTCACCACTCAGACATCATAGCCCACACTAGGAAACATTCTTGGCTACAGCAAACTATGACACTTCTAGTGTGAGGCTTTGCAGAGATTCATGTGTCAAGATGGTATTATATTAAGAGAAAACGCCTGCAGATTTACTGTGGCACATGCCAGCAAATTCCCCCTTATTTCCTCCTATTTCCCACTATTTGTACATCTATATTTGCATCTCTAGTTTCACTCCGTCCTGTTACATCATCACTGACTCTAGAAGCTCACAGAGAGGGTGATGTTTTTTTCCTCTCAGAGAATAAACCCCTCCAGCTGTAAGACAGATTTAGACAGATGCTGTTGCTTTCTTATGCCAGTGTTCTAAATTAACTTTGGCATGACTACACCTTCTAGAGATGTACAACTTGACTTTTCTGACTTTTCTGATGTAACTCTTGTACCGCAAGAATCTCTAGAGCAACAGAAAATAACTCAAGCTCCTTGTGCGTATGTGTGCTCGTACACTGCAACCTGCAACACTTTTACAACTCTATCTTCAATGTTAGTTTGTAGTTTGGCAGCCTAGTCTAAGTTTATAGCTTCCAAATAATCATTATATATTTACAGTATTGTAGCTTTAAACTGCAATGCTAAAAATGTGTGTGGATTATTCTATACATCATTGTTATTCACAGGTACCATGTGTGGTGCTGTAACTCATTGTGTTCTCCAGTAGCCAATAGCAGAAGACCTCCTGTTTGGACCAGGAAGCAGGCATTACCTAACTCCAGCAATGCCACCTGTTTCCTGTTTTGAGTCTGCAAAGCCACGAGAAATTTTCGAGGGCTTTTGGCCTGGATCTGTTCTGAGAAAAGATTGATGAGCCTGTAACCCCCCCTACACCGACCCAAACACTGCAGACTCATCAAATCAATTCATCACTAATAACCATGCCAAGGGGGCTATATGCGAGGGGCTCTATCTAAAGCCAGCAGACAAATGATAACTGAGATGTAACCCAGAGGTCACACATGCAGGTCACAACACTGAACACCTGGTATTGAAGCGGGTATTCTTCAACCCAGGGTCTATTTTTAAATCATGATGGCTCTATGTTATTACAGAAAAGGTCTTGGAAACTGAACATTTTTTTTACATATGTTAGGAAATTGTTTGCCACTGTCTTGTCAATTGAGACAGTAGTTTGTAAAGTTTGTGCAAAAATGTAGACTCATTATTGTCTAAAAATGATTCGATGACCTCATGTTTGGGTTGCTTAGGAATTTTCTTCTCAATTTGACTCCGGTGATGTACAGCCTCTGGTCTGAACAAAAATGTGAAATTACAGATTAAATGTTCATTCATCTGAGTTAAATGAGTCAGTTAAAAAAATCAAGCCATTTTTTTTACCTGTATTTGTTGTCATATTGCTTTAATGTAACATAAATCTTTTTTTTTAATTAGTGAATTAATGTGAAATTAATTATGCTTTGAATACCATGCACAGATCTTCTAGGCATGTTTGTCTGACATTTTCACATTGTCTTCAAGGAGATGGCCTTTCATGGTAATGTAAACAAATCTGCCTTTTTCTTACACTTTGAAAATTTAGTTTGACCTTTCCTGATCTCTGTGGGACCTTCTCTAATGTGTGTTAGGTCTCTTTTGAGGTTGCTAGAGGGCAAGATGGCATTCAGTAATTTTCAAATAGGAAATTTCACACCATACCTGAGAAATAATAAAGACATTTCCCCCTCAAGGGGTACACAACCCGCCAAATACACACACACACACACACACACACACAGATGAGTTCTTATCACTTGCCTTTTTCTCATGTGTACTATCTTCCTCCCCCTGCTGTGTAGAGATCTGGGGACTGGCTCTATGCTGTGGAGTCATCTTCAGTCCTTCCCCAACACAACCATGGCCCTGCTGCCCCTGCCACTAGGTTTACCTCAGCTCGCTTCAGGACCCAGGACCCAAACTGGTCTGGACACAGGATACTGGCACATCCCTATACGCCCCCCAAAAAAAAAAAAAAAACATTTCCTCTCTGTCTTTCTCCCTCTCTCTTTCTCTCTCTCTCTCTCTCGAGTGGTTCCCAGTCCTGCTCCCCTCCCATTACCCATCTCTATCCAGCCCGTCCTGTCTCCCACCAGTCTGCTGTCTCTGCCCCTCTGCCTTCACTCCTCCCCCCAACCCCCACACTTTTCCTACTACTCCTCTTCCATTCTCCCTCCCTCTCTCTCTCTCTCTCTCTCTCCTTCTCCCCTTCTTCTCTCCCCAGAGTTTCCTCTTTGGTGACCAAATAAGGGCACAGAAGGACAGAAGCAGACTCCCACTGCAAGCACCCAAGGACACCCCACCTCCCCACTTCACAGGGTTGCTTGCCACCACTTTCGTACCAGTATTTTCACTGCAGTACATTCACTCAGTGCAGTTCACTCCTCTCCTAAACAGACCAGCTCAAGACTGGGTTACAGCCCATAACATGTTCCTGCTTCAGTAAATGCTGAAAAAAGGCTGGGGGGCAGCTGCAAAAAAAAGGTTTTGTGTGTGTGTGTGTGCATGTGTGTGTGCTTGCTCTCTCACTCCCTCTGTAGGTAGGCAGTGGTATTTGGAGGGTTTTGGAGAGTCACATACACAAAACACAAATACACAAAACTGTCTTTACCTTGTTTATCAATTGTTTTCTGATCATGTTTTTTTCTGATAATGGTCTTCGAGATGTTTCGACACACGGCACAAATGGACTTGGTGGATGTGACTCTACGTTGAAAAGCGCACTTTGTCCCTACCTCATACTGATAATTGTGTACCAGCACACAAATGGATACATCACAGTAATGTATGTTGGTGTGTGTGATTGCATGATGTTATTCCTGTGTGATGTGTGGTGACAGTAGCTATGGCAACATAGTGCAAACTAGTTTTAACTGGTTTAGTCCCCACAGTTCATGGTGCCTTTATTTTAATTTAATTGTGCATGTTTTCTTTCGCTGTAATTGTTGTGTCAATTCCATATTCCAGCACTGAGCAGTCAATGAATATGAGACTAAATTCAGGCAGCAAAAATAATCACAAACCAACAAATAAAGAATGCAAACATTGGTTCTGGTGTCCAGAAAGACTGAAACAGGATAATCTGTACCAAGTGCATGGTCTTAAGGTTAGCAGAATGTTTAAAACTAGACCATTCAAGGTCAATGTTTATACCAAACAGGCCAGAACTATTCTAATTTTGCAAATAAAGTCATGATGGAATATGGGTTTATAATGATTGTTTTACTGGCTATATAAGCAGATCCTAATGTAGACTAATATGTTTACGGTGGTGTTTGAAGCATGGGGTTGATATCATTTTGGGACATAATCTACCTACCTAAGTCATTTATCATCAGAGGTACAACTACAGGATTTTATAACCTCTTCAAATGAATGCAAAACCCATAGCATGACAATGAAGATACCACATAACAGTGCTTCAGCTCTCTGCTCCCAGAGGTTATCTGTAATACACAATGGGGACTTTACTGGAGTAAAGTAAACCAACATCAAGTCTGGTCAGAGAAATTCATATATATTTTTGGGTAGTTGACAAAAGTGTGAAAAAGTGCAAATGTCACCCGACTTTCCTCAGTGCATTTGAGTGGTCCAGTGGTCAACTCAGTGTATGCAGACTTCATCAGCAAAAACCAGAGGCAAGTTACTGCATATGAAAGAGAATGTTTCAGTTTCTTCCCCCTCCCTGTTTCTGTATCTAAGCCTTATCCTTTTTTCTTCTACCTTCCTGAATTTATGCTGTGCATTAAGGACACAAGTCCCCATCAATACATTTTTCACAAAATGACGTGACTGATGACCGAAAGACATTTGAGAGCAAAAGTTATGTTCCCTATTTTAGAGGGGGGGTGGGGTGTTCAAAAGAGTGGAGTGATGACAATCAACGGTCCCTTCTGTGGCAACAGCCCTTGGTGGTTTTGGTCAGATACTTCCCCTTGAGGCATCACTCAGCAGCACCCACTACTGCTGCAGACGAGCAGCACTGTGGCGATGTGGCATGGTGAAATCCTGATTGCCATCAGCACATCTGATACAACTCTCCAACCGTCACTTGTGACCGCTACACCCTTCAGTTAAGCTCCAGTTAAGCTGTCCAGAGCAACTGCAATGAGCTTTGACAGCACGCTTGCTTTTAGTTTAATTGCCATGTCAAATTCCACCTCTTCAGCCATCACGTCTCACAGCTTCTACTGATGGAGAGCAAGAGTCCTGACCAAGTGAAAGTAATAGTATAATAGCATAAGGCTTCCAGCCATGGGTGTTCTATTAAACACATGTTAAATGTGTCAAATGTGTGAGGCAACATGTCATCAGTGCCATGACAAGCTAAACTGCACAAATGAATGCGGAGTGAAGCATCAGATGTTGCTGTTTTAACAGATAAGAGGTTGTTGGATGTTCTTTGAAGATGAGAGATCGATAGGCGTCAAAGCATTCACTGACATTACATCACATTAACCATTGTTCATGTATAATAATCAAGGATACATACACCGTAAGTGTGTGTATGTGTGTGAGAGAGTGTATGTTAGTGTGTGTGTGATTGTGTGTGTGTGTGTGTGAGAGAGAGCATGTGTATGGGAGTGGGTGCATATAGTGTGAAAATGTGAGACTGACTTTGTTGCACAGGGGGTGATAGTCATCAGAACAGTGACATTGCAAGGCCACAAAGCCTCAGATGTGCCTGTCCTCATTTCCTGTTCGTTCTTTGCTCACAGCCATTTTGAAAGCAATATCCACCATATTGTCCTCTACAACATATTAAGAAGTAAACTCTGTCTCACTCCTTGCCGTACAACTCTCTCTCTCTCTCTTTCAGCTCTCTCTCTATTTATATATGTGTGTGTGTGTGTGTGTGTGTGTATGTGTGTGTATTTATGTGTATGTGTATGTGTATGTATGTATATGTATATATATATATATATATATATATATATATATATATATTTATGTATATATATGTGTGTGTGTGTGTATGTATGTGTATATATATGTATATATATGTGTATATGTATGTATGTATGTATGTATATGTATATATATATATGTATATGTGCGTGTGTGTGTGTGTATTTGTATATTTGTATATATATATGTATATTTATGCGCATATAGGTATGCCCAAATTACTGCTTTCTGCTTCTGATGTGCGAGCCTGGCCTAATTCACTATTTTCCTCTGTCCACAATTATCTTTGCTGAGTGTCATCCCTGCCTCATTCCGGCAGACTCCTCTCACCCTCCCCTCCTGAGTGGACTACAACCAACACTACGGGAGGCACATCTCACGACCAACTCCCCATCACAGACCGACTCCCCATTCCTTGCCCCTGTTGTCTTGGGTGCTCCTTCTGTGAAGCGCCACGAGACAATACTATTGTAAAAGGCGCTGTATAACTGAATTGAATTGAATTGAATTCCCCAATTCAAATTTTGAACTGGATGAACTGGTAGTTGGTCAATTAGGACTGACCATCAACACGCATTTCACGCTGCTGTCCCAGCAGATCTTGAGGTGCCCTTAGAGAGGACCAACCACACATCTAACTGAAGATGGCAGTTAAATAGGGCTTTTAATCAGACTTTAATCACAACATGAATGCCAAGTCAGATAAAGGTCAAAAACACACAAATTACATTTGTCTGGCAAAAAGTCAACAGCAGAAAATAGGCAAGTGGGAGAATGGAGAGGAGCAGAACTCACTGAACATATCATATTGTACTGTGGTTATATAAAACCATTATGGAAATAAGCATTTGCAATCATGTACACAATTTCTGCGATATTTGGGTCACGGAAAGTTTAAGAAGCACATGGGGGGGGGGGGGGGGGTGGATGGTGTTGGTCGGGGCAGTTGTACAGTAATGCAGGCTGCAGTTATTCTCCACAACATTAAAGGCAAGGTTACATTACATGAAAGATAGCAAAGGCTCCCCTGTATAGAGCACCATGTTTGTGACCACTCACTTTCGCATTGCATCAGCCTCTATTCCAGCACACAAAGTGTAATTTGCCAGTGAACTGTTCTAGTTTTGTGGCTTTCATGTTAGTCATATCCTTTCGATGAACATGAAATGCCATGTTTTTAAAGGCCTTGAAAGATTTTCTGTGCAATAGAACCACAGTTCACTATCCCTGAACTGGCAAGCATTTGTACCTCGGCACTATATCCAGAATTAACTGAATTAGCATGACTCATAGAATTATCAACCTAGCAAGTAGAGTCGGTCAGAAGATACTGTATGCATGAAAAGTAGGATTCATAAGTTCAAATGGTGACTCTTTACTTGATGGGTGAGTGCATAACACATTCATAGCAGCCATCATAAATTGCTCACAAAGTATTCATGACTGTTTCATAAGACATGGCTCAACATTCATACCCAACCTTTCATAAATGTGGAAAACAGAATGGCGATAACTTATTAAAATAAAAGTCCAATGGTCTCAAAGCAGCATTGCCATTTTTGTTTTAAATTTGTTACCTGATCATCTCATAACCAAATATTTCATGAATATATTATGAAGTCTACTTCAACTGTCACTTTACTACACAAGTATTCGTGATCACGTCTGAGTTTAACACTGAGAGGCAAACTACATAGAGAGATGACCCTGGAAATTTTCTTTTGAAACATTTAAACATAAATTTAAACATTGCTTACATTCTGTCCTTTATGCCAACTGATTCTGATGTGACATGATAAAGTAACAAGTTTAAACAAAAAATGGCCTTGCTGCTTTGTGACCTTGGGACTGGAGCAAGCAAGTATCATTTAAGTTTTATAAAAAACATAATGTAACCTATCATCTTTTGCTACCTTGCCTACACTCAAATGGGAATGTGTCCAACTGTTCAAGGGTCCATATATCCTGGTCAGCTCTATGTAGTTTAGCTCTCAGTGTTAATATGAACCATGTCTTATGAAACAGTACTTTGAGAAAATGAAATATGAATTATGTTTTTTGCAAATTTGAAAAACAAACAAACAGATCATAATTGTAATCCAGTTTTCATATTACTACACCTACTGTTGGTTTCCTTCCACATAGCAAAATGTGGCCTCTCTGAAAAAAGATTTACAGGAAGTTAAAATGGAGTAAGTGTTTTTCTCTCTCTGCTATGAATGTGTTATGTACTCACCTGTCAAGTAAAGTGTTACCGTTCAAATGATGACCTTTTATTGCTCATGATTATCTTTTTTGTTATCCAGTACATTGCTGGGATTGTGATTTAAAAACATAAATAAATGCATTTTCTAAAGTTCCTCAAGAAGAAATGATCGTTGTGGAATGAAATGTGTGCCACAAGCAGTGCATAGCACAGCATTGTGTGCATGTACGGTAAGTGCAGATTAACTGAAAGTAGAGACCTGTTCATTTGACACTTGTTTATGATTAGGGACGCTTTGACACTATTCTAAATCAAGAATACACTTGAACTCCACTGCCTAACCTTAGCCGCTTGCATCAAATTCAAGACACTAATGGTGGCCTACAGGGTGATTGATGGTTCTGCACCCATCTACCTGAATACTCAATATCGATATCGATATGTAGCATGGCTGGAATGACCTTCCAAGTGCTACCAGATCAACAGATACTCTTCTCCACCTTCAAGAGACTCTTGAAGACCCAGCTCTTCCAAGAATATCTCCTGGCTTGAATTCTGAATACCAGGAATACACTTAACATCTTATACTTAATCTCTCTTTTATACTGCACTTTTATTACACTATTGCACTTTCAACTCAAAATACTGCAGTTTTTATACACTCTTGTTAGTTTCTTTCATTGTGTTGTAGCTTGAATGTTATCCTCTTTTGTAAGTTGCTTTGGATAAAAGCGTCTGCTAAATGCATAAATGTAAAGCTTATCTGCATAGACTCAATGAGGAAGAGGGCCTCTTAAAGTTTTAGTTACGTCTTCATCCACAAGTTCCCAATTCCAAAGTTTGCTTCTGCTCATTTTTTGAAGGTCATAATTCTTCCAATGCATTTGTATAGAAACTGAGTAGTGTAGTCAGGCTACACAGCAACTAAGGACTCAGACATCCACTAACCGCTTGTGAATGCAATGCAATTAAAACAAGTAGAAAAAAACAGCCTCGATATGGCAAGACAAACATGGCTCACTAGTTCAGCTTGTCATAACCTTATGTACTCAATTGCTTGTTGACTGCCATCTACAATTAAGTGCAAATCACTTTAACACAGTGTTGATTTTTCAAATTTTCTCTTTAAGCTGTTACATGCTTTTGCTCTTGATGGACAACTTTATTACATGTCTCATAAAATGGCTGTTGCTTACAGTGCAGTCAGCTCACAGAAACACTGCATTCAAACTGCCTTCTGCAGCGTTTCACAACCGTGACATGTTGTCACTTTGGTTCCAGATATTTCCTGCTAGCTGGCCCAAGACTTATCTTCCCCATTTTGGCTTCCTCTTTACAGACGTTTGTCTCTTAATAATCATCAGATGACGCTTCGGAGGCATAGTCTCTCCTGCCTCTCTCTGTGAGAAAGAAGCTTCACCCTGCAGGAGAGACTGCGACAGCTCAGGAGAACGTGTCCACCGCCGTGTGAAAAAAAAAAAAAAACACACACACAGTCCACAAGGTTGCCACTGGTTCATCTTCAGGTACTGTATGTTCAGGTCGTCTAATTTGAGTGTAATACTACCACAGGGTTTTAGTTTTAGAGTTTTCTGAAGACTTCTTGCAACATCAGAGCCTTATGCTAAAACTCCTTATTGCATTCCTTTGATATACAGTCAAATGTTTATGGAACGTATACGATTGTACTGTAGTCAATATCTAATTAAGTGTTAAGTTTTCAAACTCAAACAATAGAATTGGCACAGTTTTAGAGGAGAGCATTTTTGCTTGAGTAATGCATGCAACTTCCTGTTGAAATGTCACATTACAAGCAGAAAATGGAAATTAAGACTCAGCATTGCTGATAACAGAGCTGGTTGAGAGGCACTTGACCTGCGAACGTGTAGTGTTTTACATTTCCATTCCTTCTTAAATGTGTCTAAAGTAGTGGTGGATTAATTAGATATTTCTTTGACTGTAAATGGATGGAAAATATTAGGTGCAAGTCATAGGCTAAATCTGTCTCCCAAGTGTGGTGAATGGCTAAAATCATTAACTGTACGTCTATTACAGTTGTCTGAAGTCTTTTATTACAGGACAGATGCAGCTGAGATTGCAGAGGCAGATATTTGATTTAGAGGGATTTATAAATGATTTTTACACAGGAATGTGTCTCTGTTTCACTTCACATGTTTTCTTTCCTTTGTTGTTGTTCCTCTCTATAATTAGTTTAACCCCCCTTTTGAAACTCTTGGGCTACCCTAAAGGCCCTCCTCTTAGTGTATTTGACAGGCTGTGTTGGACACTCGATTTAAATGGGTGTCAGTTTGTCAAATACCCCAAGAGAGGGGTCACTTTTCATCGGGAAGAAAGACGCCGTCCAGAACAGAGAGAGAAGGGACAGTGTCATCACTATCTGTCTGAGAGAGAATGTGTGTGGCAACAGCTAGCGTAAGCCATGCTTGATTTATGCATACTAGAAGTAGCCCCTTTGTTAACCTCACATATGAAAAAAATACACAAAAGGTATTAACTGTTGTTAATAATCAGAAAATTATAGCACATGAGAGTTTTCTTGTTTTTTTTTAGACTAAAATACTTTGGTCAGAGCCTTGAGATCATGTTTATGTTGGTCATGTTGTTTTATTTAGCTCCAGTTTTGGATCTGCTCATCCAAAACTGAGCTGTGCTGTTCTAGTCATGTTCAGTGCAAATATCCTATGCTTATATGCTTATGTCTGCTAATGCTGTGCATCTGTGGATTGATAGAATCAAGAGATGAGCATTTATGTTGCTTACATTGCAATAATGGAAGTGGAAATTAGACCACTTTGCATTTGCATGGGAAAGCCCAGGACCTGGACACCAAAGAAAAACTAGTACATGTACAAGGACTACTGACTGAAATTAGCGTAATTAGAACAACATCTGAGATCTGTGGGGAGTAACATTGTGGGGTTGCAATAAATATTTGCCAATTAACGACCTGTTTATCTTGGTTTATTCTTTTAAAATCTGTTTAATTTAATGATTTAACAGATTAGTTCCATTTGCTAAACTGGAACTAGAAGTGAAGAACCACTGAACTGAGCACATGTATCTGTCTTTTTGGACAGTTGTATATTAACATCCATATGACTCAGCATGTCTGCATATGTCTGTTTCATATGACTGTTACCATTGAATTGTAAATTCTTCTCTATTGCATTGCAAATGATGAAATGATGATAAGAGTATTGACTGTATGAGATGAAATTGCACCTGAACCTAGAGGAACCTGCTCACAACTTGGAATCCATATTTTTGGAAAGGTTTGGTATCTTTCGTTTGACCTCAATCTTCACAAGAGGGATGTTTTAACACAGGCAGTTATTTTGAAATATGTTTTGACATGATATGAGTCAACTTTGTGTAGAAATTGTCTGAAGTCTGAAAGCCTATCTGAATAATTATCTACGTAGATGAAATAAGCGGAGGTGAGTTGAAACTGAGATGTGGTGTTGCGCAACATAGTGTTATAAACAGGCACAAGTCCTGCCAGGAAGCTAATTTTGCACAATTTTGCACCAGTATTTTTCATGCATTCAACAAATAAGGGCATTGGAAAAGTAAACAATGCTTGATGAATTAATGAAGCGTGTTCAGCAGGATCTTAGGTCAAGCCGCCTCTTAGGCAAATGACTTAGGTCAAGGGTTAGGTCAAGCAGTTTGCAGATCAGACTGCTCTCTTTTGAGTAGTCTTATTTCAATTGTTTTTATCTGTTTTATTCTGGTTAAGGTGTTTATGAGTCATTTTCTTCTGACTGAGTCATCTAATCTAATGTGCCCATGCAGATGTGGCCAATATGTTCGCTTGTGTTTTTCCGTGTGTATACTTTACATGCACTCTAAAATTAAAGGGGAAGCTCATAATCATGCTCTCTAATCAGGCATAATATGTGCTTGTGATGTGTATTGGCAAGTTAACTAATGGACATACAACATTAACAATAGGCAAATGTTAGACAGACAACTGAAAATCGGAAACAAAATAACCTCTGGTATAAAAAAACTTGGCAATCTCTGGTATAAAGTAGCTCATAGATTTTAAGAGTTTTAAGAAAACATTGTGCTTATACGACCGGCACCGTAAACTGTAGTCATGGTGCTCTGTCGCAGAAGGAAATGTCATGTTTTGTGCTGGACTTTCTGATATTCTTTGCATTGCTGGTCAACAGAATCTAAACTCAATCATTAGTATCTTTGTCCACTGAGACAGATTGCAGCCTAGTGGTTATGGCTTTGGACTTTGTGACGGAAAGTGCTTTGATCCCTAAGTAGAAGGAATGAGGGAAGTGATTGAACATTGTACTGCCATGCCCACATCCACAGCTGAAGTGCCCTTGATGATAAAACCTAAACTTGACCTAAACGATTGCTCCCCGGGGCTTCCAACTGCTCTGGGTTAGTGTGTGAGTCACCTCACTGTGTTCGCTGTGTGCTGTGTGCATGTCACTAACTCACAGATGGAGTAAGTGCAGAAACCATATTTCCCTCATGGAATCAAAACATAAAACAGAAACCATATTTCCCTCATGGAATCAAAACATAAAACAGTCAGCAGCTCAGTAGTTATGTTTAGAAACTTTTTAAGGTAATGCATGACCTGCTAGTTTGGGTGCTATGTTGGGTGCTCGGCGGGGAGCAGGCTGGTCAGGGTGGAATTTGGCGATGAGGTCACGGTCCAAGATGAAACGGGAGGGGATCCAGGATCTTTCCTCTGGCCCGTAACCCTCCCAATCTACTAAGTACTGCAACCCCCTTCCCTGACGACGAGATTTTATGAGGCGTCTTACCGTGTATGCCGGACCCCCATCAATGACTTGAAGTGGAGGGGGGGCGGAGTACCCGGGGCCAACGGACTGTCATGAACTGGTTTGAGCCTGGACACATGGAAGGTGGGGTGCACTCTCATGGAGCGTGGCAACAGGAGTCTGACGGCTGTTGGGCTGATGACCCTCTGGATGGTGAATGGGCCAACAAACCGCGGAGCCAGCTTGCGTGAATCTCCGCGGAGGGGTAGGTCCTTGGTGGCCAGACACGCTGACCCACCTGATATTTTGGGGCTGGAGTCCTTCGTCGATTGGCCTGGGCAGTGAAGCTCCTCACAGCGCGGAGGAGAGCAGACGGAGCCCTGACCCAGGTCCTGCGGCAGCGACGGGCGAACGTGGTCACCTCCCTCTCCTGGCTGGGGAATAGGGGGGGTTGGTAACCATAAACAACATTAAACGGGGACATACCTGTGGCCGAGCATACGAGAGAGTTGTGCGCATATTCGACCCAAACGAGTTGCGAAGCCCATGTCTGAGGGGTCCGGGAAACTAGGCATCGGAGGGCAGTCTCCAAGTCCTGATTCATCCTCTCCGTCTGGCCATTGGACTGCGGATGAAAACCTGAGGTGAGACTGGCAGAGGCGCCCATAAGCGCACAAAACTCTTTCCAGAAGGCGGAGGCAAACTGAGGGCCACGATCAGAGACCACATCGGAAGGAAGGCCGTGAAGTCGGAAGACGTGCTGGATGACCAGTTGAGCTGTTTCCTTGGCGGTAGGGAGTTTGGGGAGTGGAATGAAATGAGCCATTTTGCTGAAGCAGTCCACTACGGTGAGGATAACGAAATTGCCCTCAGAAGGCGGCAGACCAGTGACGAAGTCAAGAGAGATGTTGGACCATGGGCGATGAGGGACTGGCAACGGCTGGAGCAGGCCAGCAGGGCCATGGTGAGGAGACTTGTGCTGGCCACAGACGGTGCAGGCACGGATGAAGTCCCGGACATCCTCCCTCATCGTCGGCCACCAGAACCGCTGGGAGAGCAAGGCCAGGGTCCTATGGATTCCCGGATGACACGCCAGACAAGTGCTGTGGGACCACTGAAGTACCTCAGGGACGGGACAAACAGCCGCACCGGGCTGATCTCGGGCTGCCTCCATCACTCGCCTCTCGATTCCCCACGTCAAGGCAGTGATCACACAAGGGGCTGGGAGAATGGTGACATGTTTGTCAGACGAGTCCTCCCCCTTGTGGTAAAGTTGAGACAGCGCATCAGGCTTGCCGTTTCTGGACCCGGGGCGATAAGACAGGGTAAAATCAAACCGGCTAAAGAAAAGTGACCACCGGGCTTGACGGGGATTCAATCTCTTGGCTGACCGAAGGTACTCGAGGTTCTTATGGTCCGTCCAGATGAGAAAAGGCAACTTCGCCCCCTCAAGCCAGTGCCGCCACTCCTCCAACGCAAGCTTCACAGCCAGGAGCTCCCTGTTACCGATGTGGTAATTCCTCTTGGAGGAGTTCAGACGCCGGGAGTAAAAGGCACACGGATGTAATTTCCCATCATTTGAGGACCGTTGAGAGAGAACTGCCCCCACTCCCACATCAGAGGCATTGACCTCCACCACAAACTGAAGGTCAGGATCGGGCATCTGCAGGATGGGAGCTGAGGTGAACCTAGTCTTGAGAGTTCGGAAGGCTTCTTCAGCCTCGGTGGTCCATGTGTAGGGGACCTTGGGACTGGTGAGGGCGGTGAGGGGAGCAGCCGTCGTGCTAAAGTTTCGGATGAATCTCCGATAAAATTTAGCAAAACCCAGGAATCTTTGAAGCTGCTTCCGTGAGTCAGGGGTGCGCCAAGCGGAGACAGCGGAGACCTTGGCTGGATCCATACTGATATTTCCCTTAGCCACTACGTATCCAAGAAATGAGACTGAGGAGGAGTGGAACTCACATTTCTTCACCTTGACAAATAGGGAGTTCTCCAGGAGCCGACGGAGCACAGACTGAACATGGTGGATGTGTTCAGTCTCGTTTCTTGAGAAAATTTAAATATCGTCCAGGTACACAAAAACGAACCTGTTGACCATGTCTCGGAGGACATCATTTATGAGCGCCTGAAAAACCCCGGGTGCATTAGTGAGTCCAAAAGGCATGACCAGATACTCGTAGTGGCCAGTGGGAGTGTTAAAGTCTTCCACTCATCGCCCTCCCGGATGCGAACGAGGTGGTAAGCGTTTCTTAGGTCCAGCTTACTAAAAATTGTGGCCTCTTGGAGCAGCTCGAAAGCAGACGAGAGCAAAGGCAGGGGATAACGATTCTTGATGGTGATGCTATTGAGGCCCCGGTAGTCGATGCAGGGCCGAAGCGTTCCATCCTTCTTGCCCACAAAGAAGAATCCAGCTCCGGCAGGCGAGGATGAGGGTCGGATTATGCCGACAGCGAACGAGTCGTTAATGTACTTTTCCATGGTCTCACGCTCGGGGCCAGACAGGGAATATAAGCGACCCCTGGGAGGAGTGGAGCCCCGTAACAGGTCGATTGCACAGTCGTATGGTCGGTGGGGTGGTAGCGACGTTGCCTTGGTCTTACAGAATACCTTTCCGAAGTCGTGGTACACGGACGGGATGTTGGACAGGTCCGGCGCAGGGCAGGTCTCCGTTGAATGAGAGGGCGAGATGGCTTCTCTCAGGCAGGTGAGGTGGCAGTCACAGCCCCACTCGAGAACTACTCCAGTCTCCCAGTCCAAATGGGGATTGTGTCGACGAAGCCAAGGGTTACCAAGGACGAGGGGGGTGCTGGGAGAGGGCAGGATGTGGAACTGGACAGACTCATGGTGTTTCCGGACAGGAGCATATCCAGGGGGGCGGTCTGGTGGGTAACTGTGCCCAGCTTGTGTCCATCCAGGGCCTGAGCTGGAACGGGCTGAGGCAGCGGAATTCGTCCGACCCCCAACTGGCGAACTAGCTCGCAGTCCATGATGTTCGCCTCCGCTCCTGAATCGACCAGAGCCGCCAGCGAGACTGTGTTGCCAAAAAAGGAGAGTAACACATGAACAAAAGGCTTCTTGTTCTGGGGAGGTCGGGATTTCATCGCGCTCACCAGTAGCGGGGAGGATACCGGGCTTTTACCGGGCAGTTAGCCACACGGTGTCCCCCTCCACCACAATATAGGCAAAGATCTGCATGGAGCCTTCTCTGCCGCTCTTTGTGGGAGAGAACAGACCGGCCAACCTCCATGGGCTCAGGGGAACTCTGGTGACCGACAGACAGAGGAGGCGGTGGTTGGGCTGGCGGAGCCTCCTGGCGTTGTCCGTGTGGCTGAAGACGCAGAGTCTGTCTGGATCTCTCCCTCCGACGGGCCTGGATCCGGCGGTCAATGCGAACGGCCAGCTCGATAGCACCATCTAATGTAGTAGGAGTGTCAAAAGCGACTAGCTCGTCCTTGACATAATCCGCCAGGCTGTGGAGGAAGGTGTCCACCAGTGCGGGCGTGTTCCAGGTGCTCCGACTGGCAAGGGTGCGGAAATCAATCGAGTAATCGGCCACCGAGCGGGAACCCTGCCAAATTCCCATCAGGTCTTGGGATACCTCTGAGCTGGATGGGCCTAGGTCAAACACCTTGCGGAGCTCTGCAGCAAACAGGCTTAACGTCGTGCAGGCAGGGGATCGACGGTCCCACTCCGCTGTTCCCCAGAGTCGAGCTCTGCCGGTTAGATGATTGATGGCGAAGGCGACCCTTGCCTGCTCGGAGGCAAATGTGCGGGGCTGCGGTGGTCAATCGGTCCGGGGTCATCAACAGGAAGGCAATCAGACAGGATACGAAAAACAGTGGACGGGAGCAGGCAGGAGAACAGGACAGAAACACGGGAGCAGGCAGGAGAACAGGACAGAAACACAGGAACAGACAGACGACAGAAACACAGGATCTTCGGGAAACGGGTTTCGGGAGCAGGAACGGGAGTCAGGGTCTTAAATGCTTGCCTTGCGTGAGTAGCAGTAGGTTCGCGGACGGTCTGACAGGGAACACTGGAAGACAGGGGTTTAAATAGAGGACAGACAACAGATAACGAGCAACAGGTGGAAGTAATGATTGAGGCAGATTAGAGAGAGTGAGTGGGAGGGGCAAGTGATCAGGGAGAGAACGGGTGATACAGACAGACAGACATGACAACATGGCACAAATGACCATTGTAATGCATTGAAATATTATTGAATATGGCTAGTAGTCAAAACTTGATGGTCTGTGTTACCCTCTCTTGTCACTGGCCGTCCCTTGATAATTATTTGGCAGTACATATATCCCTACACATTATTATCTGGTACAAATAACTCAAGAAAACACAACTTTGCTTCCACTGAATCTTAGTTGCTTTACTTTGGTTTCCACCAAATTCCAAATGGAGGAAATTGCGTTTGTGGAAATATATGTAACAATTTCTGTGTTTGGCCTTGACACTCAGATATTTTTGTGCTTTCTTTAGAGAGAAAGGCTAGAACTATTCAGTTATGTCGGTATGTACGTACTGATGGTACAATGGTCCTTTACGGATGGTGTGCCTTGAGGCAGAGATTATTGAGGTCACATTAACAAAGGCTGACATACAGAATGCAATTGCTTACTTCTTATAGAGGGCAATTAGTGCGGGGGACCGTCATACTCCTAGACAGAAACCTCTATTACATTTGTTTTCCCTCTTAACAGTGCAGTCTTCCGTTAAGTAATAATTATAATCAGTCTCTGTGAGACTGATGACACTGCAGGCCGAGGACTTTTTCCTTATGCAATGATAATTTATAGTCATGGTGATAACTGAATCTTCTTACTCAGAGGAGTCCCACTTAAGGCTTTTGGATTGCATGATGGATATTTGTTTTGATATTGCCAGCTGCACACTTAGCGTTGCATTTCAGTTGAACTCCTGTCCCTATACAGTTGACCTATACCTATAGAACAGATATCTCTTGAATGAATGATTTAGCAATTCTATAAGTTAAATACTGAGTATTGTATTCTGTTGCATTATTGTGTGTGTGTATATATATATATATATATATATATATATATATATTAGTGTGCCTGTAATTCTAGGCTACTGGACCCACAATAACATACTGTACAATGGTCAAAGACATTGTGAAATTGTGACACTTTAAACCACTACTCATCAAATAGCTTATTAAAGCTGCATTGAATTGGAAAATAGCCTGTATACACATACACACACAAACAGTAAACATAAATAAACAAAAAAGGCTGAATGTCTCTGAGTTTAGTACGCACAGCTATTGAAATCTCTCAAACTATGAGAAATGTCCACAACACCTTTTAATCTAGAAGACTCTTTATGTGATATGATGGTTCCTAACTCAGTGTGAGCCCTTGGTTTGGTTGGTTTGTGGTGGAACTGGCAGGTGGAACATGAAAGATAGAAGATAATCTGTCCTTTTTGCCCATCTTTAAAATGTCTTTATCTATAATAAAGGCCATAGACTCTTAATTCTATTCGGGGTCCTCCACTGGATGGAAAAGTTAAAAAAATATATAGGCTAGACTGTGCTAGTGTTTTGGAAACTGTTAAAATGCAACAGTTGCGCCATCTGTCTCTAGATTGAAATCATAGTAGACTAGCTCATTAAATTCAGCCTAATACTCTGCCCATCCGCTTTGATGACGTTTTGACAACACGTAACGGCATGAGGCGCTCAGAGATTATTTCACAAATTCTGTCAGTCGTAGGACCGTTACTGTTCTGCCTAGGCTCTGCATAGTTTAGGGAGCTTGGCTGTCTAAAATCTTTGTCTTATCGTTGAAAATGGATCTTAAAAATACTTCATCGGGTTATTTTTCTCAAATTTACATTTTTATTAACCACACTTCGCTCTGGAATTTTACTCTGGATGATGAACTGTACGACAGTGGTGCCAAGGATGAAACCGGGTCCGAGAACCCGACTATGAAAGCTCTCTTAATCATTGCCTATTCTGTGATTATCGTTATATCCCTCTTCGGAAATAGCGTGGTATGCCATGTTGTCGTCAAAAACAAAAGAATGCACTCAGTCACTAGTTTATTTATAATGAATTTGGCAATAGCAGATTTGATGATCACGCTCCTGAACACCCCGTTTACGTTGGTAAGTTATTCTTACTTGCTTTGGTAAGTTACTCTTCGGTAGAGGAGCTACGGCTCCAGGATGATTCCTTGTTATTTTTGTTCGAGCAAAATCCTTAAATCTGTGCGATATCAATGAATTTAAATTAAATTCTCGAGTTCAACGTTGCTGTTGGATGTCAATGATACTCGTTAGTATGATATAATATATCAGCATACCAGGTTAATTTTTCAGCATTTTAAAGTGTTTTTGGTGATCTCTTATTTTATAACATCAAAATAATATCAACAATACAATACGTCTCTTTCGTATTACAATTGTTGCAAGGGAAAAATGGGTTATTTCATTAAAACATAATTAACCATAAAAACATAGAAAACCATATCATAGGTCAGTTTCTTTCTTGTTCAAACCTCTAGATTAGCATAGCTGTTCAGTAACCTTTCATATTATATGCAGAAATTACATTGTCAGTTTATTATTTTACAGAAGTTATTTTAAAACCTTTTTAAATGTTGAAACACACACACACACACACACACACAATTGTCAGTTCTATCAGATAATTTTGGCATGTTGTGCATTTGGATTTTCACTTTCCAGCTTCTGTGTCTTAATCTTGTCAAACATATGAAATGTGTACAGGCTAATATCAAACAGTAGGCTACCTGGGAGTGATGTTCCCCACTGTCTATCAGTCAGTTGGTGTTACACAGAGCATTGCCAATTTGCCAATCATTAAACATAACATTTTATTTAGTGCTTTACACATCATCCCCAGCACAAAGCTGCTTCAGAGTTGTCTGATCATTGTACAAACTTCTGTATGATTACCAGACCTGTAGAAGTTAATTGTTCTGTTGAAAGTAAAATGAACAACCAGACGATATTTTACAAACAAAGAAGAATCTTCCATTGGCCACATGGAACAATCATCGTGAACAGCTGGCAGCATGTACTATTTGATTATTAGCTGAGTGCTATCATCACATTACTTCTCTCCTCACACAAAGCACAAGGTCTCACGGTGCCACTCACTCTTATGAAAATAGATTAACACTCTCTTTATCTACAGGTGCGATTTGTCCACAGCACCTGGGTTTTTGGCAGAGTGATGTGCCATGTCAGTCGCTTTGCGCAGTATTGTTCTGTGCATGTGTCCGCACTTACCTTGGTGGCCATTGCTGTGGACAGACATCAGGTAACCTAAAAGAGTTTCCAAAGGTGCAGTCAGCAATGCTAAGTGGTTTGTAAACGCAGATGAGCACTGAGGGGAGGGGTGATCTACCTCTCTGGGTGCTTTGTTTGGGCCTTGGTTTATAGATGTATACTGTAAGCTGAGTATGACTGAAGCTTCTTCTAAGAAATTAGCCACTAGAATCTTAGACTTTACCTTTAAGTTTGTTTTGTTGTATATTGGGAGCCCATTCCCATCAAGCTGGGCTTGTGTTTTTGTTTGATTAATGGTCTGGTCCAATCGATTTAAACATGGCTCCTTTTAACCCTGGATGTGAAACCACTGTTTACATAAAACTGTCATTTGGCATCATGACTCATGCATGGCTTTGAATGCAAAATCGAATAGGTTATTTTCAAATACTAAATGGGATGTCAAAGGGATTGTTTATATGGTAGTTGAACAATAATAGAGCCTAATACTAAAATTTTATGTCTGTAAATGAAATGTTTAATTTTATCCAATGTATTTTTTTCCTGATACTGATATATAGAAAACCCCTGAATATTTTATTAACTGACCACAGGGAGCTGATAAAAAAAATCATGATCAAGACTCTGCCCTGGCCAATGAAAAGATGAATACATTCACTAATATCTTTCATCTGTGTGTGTGTGTGTGTGTGTGTGTGTTTGACCAGCTGATCATGCATCCTATGAAGCAACGAATGTCTCGTGAGAGAGGTCTGGTATGGATTGCAGTTATATGGGTGATGGCTTCCTGCTTCTCCCTGCCACATGCGATCTACCAGCAACTTCTGCGCTTTGAGTATGGGTAAGATCTGAAATGTTTGCAATTACTTCCTGCTAAGATCAACACGTCTTTTGTTTTTGATTCCTTAGTCTAATGAGGACTCAGGAGGTATAGTATTAGTCTCTGGGATGTATGTTTATGTCAAGCAATGTAGCAACAATAATCAGATTTCACAGAAAGTAACGACCCCTCCTTCTTTACTGATTGATTGATTTTTTAGGATTGTGTTTATGTGTACGATTGTTTGGTTTTTGTAAAAGGTTTCACTGAATACATTCAGGATATTCTCTCTCTCTCTCTTTCTCTTTCTCTCTCGCTCTCTCTCTCTCTCTTTCTGTCGCTCAACCAGAGAAGTACGCATAATATGCTTGCCATGTTTCCCTGCCCCATCTGACCTCTTCTGGAAGTATCTGGACCTTGCCACATTTGTTTTGCTTTACGTCCTGCCGTTGTCCATCATCTCCGTGGCGTACGTCATCCTGGCCAAGAAAGTGTGGGTGCACAACACCATTGGTGACGTGACGCTGGCGCAGTCCGTCGCCCACCGCCGCCGCAAGCGCATGACCGTCAAGATGTTGGTGCTGGTGGTGGCCGTCTTTGCCATCTGCTGGTTCCCTCTGAACTGCTATGTGGTGTTGCTCTCTAGCAAAGTCATCCAGGCCAACAATGCTGTCTACTTTTCCTTTCATTGGTTTGCTACTAGCAGCACCTGCTACAACCCTTTCATCTATTGCTGGCTCAATCACAGCTTCCGAGCCGAGCTGAAAGCTTTGCATTTCAAGAACAGATCCAAGACTGCTCCCCGCCACAGCTAAGAGAATGAATGGTAAATGTGACACAAATGTACTCTGTCGAGAATGTACTGATGTGTGGAATGAGGGAGGAGTGATTTCTTTTCTTTTCCTGCCCGTTTTGAAGCTCCATGCTGTGAAGCAGAGGTGCCCCTACATGGACTAATTTTAACAGAGGATGGAAGATGCCACACAATACTTGACGATACTTTTTCATTGTATTGCTGTCTTCATTCGTTTCATTTTCAGTGAAGGAAAAATTATACAAGAAAAAATGTTTAGAGGCCTGATACTTGATAATGATTTCAGTGAAAAACACATCCTAACATACCCTTACACATTTAGAGCACATTAAGATGTCAAGTGTCAAGAGCCAAATTGACCAGGATACATGAGAAGCTGAAAAATACACAAATACACCCTGTTCTCTCTCTCTCTCTCTCTCTCTCTCACACACACACACACACATACAAATACACCCTGTTCTCTCTCTCTCTCTCTCTCTCTCTCTCACACACACACACACACACACACACACACACATACAAATACACCCTGTTCTCTCTCTCTCTCTCACACACACACACACACACACATACAAATACACCCCGTTCTCCCTCTCTCTTTCTCTTTCCCTCTCTCTCTCTCTCTCACACACACACACACACACACACAGAGACTGCACCCCCCCACACACACACTACCACCACTAACACAAGGGTTTAAGCATTGGTTTTTAAGCTAAACTAAGTTGGTGTATGACTGCATATTTTTGGTACCTCTTTCTGCACTACTGATTGTTATGTTTTTTTTGCAGTGCAGAGAGCCATACGCTGTTTACAAATGGATGTATTGAGGTTATGTGGGTAAATACAGACAGAATGTAGCCTATATCATAATATCCTTCTTACCTCATCTAAAGCACAAGAACATCTAGTCTTGGCATTATAAAACTAGCCAAAGTAGTGTAGGTTATAGGATAATCTCACACCAGTAAGAGAACACTGACATAGATATAATTGTGTTAACTCAAATAATATTTTATTTATTATAATGTATATATAAGTAAAATGTATCTACTTTCTTCGAGGTTAATTTCCTTTTTTATATGTATGTTCTTTATGGTTTCTAAAGTTAAAGTTGTGTGCTATTCTCAAGCTGTATTGAAAGTGTCACATGTAATGTGCCTCTGTGATCACCTTTAGTACATCATCTATTCATAGAAGGTGCAGTCATAACTGAAATCCCCCACCTTCGTAGACCTGTCCCAAATTCTTATCCCTTGCCAAAGCATTAATTAATGTTATGCTACAGTCAAGTCAGTGATGCCTTTTGTTTTTTTCTGCTCTGACGTCTATCTTATCTGACCTCTTGCAATGTTGTAGGTCTGTGCATCACTGGTTCAGTTGTTTTATACATTTTATGCAGAAAGTGAGTAGTCATAATGTAAGAAGTGGTAGTCTACTATATCCCATAATATTAATAAGCATATAAAGCACCAACTGCTTACTGATAGTAAAAATGGAAAACACATTTGGCTTTTGCCATCGGTTTTCAGTGGCTTATAACTTTGTAATACATGTAGCCTAGTATCATGCATATACACAGGTATCCAAATGTGCAAACTGTGGATGTCCTCTACTCATACTATTCTGACAGTTGCCTTCCTATCTCAACATCCAGACATTTAGCACTGCAAAATTGACAGGTAAGGATTTGGTCTGGATTACAAATGGATACATATTGACAAAACTGGACAGAGAGAGAGAGGATTAGAATGTAGGATGTAAGAATTAAAGAAGTGGAAGAGGTGAAGAAGTAAGGTAGAGTTTGAAAATGGAGAAAAGGGTGGGAAGGATGAACTAAGAAATCTTTTAAATATCAAAATCTCTACATATTCTGTAAAAATAAAAAGACCTTACAGCATATTGCACCTTTCCAGGCCCTCTATATCTGTTATACCTATACTGAAATACACATAAACATCCACAATTTCCATGTTTGGATACCTGTGCATATGCTTGATACTAGGCTACATGTATTACAAAGTTATAAGCCACTGAAAACTGATCGTCTGCTAAATGTAAATGTTTTAACATGTGCCAATGTAAGAGGGCAATTCTGAGAATAATGTGAGGAGTGTATGTTTTTCAAACAAATGTGCTCTAAAATTGCAAACTGAGTCTTATCCAGTGAGTTGTGTTTACAGTTTGCAAAAATTGTGTTACAAAATTTCAAACAGAGTATAAAGCGCTGAATCAATGTTATTGTTTAAGAATTCAGAAAAAAACTGTGAACAGTGAAAAAAAGTGATATTGCAGTTTTGACCCCCTCTCTCTTATAGGCCTACACGGAAATGCATGTAGACATCCACAGTTTGCACATTTGGATACCTGTACATATGCATGTTAATGAGCTACACGTATTACAAAGTTATAAGCTACTGAAAACTGACATGCTCTGGACAAAGAGTTAGCAAAAGCCAAATGCATTCTTACTGTTAGTGTACAGTTGGTGCATTGTGTGCTCATTAATATTATGTGTTGTGTTGAGTGAAAGGTTTTGTGATTTGTGTGTAGAGTTTTGCAAACATATCTAAAAGTTTCAAAAATGTGCCTAAGCAATCAGAATGTATTTCAGTAAAGGCCTAAAGTACAGTATATATAAGAGAGAGGGGGTCAGACGTGCATTAAAAGTTTTATCTTTTCATAAAAAAATGTGTAGAGATTTTGATATTAGAAAGATTTCTAAGTCATCCTTCTCTCCACTTTATCACGCGACTGTCCTTGTTCCTCTCTTTCATCACTTCACCTCCTCTCATTCTTACACCTCTTTAACTCTCTGTCCAATAATAATATTGTAATCCAGACCAAATCCTTACCTGTCTTTTTTGCAGTGCTAAAGGTCTGAGTGTTGAGTAAAGTAATTATCAATAAGTGCTTTTACATGTGTTAACATTTGAAAGCAATTGTCAGAATAGTGTGAGTAGAAGACAATAATGTGTACGTTTTCTCTAAAAGTGTGCTATAAAATCTGAGCCTGAGTTGTATTTACAGTTTTGCAAAAAGGGTGCTGTGCAGTGTTTTGTGTTTACAGTTAGCAATTGTGTTACAAAGTGTTTATACATTTCGAAAATCTGTAATGTCCCAGTCCCAATCACTGAGGGTTAGGTCAATCTACCTGCTCTTTCCTCCCCATAGGCGCTCATTATAAAGAAAAAGCGTATCATGACTTTAGGTCCCAAAATCAACAGCCTAATCACCAAGCTTCTTTTGGACAAACAGTACACCTTGCAAAAAATAAAAAATATTAAGTGTCACATTGATGACATCATCATATGCAAACAATATAGATATGGGGGTGAAGGAGGGCAGGGCTAGTGATGTCATGTGAAACTGTGTGGTGATTTAACCCCTGTTTTCTCTGATGGGCATTATAGAGATGAAAATGCACAGCACAACTTTCGCACCAGCACAGACTTGCATACACTTATGTCTTAATTTGTTGATTATTGAAAATATAGATTTGCAATTTTCATAGCCAAACACTGCTAATAGTCGCCTTCGTGGGTCCTGCAAAAACCTGAATTGTCCATTTTGGTTCAGACGGTTCTTTTTCATTGAAAAAAAAAACTCCCAGGATTTTTCAACTTAAATGCAACATTTTTTAAGACTTTCTCAAGACTGCCTCCATTTTGGTTCAGACGGCTGACATTGATAATAGCTAGCCAGTGTGTGTTTGTGTGTAGTGCTGTACAGCAATTCGTTACTTCATGAGACCTGAGACTCCCTAGAGACTTGGCCGCGGCCCACCAGCTAAATCTTGCATTTCCCATATCCCCGCCCAGATGCACTAGTAGGGGTCAAAACAGCCACCAATTGACCCATAAAGCATTACAGAACCACTACAATGACTCTTAACCCTGCTAAATTAAGGTAAATTAAGCAATTGGTACATCTTGAAAAGCTCTGCTTTAACTGCTAATCTCATTGATGTTAAAGCTCTTTTCAATGCCACTTGAAATAAATTTGACCTCAGTGAAATACTGTGGCTATAGCCTGAGGATTAATTGTACTTTACGGTGGCACTGTAAAATGTCAGCCCCTCCAACAGGACAGCTTCACCTATCCACCCCACCCCACCTCAGGCTTCCATCATGTGAATGATGAGGATAATGTAGAAACTCTGTGTTTCCTGCAGAAAATGTATTAGCCAAGGTGGTACGAACCTGAGGAGGGAGGGGAGTGGTGGGGGGGCATATATTGTTGGATGATACATTGTTTTTTTCAAGACAGTCTATGCTACTTGCATATGCCCTAGTATCAAGAAAAAAAATGTTTTGAGTCTTTCCTCAATTCCTTTATTCTTGCAAATCTCTCACCATAGCAAGCATGCCAATAGATAAATCTTTCCATATTTTGATAGGGTGGGTTGTCTGGAATCTGGCAATATAAGAATCATGGTCAAGAGCAATTTGCTAAAATATATGTACTGACAGAATATTTTATTTATATTTTATTGCACAGATAATAAAAGGGGTGTCAACGGCACTGCCAGGCAACCTGAGAACAAGTTTTGATATGGAAAAGAAATTATTTTGTGGTGGGGAGAATGGGGGTTTGGAAACAATTCATAAATGTGATGTGATTTCAAGACTGGATGACTCGGTAACCGCTGATTATAGAGAGGGATATAGACCACTGAAATCGGTAGGTTCTCCAGTTTATTTTGACATGCGGCTTGCCATATTTGGGTAAAGAGATCATGAGATATTTCATTGGGGAGAACGGGTGTGAGGTGGATGCATTGCTGTGTTAATTATTATTTTATTTGTAAATTCAAAGCTAACGTTCTCGCAAGCTGTTTATCACATCTAGCGAGTAACACCTTTGTAAAGCTCAGATCGTGTAATTTTTAGGTGACGTGATGTCTGGTATCGGTGTGGCGAACAGTGGCGGTTCTACAGTGAATTACTTGTCTAATTGCCTAAAAAAGTAGGAACGACAAAGCCACACTAGCCGGATAGTGTGGCGAACAGTGGCGGTTCTACAGTGAATTACTCCCGGGCGAGACCGCCTCCTTAATATGCTGAACCTCACATGGGCTAACCACAATGTGCACATCACAAATACATTTCATTATACTTGAGAAAAAAAGCAAGTGCATCATCTCATTTGTTCTACCTACCTACCTATAGGTCTACTCTGTGCATGACCTTGTCTAATTGCCTAAACTGAAAACGTAGGAAGGACAAAGCCACACTAGCCGGATATAACAAATTAAATTCTGTTGCCTGTTGTTGGAGACAAAAATGTGTTTCACTATTTAGCTGGAATTTTTTTTTCCGTAACAAGTTCGTTGATTCTGCCTATAATTCTGTTAAGATGCAAGGGCTTGGCAGTATAGACTGTTTTGTGCGCAATTTGTCAGTGGAGGGGCATTGTGGACCACATTCATTCATAGTAAAAATGTTTGCCATGTTAGCTGAACTTCTGACTGCATCTTGGCACAAAGCAGACAACCTGGCTGCGGTATTTTTAGGTGACTGTCCCGTCTTGTGCGCTGTCCTGCTGCACAAATATGCGCACGTTGCCTAATCTTCGGCACCGTCCAACTTCAAACTTCGCCGTGGGACGTGATGTTACCGACACACAACACATTGAGACGGTATACTTTAATTCTCGTAGACTCTAAGAAAAACATTAAGACCCTGATATAAATATAAGACTTTCCATATGAACTCAAGACCTTTTCAAGGTCCTGCGGGTACCCTTTAATGTTTAGACCTAGGCCTACAGCATTTTGCCTGTATTTCTGTCCATCTTTGCATACAGGTTACACGTTTTCCTTTCTGAAACTTTGTTTTCTTTATCAAAAGTAAATAAAGAAAAGGGGGTATTTGCTTTAGTCATTATTATTTCGCTTTTAGAATGTAAACAAATGCAGACTTAGTTTTACACAGTTTGTGTATGAACCAACGTGATTGGGCCATCACACTATTTTATTACAAGTATATGGCAAAAGTTGCATCTCCACATGATTATTTGCATTTTCACTCTCGATTTCAATGTAATTCAGTCCTTAGTCCTAGTCAGTAATAACAGCATGCCTATTGACAAGATAATAAGACTCCAGGGGCTCAGCTGTCAAGGGTGTGGGTGGGGGACAAAGTCTGTGCGTGGGTGACTCATTGTAGAATTAGAAACCTTGATTGCATCTGTGTAGGGTATGATGAAAATGTAAATTCATTCATGGACCTTAGGGTATCACAAGCTCTGCTAGAGGCTACTGTGTCCTCACATGGATTTTTCCCTAACCTTCCCAGCAAAGCTGCTCTAAGATGTTACTGCGAACCTTTTAATTTAAGCTAATATCCTAAGAGATAATACAATACGTACATAATTTCACAGTTTGTGCCATTAATATTCTATTTTGAGGTCTTCAGAGTATTTAATTTATTTAATTTTAGATGGATTATAGCAGCCACATGAAAATAACTGCTGTATTTCTTAAAAGCTAATAATATCAGTTCAACATAAGAAAAGAAAAAAACATTTATCCATTACAGTACTAATGGCAATCATACGGTGTGCATACAACGGAGTCAACAACATGAATACTGGCCTCAAAAATCAAATCACATCATCTAAAAAAATGCTCCTCAGTAGAAAAATATGTTTTTTGTCACAATCAAGTAGTCTTGGAATAAATAGTGTTGAAACTGAAAAGGAAGACACAGCGCACATCTCATAAAAGAGGAACCTCTTTGTGCCTTTACTATCTGTGCTGTTTGGTACAGCAAAAGATTTAAAGGGATTATCCAGAGTGAATCAATCATAGCTCTGTTGTTCCTGGTCTGTACTGTTGGTAGGAGAAAGCCAACAAAAAATTGATACAATGTAGACCAAATAGTGAATTGGCAGCTAACACTAACTGAATGGGGCACAGTAACTTACTGAGTTACTCAGTTCTTTTTCCTATGCCCCGTCCAGTTAGTGTTAGCTAGCAGTTCACTATTCGTTTTCCTACTGACAGCAATAAGTGGCCTTGATCAACAGGGCAATGGATTGATTTACACCAGATTTCTCTTTTAAGTGTCAGGGGGCTGACACCCTGTCAAGTATTAAAAACACCAAGGACCAACAGAACGTGGAGAGTTCAGCAGCCTGATGGTGACAGATATCCCAAGGGACTGAACTTTTGCTTACAGCATATTGCCATTGTAGTGTCTGTTAGGAGAACCAATAAGCTTAGTTCTGCACCTACAGCACTTACACCTGTCTTCAAGAGGTGCCACACTTATGTATGTTTGTGTACTTGCACAGTCCCACCAAATGGCAACAGACTCAGTGTGTGCTCAATTTGTCTGGGCAGTGTGTAGCTGCAGTCAGTTTTCTGAAGATTTCTGAACAGCAACAAACAATGGTCAACTTTAGAATGTTGGGGTTTGTTGCCATTTGTTGGGGCCCTGTGGATGTCCCTTAGTGGATTTCCCTTATATCTTCTAAAGGCTCTATAGTAAAAGACATTCATTTATTTTCCATGGGTCTTCCTCCATGGGAACCACATGTGTCTGAGTGGACATTCAGAGTCTGTGTGCAGTGCTCACACAACAGCCGCAGGCTGTCTGGTCTCTGAAGCTGTTGCATGGTGGTCAGTAAGTCTGGCACTTGTGAGCAGCATGCAGGAGGAGAGGTAGCGGAAAACGTGCTCGAATCCTCAGAGCTCCTGGATGAATTCTAGAGATGCTCCCAAACACAGGGACACCTGTTGGTAGCTCTGCGCTCAAATGAAACAGTGGATCCAGTCTTTGGGGCAAACTACACACAAGTGACAGTGGTAAGTCCCTTAGAGGTACACCTACAGTATTAAAAAGCAGAAAGACAGTCAACCCTTCATACCATAGATGTGCTATGAGACAAGAAGATGCAACTTTCTAAACACTAACAACTTGCTGAATTGCTGAAAATAAATGTTGATTGATTGACCAGCTCTAAATGCTGCAACTCCTCCTTAAAACGGTTTCATCTGCAAATATTCAGTCTGAATTGGCCTTAAAAGCCAGCTTCTTTGTTCAATGACTCACATGAATTAACACAGAATAGCTGAATGATAATAGCTCCCCCCTGATGCAACAGAAAGATGCTGTATGATCACTTGTTAACATACAGTAAAAGTATCTTTTACAGTCCACTGCAGTCCAACTAGTGAAACATTTGCTATGCTTTTTTTCCACAGGCTTTATGTGAGTCTTTTACCTCCCCTGCCTTTCATGTCAACACACTGTACATCTAAAATGGCCATTAAAAGGCACTTCAACCAGTCCTGAACCAGACCATCTTGAAGCGGGGGACATCTGAACTAAGAATGAATTGAAATTAATGTATGCAATAAGCACATAACATCAATTTCAGACCACCTGACCAGGGTCAGAGAAGGAGCTGCCTATAGATAATGAGCCATTCCTGGTGTCTCTAATCTTCAGTGAGCTGTCAGTATCATGTCAATACTAATTAAGTTGTCTCTTTTATTGGCTTACCTGGCATAATGGCACGACCTCCTATGAGCTCCTTTGATGTCAGACATCTGTAAAAACAAAACAACAAAATAAAGTACCTTAGTGACCTAAGTACTTTCTGATGATCTCAGTAACGGCTGAGTGACAATCTTAGAGTAGTTTTACATGGCTCAAAGTTATCCAAGAGCTCTATTTCTGCTTTCGACTCCTGCCCCACAGAAGAGATAAGCACAAATCTCTGACAGCTGACAGATGGCATCTTAATAAGAGTGCTCTCCACCAAAGATTGACGACCAGACAAGCTGCAGCATTCTAAAAACCAGCAACATGCTGACATATTCTTTCTAAAAGCTGATAAACTAGCAAGCTGGCTGGTTGGCAAACAAAGTTACCCCATTTAGCTTAATGGCAAACTGGACGAAAAATTACGTTAATTTTTGTGACTTAAGTAAGCAAGCATATTCGTTATGAGTGAAGTTGAGCAGACACTGCTGTTTAACTGAAAGGAGCTGATAAATATTTCACTCCATCTACAATGACCAAAATTTTGCCAAGACATCTCTGCTGGACTGATTAAGTGACATCACGTCATAAAGGCTGTGAGATGAAAACAGTCTAAAACCTTGAAACTGTGACATTTGACATGTGGAATGACTAGCGATGGCTTGAAACTGCTTGCAACATGAAACGCTTCATTCTCACATCTGCAACTCCTCTCTACAGTGTTTTTGTCTCGACTTTGTCAAAGGGCTCACAGCCTGGAGTGGGGGTCATTTCTGTCACTTACACAAAGCATTTGCCTATAGTGTGTGTCTCTGTGTATGTAACTTTTGCTGCAATGTGCTCGGGGGGGAAATTGACAGGCATTGCATTTGACCTGCCACCTTACAAAATTCCTTATGGATTATTGATGTAGGCTGATGTAGGATTATTTTGGCACAAGCCTTCTCATAATAAGTAAACTAGATTGTCAAATATGGTAATAAGGGTCTGATAAGAGGAGTATTACTGTTATTTATTTTTTTCTTTTTACCTACAACTTGGTCTGGACAGTAGACATTATCAAGATGGATATGTATCTCAAAGGTGACAACCTGAGTTTAGCTTTGATAGAAATGTGACAAACAAAAATGACTGCCAGACGAGCTGCACTGAGCTGTAAGACATGTGAGTCACATTGGTCCCCACTGTAGTATAGTTACAAATGAGTTAAATTCACCTTGTCTTCATTATGCACGCATCGCTTTCTCAAGAACATAATACACATGATGATGAAACGTTATCGTCATAAAGGTATGTGGGACTTGAAGAGGTGAACTTGTGAGACTTGACAGCTGTGGTAACTTGGTAGCCTTTTAACTTTCCCTGTCTCGCATATCCTGCGTTACTGAAAATTGAACAGTGCAGGTGTTTGTATGTTTTTATTACAATGGTAACTGATGCCATGGAGATGTCTTATGCAGTTTTTGATAGCTTACTTTGGTATTCCACAATTAATCTGCAAGTGCTCAGATACTTGCAATACAGAAGCGTGCGGCTGAGTCAAGAAACAGTGTACACAGGTTATGTGTGAGACGATGTGTAGGCCTACAAAATGTGAACACTGTTAAGAGAAGAACATAGCCTGAGAAAAAGCATACGTGGCATTAGGCTACTCTAAAGACTGAAATGTTTTAGGTGTTGGAATAAATGAAATAAAATGTTTTAGGAGCTGGAATAAATGTGTTATGCTGCTTCCTTTGGAAGCAACTGTCTTAAACAGACTTAATGATAACTTGTGTTGTGATAACTTGTTCTATCTTAATCAGACAAAAGCAAAATAATTCCTGACTATGAATTTAACTGTCTTTCTTGGGAGCAAGCTCTGGCTCTCCCCCTATTGCTGTGCTGGTGTTTGATTTGCGCATGTGGACAGATGAGCCCTGAGCGGGAGTCCAAAGTGGAGCGTCAGAGGCAGAAAGTCAAGGTAAAATCGATTTACATAAAAATACATCGTCCTGAGCAGTAAACTCGTATTAATCGATAAAATTGATTTATTGCCCAGCTCTAAAACCATGGAGTCCATGTGTGCAAAGTGTGTACAGCCCTTCTATCTCACCTCCAGAGACCGGGGCTCCTGTGCTGGACCTCTCTAAACACCCATGCAGCTCCAGGCCGCAGTCTAAGGGTGCAGCAGAGTAGAGTTCCAGGGATGGCTCATTATCTCTGGGCAGCTCCGTCTCTGACCCTGGCCCTGGCCCTGGCCCTGCAGAGGTCTGGAGCTCTCCCGCCTCTCCTGGGAGAAACGATTCATGGATATCGAGCTCAGTGCACTCCACAGGCATGTGCCGCTGCTGAGGCCTCCCAGAGCCCTCCTCTGAAGCACAGTGGTGCCCCCCTGTGGCGAACATGGGTGCTGTGAGGTTGCCCATTGCAGGCGGTGGGGTGGGGAGGCCAGAGGAAGACTGTGAGGCGAACCCAGATGAGCAGTCGCTGCAGATGGACTGGCGCAGAAGGCATGACACACGGCCCCCCTGGTCAAAGAGCACAGCTGGGATGGCAGGAAAGCTGCAGGATTTCTCAGTGCTGGATGATCCCTTGTCACTGGTTGCTTGAGTTGGCTTCAATTCTAGGATAATTCAGAGAGGGGTAAGGGCAGATGTGTGACAATTAATTGCCATGCATTCATTCAGCATGGCCCTTTTTAACAAGCTAGAGCAAATATCCAAGGACACACGGTTATGCAATACACACAAACACACACGCACACACAAAATCTGCTTACAGGAAAGTTTCCATGACAGAAGCAACATTAAAGCAGAAATTTGCAGTTCCAGAGACTTTTTCTGGTTTCCTCTTACAGTCGCCCGTTTTGTTGTCATTGCTCTTTTCACCAGGGTTATTTATGCTAACAGGGAGTGATTAGAGGAAGTACCAGAGCCAACCATGTGTCAATTTCTCTAGTACAAGTTTGTTTAGTTTTAATGATTATTATGTTTATTCTTCTTCTTCTTCTTATTATTATTATAGTCTGTTATAGTCTCCTCTGAGTCTTCATGCTCAATTAGGCTACCTGAGACCTCTTCTTTTTCCTCTTGGGTCAGAGGGCACTGTGTTTCCGTGGAAACAGTGGGGACCTCGGCATCATTGCTATGGCAGTGTGGTATCAGGCAGCCTGCATTTTGGAGAGAACTTACATGTTATATATATATATATATATATATATATATATATATATATATTTATCTATTTATACAGGTATATCCTTACTCCATCTGAATCATTCACATACTCATAATTTGGATATGTAAGTCTATGTATAAAACAGACAAAAAAATTAGACGAATGCCTCGTTCTGAGAATTGTTGGTTGCATTACTGACCACTTGGTGACTTTCATGTCTTTACAAATAAAAATTGAATGCGTTTTAGGAAAGATGTGCACCTATGTAGCCGTAGGTGTGTGTGGGGGGGGTGTTACTGCAACAGCTGAAAATTCTCGGAACAGAGGCATTCGTCACAATTTCAATCTTAACCATTAGATTTCATCATAAACAATCAGAAAACAAGGCGTCAAGTGTAAAAAAATTAACTTCTCTAAACGTATATGTAAATGTTTATGTAAAAGTGCGTAGATTCTACCGTAATGTTTGCTAGGCATACCAGAAGAAATCATAATACATTCATGCAGACCTTTAAACATTCTCCTGAGCGAAGTGCATCTGTGATACACAAACAAGAGGAAAGATAGCAGGATCACCATGGCAACAACTGCCACACAAACGGAGGCAGCAAGAGTAGATGTGGAATGAGGCATGGTCTCTGGGCTCCAGATTTTCCCCAAATCAATTCCTCTACTTCCTGTGAAAGCCATGAGAACAGAGGATGGGGCATTAAAATGCACACATACACACACACACACAGAAACTCACATACACACACAGAAACTCTCTCTCTCTCATACACACACACACACACACACACATATCCATTTAGGGCCAAATGCAAATGATTTCCCTAAGCCGTAGCCATGAGGCTTAGTGGTAGGGAATCAGCATTACATTACATTACAGCACTTACATTTTACATGTTCCAACACAGTGTTGGAAAGGAAAGAGCAAGAACCATACAACATTACAACAATGACATTACATCCTGGCACTGGAAAGAGTTTAGGTATCGGATCCTGCTACTTACTGCCACACAGTGGGTCTCTGAATGGGGGAGGGCCACATGGCATGCACTCCAAGTCCTCCAGGCCATCCAGGCGTCGTTTACTGTAATAGCTGCATTTAAAAACATTAAAAAAGGGAAATTAACCAACTCCTACACAGGCTGTTCCCAGTACAATTTCTGTGTTGCGCGTGTGTGTGGGTATCACACTTCATCTCATATTTCAGCAAGTGACAAGAGAACCATTACTCAGTACATTACAATGGCTACAAACAACTTTCTGGTTTCAAGCTGTATTATTTCTTTTCAACTGACAGGCCATTTTAGTACTGGACTGGCCTCTGGGTGCAGTTACCCTGGCAAGCACTCTCCACACATGGCATTTCTGGTGGGTGTGCAGGGTGACCGTTCTCTTCTGTTAACACGGCGACATGCCTGGCACATCTGACATGTGTGGGACCCCCAGGCCTCCTTGAACCAGCGGAAACCACAGGGCCTGCAGCGGGCCAGCACTCCATAACCGTGACCACAATCCTGGGGGAACACAGTCATAGCAACATAGAGTTTCTCAAATGTTTTGCCCTGTGTACAGCTTTTTTTTTTTTTTTTTTAACATAAATTGGTTTGTAATGCCTTAATTCTGAAAAAGGTTTCACGCACATTTTACGCAGTTTTAGGTGATGTTTAGCATCTATATTTTAAATCTTGATGCTAAGTGGTGGAACCGTGTAGTAACTGTTACTGTGTAGTAACTGTTACAGTGTTTTTAAGACTGGATCTTAGAGGGCTGAGGGAGAGTTGGGAGAGCGATGACAGAAGGTTCCTGTCAATTACGCTGTTTGAGGTTACTTTAGGTCATGGGCAAGGCCCCACTAGCTACAATGCCATGTTCCACATCTCCTCTTCCGTGTCCACATCAGCCTCCTTCATGCTCATTCTCTAGAACTAGGAGGTACTCCCATCCCTGACTTTCTTTTCATCTCTTAAGCCTTTGCTCACGACTCCTTCTCTAGTTTGCAATTAACTTTTCTCACTGTCATCAAATTTTCTCCCACTCTTCACTGGCACCTTTGTCCTCACTTTCCACCTCTGTTTTTCCTTTCCATGTCAACCTTAGTTTCCTCTGCCCATTGACTAGTGTGAACTTGTGCAGGGTGTGCCAACAGGATTCCTCTCCAGTGAGGTGGAGAGATTTGGTGCAAACTGAACTCTGCCTTTCTACCACAAGCTGTAGTCCATAGCTGAGAGAAAGAGAGAGAGAGAGACAGAGAGAGAGAAAGAAAGAAAGAAAAAGACTAAAATGTACCTCTGTGAGTTCCTGCCCTGGTGGACACTGCACACATGTGTGGCATCCTCCGCTGTCATAAAACTGATTTTCAGAGCAATCCATTTAAAATCAATTCAGCAGGCATATACTGAACAAAAACAAACAAAAACAACCACTTGTTTAAATAGTGAACGCATATACATTATGAACTAACAAATGAACATCACGAACAAACATTTATGATTATGGCAAGCGGAATTATGTGGTGTACGCAAGAGCGGAGAATTCGAGAGAAACGCATCATGGGGTATCAAAGATTCGTTATTGGCAGTATATCGTCATTTAAAACGACTCCTATGTTAAAGTGCATCTAAGAGTTATAGCAGAGAGGATAAAAGCAATCAATATTCAATCATCTTTGGTTATAGTTCCGCAGTTACAATGACTTGGTGTCCCATGTAAGCCACATGTTCCATATTTAAACTACTTGCGTTACAGGGTTGGCAAGTCAAGTGAGTCAGCACATAGCATGGTGATATTACACACCGGCAACTTGCGCATCGTTTTTCCGCTGCCCTGTTGTCTATTAAGGCATAGTAAAGCTGGAGAGAAAAAATTAATACCTTTATAATCAGCTTCTGTCAATTTTGAATTAGTGTCCGTATCGCCTTTGCATCTGGCTTGTAGGCTACAAGTCGGTATGGTAATATGTGTTCGTATGCGACTGCAAGGTCAGTCGCCGGACAAGTCTGAACATGTTCCCTGCGTGGTACCCAAATTGTGTCAGCGTCACCTGCAATGAACCTCAGCAATGTGCACTGTGCCTGTATGTCTATCCTCCCAAGTACAGCTCAAATCACCATTTCCCCCGATATTTTGGTAGCTGTCCTTCCTTAAATTGACATTTGGCCGCCGATGCTTTGAAACCCAGACAGTAACCTAAAGAGTGTAAATGAACAGGGTTTGAGTCAGGAGTTCCTGATGAAAGGCCTTGAACGCCTCGACTAAACCGAATGTTTAGACAGAGACCTCTCTAAACGATCTTTGGTTTTGAGTAGGGCTTATGCTTCTACACTGGACCGTAGGGACAAGTTTAAAATTCTGATCTCGTTCTGTATTCATAATGTAGCATATTTAAAGTTATTTAATTTAAGTTAATTTCCTCATTTCCTCATGTCATAAGTTTGGTACCATGTCCACCCATGTGGGAAACGCCATCAAGTAGAAAGTAGCCTACCTCAGTGTAGACTATATTAGTACTACACTATGTCCAAAAAAATAGCCTACGCCTAGTTTCATTGTCTACGAGCATGAATTCTATCATCTTCTCAGCCAAGCACTTGAAAGACATGATTTATTTTATACTGCTTTATAACCAGTTACACAGTTGTACATCAGTACCTAAACCACCAGGGGGCAGCATGTTCCACAGTCCAAAGTACTTTGAACTTTCTGAGTCAACCCCTTTACACGTCATCATCCTCTTATGCAGACATCACAAGGTATTGTTGTCCTGGATGCAAGACCATGACGTTCTGACTCAAAGGTGAAGCATTCTGCATGTCCGCCTTCTCCCTCTCCCTTGCAGTGCAAGGCCACAGCCAGATAAACCTCCACAGTGAGCTTTCAAGCACAACAAACAACTAGTCATAAAAGAAGTACTTAGGTTTTGCAGGATTCGTTTTGAAGAGTTCCCATCTACTGTTCACAGTCAGGTCAGGTCATGTCTGGTAGAACAGGACTGTTTGACCCTAAACCTTGACCTTATTTTGTTCTCTGTAATATAAGGACCTGATGTTCCCATGTGCGGCATGCCTGATTTTAATCTAGTGTGTTTGAGGCAAGTCTGTTAAAATGGTAAATACTGCTCAAAACTAGTTTAAAATGTATACCAAATACATACGAAGTTGCCTATCAATGTGTGTGTGTGTACTGAAGCTTTTGTAATGGTAGACTTCTGACTTAATTGTACTCACTATACATCAGCTGGATCTTCTATATGAGGGCCTGTTCAGCTTTAGGAAGTAAACTTAGTAGCTTGTTGTTTGAATTATTAAATGAGGGACAGTTCCACACAAACTGTCACATCCATAACACCAGCAAAAGGCCATGATATTTGTATGATGCAAATGATTATGTGAAAAGTTTCAGAAAATTAGTTCTACAACCAAGAAGAGTAATAGTAAAACTTTGTCATCATTCACATCATACCATGTTGGCGTTATGAACATGTTTTTCATGGAATTGCCCTAAGATGAATAAAAGATGAAATTGTTTGTTCATTTTTCATTGTATAAATGAAATATTTATTATTTATCTGTTGTGTTTACAGAGTATGTGTTCTGCTCTCTCACCACACCTTCACTTGTGTCTGAACTCTGAAGTGAATTTTTAAAAAGTTGACATGTTTGTGAAATTCTCTGTAGACTGTAGAGAATCTGACACAGATGTCTGGCTGCTCTGCTGTAAAGGTCACACATGTCTGGGTGTTTTTTTTTTTTTTTTTTTTTGCGATATCACCACAATGAACGCGCTCTTAGACACCACAAGGGACTTCTACTGACATGCGTGCTGTGCATAACAGTAGTGGAGATGGGGGTCAAGGTTACCCAGCTGGGCCCTCATGGTAGTGTCAGCCTGAACACAATTGCTTGCCATGTAGTCACAACAGCAAAACTGACACTCATTGAATGATTGACTTAAAAAAAAAAAAAAAAAAAAAAAAAGGTAAAATACTGGAACAATACAGAATATGATGCCATTATGCCTTCATGAATCAAAACTTCACATAGGGGTCTCACCAGGGGTCCGTTTCCCAAAAGCATACAGTACCCAACAGAAATGAGTACACCCCCTTTGAAAAGTAACATTTTAAACAATGTCAATTAAAACAAAAAATATTTCCAAAAATTTTGCAGACCAAGTTTAATATCACATCTGCGTAACATACAACACAAACGTTTGCTTAATAATATAACTTAGATTACATATTTTTCAGTTTTACTCAAATTAGGGGGGAGCAAAAATGAGTACACCCCCAACAAAACTACTGCATCTAGTATTTTGTATGGCCTTCATGATTTTTAATGACGGCACCAATTCTTCTGGGCATGGAATGACCAAGTTGGCAACATTTTGCAACATCAATCTTTTTCCATTCCTCAATAATGACCTGAGACTGGATGTTGGATAGAGAGTGATGCTCCACTTGTCTCAGAATTCCCCATAAGTGTTCGATTGGGTTCAGATCAGGTGACATGATTAGCCACTGAATCACTCACCCTGTTACTCTTCAGAAAGCCGACAGTGGCCTTAGATGTGTGTTTAGGATCATTGTCATGTTGGAAAAGTGCACCACGACCAAGCGCATGGAGTGATGGTAGCATTTTCTTTTTCAGTATAGAGCAATACATCTGAATTCATGATGCCATCAATGAAATGCAGCTCCCCAACACCAGCAGCACTCATGCAGCCCCACATAAAGACACTGCCACCACCATGCTTCATTGTAGGCACCATGCATTTTTCTTTGTATTCCTCACCTTTTCGACGCCATACAGTTTTGAAGTCATCAGTTCCAAAAACATTAATTTTGGTCTCATCACTCCACAATACAGTCCCAGTAGCCTTCAGAAGACGTTCCTGTCGCCATGTTAACTTCCATGGACGACCAGGACATCTCTGTGACAAGGTCGCAGTTCAATTTTTAAAAAATCTTTGTACCACTTTTGCTACAGTATTCTGACTAATAAATAAAGCTTGGCTGATTTTCTTGTAGCCTATACCTTTCTGGTGTGAGGAAATAATTTTCTTTCTCAGGTCTTGTGTCATTTCTCTTCCATGTGGTGCCATTGCTGACAGCAGGAAATGGGGAAGGGTTTTCTTAGAGTAACACCCTTTTATAGTCAACTATGTGCTGGACTAATTGAATAATTAGATTCACCTGTGGTTGAATTCTTGATAAATCAGACATTTGTAGTCTAAAATCTTGCTTGCTCTGAGACTTTCAGTGGGGTGTACTCATTTTTGCTCCCCCTAATTTGAGTAAAACTGAAAAATATGTAATCTAAGTTATATTATTACGCAAACGTTTGTGTTGTATGTTACGCAGATGTGATATTAAACTTAGTCTGCGAAAACTTTGGAAATATTTTTTCATGGACATATTCTTTGAAATGTTACTTTTCAAAGGGGGTGTACTCATTCATGCTGAGCACTGTAGTTGCTAACCAAGTAAGCAGCTTTGTTGGTTGCAAACAATTGCTCATTGCCAACCAACTTAGTTTCTAACTTGTTAGCATCTTTCTTTTGGGAAACAGATGCTAGGAATTATACAAATAATATATGCGTTCTTACGTCCATACATTATCCTATTAAGACAGATAAGAATCATATAGGATTTCAACAGGAATATTCCATATAGATAGATAGATGAATAGATAGAGATAATTTATTTATCCAGAAGAAAATTAAGTTGTCCAGTAGCTTATACACAACATACATGGGCACATAGACATATGACATACACAGCATAAAACAAAAATACTAAGGATATCAATTTTATACCATTACAGTAAAGTTAGGTTGTAACATGTTAACCAGGAAAGGAGTCAAAACAATGAATCAATCAGTCCAATCCAGGGTAGTGTAGTGTAATGTTTGGGCTAGAAGAAGCATTTCATTCTTGTTCCTGAGGATCCTCCATCTCTGCAGCTCAACAGAGATGTGTTTTGTTTGTTTATTTGTATGTACCTACATTTTTGGGAGAATTTGGGCCATTTTGTTTAAAAGCTGCATAGCAGAGAAAGACTTGGCTTATAAGAGCTGTAGTCTGGAAGGATTGCCAAGATAATCTCTGCACTTTGGCCAGGGCAATTAATTTATGATCCAACCTGCATGGGAAACTGAACAAACTGAACTGAACAAATCTGAAGGCAAACCATGTGACTGACTGCAAACGGTCTCTGTTTGCCATGCAGGTTGGATCATAAATTAATTGCCCTGGCCGAAGTGGAGTCCTTAGAGTGCAGGACTATTACAAAACCACAGCAAAAATGTTGATTTATAATCAGCAGAGATACAGGTTAGTCTAAATGATGAAAACAGTGGTAGAGTCAGAAAGTGTTAAAATAATTGGAAAGTGTGTGAGTGTATGTCTATGTGTTTGTGTGTCTTTTTTGGCATTTGTTTGTCTCTCTGTCCGTACCTCTTTTTCAGAATGGTTAACAGAAACAAACATGGAAAAAGGTATGTGTAAATGTAAATGTAATTTAAAATCTATCTAGAATTATCTGAGATGGTACAGATGAGGTGTGGATTTTAGGCTACAGGGTAGTGCGTCACCACATCAGCATGCTTTTAGTTAGTGTGCTGCCTAAGCGCTCTGGGTCCTGGTGGGAACAGATCTCTGAAGGCCGTGAGCGGGTGCCAAAGGCATCCTGGACCATTCTGAAATACCAAAGATAAGGCTGACTGAAACATTTCACACCTGCAGGTAAACACACATACACACACACATGCACACACACACACAGACCTAAGTCATCAGCACCACACACACACACACACACACATAAACACACACTTAAGACTTCAGGACCACACATACACACACACACACACACACACATAAACACACACCTAAGACATCAGCACCTTAGTGTTAAACCACCTGCAGCTCTTGTTGAAAGAAGACTAAATAATGACCTATAGTTAGGGCTGTTGAGGCTTTTGCTTTAGTCCACTTCAACACATCTAAGACACACACATATGGAGTGTCTTGTCAAGGCTACTGCCCCAGACTGCCCTCTAGTCTAGAAGACAGAGACTAATTCTGTGTTCTTGGGAGCGTCCTCTCCAAAATGCTTTAAACACACACTGAAATGAATGAATGCTTTGACTAGTGAGGCTAATGACATTTAAGCTTCAGGCCACAGAGGCATTTTTCTACCAAATACAAGTACCTCAGTGAGAGAAGGGAGTAGGTGTGTGAATTAATTTGCAGTGAGTGTTTGAATGAATATTTGTATGATTGGTAATTTATGCCAGAGATATTACAGAGATATCTGTCACCCCCCCCCCCCACCACAAAAAAAAAAAGAAAATTGGTTACACTTTACTTGAGGGTGTTAACACAAGAATGGCTTGAACCTGTCATAAACATGCCATGACAAATATCATGAACATTAATGACAGCTCCTGAGCAATCTTTTCAGGTCACGAATAACAAACACACACACACACACACACACACACACAAACATTTACAAAATCGTTTACAATAAAATACACTACAAATATCTTTGGAGAGAACAAACTGAGACAAGAACACAAAACCTACAAGAGACATCTTAAACATTCAGTTTGGCCAGTTGTGACTGCTTTGCTCTGTGCCTATGGAGCTTTTCAAAACAATTTGATTATTAGCATCGTAGCTGTTCCCACAGGGTTAGAATGTCCTGCTGTTGTTTTTATTTTGTTTTTACCATTGAAACAGTTTATATCTGCATTTGTCTATCAGTGATAAAAGGCTACAAATCATTTCTTAAAGAGATGCTGCTTTCAGCCATGGATGGAAAAGCATCACAAGATAGTACTGTTCCTAACCTTGAATTGTAAAAGGAAAGAAACTGGCGTATGGTTTCAGCCTTGGCATTTATACTCAGGGAAACCTTGCACTTTCTCATTTTGAAGGCTCTCCCACGGAGTTACTGCTTTCTGTGTAGACACTATCATAACACTCTATCTCTAGCTCTTGAAATCAATCTAAACAAACTGAGTCACAGGCTATAGCCTATTTATTTAAAGGGTTACTTGTTGAATTAGCATCTTGAATGCAGTTTAGACCTTATCCCTTTGAACTGTATTATACAGAAAAATAAAAGGTCAGCAATAGCAGCACCAGTGTAGTGCCAAAAGAGGAACAAGAGCACACCTCTATACTGCTTTGAGTATCAGTAAATTTAGCACAGTCCTCTAGCGGATGATTTGGCCAAGATTTGTGGTAGCGTGAATGCCGACTAAATGACTTTGAGCTTTGTGTTCACAGTAAATAGCATAACATGTACATGCTAAGCATAGAATGATTTCTCAAGGTCTTAGTGTGGAGACATCACTGTTCAAAACAGTTTTATTCTTCAAATAAAAACATAAAATGGAGCCTGAGCTGCTGTTTTTTCATGGACTCTGACATTCTGTAAAATGTTCTCTGTCCAATAACTCAATTATTATAGGTAGGCATGTCAAAGGCATTACATTAAATAATGAAACTAATTTCAGAATACAGTTATATTCTCCTTCACTTGCTTTGTCTCTCTCCCTCTCCCCCTCTCTCTATATGTGTGGGGGTGAGCATGAAACACAATAACATCTATTCTTATCATGTCTTGATTCAGATAAGCTAGAGGCATGTTAATAAAATGGCTATTATTGTCTCATTTACCCAGCAATTGCACCCGGAAAAGTTCTTTGTGCCCTCTAGTTAAGTTATTGTTATGAAGACTACAAGGAAATGTTATTGTCAGATGCATATAATTGCTGGGTGTAAGAAATGCAGTGAAATTATATGTGTATCAGCTTATAATGTGCATAAATTTGGGGGGTTGGACAGGGCAATGAGTAAAGTGTGTAGAATGATTGCTATGTGTAAACTAAATATGTATCTAGCACAAAAAGTATTTAGTTAAGAATTGTCATCTTGCAAATACTGTAGTCCGACCTGTTTTCCTGTAATGCTAAAACAGACCATGATGTGTCAGTATCCTCCTGGAAGAGATAGGGAAACAAGTGGATTTGGACTAGCAAATGAAGAGACTTGTTTTAGGAATGGTCCAGGTAAAATGGAAGTAAAATGTAAAACTTGGCAGCTGTCCATTGTTGATTTGATTCAATGTATGTAGTTTAGGTGCTGAGGGCCAAACTTGACCTTAAAAATATTTAAAGAGAAGCCATGCAGATTCCACATAGAGACAGCTTAGTCAGAAACAACCTCAAACACAACACTCACACAAACAACCTTCTCTCTCTCTTTCTCTCTCTGTCAGTCACTTGCTCACCCCACAATCTTGATTACTTTCACAGGGACCACAAACTTCTTTGTCAAAATCAGTCAGGTAGTGGCATGCTGATTTTGCAATCTTTATTTTCTGTAAGAGCACAACGGACAGAACACATCCCCATCACAAAATGGGCAAAACGAAATAAAATTCTTGGTAAACATACGTCCAGAACTCTGCTAGGACATTCTTTTCTGGATCTCCCTGGTCTCCCTGGAGGACAAATTAATTTGTGATTGAAAATTGGAATGAGATGGAAAAATTGCTGCGCAGCTCTTTTTAGTAGATTGAGTGCTTTGATTGTGGCTATACTATCAGTATTGGGCATTGTCTGCCTGAAGCAGATGGAAAGGATGTTACCTGGCAACAGGTTGAGTATGGGTTCCTCTTGAACCTGAGGAATAAACCGCAATCTCTCTTGAATCTCACAGGATCTCCCACGACCTATCTACTTCGCCCAACATGGTACATGGTATTCTATTTGACAAGAATGGAAGACCCATGCAACTAATGACTACCATTTATGCAATTAGTGTAGACTACTGACAAGTAGCCTCCTCTCCCACACACACTTTAATTGACACATATTAGTGGGTGCTGGGACTGACACTTACGTTATTGATCACACAATGAATGGACACAGTACAGTTCATGTCTTAGTATAATTTATGTCAAATGTATCAGTACAAGAAATTCAAAGTAGCACTTGTTTTGCTACATGTAGAATTCCATTGTGTTTTGCAGTTGTGGGACAGTCAGTTTTGTTGTTATATACCAGATACAGTGCTTTCAAAACCGACTGAGTAACAGTAACAACAATAATAATAATAATAATAATAATAGGGTCACAGAAATGTAAAAATCCAAAGAGAGAAGCTAAGGGCATGTAAAAGAAGATATCCAAGAAAGAGTTTAAATAAGAGAAATAAACAAACAAATAAATAACTAAAAATGTCAATTGTGTATGTTACACATATAGACCATAATTTCAGCATAAGATGATGAGCAAAAAGTCACCCTCAATGAGATTATTTTGGCAGCAAAGGCACATAGCAGCAGACTAGTTAAAGTGATAAGTGGTAATGTGCAAGTGCAAATGGCCGGTTCTACCTTTAGTGGCTAGTGCGGCCCTGAGTTGGTGTTGTGTGTGTGTGTGTGCATGTGTGTTTGTATGCTGTTAGATAGTTCCTGGGAATGGCAGGGTATATGTTTTAAATCCGACCCATTGAGGAATTATGCTCATCTTGTTCCAGGGCATGATAGCTCTTGTATAACTTGAAAATGAAACATACAGTGAAGTGCATTGAAAGCACTGAAAGTTAAATAAACATACTGAATAAAGAGAAGGAGAGCTGATCACTGACTGCATGCAGGCTAGGGCAACACGAAAGGATCTCTATAAAAATCTCTATAAAATACCTCCTGCCAAAAAACATGGTCAGGAAGAGTGCCTTTTCCTGAGATGTATGCGTTTGTAGCTCTGGCTTTTATTCTCGAGTCACAGGAAGAGACCTCCCCAAGCACTTGCTCTGAGCATGGTTTCATATCTAAGTCTCCAGGGCGCAGCAGGGATGGATCAAATTTCAAAGCCGATAGGCCGAAGGATGGTCTATTGCTTGAAAGTTGGTCTCCAAATAATAACATGCAGGTACTTACATAGAGAGACAACATCAATTGTCTATAGGTCACACAAATATAAAGGAACAAACTCTCATTTGTATCATATGGACACAGCCAAGATTCTAACTGGTGTTTACTGTAAAAACAATATAGTGAACAGCGTCATGCTGTAAAGTTTCTCTCCTTGTGATGGTTTCCTACCTTGCAGCCAGAGCTGTTTAGTGCATATCTCAGATGGCTGGTGGGAATAACACTTAACATGACTATGTCAAAATAAAAGTGACGTTTGCTCGTCATTGCCTATCTGTATGACTGAGTTTTCCTTAGTTTGATCATAGACTACCACTGGAAAGACAGTTTCTTCTCAAAGTCTGTACAGTCGCTGGACAAGACTCATTTGCAGTGACAGTCCACTGGGCCCAACGCAGACTTCTTTATCCCGAATATGATTGGATGTGAAGTGCCAGCTTTGTGCATTTGAACACTGTATCCTGAATGTTATCAACACCGTGTCGAGTGATACTGAAGTGCATGTAAACCCAGTCATTCTTTTAGACCACTTGAGGCTAATTTTGAATCTGTTCAAGACATTATCTGTTCTAACCTCTCCGTCGTGTGTGTTTAACACAAAAACTTCTCTCTATATTTTTTCACTGTTTTTGCCTTGTCTACAAATATAAGATGACCCCTCTTTTTCAGAACTATTTACAGAACAAAAATATTGTATTATATTCAGGCTAATACAGTACTGTTGCTTTAACATACAATTAAGACATAGAAAGCAAACCACGAATTTGCTTACCCAAATGCAACCCTGTGGTGGACAGGTGTCATAAAACTGACCTAAAGTGTAATACAGGATCAATAACAGGATGCTGAGTCAGAGTTAAGCACCTTTTCTTGCCTTATATCCTAGGCACTGCATAATTTGGCTAATGAATTGCTCTTTTACTCTTCAAAAACCACAGCAGAACACACTGTTTACATGTACATGTGACTGCCTCCATGAGTTATGTGACATATGTATGTTACAATATTGTCAGGCCATGCAATGGTACACTGCCAACTTTACTGTGCCTAGGTGAATGTTGTTAGCCTGTGTTTTTGTGTTTAGATGTGTATTGTTGTTGGCTTGGAGGCAGAAACCATATGCACTGAGAGAAACATCATAGGCAAATAGGCCTAAATAATGTATAGATATGAAATCTGAAATGATTTTAGGTTTGTAAAATCCCATCAGTTTATCCAGTCCCTGCTTATTTTACTAGCTGGATATATTTCTTAAAAATGTCCTCTTCATTAATAAACCAGTTTAAGAATGACCTAAGGTCATGTTTATTTCATACGGCAAGGTGATACCCACTGGCATCCTCAGAAATATATTTAAATTATTTAGACCGGCTTACGGGCTTAAATCCAAAGAATTTAATATTTAGTTAAGAGGCAGAACGCCAAGGTCTTAGTTTGACAGTAACAATGCTCAAGGACACCATATTGAGATTCATTTCTGAATCAACTTTATCGCAGTAACCTGTCAGGATCCGTACAGTAAACAGTCGATCCAGACGGAAGTCGTTTACTTGTTGAAAACGACAGCATTCAGATAATGGATCAAGTTGAGACTTCTGCCGCTCCTACAACATTAATAGGGAATCGGCATAGTACACAGTACGGGGCAGAGAGGAGAAACACTTCACTCAGCTGGCTTTAGATGAGAGGGAGCAACAAGCGGCATCGCACAGAGTGAGCTGGCGGCTGGCCGGGGAAGTTCCCCTGCAACCAAAGTAGAGTTTAATTCTGAAAGTGATAGGCCTCTGGAACATATTCACGTTTTAACGTAAGATGTTTGACCGACTTACCTTTTTGTAGGCCATTTTTATTATCTAGCATCATGCATTAACGACACCGCGTTATGCCAAAACTGACTTACTGACTGGCGTTAAGCTAAGCTGTTGTAACTCACACATGGAAGTCCCGCAGGTTGTTAATGAACTTGCTTACTAACCTTACTCTGAAATACGGCCTATAGCTGCGCTAGTGAGCGCTGCTCCGAACCATGGAGGTACCAGTAGGATTAGGAGGAGTTTGTGACTCCCCTAACACATTTTTTCGCGAATCTTATTCAAACTTTTTCCACAGCGTACGAGTTGCGAGGACTAACACTGCCGTCTCCGAAAGATTGGACTTACCAAGTTCAAAGTGTAGTTACTTGCAACAAATACACTCGCGGGAAATGCGCCAAACTAACAGGCAGTCTCCCCATGAAGAAACATGCCCTGGGACTGCGTATCTGTCTAATGATGAAGTTACCGCAAAACTGCTAAGTGCACAGAGAACTGTCGACATCGGCGCAAGTAATGTAGATGTTGCTAAGAACTCCACTAACCCTGAAAAGAAGTTGTCGGATGGTGAAACCAGCCGTGCAAGTGACAGGGAATTTGCTGCCTGTCACTCCAATTCGCAGTCACTTAGCATAAACCTCAACTGCTGTGGACCAGATTCAGCTCGTCACACACCCAAGCTAAGTCCTAACGGTGACGCATGTGTGGCAAACAGTTCTACCAGCACGACCATCTCAGAAACCGCGAGGGAGCTTTGCAACGCTGTCTCCGTCTCACTGGGGCTGGCCATGGAATCGAACGAGGTGAGCGAAAACTCCGTACCATCTCTTTCATCTGACCAAAGTGAAAGAAACTTGTTTGAGTTGTCATTATTGGACAGTGGTACTGAAGGTGGACCCATAACTTGCGCACACATGACAGAATACAGAAATTCTACGAGAGAAGATCCAGTAATTGGAATGCTGAAAAGTAGGCCTACACATGTGAACTATGTGACAGGGGGAGTGGAGATGTTGCAAGAACTTGCACCCTCGCGTACGAGCCGGTCAGACGGTGAGTTGAGGCTGAGCACAACATGCGCTGACTTGGCAAAAGATTCAGCTGCGGTCCTAGATCATTCTAGATATCGTTTTGACCAGATGTTGCCGAGCAACTTAACAAACTTGAGTTCTACTGATCCACTTCCTGCGCGATCGGTCAGTAGCTCGCTCCATGCCATCTACAAGTCCTCTGTCCACAGCACCGATGTTGCAGAAGCGGCGGAAGGAAAATATTATTCCAGTCATTGCAACAAGAAGATCAAGTCCGAAGCGATGGTCACAGAAGTTTGGGGGTACCCGTACCGTTATTCCGAGAACCCTAATGCACCATATGGACATTATCGACAGACCGTGCACCCATATTGTTCTGGCGCACAGCCCGCGTTCATATCCAAGTCATATGATTATGGTAGTGGTGGGCTAATGGGTCGAGAGAGAGCGACTTCAGAACAGTGGTACGCCAGTGGGATGGTGTCCCGGGTCTCTTATCCAACATCTGGATGCTTGAAAAATGACGTTGGACAGTGGCTGGACATGTCATCATACTCCGACGGCAGGTAACACAACTTTGGTCGCTATCTCAATTTAAAATAACACGAAGGCCTCCTACATCAAATTTGTCGTGTTAACAAATTTAAGAGTGAGAGATGATGATGTAGAGTGGTCACCAGTGAGTGACCCTTCCAAGGGGAAGGTCAGAGGTGCAATTAGTGCCATAAAGCACTGTTATAAATAATCTGTGTGTTTGGCAGTTTTTTTTACGTTGGCAGTCGCACATTAGCCCATTTCTTTATAGTTTTAAGCCAACCATTTAACTCAACCATTTAAATAAATACTAGTGCTTTATAAGGTAAAAAGCATTTAGAGCTTTTAAAAGTTTTCCTGTAATCCCGATATTCTGAATGTTATTAGCCTCTTTCAGAGCGCTTATTGAGGTTAGAGGCACTGGGGCTGATATATGTAAATAAATGCATGATGGATATTTCAAACAAAGTCACAAGATGTCAAAAGTGCACAGCAATATTGGGAAACACTTTTAGAATGACATCATTATGGTAGGCACGGACTATATATTCATTTATAACAAAAAATCCACTTTTAGCATATTTAATTGAGACATGAAAAACCAGAGTTTGATATTATTTTCTAAAACAGTTGAGGGTGGTGGAATGAGAATCAGGTTTTGCAGAGGAAACATTGGATTCAGCAGAGTACACAAGTTAAGCAAAGCATCGCACTGATTTAATGCTGCTATCCTGCTGAATCAGAGTCTTTTTTTGGAAGTGAGGAGTCCTTGGATATATTTAACAGTGTCAGAGATGTGCAGATAATTAAAGACCAACTGCTCTTGTTGAGATTAATAACCTCAATTTAGTTGGCAGACCAATGAAATTAGTGTGAAAACTACACCTTCTTCTTAATATGATTTTTTCTTTGGGCCTATCTCATCCTTTTGAAAGTGATGAAAAAGAGCTATAAATATGATCTCTATGGACATATGGAATAGTTCTATACATATGGAGTAAATTTGAGAAAATTGTATATTATTTGTATGATAATGCATGTACCATTGTTACCTTATACTTCAGACCAATTAGTTGGTCCTTCCTTTGTGCTGTAATTACTGTACTTATAAATAGGCCCACAGCAGGAGAGTCCTGTTGCTGTTGTGGGTCCTTTTCCCTTTGACCCTCCCATCTCTCTCTGGCTCTTATTGTTCTACACATTGCAGTAGTCCATAGCTGTGGGATTGTTATTCACCTCTTTAGTTTCAGACAAACTCATTACGACAGGGTTTCAGTACTAAAAAACTAACAGCACTCAGATCTCCCCCCTCCACACCATAAAAGAAAAGTGTGTGTGTGTGTGTGCGTGCATTTGCATGCCTCCATTAATGGCAGAGTACAAAAGGGGGAGAGACAGTGGGTGTTTGTTCCATTTCATCTAGACACATTCTTGTGGGAAAACCCACAGTAAATAGTTAACTTTGATGTTTTGATATCCTTTTTGTTACTTTCAATTGGAGGTGGATGTGTAAATTTTTACTTCGAAGTTGATACTTTACCAGCGGGATTGACACAAACGCTTTTCCACAGTTACATTTTTATACTATGTGCTTATGTGTGTGTTTATGCATCTGTACATCCATCTCTGTGTTTGTGAAAGATGCATGTAAGAAGTGTCAGTGGCTGGAAGCCTAAGATAACAATCTGTTAGCTTGGCTTGAGGTCTCTACACCAGGGGTTCTCAAACTTCATTGGGCCAGCGATCCGTCAAGGAGCAGAAAATTTTTTCATAAAAAAATGTTCCCCCCTCCCCTCATAATTGCAACACAAATATAACCATTTAGGTGTGTAGCCATTTGTCCTGTTAGATGCTTTTGGACTCTTTTATTCCAAAATCCAATAGTACCAATACTTAGTTCAGTAGTTTTAAATGGTCATTTTGTTGCATTTGACAACACTTGTCAGTATGTAGATGCAGTTTTTAACAATTGATCTTTGGTCAGATGTAGGCCTACTGTGTAAAAAACAGTGTTTACCTCATAATTCAATTCATAGGAGTGTTTGGGCTGCAGTATTTTGTATTAGCTGTTGGTTTCTCTACACCCAGAGAACAGAACATTACAGTAATCAAGCCTGGATGTAATAAATGCCTGTATTAATTTTTCAGCATCCTCAAAGGATAGGAACTTTATAACCTTAGCAATATTTTATAGGTAGAAAAAAGATGTTTTTGAAATATGTATGTTACATGACTATTTAGACAGAGGTTCTGGTCAATAATTACCCTGAGGTCTTTCACTGTCATGTAACACAAAAGTTAAAGGCCACTGAGTAAGTTTTGATGAATAAGTAGAATGTTGTTTAGCTGTTTAGGGCCTATCATCATAACTTTATCAGAGTTTAAACATAAGAAATTATTAGTCATCCAGATTTTATGTCTTAGAGGCAAGCATAAAGTTAAGTTATTGGCATATAGTCATTAGACTTCATGGAAAGGTAAAGCTGGGTATCGTCAGCATGGGAGTGGAAAGTAATGCCATGTTTCCGTGATCCTAAAGGTAACAGGGAGAATAACAAGGGCCCTAGCACTGAGCCTTGGGGTACACCAAACTTTACTTTGGTGTGGGATGATGACTCATTATGAGCGTGTACAAACTGGTAGCGACCAGAGAGGTACGATTTGAACCAGGCTAATGCAGAATCTTTGATGCCTATCATGTGTATAAGCCTGTGTGGTAGGATGCCATGGTCAATAGTGTCAAAGGTAGCACTAATTACCAATAGGATTAATATTGATATATTTATCTGTTATCAGATGAGATAAGGAGGTCATTGAAGACTTTAACTAGAGCTGATTCTGTACTATGATTAACTCTGAAGCCTGACTGGAAGGTTTTCTGGATATTATTTTTGTTTGAGAAGCTACAGATTTGCTTAGACACTATGTTTTTCAAGTATTTTTGATATAAATGGGAGGGTAGATATAAGTCCATAGTTAGCCAGGACATCAGGATCAAGGTTAGGTTTTTTAATAGATGGTTTAATAATAGATGTCTTGAAAGATTTTGGGATATGCCCAGCTATAAGTGAGTCATTTATAATTTTAAGAATCGTCTCCAGTCAGCCAGTAGAGGGAGAGCAGCCTCAAGAAGATCTGTTGGGATAGGATCCAGTAAGCATGTTGAGGCTTTAGCTGAAGAGATCAAAGACATCAATTTTGATATATTTGGTGAGAATGAATCAAGGTATAATACAGGTTGACTAGAGCTAGCTGTAACCATTACATGTGGTCCAACTGGATTTGAGGTTACAAGGGAGTTTTAGGGAGAGTGAGAGAGGGAATTTTTGCTGTGAAGTTGTCTGTAGTTTTAGGAATTAAGTTTCGAGTGTAGTCTAATGTGATTTTTAAAGTTATTAAGTAGGGGTCAGTTAGTGTAGGGTGTTGAGGTAAGGTTGTAAGTTGTTATATGTGTACTCCATATGTTAGTACAAAATCAATGGTGTGTTTACCTTGATGTGTAGGTGTATTTACATTTTGGCAGAAGCCGATGTGATTGAGTAAAGATTGGAATGCAAATGAAATGGAATGTTAGTCTGTGATTGCTGGATGGAGTTGTGTGCATCTGACTGTTCTAAAGTCAGTCTTTTTAAATTAGAGTCTGGAACTAGATCTCATTTGTGAACATTCTAAAGACTGCAACCAGCAACTCCCAACTTTAGAATGTTTATGTTTGTTGGGGCAGTGTGGAAGCAACTGTATGGCTTGGCAGATTGGCAGAGTGTAAATCCTGCTCAGTTTTGCTTCTTTATTCCAAACCCACAGCATCCATTCACACACACACACACACACACACACACACACACACACACACACACACACACACAGAGAGAGAGAGACACACACACACACAAATGTGGACATAGCATCCAGAGAAGCAGTGGCAGCAGCAGGTTATTTTAACTTCATTTCTCCATTCCAGCTAATATCTTCCCTCCTCTAAGGCAGCTAATATCTTCCCTCCTCTAAGGCCAGGAAATTAGGGCAGGTCACAGTAACCTTCTAATGGTCTGAGGATACATGTAGCACTGGCAGGAACTGACAGGAAGAGCAGCCAGAACATGAAGCTGATGCTAACCATTTCTTGTTAGTTTATCTCAGGGATCGCTATTAAAGCGTGGTCCCTCTATAAGTACACTCACACGAGGGGCGTGTGTTGGTTGTTGACAGCATCTTCTTTCCCTCATAATACTTCCAGACAGCTGTGCATTTGGAAGGGTCATGGTTTAGAAATCTCATATAAAGTCAGAGCTGTTCTTCACCCCTGATTTTTTTTTCTTCTTAGCCAGTATTTACAAGCTTAAATTGTGGGTGGTGAGGGACATGGAGTTGGAAGGAGACAGATTCACACACACAATCTGTCCAGTAAATAAAGACAGAGACAGAGGTACAGAAAAAAAATACAGTTACAGTCAACATGCGCATGAAGTAAGAAGGCTTCGATATAATTTTTTTGTCTTAGGCAGAGACAATGTGCTCTAAAGCATTGTAAATTGTGTTTGGTTTTACATTACACAGAGCCATAGCAAGACAGTTTAAAGGTATACCAGCCAAGCCTGCAATTTTTCAGTCACAGATTCTTAAAACATTGTACATTCTCACCAATTCATGTGGATTTGTTTTAACCCAAAGAATAGGAACCAATGCAATGATCATTTCTTAGCGTTAAGTTGAGGGAAAAGGTAATAAATGCAATTTTGGTTTCATTCAGTTTTATTTAACACCACCTCACCATTAAAGATCCTGCAAGTGTACTGCAGAATCTACACTAGAGGTGGCCAAGAGAGCCTTCATTCACCTTGTAATGAGCCGTTTAATCATCGACTAAGAAGCTGGTAAATTAACCTAAAAATGTTGCCTGATGTGCCCTTTAGGACATGCCCTTTGAACAAGGGTCCCTGCTCGCAGACAAAATACCCTTGCCACCCATTACTCATTGTTGTTGTTTTTCATGCTGTGTAAAACATGTAGTTTACACACACTGACACCCCAACTTTCTCCCATGTGTAGACACTTATATCATGCTTATAAGGAAAGGTGTTTTGAATGGATGTTTTTTAATTGGTTATTAAGAATTTGTTTTGGGTCTTAATGATCTGGCTAATGGTTAGTTTAGCTAGCCTCGGGCTTGTTAAAATCACTTCACCTCTACTCCAAATTATGCCCTGAACAGCTGAGGGCTGGCACAGGGCTTAAATGGGATTCAAATTGAGCTCTCTCAACTTCTCACCTCTCTCTCTCACACACACACACACACACACAAAAACACACACACACACAAAAACACACACACACACACACACACACACACCTGTGACTTCACACCGTTCACTGTTCCTGCCTGTACCACTTAAAATTGTATTGTCTCCTCTGTAAATCACAGTAGAATGTTTTCCGTTGTCACATTTATGTAAAGCATTGCCGTACTCCCACTCTTTCAGTCAAACTTAAAAAATCCGTGATTAGGTAGATATAAAATACTACGTTGGAGGAAATACACAGGACACAGCATTGTCATTTCTTCCATGTTATCCCCACCTTATTCAGTTCATTTCAGCTGAGTGTGCTTTATTGGCATGACTGTTCAATGTAAAATATGAAAAAACTAAGGTGCCATTCTTTTGGTGTGCCAATTCACGGTTAAAGTTGTGTTGTTCTTGATGTTCTGCACCTAATAAGCGCAAACAACAGGACTATGGTTGAAAATACCAAATTACTTGACCTTTGGAAAAGAACTGCTTCCCTGGTGGTGAAACTCCTGTGCTTAATGAACCTGGTTGGAAATGATCAGGCTTCTGCCTAGAGTTCATTGTACCCTAATCAAATAAGTTCCATAATCAGCATAGTGGACGAGAAACAAGCAACTCATGTCTCAACAAAATGCATACAGTGTTATTGGGTTAATGAACTGAGACTCACGGCATGGTGTGTTAAATTCTCTAATAGAACAATCTGTGCAGCTGCATCTGGAGTTCTATTTCTGTTCCTCTCCTGTACCAGATTGCCCAGTATATCTCTCTTGTGTGGATTAACACCTGACTTCTGTTTCTGTCCAAGAAAACAGCCATTAATATGAATTTCCTTTTATTTTAGGTAATTAGTTGTAATTCAACTGAGTAGAGACTTGAGTAGAGAATGTTTTCATTCATGAGGGTGTGTGTCTGTGTGTGTGTGTGTGCGTGTGAGAGAGAGAAAGAGAGAGAGAGAGAGAGGATCAACATTCCGTTTTTTAGACCACTGTCTGACCAGTTACATGATTACACAGCAAATTTATTACACCAAGCTTTCAGGAACAGCTTCACATTCAAGGAAACTCATCCATAACCCCCTCACATCTTCAGTCCTCTAGTCATGTTATGATACATATATTCAATTTGAATGCACTCACCATCCACTCAGTCCAAGCCCCCCCCCCCTTTTTTTCTTTCTTTTCGGTTCAGAGAGGCTGAGTAAGAGAGATTGTGTCAGGACCTGTGTCTATACTTTGTCTACCTCTCTAATTCCCATCTCTTCCCATACTTAGCATAGCAATTGTCATACTTCCAACTCACAGTTTAGCTGGCCAGTATCTGAAAAACTCTTGCACAGGAATAAACTTGCACAGAGTTGACTCGGCAGTGAAAGCTTGCAGCTGTGCGGAACTCGTGAAAGTGACAGATTAGATAGGTGTGAGTGACATACTAAAATCTGAGCCCAGTCTGGTCATAGGAAAAAATATAAAGTTGTGAGGTATAGAAATTGTGAGTGTTTGTTATGCTTGGTAAATTGTAGCTCTTATCTTTTCCGCATCCTTGACTTTTAAATTTGCACGTCCTTGATTAATAGTTATGTCTGCACAAAGTGTTTCTCCCATTGCGTGTGTGCGTGCGCTCACACACACATACACACACACACACACACACACACACAGACGTCACAGAAACACACACACACACACTTTCTCAGTGACCTTGATTTCTTAGTCGCACAAACATGGAAGTTCTCACATATCCCAATCATAGGAAGTAAATACTGGAACACTTGTGATGATGATGATGATGGTGATGTTTGATGGTGACCATCCCAAATTGATGCCATAATATAACAGTATCTATGTGGTGTTATGTGTGTTTGTGTGTTGCTGTGTGTGTGTGTCAGAGTGCTGTGAAGTGGAATATTTCAGTATGTATGTGTGTTTATCATTAGGCTGCAAGTCAGCTGAGCAAAGTGTAATTCTAGAACAGCAACACTTTGCCAGGGGGTCCGTGAAAAAAATTGCTACAAAAACACCAAGCATCTAACAGAACAAATGGATATAAGCCTGTATGGTTAAATTTGTGTTGTGAGTACTCTCACGCAGGATTGTGAAATAGCGAAGACGTGACAGTGTGGTGATGAGATGATCACTATTTGAAGTAGCGAGTTTTTAATTTACTCCTAAGCTTCCGACCTCCTCCTCCTACACCTTTGAATCTCACATATAGAAAAGTGCAAATCTTGCCTTCCTTACAAGTTGTCATTTTTAATGAAAAATAAACTGACAGATGCATTAACGATGAAAGTACTTAAGGCTCCGCTGCCTTAGATGAGGCTGAGGATCAATGAGGATCTATCCAGGTCTTCATGTCTTAATCAATCGGATGATAAACTTATCACTTCCAAACCCAAATTAGTATCTCACTGATGTTGTTGCTGTAATAACTGTGATATTTACCAGAATATCTACGACTAATATTATGGATTATGTGGAATTAAATGGCATTATTAAATGGGATTAAATTAAAAGATCACACACATGTAGTAGTAAACAGACGGACACATACACACACACATACACACACAAATGCACTCATAGCAAGCAGGCTCAGTTGCACAGACTTTCACAAATATTTTGGGATGGATTGTTTGTATTCGCTCGAACTATGAACACACTGAATTGGGAAATTGCAATAGAGGTTGCCTCTTATCAGAGGCAATGTTGATTTAAGAGGTTACAGTGACATAAGGTTGATATGCATTCCAAGAACCTTTGTACAAATTACATTTATTGAGTTTTTTAGTTCTTATGTAAGCCATGTGTATTACATAGCAGTTGTTACATGTAATGCATTTTACCAAGTAATATATCATTCAGTGTTGCCTGTTGAATAATCTTCATAATTGCTGCTTTGTGTGTGTGTGTGTGTGTGTATGTGTTTGTGTGTCTGTGGTCTGTGGTTTCTCTCTCTCCTTGCATTCTTTCTCTCGTGTTGTATTTCTCTCTCTCTTTCTGTGTGTGTGTGTGTGTGTGTGTGTGTGTAGGTTTGATGGAGGGCGTGAGCACATGTTTCCCATGGAGTTTTTCTTCCCGCCCCACCGCACCTGCCTTATCTGCTCAGACGAGGCATCAGGCTGCCATTATGGAGCCCTCACCTGTGGCAGCTGCAAGGTGTTCTTCAAGAGGGCAGCTGAAGGTAGCACTCACATGTCTCATACATCACACACACACACACACACACACACACAGAAAGAGAGAGAGAAATACAACACGAGAGAAAGAATGCAAGGAGAGAGAGAAAACCACAGACACACAAACACAAACACACAGACACAAAGCAGGCATGTACTTGCACACACACACACACACACACACACACAGGAATGCACACGCACACACACACACAAACAGACACACATACACGAATGCAGATAATAGCTGACTTTAAGTGAAAAGTCAGTGATAGCTGACTTTTACAAATGGAGACTCTCACAGACACACTCTCACTGTGCACACACTCACTCACACCCCATAAAAACAGCACTTTCTAAATCTAAAGTTTTCATGAAAAGTATAAATATTGCATGTTACAGAAATATTAATGGTTTATTAACATCTGATTTCGGGTGTACATGCTTGTCACAGTCAGTATCTGGTTCATGAGAATGAGTCTTTGATCTACCATAAATATGAGCTTATTCCCAAAAAACAAAAAAACAAAACAAAAGATAAACTGGAAACTGGAAGTATACTCATGAAGTACTTCAGATTGTTCTGGAACTATTGGGATATGTTCAAAGTAGTCAGCCTGACAGTGGTGATGTCTTGTCATATTGTTAACCTCCAAAATGACTTAAGCCTAGCAAGAGCCTCAAACTAACAGATTGAAAAGGTGAATTGATTGTGAGTTCCTGAAGTTGCTATGGTGACATGTCTGAGTGATTTCTGCTAGGCAAGTGAAATTGCTGTGGAAGAGTGGAGTATGGCAAAGTGGAATATGAAACCAAGACCTCAGACTAACCCTTAGCTTAGAGGTTTTCAAAATGGGTGCTGTCAGAAGGGATGCAGCGAGTTGGAGGGAAAAGTAAAAGCTAATAAATGACTGAATAAATAAAATAAAAATATTGCCATTTGTTATAAAATTGCATTATAATAATCTGTCGCATATCTGAACATTACTACTATTATTGTTGTTATTATTTTTATTATCCGTATCTCTTTCTGATTGGCTGGCATTCAAACACATTCAACCAAGTAAACAAACCAGAGTAGCCTTGGTGACAGAGTGACAGAGACTTTTGCACCTGTTAGCTAGCAATCTAGCTCTTCTAAAATGGACCCATTTTTGAAAAGAAAAAGACCTGACAAGTAGCCTAAAAACTCACTTGACCAAACATCTTATGTGATTGCTAAAACTCAGCAGAACTGGTCAAGACACTTGCACAAGTATGAAGCATAATATATAAAATATGCATAAAAATGGACACGAGTGCCCCAAATGTGTTCTCTGCTTCGAAATCCTTTCAAACGAGCCCTTAAAACCAGACCCTCGTTCTACACTTTCGTTTTGTACAGAGGGTCTGGACATTCAGTAGTGAGATTTGGTTGCTTGCTTGAGGTGTTTAAGTTGAAAAAGACTGGATCAGCCCCTGACTGATTGCTTTCCTTGACTGATAGCATGCTAATTAATTTAGCAACTTTGACGGTTTGACATGCAATGTCCCATTGCCAACCTGATTTTAATGAATTTCAACTAATTTCAACTAATTTTGGGAAATGCGCCCTAGAACTTTTTATTCTGTCTACATCTGTATGAAATGACTATACTGCATGATTCTATATCTGACGATTGTAAACCACAGATGGCTCTGGTGCAGATAGAGAGAGAGAGAGATAGATAGATAGATAGATAGATAGATAGATAGATAGATAGATAGATAGGGGCAATTCTATGAAAAAGTTATGTTTTTTATTCAGTCCATAATTCCAATAACATGTGATGATATGGTATTATATAAAATTTGAGCATTTTCTTTGTTTCTTTTTGTCTGTAGAACTTTACTGAAAAAATTTACAAAATGTTTAATGTAATGATTCACATCATACAAATACTAAGCCATTTTATTGGTGTCATATGGAATATATGACAAAGAGTTACTTTTCCATGAAATTGCCCATAGATATATATTTATATATTAAGTTAAATTGTTAAATTCAATTAAATCATTAAATCAATTTAGTTAAACTGACCTGAACTAGCTTAAATTAACTTAAATTAAGTTACATAAATTGACTTGAAGAGTCAGATGCCTGAGCTTACCTAGTTAATGAGAGCTACAGTGTGTGTGTTTTCTGGGGAGAAACAGGAACAGGAGAGGATGACTTATTGTACTGGTGTACTGTATAGATGCACACACAAACATACACACTTTACTGTTCAAAAGTCTGCCGTCTATTTTTGGAGCTCCACTGAAAGTTTTCTCTATCTCTTTATCTCTGTTATCCTCTCTTCCACCCAACCCTCTTTGCCTGCCTGCCTACCTACTGCTGTCAGGTAAACAGAAGTACCTATGTGCGAGTAGAAATGACTGCACCATCGACAAACTGCGCAGGAAGAACTGCCCATCCTGTCGGCTGAAGAAATGCTTCGAGGCAGGCATGAGCCTTGGAGGTAAAGCACAGTTCAGAATCTTAAGTTTACCCCTGGCAGATGCATACAGTGGCTCTGTGTCCATCACAAGTCATCTTAATTGAGTTTTCCTCAAGCTATGAGAGAATCATAGCATCTAGTCTACACACGTCAGAGTTCTTCATACCGGGATTGAAACAGAATCACCACCATGTTCTGCAGGAGTGATATACTCAGTTTGTGAAAAGCGGTCATGGAGCTGATGGTTTTACTACGCTCTCATTTAGTTTGACTCTGAGGATAACTCTATTACAGCTGAAACTTTCATGGCAGAATTCATGACAGGAAAAAATGATACTCTTGATAGAAAAAAGCTCCCTCAATTTAGCTGTTCAAGGCTCGCTCTTTCTGTCTCTCTCTCACTCACTTTCACACAGTCACACTGGCTTACTCTGTCACACACACACATACGCTCAACACACACAAGCACATGCACATAAATGCACACACAAATGCACACACACAGAGAGTAACATACATACACACACAACTTATCTTAGAACAGCAAATAATAAAAATAGTACTAATGGTTCACTGTTGACTTGTCTGTGGTGTCCTCTTCATTAACACACTTACTCACTCATAGTCCACCGCATACACATGCGCATACACACACACACACACACACACAATCACACAGACACACACACACACATTTCTTCAAGGTAAGTTTGGCACCATGAGGTCAGAGTGAGAGGCTGCTACCTGACACAGCCTGCCAGTAATTCACCCCCTATTCCCTCCGTTCCTTTCCTCCCCGACAAAAGAAAGCGGGTCTCCAAAGTTGGACGCACCATTGGCAGCATTAGTCCTTTATTCAATTTTCACTCTCATCGGTGTGCTGTGAATCATGTGGAGGTGGAGGGAGTGGGTGGCTCTGCGGTGGGGGTGTCACGGACAAGTGCGACTGCTGCAGGGGAATAGGATAACAGTCGGTGAATGGGGGGTAATTTGGCCACCAGCAACTGGATAAGGGTTGGTTTGGGGTGGTGTGGTGGTAGGGACTGGTGGTGATGGTACTGGTGGGGTTTTGAAATGCGACGTAATGCTGTAATGTGCTGATTGCCTTTGAACAGCACCCCGAACACCCTCCTCTGTCTGGTGCTCCTTTAACTCCCCATAAAAGAGCTCCTTCTCTCTCCCTCTGCTCCTTTCAGTGAGCTTAATAAAAGGCCTAACCAGCTAAAAATGGTGCGGCGTGCCATCTTTCCCTCCTCTCATTCCCGGACCTAACCGCTGGTTATTTTTTTTCTTCTTCTTCTTTCAGTTCTTTGGTTCTACGGTGTTTTGCTCTCTGTCTTAATCGCACCTTGTCGTGACTTGTGAGCATGTGCTCAATTTTCCTCTCTAACTCTTCAGCACTCTCATTTTTTTTTTTGGCTCTTACTTGGAAACATCAGCAATTGATTGTAAAACTCATTATTTTATCAGTAGGTCATGGCCATAATTACTTTATGAACCTTTGGACACGCGCAGACTTTGTTTTATGCAGTGGAGATACTATATTATATTAGAGCATTAAAGCATAATTAGTGTACTTAGTGTACTTGGCTAGACTGTACTATTCTAATATGAAATACTGAAAGTAGTATGAGCTACACTTTAACAGGATATATCAACCTCTCTCTTCAAAGTTCATGCAAAAGTCCTATCTGACACCATTAGCCATGTTCACCAAAAATGCTGGAAGTGGTAGGGGGCAGTTAGCATGTAGCTCCCCCATTTTGAAGAGGAAGGTATGTATCCTCTTATCTTACTCTGGGTTGAACTGCAAATAAGCTAGTCTCACAAATTGCAGGCTTTCACTTTTGCTGCAGATATGGGATGGGAAGGATGCCATATTTATCTGGTTTATCTGGTCACAGATATAGGATGAGACACAGAAAGAAAACAAAAATCCTGATAATTCACACTGTCTTTTTGATGATGGGTGATTTAGGTCTTGATGGTGAGAAAGGGCAAGGGAGTGGAATTAGCTCTATTTAAATGCCACACAGCAACAGTTGCGTAGCAAGTTGGTGTCTGAGGCAGTGCTAATGGGCATCAAACCAAGAAACATTTCCCAAACAAGCGCTGTTGTGACATTCTGTTGTGGCAGTCATAAGTCATGTTTTGACATGATTTAATATTGGTCCCTGTTTCTGTTAGTTCTTTAAGTTAGAGTTAGAGCACCCTTAGATTTATGTGTGGGTTTTTTTCTACATTATTATTATATGAGTCAAGCTCTGGTCTGGAGTAGCAAATATCCTCTCTGCCCTATACGGGTGTGTATTGGAAAAACGTTTGTGTTTGTGTGTGTGTGTGTGGGTAGTTGTGTGTGTGTGTGTGGGTAGGTGTATGTGTCTGTATGCATGCCAATGAGTGTGTTTTAGCAGATACTGCAAGGTCAGTGTGGAGTGGGCAAGTGATTACATAGATTTTGTGGGTCACTCTGACATTAGCCATTCAAGGAAGTCAGTTCACATGGACGGCCACGCCCAAACAGCATGAGAGTAGACAGTATTTGTGCAAAAGAGGGAGTGAAAGTTTAAGACAGAGAGAGAGAGAGAGAGAGAGAGATTAGGAGAGAGGAGGGCCAGATGAGGAGAGGTAGATAGAGGGGGATCTTTGGTAATCGTTAATGATCCCAAGGCCATGTGATTGCTGTGTGTACACTGACATTAAATCAATGTAGGCGGCAGGCTTGCATAAAAAGGTCAGCGCAACCTGACTTTACCACATCAGTGCTTCTGATTGTATCCCAGCATTCCACCTTTTCACTGACACCGTCAAAACTTTGTAATCATCTCTGCCTCTGAACTGCTAAAATTGACTGATTCATTAATTGTGGGATATAAATATTACCCGTAGGTAAATCAGACTTGTGCTGTTTCAACATTCTTTGTTTGCTTAGCTTCCTGGGGTAATTGCTGGATTATGACTTTCTGAGTTTATAGAGGGTCTAGAACCCTATTGTGTTTCTATGTATTCTTGTTATTGGGGATCTAGCAGTGAAGCTGCAGAACCCCATTGTGTGTCTATGTATTCCAGTTATTGGGGATGCAGCAGCAAAGCTGAAAATAATTTTTTTTTAGTTTGTCCTATCAAACTCGAGTGAACTCGACGAAACTTGGTACATGTGATCTCAAGGCCAATGTGAAAAATTATTTGAAGGATTTTTCATTTTCCATGTTTGCCTGTGACAGCCAACTGAAATCAGCGGTGAAGCTGCCAAACAGAAAGTGAGCTCATATGTTATATGGTTATATGTCATGATGTCTTTGGGTTAGCAACAAAAGTCTGGTCAGACTGTGAGGTGTCCCATTCAAGGTCATTGCTAACTTTTCAGGTCATCATAAGTATTTGGCCCGCATATGGATTTTATCAAAATAAACGCTTACTTTTTAGTGATTACATATTTTGACCGATCGCCACAAAACTTGACATAGATGATCTTCAGACCATGCCTGACACTTTTGATTGTATGATGTTTTGATCCGTCAAAACGTTCAGCCATCACAGCCAATCGCATTAGATGGCAAAGCGGCAAACAGGAAGTGGCTTTATCTCAGCCAAACTTTGGCGTATTGACATGAAACTTGCTGTGAGTGTGTATAGCCATCTGACTGATCTAACTACATTCTGTTGCCATGGCAACGTCGGCTTGCTTCGCTGCTTGGCCACCTCATTGCTGCTTGCAGCCATATTTATTCTTTTTTCTTCCATGGAAGTCTATGGCAGCCTATAGAACCTTATGGAGGAAAGTTGTGAAGTTTTGTGTGTGAGTAAAGCACTGTAGTGCCACCAATGAATAAAAGTTGGTGTTGCATCCATGACCGTAACTCTTGAACCAAATGTCCAATTTTCAAAAATGAGGTACAGTTTGAATCCTTGGGTCAAGCCAAGTTCAACAGACCTCGTGACGTCAATTTCCATTATATTGGATTTTCCACCATTTTGGATTTTGTGAAAAATGAAACAAAAATTTGCCCCATTATCACAAAAATTGGCACACATAGTCTTCAGACCATTCCTCACAAAAGTTACTTATAGCTGTTTTGAAAGTCCAAAGCGTTCACCTGTCACAACCAAAACTGGTACAAACTTAGTACATAGACTCAGGGCACCATCCTGAGGGCACTCAGCAAATATGGTGACATTTGACCACTGGGGGTGCTATAATTTGTGAAAATGGCTTATATCTCAACAACGGTTCTATGTTTTAAAACAACATTTGGTACATGGACTCATGACCCAATTCTTTGGACATATACCCCTTTGAGGATGTTACCATGGCTGCTAGACCCAAACATTGCTGCTTGCAGCTATATTAATATTATTAAATTTTAAATTACTGAGAAAAAACTTCCTCCAAGAAAAGCTTCTCTACTTAGATGTTGTAGCCTGTTTAGGCTATATATGTAGTTATTGATTAAGCTTTGATTTTGGAATTGTTAGACAAACTCTCTCTCTCTCTCTCTCTCTCTCTCTCTTCCTCCTCTCTCCCTCTCTCTCACACAATAGGGATTTTGTCAATATGACCACACATTTGCCTCACTTAGTGATTTCATTAGAATGTTACCATAACAACGGCCTTCCTGACACTCTTCAGGCTTCTTTCGATGGCAAATTTTCTTTGCCAGGTTCTTATCTGCTAAAAATATATCTGAAGGATGGTGTAGCATCCTCTTGCTGCTCTTTGTCTCCGTCCTAGTTTAAAGTATTTTTGGGGTTGGAGCTCTCTCTGAATTCAAAATTGTGCCCTGTTCTTAGCAGATGTTCTTCTTCAGAAGAAGTAATTCAGTCAGTCAGTAAGTAAGTCAGTTGTAATGATAGCAGAGAGAGCTATAGGAGGGGAGATGATGGATGATGTGAATATGTGACTTTACTGGAGGTTTAAGGAGTGAGGAGAGAGTATATTCTTATCTGTGTGTGTGTATGTGTGTGTGTGTGTGTGTGTGTGTGTGTGTGTGTGTGTGTGTGTGTGTGTGTGTGTGTGTGTGTGTGTGTGAAAGAGAGATTTGGATCGTTTGGATCACTGTGTGTCAGGTGTGTGTCTGTGTGTGCATGTGTATGTGATTGTGTGTTAAAAAACTCATGGCAGATGACAGATGGCATTTACTACTTTCTTGCAAGTAATATGCAAGCTGGAAGACAGCAACTTGGTAAAGTTCCCTACAGTATGCAATTCATCTGTAACAGAATGTAACCCAATCTGGGTTACAGATCAGTATGTATGATAACCAGGCTAGTCCAATGTGTTATTGGTTAAGGAATCTGAATTAAAACCATGCCTTGTTGGTCATGTAGCCTACAAACATAAGGAATTCAGATCTGTTTAATGACAAAGAATTGATGAGAGGGCATACATTTATAGTTTTGCCTACATTTAGAATGCTCCCTGCTACAGATCCACCCACACACACACAATTGGACATAATTAAAGCTTACCTTGTTTGGACCTACAAGGCTGCACATTTCAAGGCAGCGTCCATTCATAGGCTATAGGTGGTGGTAGCATAGTGGTTAAGGAACCTGGTTTGTGTGCAAGTAGCCTGAAAAGGTGTGGTTTCGAATCTCAGCTGCCACCTCTGTGCCTTGTGCCCTGCTGCTAAATCCATGAATGTAAACTGTGTAAATGTACAACTGAAAACACATTAATTGCGATCAAGTAGCCTGTGTACATTAATGGCTTAGAACAGGCCAAAATCATTACAAAGCCTACAAGACCACTGCTGGATTTTGCAGCACAACTTTGCATGAACTGGAGACCGAGACGGAAAGAGGAGCTACACACACAGGAAGTAAGTGAGTGTCTGCTTAGTTCTGTGTCTACTTTTGCTAACTTGAAGCTGCTTTGGATTACCTGTCTTGTGGGAAACCACCTGATTTGTAATACACCTACAAGCCATCAGAAGGTGTGAACTACTAGAACAGCTGGATCATCAGAGATCAATTGGTCGTTGGCCACTCCTATCAGGCGTATTGTTTCTGTCTGACTCTTGGTGGGCGGTCTTCTCACTTAACCCTTAAAAACCTTGCTGCTCCCTGGAACCCTCAGAGGAGCTACACACACGGCGTCAGCCCTTGTGTTCATCCCTCCTTGTGTGAAGACTGACTTGGGTTCATCCCTCCTTGTGTGAAGACTGACTTGGGTAAAGACGAGCATGTCTACCTGTGCATGTCCACCGAGCAAGGACACCGACCTAACTAACAAATCACTATGTCATATTCTCTGTAACTTACTCTTCCGTGCAACCTTCATCTTGCCACAATGTGCCTCTATTCCATTCCAGTTGTCTCCAGTCCATTCCATTCCAGTTGTTCTACAAAAGGAAACGGATCCTTGCAAACCTCCGCTCTAGACATCATGTCTTGTCATCCACGAACAACTCATTCACTGTAGGTCTGTGGAACTGTCAGTCTGCAGTGAACAAAGCAGACTTCATTTCGGCTTATGCAAACCATCTTTCCCTGGACATCCTGGCTCTCATAGAGACCTGGATCAAATCAGAAAACACTGCCACTCCTGCTGCACTCTCCACCAACTATGCTTTTTCCCACACCTCACGCCCATCCAGGAGAGGGGGTGGTACGGGGCTGTTAATATCAGACAAATGGAAATATATCCAACTGGTACCGTCTGTCACATACAGCGCCGGACATGTGCCGCTACATTGCAGACAGTTACTCCTCTACATCTGTCTGACCATTAAAATTCACAATGCCACGGACACCAAGAAACTCTTTTCCACCTTTAAATCTTTACTAAACCCACCTCCTCCAACTAACCTCACAGCTGACACTTTTGCTGCATTCTTCACTAACAAAGTTGCAGCTATTAGTAGTCAGTTCTCAAACCAATCTACTGAGGTTCCTTCTCCTAGCCTCTCTAAACCAACTGCCTCCTTTCCTTCTTTCACTCCTCTCTCCGAAGCAGAGATGTCTAAGCTTCTCACAGACAGCCGGCCTACCTCTTGTCTTCTAGACCCTATCCCAACAACCCTTCTTCAGGCCATAACCCCCACCATTGTGACAGCAACCACACATGTGGTCAATGCTTCACTAACTAGGGGTACATTTCCCAACGCCTTCAAACAAGCACAGGTCACACTGCTGCTCAAAAAAACATCCCTTGCTCCCACTCAAGTGGAGAACTACCAGCCTGTTTCTCTTCTTCCCTTCCTTTCCAAAGCCATTGAACGAGCTGTCCTTAAACAGGTCACAGGATTTCTTACTCGGAACAGCCTCCTCGACTCCAACCAATCCGGTTTCAGAAGTGGCCACTCCACTGTATCGGCGCTTCTGTCTGTGACGGAAGCACTGAAAGAGGCCAGAGCGGCAGGTCAATCCTCAGTGCTCATCCTACTGGACCTATCAGCAGCATTTGACACGGTCAACCATCGCATCCTACTGGACAAGCTGACCAACATGGGTATTGATGGCGCAGCGCACTCCTGGTTCAAGTCCTATTCAAGTTCAAGTTCCTAGTTCAATGTCTCATGGCTAGGACAGACATCGGCACTTCACCAACTCACCACAGGAGTACCCCAAGGATCTGTGCTGGGGCCCCTTCTCTTCGCCCTGTACATCACCTCGCTGGGCTCAATCATCCACTCCCATGGCTTTTCGTGCCACTGCTATGCTGATGATACCCAGCTCTATCTGTCCTTTCCGCCTGATGACTCCACGGTGTCAAGACGGATCTCGGACTGTCTCTCTGATATATCTGCATGGATGAAAGGACATCACCTCCAACTAAATCTCTCAAAAACTGAACTGTTGGCCCTCCCAGCCAAACAAGCCATACATCAAGACATCAGTATCAAGATCGACTCCCTGTCTGTTTCTCCCACCAAAGTGGCAAGAAACCTAGGTGTCATGATTGATGACCAACTGACCTTTGCAGATCACGTTGCCTCTGTGGCTCGGTCGTGCCGCTTTCCCTATTCAACATAAGGAAGATCAGGCCGTACCTAACCCAACATGCAACCCAGCTCCTGGTACAAATCCTGGTTATCTCTCGGCTTGACTACTGCAATGTCCTCCTATCAGGCCTACCAGCCTGTGCGGTGAGACCGCTACAGATGATCCAGAATGCAGCTGCACGTCTGGTCTTTAACCAGCCAAAAAGGGCACACGTCACACCTCTGTTCATCGAACTTCACTGGTTACCCTTAGCTGCTCGCATTAAATTCAAGGCACTTATGGTGTGTATGAATGATGGCTCTCTTTGGATAAAAGCGTCTGCTAAATACCTAAATGTAAATGTAAATGTAAAAAATTATTTTAAGCCGACGTGCGCAAATTTCTCTCCTACTGTCCCTCAGTCACCAGTTAGCGCTGCTAGTGGCGGTGTTACACACTGCGCATTAAAACACATAGGGTAGGGATTTGTTCTCCTAGCACGAAAAAAGGCCTAAAGCGTGATCAGGTTTGAATAGATTTTATTTCGTGACGACTTCATGAAAAGTCGTGAGACGGGGTTGCGTTATCAGACCTTAGCAGCAGCAGTCAGAGGTCTGGTTGTCAACACCATAGAACTCCATAGTTACTAACTACTGGAGGTACTGTAACCGAGGTCATCTTGCACCCAGGCTGCCAGTCACAGCGTTGGCCATCTCTTCGCTCGTATTCATATACTCATATTGCTGATGTTCAAAGCGCACAGCTAGGCTATCTGGCATCTGTTAGGGATGTACTTGTGCATTTCCAACCACTTAATATCAGAATAGTATTTGTGTTCTTTTTTGTGTGAGTCTTAACCATTTATGACAAGTTTTGTCTCGATGCAGGCTAAGTTCTTTAGTACTGCAGGCAAATTCCTCTCGTCCTGTTGAAACCAGCAATCATGGAGCCATTGTGCAGTCTGGAGTGGAGGAGGGAAGTATGTGGCTCTGTGCCCGGTCAGGAAGGGGCTTGTCTCCCTCTTGCTCCTTTCATTTGTCCAGAGGAATCCAGACTTTGATGTCTGCCATCATGCAAATTATAAGCCATTAATGCTTTTTTGTCCAATATCAAGTCCACCTATCTCCCATTATCCCTGCCATCATGCAAATTATAAATCAGATAACACATTTAAGCCATTAACCCTTTTTGGCCAAGAGCAAGCCACCCTTCTCCCATGACCCATTCCAATAGTGTTAGATTGTTTCATAGCTTTGAATATCTTGAATGGGGGCAGGGGAGTGTTCAGTGCATCTGTTATTAAATGTAGGCATCAGTCCAAATTACTCGCTGGAGCAATGACAAGTACTGGACAGTTGTTAGAGCCTAATTTACCATGCAATCCTCTACACACACACATCCACATACACACATGCACACATATAGTCTACACACACACACACACACACACACACATACACAGCACACACATGTCCAGGCCCTGTCCCCCTGGTTCAGTGCCATGGCAAAGAGAGGCCTAAGTTTACAACACTGTGTGTTGTGCCAACCTAAGTCTCCAACACTTTTTGTTGTCTTTGTTGGAAAGGAGGAGGAAAAAAAGGCAAGTTTATCTTCATGTTAACATTCCTTTAAAATAGAAAATGATTGACGTAACAAACAAAATGGTTGTTTTCTTTTTCCTCCTCAACCGTGAAGCCCGCAAACTGAAGAAGATTGGCCAGCTGAAGAGTGCGGAAGAAGAGGAGGGCACGGGCATGCAGGAGCCCACTGAGCCCCCTCCGGTGGTCTCCCCAAAACCTGTGCTCTCCTTCCACTCCCAGGCCGTCTTTCTCAACATCCTGCAGGCCATTGAGCCGGGGGTGGTGAACGCTGGCCATGACCACAGCCAGCCAGACTCGGCCGCCTCGCTGCTCACCAGCCTCAACGAGCTCGGCGAGAGACAGCTCGTCAAGGTGGTCAAGTGGGCCAAGGGACTGCCAGGTAAATAGTACACTCACTCAGACATACTTACACACGCTTACGCGCGCACGCACACACACACACACACACACACACACACACACTGGCATGATTGCACTTGATTCCATTGAAGCAGACACACAGAGGAAAAAGAGACATAGTGCAAATGCAGCATGTATAAAACTTAACTGTTATCTCTGCTGTATACTGTCATTAAAATACAGTAGCAAGTTTCACTTTTCTCTACAGTTTTCTTTGAGGTGGGCCAGTCACAACCAGACAACAAAATAAAGTCCCTCTGTGTCTTGTCATTTAATTTGACACATAATCTGCTTTTAATTTGCCTCGTTAGGCTTTTCATGCAATATTAAACAAGAATTATGATGATCTGAGAAGAGACACCACACCCTGCTGTTAATTTTCTGCCCCTTCACACACACACACACGCACACACACACACGCACAAACACACACACACACGCACACACACAGACACACACACACACACACACACAAAGACAGAACACAAGCAGATGCATGCAGCAGAAGTGAAATAACATACGCAGCCCAAGCAAACATGGTTGTGGCACTGCCAGCATTGCTCGCATGAAGTTCCAGCAGCTCAGCTGGTCACAACCCCAAACTCATTTATGTACCACTAAGCAGGTAGTCCTCTTAAGCCCTCTTCCTTACCCTAGGGATACACGGGTTACCTTTCAGAAGGGTTAAGTCAGTTTGTGTCAAAATGCATTTAGAAGACTGGTCAGTTTTCCCAGAATGTTCTTTGCACTGCACTGGTGAAGCCAGTTTCATTGATTTTAGTTAAGAGATGGCAGATGCCACTTTGACTTTGCGCTTCCATAACATACTAGTGTAGCCTTATGTGTGTATGCCAAATAAAATAGTACTTTAAATATTGCTTTGATAGATTCAGACAAAATTCAGATGTACAATTCAAAGTTTGCATGCACTTTAACTGTTAGGGTTTCGTAATCTACACGTGGATGACCAGATGACAGTGATCCAGCATGCTTGGATGGGAGTGATGGTCTTTGCCATGGGATGGAGGTCCTATAAGAACGTGGATGCCAAGATGCTCTTTTTCGCCCCTGACCTCATCTTTAATGAGTAAGTTCAGCTCGGTTTTGTCTGTGTCTGAGGCTTCCAGTGAAATGATTTGTCTGCTCAATGATTCTGACTGTGATTTAGTGTCTGTTGCTCTCTGCATCCCTCTCTTTTTCTCTCTTTGATGTTTTCTGTTTTTTAATATCTCGGTCTTGTTTGCTGTCACTCACATGCTCACACATGTACACACACACGCACAAGAACGCATGCGCACGCACACACACACACACACACACACACACACACACACACACACACAGTACGTGTCCCATGCCCTCACTGTGAGACTAATGACTCTATTACCATATCCCATTCTTGCTTACTACACACATGTGCAAACACACACATGCACACACACACACACAGACACATACACACACATGCGCAAACACACACACACACACACCAATAAATAAGTTGTCATGCTCCAGCTGCGGGGACAGTGAGTCATAACACATGCAGCCTGATTAGAGAGAGGCTGTCTCTTTGTGTTTCTTTGATACTGGCACTGCCTGAGAAGATTGGATTCATTTCTTAGCAGTGTCCTCCCTGGCCTCTACTTCCTAGTGCCACAAAAGTGGTGATCATGTTTCTTCATATTATGCTGGAGAGAAAGTTTTCTAAAAGAGTGTACCTCGATATTCTCCTTTTAGAAAAAAAAAACTTCACATTTTCGTCTGTCGTAGGTATTGCATTTTTAGAGAAGGCTTTGATGTTTGTATTCTACGGTGTGCTTTTTTTGGTCACAATTCGTGTAGTTATTTTGTGGTGGAAATTCACTCTGTTGTATGCATTGTCTGAGTTGTGTTTCTGTAACTCTGGAAAGCTATTCATTAATCACACCAGCTTTTACTTCATTTGTAACAAGATGTTCAAAAGCTGGACGGGAAAAGCACAGGACATCCACACAAGGTCACACTCATCCTCACAAACATCAACACTTTATAGTTTGTGAACACATTACTTGTGTGCAAAAAAGCACATTCTAATGTTTTTGTGTGAAAAGACAACTGCACAACTGTATACAGGTTTGGTGTTTAGTAGCTAAATAGCTTTTAGAACGATTGACTTACTGCTCTGTTAAATTGACTGCTATCTAAGACGTACTGACCTCTTAGCGACAATTAATGGTACCTTTGTTTTTTTTATAATCGGATATCCTCTAGCATGTTGATACATGTGCAAAAAATAGTTTTACAAAACAACAAGCAATAGTTTGTGCTAAATGTGAAATTGACTCATTCAGTGACCAGAATGCAATCATTAGAGCAGCCTGTTGTGCTTGTTGATGTTTCTATTTACATGTTAAAACAGTACCACACCTGACCTTGCTGATGGAACCCTCGTTATTTATAACGTCAGTGAATTTTCTGCATTCCTATGTATACTTGCCTCCCACTCCTCTCTCTCTCTATCCATCTCTCTCTCTCTCTATTGAAAAATTGCTCTCTCTCACACATTCTCTCTCTTTCTCTCTCTCTCTCTCCCTCTCTCTCTCCATTTCAGTCGGAGAATGCACATCTCCAGTATGTATGAGCAGTGTGTGCACATGAAGCAGTTTTCCCAGGAGTTTGTGCTTTTGCAGGTGACAGAGGAAGAGTTCCTCTGTATGAAAGCCCTTGTCCTCTTCAGCATCAGTGAGTCACATGATGCTTCACACTATCTGAAATGGATCTTTCTGATCCTTGATTATGATCCGTTGAGCCATCATTGAATACTGACCACGATAGAGCAACATAATATGTTACTATGGGAGGGAAAGTACAACACTCCCCCCCTCTTGCGAAAACTACTAAACAACTAAACAAACTTTGCCACCTCTTCCTCTGCTTCAACCTTCTCTGGTTGAACTGGGTTCAAAAGCATTGTAAAACCAGAAGCTTGCATGTTGACTGCATTTCATGCTATATCACTGTGCCATACAAAAGTTACTATTGGTAGGTCTCTGTGGCGCTTAGCATCAATCCAGCTAGAAATACTGTATATTTATTGACAGTTGCTGGGCCCCACAAGTTTGTGGGCTCCACTGATTTTAGATAAGTGGATCAGATGATTCTGGAAAATTCTGGAACATTTCAACTGCATTTTCGACAATAAAATTTTGTACTAGATTAAATAGCAAACTGGTGGCTAACTTTATTGGCTATGACTTGAAATGCTCTGAAATTCACCATGTATTGTCCTCCCCGTGTTTTAAACTCATAGATTAAAACATTTTGTAACATCAATATTTTAACCTTGGTTAATGATCAAGTAGTTATGGTAATTAGTGTATCTTTATCTTGAAGTAAAATATCCACATATCTAATATGTAGTTTTAGTAGCCTCCTCAATCTGACAATCTTGACGCCTGTTAATTGTTCAGTTAGACTCAAAGATCTATATAACCAATAAGCCACTCGAGGCTGTTGGTTATCCTGGTTTTACCACAGCTAAGGGGAGTTGTTGACAGGATGCATAGCGGAATGCCACTTAACCCACTTGGTATGGTAAAACTAGCATCACAGCAGCCAACAAACCAGCAACACAGACTCAAGTGGCTTATTGCGTTTCTAAAACGGTTATCACATTAACCTGGCATAGTTTCATTAAAGGAACAACAAGTAATGCATATTATAAATGGAAAAGTCTAAGTCTATTATTCATAGATAACAATTCCTCCACCATGAAAGATTTGTAGAGATCAGCTCTGGCATCTTGCCTGGTAGCAATTGCTACTGAGTCTGCATGAAACACAAAAAAGCTCAGATATATGCAACACTCACCTAAACAGGGGAGCGATTTCCTAGAGTGACACCCTGCCATTTACCCACCAGCGCGTTCTCCTCCTCCTTTTAGTGTGTTGAAATGATACAATTTCTCTGTCAGTCTTGTGCAGTGCCTCGCTCTCACTTTCTCTTCACCTGTCTTTTTGGTTGCAGTTCCAACAGAGGGTCTAAAGACTCAGAAGTATTTTGACGAATTGCGTTTGACCTACATCAGTGAGCTAAATCGCTTGACAATTGACAGCAAGGCAGCCAGCGGTGCCCAACGTTTCAGTCAGCTCACTCAACTTATGGACTCCCTACAACCGGTATGCCACCTCTTTGACATACTTGACATATAATATACTTTGTTTTACCAAACTGCATACTGAAGAACAGCATAAAAGGGCATTTGTTTCTGTTGATCATACATTCAATATGCAGTTGTTAGATGTACATGACAAATTGACCATTTATAGGTACACACCAACTTTTGGGGAATAAATTGTCTAATTTTTTTGTGCCCCAGAGTTAGATGAAAAGAAACATACTCTTGTCTGTGTGTGTAGTCTGCCACCTCAGCCACAAACCTAGCATAGCATATAAGCACACACAGAGAAGAGAGGGCTATGTATGCATGTATCCTTGTATTGTAGATAAGCACCCCCCCTACCCCCACCCCCCACGCGCCTGCACACATACACACACACACACACAACATGAATGACAACAAATCTTCTCATTTTGTTATTGTTTTACACTTAAAGTATGTTTGACATAAGTGTGCAGTAACACTTAATTTATAGTTTCTATTCATACTTCAGACTGGAATCTACCTTGCTCGTACATCGACTTGTCATTTGTAAATCAAAGAATAATTGCCAGGGTTACATGTAAGCAATCCTAGTCTCACTGAAAGCAGAGGACCTAATTATACAACTAGGTTAGAGTGTACTAATGGAAACTGGCCAACAAAGATGTCAGAAGACAGTGTAACACTGCAGCACTGTGCTCTGGTTTGACATTGTGTGTTTGGCTGTGCCTCCTGGGTAAATATTGCTCAAATGACATTAAAGTACGCTAAAGTAAGCTTGCGCCTGCCAGTTATCCTATATTATTTATGGAAGTTACAAAATTTTTAATGTCATATAGTTGTTGCTGCTCCTCAGTTGTTATATTAAGTGAGTTACCAGTATCCACTTTATAAACCATTCAAAGTCAGTTATACCAGTGACCCCACAAGAAAGTATAGGTACAAACCATATGTGGGAAAAGATTGTACATTCAAACAATCTACAATACAATACAAAATTGCTGCTAATGTACCACATTATACAGAAATATTCATTGTTAGGCCCACGGTAAGCTGTTGGTGATGCAGGGAGTACTCAATCAGAGTGTCTCATTGAGTATGCAACAGTGAAAAGGTAGCCACAGAGTACCATCTCAGAGGCACTAATAGTAAAGATGTCATATATTCTCTCTTTCTCTCTCTCTCTCCCCTCTCTCCTCCTCTCCATCTGACTCTTGCAGATTGTCAGGAAGCTTCACCAGTTCACCTTTGACCTCTTTGTGAGGGCCCAGTCCCTGAACACCAAGGTCAACTTTCCTGAGATGATGGCGGAGATTGTCTCTGTGCAGGTGCCAAAGATCCTGGCCGGCCTGGCAAAACCGATCCTTTTCCACCAGCCATAGGCCATCTGACCGCTGGTGGCTAGGCTAGCGGCTAGCTGTTGTGTGAGGCTAGTGCAGCGTGACTTGTTCAGACTCCTGTTGTGGTCTGGTGAGATGGACACACACACACTCTCTCTCTCTCTCTCCTTCTCTCTCTCTCTCTCTCTCTCTCTCTCTCTCTCTCTCACACACACACACACACACACAGGCTAAGAATTCTTTGTTCCCTCTCTTGCTATTCAGACTTTCTCATCTTCAGTGTCCACTCTGAAAAATCAATTTGAGCCCAATTTGATCATTACAGTAGATAGTTTGCTTCTTAAAAAATGATTGAGGACATTTTCTCACAAGACAAGATAGATCAGAGCAGAACAGCTTGTAAGGAAAATGAAACTAGCTGCAGGAACTCTAACTATGCTACACTCTACAAATAGATGGAAGTTCAGATGTAGACATGTCTATGCATAAATGTGTTTCTTTTTTCTACCTGAAGGGGTTTAAGATTTAAAGCTTCATGTCTTAGATGATCAGATAACTCGTTTCATCTCAGTGCGTAACATTTTTGAATTTTAGAAATCCCAGTATTGTCAAAAATCACCACTCATCTGTGTCAAGTGGCAGGATTAGCAAGTAACTTATGAAAGGAAGAAGAAAAATCTCCACACTCAAGTCTGTACAATTATTTTTTTTTTACTCAAATCTGCAAGCTTTCAGTCGTTAGACCTTCTTCAGACAGATAAAATGTTCTCTGTATATATGTGGTTTAATCATGTTTAAAGCCGTTTGTGAGCACAGTACTGTGTTTTATATGATTTTTTGGTGTAAATGATAATGTGTGTGTGGTTTTATATATTTGCATTTCATATTGGTTTCTGCTCCTTTTGTTTTAAACATGTAAATAGTTCCACCTTTTGTGTTAATGCTAATACCTGCGTTTTTGTTGTTGTTGTTATTATTGTCCTTACTTTTGATGACATTTTGTATTATTAGACACGGATTGATTTTGGGCATCTTTCTACCAGCAATAATTAAAACGTGATAGACACACATTTTCTGGTAACACTTTATTTAAAGGGGTCTACATAAGAGTGACATAAGCCTGTCATTGACATGACATGACGCATATCATGAACATTAATGACATTAATGATGTTTATGTTTATGTTGTCATTTGGTTTTTGTAATGTCTACACCCCAAACAGTGTCAGCTTTACATTACAAAAACCGACTGACACTTAATGACAGTCATAAACATTAAAAAACTGTCATTAATGTTCATGATATGTGTAATGTCATGCTAATGACAGGCTCATGACACTCTTATGTAGACTCCTTCAAATAAAGTGTTATCCATTTACTTTTACATAAGCTGACGCTGTTAGAAATATTAACAGACTGGATATAGTAATGTTGTATCATTAATATGTTGGCAACTAAAATGGTGCTGGAATTCACATATTTAAGTGATGAGAAAAATAATGATATTCAATCGAAGTCTATTGGAAGTCTATTGGAAGTCTATTGGAAGTCGTGAAAGCTATACTTTTTGGTCTAATTAATGCATCAGCCTCCAGTCTTTTTGACACGACTTGTCTCGTTGTTTGCATATTAACAGTCCTCAGCCAAAATGTCCTCAAAGTGTTGACACACAGTAGGGTTGAGCGTAGGTGAAGATTGACGGAGGTAAAGAAGTAGAGTGAGTGAGTGAAAGAGAGGTGGAGGACAGAGAGAGATGGAGTTAGAGAAGGGGGGGACGGGAGATGACATCTTAAGCAGAGGAGAAGGGGTGAAGTGTACGGCTGGGAGTTTGGAACCGGAGGGGTGGGCTATGAATACACTAATTGTATGCAGTGGCAGCGGGTTGTGTATGTAATCACACTAGTACTGTGCCCAGTCATTCTCCACCTGTCATTGTGCTGCTGCCTCACATCACAGTCATTATCTTGCCTCCCTGAAATCATTACTTAAAAGGAACTAAATGCTTCAGATGACTTGCATTTAGGAGTAGGGCCTCTAGAATATAGGTTGATAAAAAGACAAGGCACACACACACACATTTGTAGACATTGTCGTGCACTGTTGTTCTCTTGTAGTCCTACGGTCAGGGAAAGAGAACAGCAGGCCAATCATTGTCATGACTATGAAGAAAATGCAGTCACTCAAACATGAAATATGATTTGTTTAGATCATTCTTTTTTTTTTTAATTGTACATACAGTAAGATTCATAAGTGCTCTGTCTTAACACACATCCCAAAAGAGCAAAAACAATTATATTAAATTCACATTTATGCATTTAACAGATGTTTTTATCCAAAGTGACTTACAAAAGAGGATTAACAATCATGATGATTGCAAAAGCAACGTGTGCAGCTTCAAAAATGTGAAAGATGTATATACACTGCTAAGCTTAGTGACAAGTTAGTCTTCAGAAAAATCCAATAAACAAAGGTTTGCGCAGTCCTGTGTAAGTTGTCTGTAACAGTAATGTGTTTTTGTCTTGAGTTCTGTATAACTATAACTAGACAGTCATTGCGAGGTAGGCTCTTAACCAATGTGGACAAGCATGCTGACAGTCCAGGTTAGTCTGCCTAATGGTCTATAGCAAGACACAACACATTGTACACTTTAAGCCACGGTTAAAGTATCAAAAACGTTATACGTACAAAAGCAATAAGAGTTTTATGTCAAAAATGTGTCAAAGATGCCTCAGTGCCTCTCTGCTAAATGTTTAGTCATGGGAGTGCGGTAGGATCAAGTGAGATTCAGTTTTTGAAGAACCTTTTTGCAGACAAAATTGTTCTAGCAACTATTAGATGTCTGCCATGTGTTGAATATCTGCAGTCTCATTAAAGACAGAGTTGGCGCACACAGACAGTATATGCCACTATACTATATATTGATTTATTGTATAATTTGAAAATAGAAATAGTTTGTACTCAGATGCATACACCATAGCAGCAAATAGAATGCACTCTAATTTCACCAAATTTGGCACATATATACCTGCAATGAATTGTACCAGTAAGACTAGGCAAGATCTTGTAAAAACTAATGTGGGTTTGCTATATGTACAGATGAAGTTTATTTTGTTTTGTCATTAAAAGGTGACCAAATGGCACTATAATGACTGTAATGATTCAACTTTTTATCAGTTGCTACTTAAAAATGAAACTGATTGGTGATGCTTTTTTCTAATGTAACTTTCAAAGTTTGGATGATATATGTTTTGGTGTATTTTTGTGTTTCCTTGTGTTGGCAAGTGTTTTGCCCACTGAAACTTATATTGAAGGAAATTCTGACTTTACAACGTTTCTTATCTGTCCTTTGTATCTTTATAGTCAGTGAAGTTGGTTTGTGTACGTATTGATTCCACATAGATGTAGTTAAATTGCATAAAGCTGCCAGGTCCCTTAATCTGTGCACACTCTGTATCAGCAGTTGAGGTGATCCATGTTTGCTGTGTTGACTTGTAAATCAAGATTTTCATGTCTGTATTGATGTCTTTGCATTTAAATAATAAAAAAAAAAGGTGCAGTGGTTTTGTAATGCATCACCAAGTTCAACCTGCCAGTGTCATGTTGAAGCAAGCAGATTATGTAGCATTGAGAGAACCAGTGTTGGGCAGTAGTTTCACTACAACGACTTACAACTTGTCAACTATCAATTGTTCAAGTCTCCCCTAGAGCAACTTAGGGTTAAGTGCCTTGCTCAAGGGCACAACGGTGGCAGCTGGGATATGAACCCACAAGCTTTCAGGCTACTTGTACGCTAGCCAGGTTCCTTAACGCTACCGTACCACCGAAACTGTGTTTCTTCTATCACTTACGTGTGCACGCTACAGTAAATGTAAATAGAAAAATCACATTAGAAAGCATCATATAATAGAAAAACTATAGTTCAAGCAGCTTTTGTGTAGTGAAACTTCATCTGATGTGGAGTAACTGGTAGCATAGTTAGCTACATTTTCTGAGTAGCTTGCCCAGCACTGGAGAGAACATGTCATTGTGTGCATGTCAGGAGTGGGATGGGGTGATCAAACAGGGGTATGGCTACACTGACCAGCCATTAAGGTGGTGGGGATGTACTTTGGTGTGTTTGAGTTTCCCGTTTTTCTCTGCCACTTCACGGTCAGGCCAAGCAGGCCTACAGGGTTACTGCTGCCAACTCAGAATACTCGCAGTGGGTGCCCTACACAGCCAACAAGTAATAGTTCACAATGAATGTAAATTAACAAACGATTATCTTAGTGATGTATGTAATTTCACACACAAAGCAGTCACAAATCTGCAGGGTAAGTACAAGTGTTTCTGATTACAATAATAGATCTGATCAGCCTCCAAAGCTGATGCCCCTTCACAACCAGTGGGGTATTTGGGTCACTGTGCTGCTGTGTTATCTGTTGCAAGGAGAACAGGATATGAACTAAGGAGTTGTGCACCAAGATTAAGGGGCTTGAGGATATTAAAGGAAGGCTGTCAGTATGCTGAGTCATTGGGCTAAGCTGGATGGGAAACCATTGGCTAACCTTAGAGAGAGTGAGACCTGCTGAACAAGCTCAGTGACCTCAATTTTGACCTTAAGTGACAAGGCTTACAGGTTCTTATTTTGCCCAGGATTAATAGTAGATGATCCGTTCAGTATGGCTTTGTTAGTGTAGGTTTGTGCGTGTGTAGGTTTGTGCGTGTGTGTGTGTGTGATCGGGAAGAGGGAGTAGTCAGAGATTGCAATCTTGCTGGTGTATCCAAGAAAAGGCTTATTTAGTTATCAATTAGGCTGTGTAACAATTCAGTACCAAAAAAAGCTCACAAATGACCACTCAAACCTCTTCACTTGGTATAAAAAGTTTTTCTTTCTGATTTTCTTGCAGTACAGTCAAGATAATTATACACACATGTGACATGATGCACTGTAGTGGTGAGTAGAGCCAGTTTAGTTCACAAAGATTTTTTTTTTGAAAGGCTACTATTTATGTAAACAACAAGCAGGAAGAGTGACCCAGATTCAGACACACAAACAGAAAAACATCAAGCCTCTGTTATACAGGCATAAACTAAAGTAGAAAAACAAAGGTGTGAAACCAAAACAATATTTTAACCATAAGAGACAAATAAATAAAATATTCCCCAAATGTTTGATGACCAAGAATTCATCATCTTTGCCCCTTTATCCCTGCTTGCCTGTTTTCACATTTCAAATTCACAAACAAGACGTTCAGTAAGTAATCATTTTGTAAGAAGCTTATGCGAGAAAGTTCTACACAGGTTAGAGCACTCTGACCAAGGCCATCAGGTCAGATGAAATTACACAAACTCCAAAAGCAGAACACTTGTCGGAAGTGCTACACAGAACTGAAACAGAACAAACTAATACAAACAGAACAAACCATAATGTAAAATGTTAGTCTGACGACAGTAACACCAATGTGGTGATACCATTGGAAAATGCTGTCGCATTTGTCTCTCCTTTTCTCTCACTCACACACACACACACACACACACACACACACACAGCTTAAAGTGTGAAGGTCAAAGTGGAAATCAACTCATTTGTAAAGTCTGTTTCCTCCTTCAGTTGTAAATAGAAGAGAATGATCCTTTCCCTGATCTTCCTCCCTTCATCAGATAACATTTATGACTGCAGCATAACATGCCAAGGGCTCCATCGCACTTACAGTACATACAAAGTTATATGACACACACTGCTCACTGAAAGGCAGGGCCAGGAAGATGAGGTGCCTTTTTCTCTCTCTCCTTCTCATTTCCCTCTAGACAGCTATTACTAGCATACAGGCCACAGTGAACTGTTTCTACCTCCCTTCATACACTGTTCGAGAGCCGTGATTCAATACTCGCCTTTCTGGCAACACTACAGGCACAAGAGAAATGCAAAAAAAGTGCTGGAAAAGCAATGGTGTGCTGTGCGCATCAGGAGGGAGCTTATTCTTCTTTAGAACCAGGTGGATAAAGAGTGTTCCTTGTATCATTTGGGATTCTGTGAAAAGGAAAGGAAAACCATTCACATGTACAGCCAAATCTCAATCAGTGGTGGTTTGAGGAATTGCACCTCAGACCAACATGTTTTACCATATTGGTGTTGTGCTGTGTAACCCTACTTCACTACTTGAGTATAGAGGGTCAGTCCATCTATCTTTTTTCTCCTACCTCAGATGTTGGGGACGAGACAGCCGACCTGCCAGAAAGAGAAAGAAGTAGAAGCAGAAGTACATCACCATGTGGCTCAAAATGATGTATGATACATACCAAGAGTGCACAAACACAACATCTCTCTTCACTTCTAAACAAATACATACTCCAGTGAAAAAAGGGATTAACTATTCTAAAAGCAAGACAAAGACAATTTCTGGTTTCCCTACATACAAAAACGCACAATTGTCAAAAACATCCACACATTGGTGTGCAAGACTAGTCATGTTATTCTCTGTGTGGATTCACTTGGAAAACTTTCACTGAAAGATGTTTCAATTACTGGTGGTTACGGAGGATTTATAATTCAAGAGTCTGTGATTGCTTTGCTCTGACCAGAGCTATGGCAGGTTGGTCTTCATACCAGGACTGTTGTTCTAGCTCACAAATGAAAATGATCTGATTCTCATCATCCACATGACTGATACCAAGACTCTGCTCTCTCTCTCTCTCTCTCTCTCTCACACACACACGCACGCACACGATTTCCCTCATTCTCTCTCTCTGACACACACACACAGGCACACACTTACCCGCCCATCTGTCGTGATGCATTCTCGAAAAACTTTGTCTTGGAGGCTACACTGTAAAATATAAAGACAATGACCTTTAAAGCAGTTACCTTTAACAGTTAAAGAGTTGCACTTGAAAGAAATCAATGAAATCAGAACTCCAGATGTGAAGACTGTTTATTTTTCACCTAGCCCAACATCTGGGCTCACTGGTGCTAGCCCCACCACATGAATGCAATGACTGAAGCTGTTTTGAAGCAGATTCAGCTTGCAGCCACTGATGAGTATCTCAAATAGACAGATCCAAGGCTTTCTTGCTAATAGCTACCCTTAACATAGCTGCCCAAAGCAAAGAGTATAGAAGCCTGAAGATGTCGTAAGCAATGTTCATATTTCTTGCTAACCTCAAAGCTTACTGCGTTGCAGGTGATGCTATTCTTGAAATTCAATGCTTAATGAACCATTGTGACAAGATTTCTGAGATAAAAATCGGTGACATTTCCCTGAATTTTCCTCAAGAACCGGAGACAACCGCAGTCAATATTATTAAAATAAGTCATTTTTTAGCTTGAAAATTGGGGACAAAGTAGGTAGTCTTGTATTTTTCTGGGGACAGACCACCAAAAATGGGGACTGTCCCTACAAAGCGGGGAGGTTTGGTCACCCTAAATTAGTAGACCTATATTACATTGAGTAGTAATACTTCTCTTAAGAGGCAGTGAGTGCCACACAAACAGTGGTGCCAATTTGTAAGCTTATTCTGTCTGTTTCATAATTTGAGTCTCTCATTACAGAAATCAGCACTGTGCTGGAAACTATTATTTTACTCCCAAAGAATCTATTTCCATGCTAGCAGTGAGGTTTTGCATCTGGTCCATCCACAAATCCACCACAGCCCCATTAGAACATTGAAAAAAAAATCCATGGTGACCATTTCTAAAGGAAATAAATGTCTTCACCCATCTGAAACATGAGTGTATGGCTAGTTATCTCAGCAATGAAACTAGGGCTGTTTGATTAGGAATAGGCTGACCCAGGCTACAAGGTGATACTGACTGATTGTTTACTGTGCCGACAAATTGTTCTTTTACTTAAGATTTGGGAGTTGATTAAGAGACTGGTTTGTACTGCAGTACATATAAATGCACGTATCTCTACACATTATGCGTGTGTGTGTGGTGTGTGTGAGTGTGTGTGTGTATGTGTAGGGAGTACTCACTAAGAAGCAGCGGAGTCTTCGCTGGTGGGTGAGGGGAGGGCTTTGGTGGGTGTGCGATTAGGTGGGTCGGGGGGTCTGGTCGGGGGCCTGCAGATGGAGTGCTTCTCAGAGAACGAGCGTCCTTTCATGAGGCCCTCACCCTCTCCTGTTTTTACGAGAGAGAAAGAAAGAGGGAGACAGAACAAATGCACAGATGAGGCATGAGATAACCAGATGTATTTCTGGAAACAGAGACGCCACACACTGCACACAAATACGTGACCACACACAACGAATGTGTGAGGACAACAGACTAAAGTTATTACTAAATTTGTCTTCAGCACTTGACTGAGCATAACATTGTTCGTTATCTACATAGACATATTTTTCTTTTTTCATGGTGTTTTCTTAGGTAGTTAGGTAGGAGGAAACACCTTCTCTGTTTGCCAGGACACGTGGGGGCTTCTTGCCCTGAAAGGACTGTGCCCGGCCGACCGTCACCCCTGACTCCCCATTGGCCGTTGCACAGGTGGTCTCGGGCCGTTGCCCTCCATCCTGCAGCCTTGCAACCATCTTAGCAACATCGTTGTCGGGGGTCCGATCGTTACGATCGGGCCGTGGTGTGGGAGTAGGTTTCGGAGGAAGCGGCAGACGGGCGCCAGAGGAAGGGATGGAGGGAGGGGAGCAGGATGGGGGCACAAGCTTGGGCCTCTGTGGGGGAGGGGCAGGGCTTGCAGGGTGCAGGTCCCCTTCCCAGTCCACGCCATTGTGGGGACCACCATTGAGCTCCCTCACTGTACGACAAGAAGAGGAAAAAGGTAACAGATGAGCGAGAGAGGGGGAAAGAGAGAGAGAGACAGACAAGAGCGAGAGAGAGAGAGAGAGAGAGACAGACAGACATTGTAGGCACTGCCGTTGAGCTCCCTCACTGTATGACAACAGGAGGAAAAAGGTAACAGATGAGCGAGAGAGGGGGAGCGAGAGAGAGCGAGAAAGCGAGCGAGCGAGCAAGTGAAAGAAAAGAGACAAAAAGAGGTGGAGGATATAAAACTAAAGGGTGGTTTCATTTCAAGCCACATGAGTACGGGGATGCAAAGTTCATGGCGAAAGAAATCCTGCAGAAGTCAGATACACAAAAGCCAACAGAAAAGTGAAAGCAAAAGGAAAGAATGAATGAAAGAGAGGAAGATGAGTAAGAGGAAATGGAGTGACAACACCTTCAAATTATTTTTTCGCAACTTTTGATGGCTGATTATAAACACACAAAACACTGTAGTAGCATAAAAAAACTAAACAAAACAGCCCTATGGGTGTCCTGCTAGGATTAGTGAGACATGGCCTTAATGTGAGCCCAACTTTTCATCTCCATGGTTTAGGTTTGTACCAGCACAGGCGGAAGCGGAGTGAAAGTGATCAAGGCCTCCATGCCATGTGAACCAAGGACACTGCAGTGTCGCATAGCTGCATGTGTGGGGTTAGACTAAACGATGTAACTGCTTCTACACACGTGTGGGTACTCTCTCTCTCTCTCTCTCTCAAACACACACACACATGCTACAAGGGCTCCAAACAAGAAAATATAAGAATATAAGAAAATTATAATATTATAAGAATATAAGAAAATAAGAAAATATAATTACTGTAGATAGAAACACATCATCACACATTACACCATGGTTCATTAATCTCATTGGGAGGTTTCCTCTGGTGTAATTTGATGAATTCCGAAAAGGGCAGCCTTCGTGTTATTGTGAAAATGTTGTTGGAAAATGGAAAAGAAGTTATGAGACTGTATTCAGTAGTCAGTTGCAATTCACGACGACCTCCTTCCAGAAGTTTCCTTCCAGAGCTTTCAGTTAACTTGAGGGTTCCCAATGAAAGGTTATCGCCTCAAACTTTGTGCGGTCTGTGTGTGTCTGTGTGAGTCCTTCCTTTACTGTTTTGTCTAGTAGTGAGTTCTTGTTCACAGAGCATTTCCCTTCCCCCGTTAGGGGGGTGGGGTGGGGTGGGGGGGCTGGGTGTCTGTGTGTGTGTGTGTGAGAGCGAGAGAGAGCATATGTGTGAGTGTGTGTGTGTGTGTGAGAGAGTTATATATAAATATATATATTGAGAGAGAGTGTGTGTGAGAGAGAGACAGTGAGAGAGAGCTTATGTGTGTGTGTGGGTGTGTGTGCATGAGAGAGACAGAGAGAGCATTTGTGTGTGCATCTCACATAATCTGGAAGGTACTTGAAAACTACCGGAGAGCACAAAGAGAACCATACACATTAATGACTAAAAGGGAGCAGCCATTTAATGACAGCCAAAAGCAAACTAATGAAAGAGTGAGGAGGGTATTAATCAATCATGCATTAGAATGTTAGGTAAAAGGGAGAAAAACAAACCAAAATGTTTATAACAATGCATTTAGGCAGAAGGCTTTTCAGGAAAAAAACAGATGCACACATGTATAAATGTCCAATAGACACGCACATACACGCACGCGCACACGCACGCACACACAAACCTAGACTCAAGCAGGCAGGTGGTACTTAGTTTTCATGGCCAAGAGAGCCTGTTATTAGTTTTTCAGTGACAACCAAAGAGGAAAACTAAGATGGGTGGACTAACCGCCAGTTTCACATCTCTCATGACATAAACACACACACACACACACACACAGGTCTATAGTTTCATAGGCAGCTCTAGAGCTGCACAAGTGTACATCTCAAGAGTAAATCTATCCATACAAGTCTCCGTGTGTGTGTGTGTGTGTGTGTGTGTGTGTGTGTGTGTGCATAAGTGCATGAACACTTCAACCATCCCAAAGCTAGCATGCTGTACCAGAAGTACACAGCAGTAAAACAGTAACAATCAAGGGCCACTGAGGGTCTCATCCCCTCCCTACTCTAGCAATGCTGGACTCAGTCTACTCTACACGAGCAGATAACAATAGCCAGGGCCTACTCCACCTCTTCCTCCTCCTCCTCCTCTCATGGCAGGTTCAAGGACACCTTAAACTGAGGGTGCAAAAGAGATGTGGCTTTGTGCATGCAGGATTTATATAAACGCATACATACGGATGCACATCCATTACTGTATGTATAGATATATAGTTAGGCTTTGTGAAGCTAATGGTTAAAAAAGAAAGGAGTTGTTTTTTTAATAAAGGAATAAAAGGAATTGATTTTTTAATAATGGCAATGATAAGTAATGCTAATGATACGCAATGATGAAAAAGTGATGAAAGAATGGATGGAGGATAGAAGATGGTATTGAAACTAAGAAACAAATGACAAAATTAAGACGAAAGCTTGTGGGGACGATGAGGATGTTGAGGATGATGATGATGAAGGTGATGGCTAGGGAGAGGGATGACAGCCGAGATGCTTATTCGGCCACATAATTACTCTCGCCGCTGGGCATCTGCAAGGCGGGGTATGAGCGGAGAGGCCGCTTGGAGATGGTGATGGGCTGCCGCTTCCTGGGCGTGGCTCTTGGCGGAGGCACAGGTGGGGCCGAGCTCTCCGGGGGCCCGCTGAAGATCTGAGGAGGGAGAGAGTTACTGCAATTGTATAAAATATTTCAAACCCACTATGGTATTAAGAATATAATTATACTATAAAATATTACTGATGATACAGACAGGGGTCTTCCACTTGATTATCATCTCCCTACAGTGCTAGTCTGTATTTGATCCCATTGAGCTTGTTGTCTCATTTTCACTGCATCCAGCGAACAAAGGGTGGTGTTGTGAATGCAGAGCTAGAATGCTTTCAGTGAAGGTGTGATCCAATCTTTTAAAACTTAAACACATCCAGCAAGCAATCGTTTCTCACTATCGACTAGTACACATAAATCGAATCAAAATATAATTATGCTCTGAAATATTATTGATGGCAAAAGATGAACAGATAAAGTTTTATAGAGGAGAACTTTTCTATAGACAAGATGTTTCAGTCACAGTATGATTATGTTATCATGATAACATGCTTATGCATGCCCTTTAAGTAGCATCAATTTGTTCCGGAGTGAGTCAATCCATGGCTCTGTTGTCACCTGTCCGTTGGAAAAAGAATGAGAAACTCTGATACAATATAAACCGAATAATGAGCAATAGACTCGTTTCAGTTTCATTTTCCTATGCCCCATTCAGTTAATGTTTGCTGTTCAGTCTATGTTGCAGTAACTTTTTTCATTCTTTTTCCTACAAACATCACTCAGTGACCTCAAAAAACAGAGCTATGGATTGAATCACACCAGTTTTCTCTGTTAAGTCTAACACCACAGTCTAACTTTATGTTGTGTATGCATGTAATATAAGACTTGAAAACACGTTGTCATAACGTTGAATGTACACCAAGAACAATATTGTTCCTCAGAGTAACACTCTGTATTGACTGAACTCCAACCTTTTTGAAGTCTTCAATGAGGATCTCAATGACGATGTTTTGGAATTTGATGTCCAACATAGCCGCCACTGTCTCCTCCTCCGCCCTCATCAGTGTGGGGCCAAAAATAACACCCATGTTTGATGCCGTCATCAAGTTCTCTTCTGAATGACTGCATACACTGGACAAACACATTCACACATGAACGTAAGAATGTTAATTGTTTGTATATTTTTGTTTGTATTTGGTATATTTTATAAAACTTAAGGACAATCTCTACAACTGCCTTTGAAAACTTGGCGACCTGCCTGTTACCTGCCTGTTAACTTCTACAACACACACCCTCCCCTCGCTCTCTCCCTCCCTCCCTTTCTCCTTCTGAACTTGCAAACCATCTTACCTGAGCAGATGGCGGATGAGGAGTTCCAGCATTTCACGATTCGCCTCTGGCAGCTTGTAGACCAGAGAGTGGATCGTTCCCAACCGTAAATCCAAATTTTCGGATTCTGTTACACACACCAACATGGACAAACACAAACACACATACACACACACAGCTGGTCAGACAAACAAACAACACTGAACAGCAAATATACACTATGACTAATAAACACTGAAGTACTCCATAGTTTGTTGGTTAAATGGAGACATAAATGTCCCTATTCACCTTGAAAACGGGGGATGAAAATTGAAAGGATCAATATTAATGTCATTGTTGATTCTGCTTATTAGTCAAATTCTTTAGCAATTCTCTTATCAACTCCCTACTGTGGAGAAGGTAGTGCACAGCTTGTTGTCAGTGTCAACGTAGTTGTTGTCTCAGAGTCTCAATACAGTGTAGAATTTCTGCCAGCGGGTATCACACACATTCTTAGAATAAGCTAACCCACAAAGAACTGCATGGTCTCTTTTCGGAAAGAGTCACTGACCATGATCTGAAAAACATGAATGTCTGCACACTGGAATGTGTCCCAGAATTTACAGTACTTAGACTAAAAGAGTGGCAGTGTTTGAACCCAACGGTGCAGTAATATGAGAAATGTGTGGCATCATGTGGAGTTTTTGTCATACACACACGGAACCTGATTAACTGACACAACATTGCCAGCAGTGTTGTTATCCTGCTTGTCAACCACCTGAAACTCAAGCAGGCAGTGGATAGGTGTGTGTTTAAAACGCACACAAAGCATGCGGTTTAGTATTAAAGAAACCTGTTTTGTTGCTGCACTACTTTCTCTTCTGAGTGATAGTGATTATCGCTAGCAACAGCTGACTGCATTGTTGTTTGCAAGTTCTGTCTGTTATACTTAGCCTACCATTCAAAAGAGCATTGATACGGAACGATTAAACTTTGATTAAACTTTTATACCAGAGCTACTTCATAGGTGTGCTGCGCGGAATTACCACACACCATGTCAGCCAATTAGAAAACAGTATTTCATTTCTCCGGGTGATAAATGTGCCTTAAAACATGGTATCACATCTACAAACAGACCACACACGCATAAAAAAATTGATTTACTCCAGTCACAGGAGAGCTATCAGGCAAAAGCTGCACTTTTCTTAACTCATGCATATGCATTCACGCAAAGGTCTAGGGAAAAGTGGGTGTTTTGAAATAAAACATTTCCGCCTTTTAAAAGCAGGTGTAATCCAGACTGCAGCTAAATGCAACCAGTATTCAGAGCACCAGTTCTCATAGTTCTGATTCTTTAAACCATGGTGAAAGCAATTGTTATTTTGGTTACCTTTTATCATGCTACTTTCAGTTTGTCATGTCATCCACTTCCCTAGGTCTCCTATATTGTCTTGCTGTTTGATATCATAGTCATGTATTTAATTATATTTATGATAAACAAACTTCTGCTTCTTTTAATATTTTCATCTGTTGATTACCACTGCTATTTCTAGCTTTAGAATTTGCATGTAGAGGTGAAAATGGGGAAAATACAGTTTTGAGTTGAACTGTATGACCCTGTCAGAGTGAATGTGCCTGTGTCTGTATGTGCCTGTGAGAGTGAGGGATTCTACTTAGTTGTGGGCAAATTATGTTTGGAGGGTGGTGACACCTACTGTTGCTTACCTACTGAAGAGAATGCTTTGTAAACTCCACATAATACAATGGCCAGGCCCAGCTTTTTGCAGACTGACAAAGGTGCTATTTATGCTTTGTTCATACAGTAGTTCCCCAGTATAGCATGCCACATACTCCTTTACAAGGTGGTGCCCCACCTTTAGCAAGTGTGTTCACCTCTGATGAACCTGTTCTGGGAATTATCCCGCAGGTGAAATTAGAGACGTGAAACTGCTCACTGGATTCAAATGAGTAGAGCCCTAAATCTAGCTAATCTGGTCCGCAGTAGAGATTATGACACAAGTCAACAATAGATTTACACATGCTGGTCATCCCGCACAGGTAGGCAGATATAAAATTTAATACTATAACAGACCACAATCACAAGCCACAAAAAAAGGAAGAGCTTTTGCACACGCGTGCACACTTATGGCAAGCCTACTACTTGACTCGTGAACCACATTTTTCTGAACTAGCTAACTAGTGAGGCCCAAAATATGCACACTAGTAAACTAGTGAACACATTTTGTCCCTCAGTAGTTAACTAGTGAAAGCCAAAAATGTCCACTAGTTAACCAGTGAAGAACAAAATGTATACTAATCAGCTAGTTGAAGGCTTTTGGACTCAACACGTTAACTAGTGACAGCCAGAAATGTCCACAAGTTCAATAGAGAAGGCAAAACTCCTTACTAATTAACTAGCCAGAGTGGTGCAATGTCACTAGCTAACAAGTGCACCATAAATTGTCTACTAGCTAGACAGGTAAAGTCAGCAGGCTCACTAATTAAATAGTAGATGCATCCTTTTTCAAAAGTAGCGAAATAGGAAGGTTATTGTATCCTATTAAAGTAGTTCAAGCCTAAATTCACACTAGTCAACTAGCTGCACAGAATTCTAATTAGGAGGCGGAGAAAACTGAGCATTGAAGCATTTCATTGGCTCCCAAGTTCCAAACAGAATATGCCAAACAATCACAGCGAAGAATTTTACAAATATCCCACCCACTATATTTGCATTTTGCACACTAGTTAATATGCTGGCATATGGAACTTTAGCTAGTAAACCAGTGGCTTCAGTGTGACACATATGAACTAGTGAACCTGCTCACTAGTCAACTAGTGATGACACAAATGTCCACTAGTTAAGTGGTGAGGTGCAAAAAGTGTACCCACTGGTGAGCTAATCAGGGCAATTTCCATTTGACTAGTTAACTAGTGAGATGCAATAAGCGTCACTAGTTGAGAAGTAAGGGCCTAAATGTCTACTAGCTACAACTATTTCAGCCCCACTAGTAAACTAGTGAGATGCAACAAGGGTCACTTGTTAACAAGTAAAGACCTAAATTCCTCCTAGTTTACTAGTGAGGGCGTTTTCGGCATTACTAGTTAACTAGTGGCATGCATATTTTGTCCACAAGTTAACTAGTAATGCTAAAAAACACAAACTAGCTGTCCATTTTTGTCCACTAGTAGAGTAATAGAGATAGCGCACTTGTTTGCATTTTAGACAGTGAAGCAGTTCACTAGTAAACTAGTGTGCGCATGACGGATGATAGATGTTTTTGGACCTATCTAGTTCATTTGTAATGCAAACATGTACTCTTACTAGTTAACTAGCCACAAATTGGCATTCACTAGTTAACTAGTTAATATGTTTAGCCTCACTAGTTCGCTAGTAAAGGGTCAATAATCAAGCTAGTGTGCATTTTGGCTAACACAAGTTAACGAGTGTGCACAATTTGGCCCTCAGTAGTTAACTAGTTAAGAAAAATGTGGTTCACTTGTTACCTAGTTGACAAAAATGGCTTTCATGCATATGGCAGTTATGCCTGACATCAAGATATCAGAATAAATGCTCAATCGGCTTGCCATAGCATATAGTTAGTAGGAATTTGACATTCAATAGTCAACTAGTAAACATTTTTTGTACCTTACTAGTTAACCAGTAACAGACTAGTACAATAAGGAAAAAAGTTAACTAGTTAACTAATGACGGTTTGGCCCTTATTTGTTGATTAGTGAGAATTTTGCCCCTCACTAGTTAACACGCACACACAAAGCTCACTAGTTAACTACTTGACAGAATGACTTGCATGTGAATGACACTTATGCCTGATATCAAGATATCAGAATAAATGCTTAAATTGCTTGCCATATGTTTGACATTAACAGTTTGCTTCATGCTCGCTCAAGTCTCAACATGAAGTCAAACCACCAAATTACTAGGATTACTTCTTGGTAATTGGTGTAAAACCACAAACTGTTCAGTCCTCCATGAGAATATCAACAAGTATCTTACTTGCAGCTGAGATGAGATCCCTGTGGAGGCTGTAAGTCATCAATGGCTCACTCAGACTCCTGTGAAAACACACACACACAAACACACACATGCACACACAAATACAGAAATAAAAAGTATGTATAGAAAAATGTCCAAATTGAATTAATCTCTAATTTTTATCGTCAATGTGTGTGTGTGTCTGTGCATGACACTCACCGAAGGTAAAACTTCATGGCGCTAGTGATAGTTTTTATGTCCCAGTCACTACTGTTGAAGTCCACATCACCGGGGCATTTTGAGTCTGAGGGAGTTGGGGAGAAACAGATGGTTGTACCAGTGAAAACAACAGAGTGTGGAACACTGATTAGGGCAAAATGCACACAGACGAACATGCATGAACTATTGATAACTTTGCTTAACTTTTTTCAAGAAAATGCATGTGTCTGTGTGTGTGTGAAAGTGTGAGTGTGTTTGTGTGCGTGTCTGTGTATGCATATGCTTGTGTGTGAGAGAGAGGTAAAGAGAATGTGGATATTTGGAATGCATTTGTTTGCACATAAACAAGTAAACAACCATACACATACAGTACATATACAGCACTACTTGTAAGACTTCCTCACCAAAGAAAGCATTCAACAGCTTTTGAACTTGAATATTGCTGCCCACAGTCCTGTACACTCCTTCCTGGCTAAGACCTGCAGTGGAGAGAGGGGAATGGTTTATTTTTTTTAATCGTTATGTCAGCTCAGTCCTCTGACTCTGATGCTTATTAAAAACAAGTTCCTGGACATGACTCACAGTAAACAAAGAAAACATTCCAACACTGTGCGAACTGTGAGAAAACAGAGCTGGAGTGAAAACAGAATAACTGTAAATCAACGGAGAGCAAAAAAAACTTGAGGAAAGACTTGAGGAATGGAAATATACAGGCTTGCAGAGAGAAGTGGTAGATGGCTAGAGGAAAACTATGCTTTATTTGATAATACTTTTAACACCACGACAGGAGGATTATTTATGACCTATCCGTACAATCTGTGGCCAGCATTTTGCTGATACATCTCAGAGCACATGAGTGGAATTTAACAAACTCTTCAACAGGCAGGGATTGAGATAGACAGACTGTGAGTCTATGCGTTGCGCATGTGTAAGACAGGGAGGGTTTGTGTCTGTGTGTGTGTATGAAAAGAAATTCAAAGCAATGATGAGAGAATACTGAATGGGAAAAATATGTCTCTAGGAATCAGCTACAAACAGCTGTACCACATTCCCAATGTCCTACTCTGACTATACTATGCACACACACAGAGATTAATAAGGTGCTCAGTGAATTGAAAGAAGTCCCACCAATTTGTTTGAATGCAGCACATGCATTATAATTTGCAACGATACACTGAAGGGGAGGCTTGCTGACAGCCACTGGCCTTTTTTAGTGAAAACGCTAAGAGGGGTTATCTGAATAATCCCATTTATTACCTCCACTCAGCACTTTTACAGTGACACTAACTTCTGATTTACTTACATTAATAAAGCCTACTTCAAAGTGTGTTTGTATGATGGTGATATGGGTGTTTGGTAGTTAAAATCTCAATCTCAGGAGGTAAACTTTATATCCTTTTATAGCCTTATTTGTGGAGCCGTACAGCAAGCAAAGCTGGGTAGTAAATCACATCCCTGAGATCTTTCCCCCCTTACTAGTGACGGTTTTTATTTACTCCTGGCGTGGGCTCAGGAAGCACAATTAAAATTCACACGCGCACACACACACACACACGCCCACACACACACTTCTCTGCTCTGATCCCCCTCTTGCTCCCGTCTAACACAAGAACACATTGGGATGTTGCAAAATGCTAGCATGAAACACTGCTGCCCTCTACTGGTCAATTCAGGAACAAATCGTTCAACTTTAAATAAGACATTCATTGGAAGGCACAGAGACTAGATGGGATTCCAAGTACGAGGTTAAGGGATCAATATGGCTAAGTTAACCTATAGAAAGTGGTAAACCTGCTAACAGAGAGGCCTAATGGCTTTGTTTAGTTAAGAGAATGAATAGGTTTAACCTCTGGTTAACTTACCCAGGTTTAACCACTTTCTTAGAATAACCCCTGGTAGAAACTTCCCTCTGGTAGTATCAGGCAGAGAGGCACTGCAGTATAAATTTGGTGTTTGATATGTTTCAGATTGTATCTCACCTTTGGTCTCCACATAGTTGATGCACTTTCGGACAAACTTGAATCCGACCTCGTTCAGCTCCACTGCACAGAACCCAAAAGTCAGCATTTCCATCAAACTGGTCACCTCGAAGGCTGTTATGCCACTTATCTCCCATTTGTATTTAGCATATAACTTTATCTACAATTTTATTTATATTTAGAAATCATATGCATGAACTACAGAAAAGCAGCTATAACAGCTACCGTTAAGGGGGGAAAGTACAGTCTTAAACACTTACTACGGTTGTTATGGTTACCAATTATAAGTGCACTGATACGGTGATTGAAATTTTTCTAATCAACTTCAAAGGCCAGTTATACAAAGTTAATTCCCACCTCATCAGCCAGTAGGAAAAGAGAATCCCATTGTTTAGGGAGATAACTCAAAATAGACTCAATACTCACTTTCAGCTTGCTTTTGAATGGGAGAATGGTAAATCTGAAAGAAAAAGAGTCACAGTAGTTGGAAATAGACCATATCATGCGTGTGTGTGTGTGTGAGAAAGAGAGAGAGAGAAAGAGTATGTGTGTGTATGTGTGTGTGCAGTGGTTTGTGTGTGTGTGTGTGTGTGTGTGTGTGTGTGAATGAGAGAGAGGGAGAGAGAGAGAGTGAGTATGTGTGTGCAGTGGTTTGTGTGTGCGTCTGTGTGTGTGTGGGTGTGTGTGCGATAGTTTCTCTGTAACCATGGCAAACTATTAAGGAAGAGACTCACAGGCTCTTTCCCGTCCATGGCCTCAATCCACTGCTTCCTGTTCACCTCTGACACTGCCTGCATGGTCAGGGGGGCGTTCCTATGGCGACAGAGCAGACACAACACACAGCTTACATCAGTAATATCATTGTGACACATGGACACATATTCTCAAGAGTTATGCTACTATAGTATTACGTTGCACATTGTCGATTCCCTCCAAGTTACAGACATTGGGAGATTTAAGGTTTTGTTTGTGTGTGTGTGTGTGTGTGTGTGTGTGACTGTATGTATGTGTATGTGTGGGTGGCTGTAGATGTGTCTGAGTGTGTGTGCATCAGTTTGTGTGCATCAGTTTGTGTGTGTATATGTGTGTGTGTGTGTGTGTGTGTCTCCACGCTTATGTGTTCTACGATCGTGCCTACATTACATTCTCCTATTATTATGCCTGCCATGCCATCTGTTAGGAGGCATATGTGGTCCTTTTCTTTGGCAGCTGCGTCATTGTGGCATCTCATTGAGTTCCTAGCTTCCCACCCGTCTCCACACCTCCACCCATTCCCACCCTTACTGTTTTAGTGTGTATCGACCCCTGGGGCTCCACCTGCTCCATCATCTGCTGGGCTAACTGCGTCATTTCACTTGTTTTCTCCCTCTCAAAATGGCCTGGGGCTTAGCAATCCACAGAATATCCTGGAAAGAAAAAAAAAAAACTCACCTCTCAATGGTTTCTATGTCAAAACAGAAGCGCTTGTCGATGGACTCGGTTTTCCGGCGTATGCAGGACTTCAGGGTGAGCTCCGAGGTTGTCTGGCAGACGCAAAAAGAACCTGTTTACACTCTTCACAGCATAACAGCAAACAGCTGCATGCACTTACTACTAACCATCTCCATCCTCGCACTTGAGGACTGACAAGCTGTGTGTGTTTGCTTGCTAAACCCTGCTCTGCAACCTAAAAAACTATCAAGCTACTTTGTTGGGCTACCTGTTTAGTTGTAGTCTTTTGTTCAACAGGCACCATCACAAAAAGCCTCTTGTTTTTGTGGTACTTGCAGTAGTACTTCACCCAGGTCACCCCCAAAGCCCCTGAAACATAAAACAGACACAGATCCAGAGGAACAGACAGGAAGTAACAGAAAGAGAAAGATTGAGAAAGAGAAAACACAGAAAGAGTGAGAAAGGATAAAGGGAGCATTTCTTAGCTGATAAAAAGTCATAAGTCATCCTGAGTGTATGGTTGTAACACAGCTAAGTGTACAGTTAAGGCTCACATTTCTCCTGCACGTAGAGGTAGCCTTGAATGGTAGCCTGCCCATGGATCTTGCCAATCTGGGAGGGCTCCTTCATTCTCTTCATCAACTCCTCCATCTCCTCTCGAGTGCTCTCAAAGTGGTTACGCGTCTACATATGCACACACACACACACACACACACACACACCTATAATTACTTCCATCACAAAGCCAATATTTAGTGCTGTGCCACAGGTGATTAAACACACAGCGACATTTCAAGCAGAATTGCTAGGCAACCATGCGTTCTGTTTGGAAATCATGATGATTTCTCTACTGATAATTAAGGTTCTCCAAGAGTAATCATTACTACTCAATATTAAGAGGAACACCGGTTATACTCAGGAACATTACCCATTTCTCAAAGGATGTCCTGTGCATCACAGACAATACATAGAATGCTCTACATGATATTCTGCTAAATATTTCATATATTTGAATTATATCTCATGACATATATCATATGTTTTCTGTACGTTAGGACAGACTTCACTCATTCATGAAATCTGAACTGTAACACACTCCAACCCTAACCCTACACCTAGTTAATGTTTATTGACCATTTCTGTACTATATCCCTGTAACACATACTAAAGAAATATTTTCCCAGACTAAAAACTCAGTTATGACTCTTTTTGGGCTTTTGGAGGTTTTAGCTCCTGAGTGCGAACGTCAGTTCCCCCTTGCGTAGGATATTCTCAGTTTTAGGCTGACGTCTGTGTCTCTCCTTCTGTCCCCCACTGAATCACAGCTCTCCCACTCGACCTCCTCCATCTTTTCCCTTTTCTCACATTTTGCAGGCTGAGCTGCAGTTCCTGTTTGTAGGGCAGAAAGTCCTGAGTCATTTCCACGGTGAGGTTGTTGAGGGTCAGGATACTCTGGAGGAACGCCAGGACCTGCCAATCAAAATGGCATCATGAAAACAAGCAGGGGTGTAGTGGACATTAGAAGCGGGGGTAAGGAGTCCCTCCACTTCTTGGAACAGATCATTTATGTAGACTATTTCTCACTTTTTAAATATTAGGCATTCATTAGTAAAATTATATCACGTACCCCCACAACAAAAAAATCCCCAACATGCAAGAGCCAAACATACAGGGAAGCACTTTTACACACACACACACACACACACACACACACACACACACACACACACACACACACACACACACACACACACACACAATGGCTGCAGTAGAAATTTGAAATGTAAAACAATATTTTATAAACACACGTCTTTGGATGGCATGACATTCATAACACACATGTTCAAACCCATAAAAACACACACGACAGCAGGACCTGTCAATTGAAATTATAACACTATCTGATGAGGGAAAGGATGTTTCATTTTCCTGTGCCTCCATCATTTAGCATTAGCTGCCAGTTTGGTAATTCAGTCTACGTATCAAATATCATCTCTCTTAGACCTGCCAACAGCACTCAGAAGCCTCAAAGAACAGGGATATATGCTGATTGACTGATTGTTTAAAAGAAATCAAACTCATGAAAAGACTTAAGACTCACTTTATTATCTGAATGATTTATTTTGTTACAGTAAGATTCCTTAAATGCTTGGCATTAAGTGGTTTATTATGAGTATTGCTACTCTGAAAGTTACTACACTTACTGTACCTGTCAAGGTTTGATAACATAAACATACACACACACACACAAAAAAAATTCTCTATATAAATTTCCATTTCTCTGCCAAAGCACTTCAGCAGTAATCGCAAACAACTGAAAGACTGGTTTGTGTTTCTGCAGTGCTCTACAACAGCTTTGAGCATTTTCAGCCAATCACAATCAAAGACAGAAGCGAACTGTTTCAGAATTGTTTAACCCTTTTTAAAATGATTTTGTACAGTGTTTAGCTGCAATATGGACAGCACTTACAGAGAGAGAGAGAGAGAGAGAGAGAGAGAGAGAAAGGCTGAGAGACAGTGGCTGAAGGTGGTATTTCCCTTTTGTCTTGAGACACTGAGTTCCCATAATTATTAACAAGTCTCAAGGACATAGAAACAGCTACACTCCACCTTTTCAGAGGTCACAAACTCACACATTCAGTAGTTATTTAGGGATTTGGGCCTTATCGTTTGATAAGGCCATAACACCATATCTGAAATTAATGTAAGACGAAAGCCTTACAGAGGAAATGACAGACTCATGCAGAAAATTAACTTACTGGCTCAACCACATCAAACTTCTTCCTGTCCTGCACCTGCTGGATGTGGTAGACATAGTCAACGGATGTCACATAGAAGTTGACCCTCTCTTTGTCGAGCTGTTCATCTGCCTGATGAGTGATATATTAATACATTAACACATAACACAGCTGTATATTAATGTGATGATACACACACTTTACATCAGACACATTACACTCACACAAAAGTGAAATGTTTATATAGGCATCCACACACACACACACACACACACACACACACACACACACACACACACACACAGACTTAGTGCTATAAATCTACACAAACATTTGTCATCATTATAAGTAAATTGTAGACCCTTCTCTGTTTTTGCCTCAAATGCTTGCCCACAAGATGTGGGAAAATTACCTCAAGCTGCAATTGATCCTGATTATTTATTTGCTTGGACAAAGGAGCTGGAAGAAATACTAATGCAAAATGTGCAAAATGATATGATACACAAGAATGCAGTGGGCCAGCACCCTGACTTAGGTTAGTCACTTGCACGTGCTCAGTACAAACCTCCTGGAGCTGTGTTTCCTTCTTCTTGGCAGAGAGGTTGACATGTTTGTCCAGCTGAGAGTAGTACTTCTCACTCTCTTTCTCAAACTTCTTCTTTTGTTCCTGTGTCGAGCGCGCACACAAAGACACACACACACACACACAGATGCGCCAATGCATGCACACACACACACACACACACACACACACACAAATGCGCCAACGCGTGCACACGTACACACACCCACACACACACACAAACGCGGCAAAGCATGTACACATACACACACACACACACACACACACCACAACATATTTAATTAAGCAGTAATAGGAACCTCCTGAATGTTTGAGGGCTTTTACTAAACACATGTGCAGATGTGGTGTGCAGCATCTGTACACAAGCTGAGGGACTAAAGGAAAAGTCTGCACACAATAATCACTGCAGGAAAAACCTTCAAGGGAACATGACAGCTTTGCAGGATCTGAATGAGCTAAAAAATTAACATGCCTTAGCACAGACAGAGATGCCGTGGCCATATAAAAAAAGCTCACGGTCTGGTTAAGACAAGCAATAGCCCACAGTCAGGTCTAACTGGAACTTCTGCAAAGCTGTTTGCAAAGCTTAATGAAGTAAACCATATATGGCACCCAACCAACCCCAAAACTGCCAACTTCTTTTTTTATTAAAATAACAAAATGGAATTAGATAAGGGAGGATACTATTAACCATGAGGTGCTCTTCCTTTTTAAAATTTCTCTGAGGATGCAATTGAATGGATAAGGTTATATCTTACTGATCAAACCGAAAGTATACGTATTGGGATTACGCATATCAGAGGTATAGTATAGGTGTCCCCCAAGGATCCATATTAGGGTCCCTACAGTTCAGTCTGTATATCAATGATTTGGCATCTGTGTGTCCCTCAGTTAATGAACAAATGTACACAGAGGATACTGTCATCTATATGCATGCAAAGAATAAATAGCAGGCTGTGCATTAACTGACTGAGGTCTAGGAAAAGCTTCCAACTGGTTAATTAATTCATGTTCACGTCTTAATATCAGTAAAACTGTGCATGTACTTCAGGTGACAATCTACTGTGACCCATGACCCCAATATCCTAGTTATTCATGAGAAGGTCAGGGTGGTGTCAGATTTAAATGCCTGGGAATTATTTTGGACTCACATCTCAGCTTTCGTAAGAATGCCAAAAAGGTAGTAAATACTGTCAAATTTAATCTTGCAAATTTCAAGGATATAAGACCCCATTTGCCAATGGAAGCTGCAAAACTCTCCTTGCATGCAATGATATTTCTAGTTGAAATTAGAAATTTCTAGTCTATTGAGTCTCACCACAAACAAGCATTAAAATCACAGAACGGAAAGGCCAATAGTTATCATCATTGCCTGATTCTGAAAAAGCACAACCTGTTCACTTTTGAAAATTGAAATGATGTTTGCCTCATATTTAAACTTCCGCCAGCCCCTCTGAGCCATAAAGCAAAAAGAGAATGCAAACCAAGTAACCAGAACAAACAGATACATGATTGTATTGTACAGCACAGTCAAGCCAAACATGAGAAGATTGCTACTCTTAGTACTGGAATGGTCTGCCTTCAGGGAGTGTAGCAAATGTAAACAACCTGTAATTATTGTTTTTTTATTAATAATGGGGATTATATTTTAACATATATTTTAACCCTGGCTTGTTTGCAGAAAAATGGTTTATCTTCATAATGGTTCCTTTGATCTAGAGGCCAACGACAAATTACACAAGTGTACTAAAAGGCATGCTGACACAAAATGCTGTTCAAAATGAGTTAAAATATCTTTTGTGAGCTTCATGATTTATACCTCATGGTTTGTTCACTGTTGTTCACTGGTGTGATTAATAAACCACCAACCCAGCAACAGGCAGAGCAGACACATTAGATGGTACCAGTGGACTCCTGGCAAAAGTGCCTGTGTGCCACAGGGAGTGCCTGTGGCACACTGGAAGCCAGTACCTGGTGATATCACACAGCTGTGCACAGAGAAATCAACACAGATGCACACATATGGCAGACTGAAGGGAACACAGTTTTGCTCATTGCTTTGCTCATTGTTTTTCCACTGGCTGTCTAATATGATTTCTTCCCTTAATTTCCCCTACTTGCACAAAGACATGCACAAGCACGCAGGCTCACTCTCTCACTCACTCTCTCTCTCACACACACACACACACACATACACACATACACACTTCTGCGTTTCCAAAACTGATCCTTTTTCTACAGATTTAACTTAAGCTCCAGAACTTTAACTCCTACATATATAATGCTATGGGCTACTCTATCTCCACCACCACAAGCTCAGTCTGTGGTTGCTGAGGAAATAAACTGTATGTTTGGCACTTAAGTAAATATTGAGAAAAGAGAGTACTGCAAGAGAGTTATCCAGCTCTATCTTCTCAACAAGCGTGTGCTGACTTCTGTCGACTGTGCGTGTTTCTGCAACTGTATGCATATGTAAGTGCATTGCATAACATAAGAATAATGAGGAAGTGCCCTTTGAGAAACAGCATATTGCAATCACACATAAACAGTGATGGGATAACAGATGTTTTGTCCAAAATGACTTACAGTACAATAAAAACATTACATTATTATTTTTTTAAAAACTGTGATTAAATTGATATGTGTCTTCAAAACATTTCTCGAGTCTCTTAAAGCTAACACAAGATGTCTGAGCACTGGGTAAGAACACTGGGCAAAAATGAAGAAGAGAGACTAGTGTATAGTTCTTCCCACCAGCTGAATTGAATGTAACCCTTGCTTGTTCAAAAAGAAAAGGAACAACTTGGAAACTGATGTATACCATACGAAATATATGGTTGTGTGAGTGTGTGAGTGTGTGTGTGTGTGTGTGTGTATGTGTGTAGAAGCATCAGTGTCACACACCAGGAATCAAAACTTTTCCCCTCATTTTTTTTCAGTCCTGTATTCAGACTTGTACAGACACACGCACACAAACACACACACACACACACCAGTAACACTTCTAGTTAAATAAACCAGACCAGATAGATACCGACTGACAGGCATACATATACTCACTCACACACATATGCATGCATGCATGCACGTCCACACAGGCATCACTTCCACTTAAATACACTGACACTCATGACTCCCTTGCCTGGTCCCATGGCAAAGCTATGACACTAGCATGGAATAACTTGTCAGGAATGATGAGGTGTGAGATTTATGCCAGCAAGTGTGAGTGTTCCCTTCCGACTGTCTGTGCATCGACTCACTCACCTTCGTCACACCAATCTGTTCCTTGCGGAACGTCTCCAGCGGTTTGATGAGCAGATCGCAGGCATTCTGAACCTAAGCACATTAAAAAACAAACAAACAACAAAAAAAAAAAAAAACTGGTAAGAACATTCCTCCAAATAACCACATCTCTATTCGCTACTCAAAGGCCTCACAGTAGCAAATCCCCACTGCAGCTAATGACATGTTTCCCTCATTTCTGTGGCCTTTATTTAAGAGCAGGGGCTTGTAAGAAATCTTAAGACAGCATTTCAGTTTCTTTAGTGGAGATGGAACTTGCAAAATATTTCCAAAGATTATGGCTTGACAATTTAATGGCATGGTCTGGGCCTATCTGCCTGCTGCAACACTCTTGTGTCGCTAATGTTGCTCCAGTCCATAACAGTAAACAAATATCCTCAGTGGTGTGTCTCATATCTGACCTCATTCCATCATCTGGTGTCCATTTCTGTGTTTTTTTCCCATTGTGGATGGAGCATTTTGCTTTTTGGAACATGAGAGAGCTGCAGTTTGTCTTTAGACATACTGTTACCTACATCAGGTCAGGAGTCATCAAGTGAGTTCTGACTCTGGCAGATCCAGCTCTACTTGTCTGACCAGGCTCAGGGCTTTCCACCACAGTATTGTGCTTTTTAGCACACTGAAGCAATGCTATGTAGCTGTCGCTGTGTACAAAGCAACAGCTTGTTTTTCTTTATAGGTATAAAGGCTATGGGTACTATGGGTAAAAATATTCTGTCTAAACATGGATTCATGTACAGCACCAAGAAAGGAAGGTATACTGTTGACTTAAACAGGCTAGTTCTTCCGTATCACCAAACATGTCATGGCTGTATTGTACCTCCATGATTGCTTTGTTGTCGCATTGTTGTGCAGAGGCAGCGGAAGCATTTTGTTTGGCATGCATTTATGTGGATAATTTACAGTCCAACTGGCCAGTTTAAGTGAACGTTACACTTTCCATACTTAAGATAGGAACACAATTGTCAACAAACATAATGTTTAATTATCAACTTTTATGAGTGACACAAGAAAGCTGCCTGACATTTTAAATAGAAGCTGAAGGAAATGGTGATAACCAACCAGCATCATCCTGTCATTTTCCACTTCCTGGAGCAGGCCAGCAAACTCGCGGAATGATTCAGCTGACAAAGCCAAAACAAAACCAATATAGCATATCAGTGTCAAGCAATGTGTAACGTGATAACTTACACAGGCTGACTCTACAGTGGGATAAAGTATCCAGTGAATCACACATGCACCTAAAGCAGACTTGATCAAACTCTAAACACGGAAGGAAAAGATGAATGTGAAACCTACCAATATTCATTTCATCATCTGTCAGAGTGTCACCAATAAAGTCAAACTGGAATGACTGAAGGGTTTGTGAGAACTTCTGGACAGCCACGGAGTATCCTTCAAAAAACAACGACAAAACAAAACAAAATAAAACAAAAAAAGTACAGAGCATGACATTAGTCATATTTGGTATTACGCCTGATCAGTGTAGCTTACTTCACATCCAAAACCCTCAAGGGGCCAACTAGAATCAAATAATGCAAGATGAAGTAGTTTAGTGGGTGGTATCAAGCTCCTCTCGTAGGGGAGGAGAGCAGGAGAAGCCCAGGCTTCTGTGACAGGGCCCCACATTTAGGCCTCTTTTTGAAAGGTAGCAAGGCATACATGGAGCTTGAGGTTATGCTTTGACATCCAAGTTAACAATCCAAAGGAGCATCCTTGGCAAAACATGACAAGGTTTTACTACAAAAGCTGAAGAGAATGGTAAGTCTCTTTACACCTTCTAATATCAATTAAGCTACATTTATTTTTTCATCTCATAAGGACAGAATGATTGGAATGAAACACTTCCACCCAAATGAACTACACCTCAGAGGTTTGGCTACACATCATAAAGTATGGCAGAGTTGCTTAAAGTACCTGTTGTGGAAGACTGTAGACAAAATAGTGAATTGCATTTAGCCAACACAGGAGATCTAGTCTTGCTTACTCAAAACTATATTTTTAGCTCATTATACACAGTATGATCAAAGGCAGATGTTGTGATACTCCATGTGATTATGAGTGTGATGTCTCTAACATTTAATTCACCTTACAACTCATCTAGGTGTTAGTACTTCATTGTCAGTGCTATGTGACTTGTCAACAGGTTGCGGTAGCACCACCACAATTTCATCAAGCTAACACACTCACACACTACACAAACTCTTCTCCCTGAGTCCTTTCATTTATTCACTTCTGATGTGGCGCATGGTGGACTTCTCCCCTGAAGAGAGCAGGGGTAATTACCCTGGACAGATTAAATGAATATATCTAGCCGCAGTCTCCTGTCACAAAGGGCGCTTTTGTGCAGGAGATGAAACAGCTCCCAGGGGTGAGAGAGGGGTGAGAGGATCTGCAGAGTGGCATCTCTCTGGGGCACAATGCCAATGCTGTTTGGCTGCCATCTCCCTCTCTCTTGCTCCTCTCTCCCCATCTCACCCTCTCTCACTTTTTCTCTTTTTCACTTGCTCCCCTCGCCATCTCACTCTCTCTCTTCATCTCCCTCTTTCTCTCTAGCTCCTCTCTGCATCTCACCCTCTCTCTCTCTTTCTCTCCTTCTCTCACACTCCCTCTCTCTCTTTTGTCAGTTAAAAAAGACAGTGTCTAGTAAAACTGAATATAACAATATTCTGAGAGCAGTAACCACTTCAAGCCCAGTATAAACAAAGGCCAAGTTCTTGTGTAGGTCAGCTAAATTCTGTTGTCTCTTGCTCCTATAGGTCTACTCTGCAGTTCTTACTCCTACGCTCTGCAGCTCTTGCTTTTATAGTCTGCAGCCAATGATAATTATACACCTGGGAGGGATGTGGCTTTTCTGCTGAATTAGACCACATGACCTGTCCAGCAGAACAAGACCGAAGCCCTATGGTGGAATCGATAGCACAGCCCCACTTCTGCCTTCTCAGAGCTGGGCGTGGTGCACAACATCATAATCACGTCATAACACAGTGCACAGTCACTGCTGACATTTTTATTAGTTTACCTAGCCTAGATACGGGCATATTCAGTCGAGTGAGTTACTTCTTGGTTATATCATAGATCTAGTCTATATGATCCTTGCCCATATGCCTGTGACTTATGATCTAAAGTGGCGCTTTGCAGTTTGTGCAAGCAGGAAATGGAATCGAAACTGTAATGTCTGCAGGTGAGAAAGCCAGAGGAGAACTGCAACTGCTCTGGGGCATGCCACTCACACGACTTCCCAAGATGCACTTCTGCTGACACAAAACTAGGGGTAGAAAGAAATACGCCAGAAACGGACCACTGCCAAAGGCCGGTGCCAAGTACACTGCTCTGATAAAACATCACTCTGTCCGTTCATCCCTTCCTCCAGCATATGTCTGGCCATCCGCATATGTGGCACATGATGTTGAGGGGATTTTCTACTTATCTTTTTCCCCCCTTATTTTTCAGATGGAGGATTTTATTCCCTTACTCCTCTACTCAGGCCTATATGACCTCGCTGTAGACTGCTCTAAACAGAGCGATTCTCTCCTCTGTCTGCAGAGTAGGTTTACACTCAATACCCTCTCTGTATGTGTGTGTGTGTGTCAGAGAGAATCTGATGCTCTGATTGTGATATCCAAACAATATTTTACAGGCATTTGAATAGCCTACTGTGTTAATTTTCACATCACAGTCATCTGATTGAACAACTTAGCTTGAACTTAAAATATGTCTGCAGATAGTAAAGTCCTGTCTGTCAGTCATCTTGGATGTCCGAATAAGACTTTCCACCTCTGATGTAAACATGAGGGGCCCATGAGCTGTGAGAATTTCTGCAAGACTGGACATGATTTCACTGAAGTGGAAATAGTTTTGTGGACCTCGAAATAATAATTTAAAACCTGCAAAGACAGGGGCACAACGTCCTACAATTTACGTTGGACACAAACTACTCAGATAACCCTAAAGAGAAAAAAAAAAAACAGTTCGCGTTCGCATGCTTGCCAGCAGCCTTTGAATCAATTAGTGCGGCCTGAGACAATGTGAATGATCCATCCGCTAACGTTTGTCCACAATACAATACAGCGCCATTCCATTTCTAATCCCTCATTTAAACCGATTAGCATGGATGTGGAATATATATGACAACCGACACAGTGTATAAACTAATTTTAGTTGACTTCTGAACAATGAATGAAGCAGACAAAATTATGGAAACTGTTTTGCATATTCCGTTAACTGCTGGGCGCAGGCATACAAAAAGGGACCTCCCCAAAATCCCCCTGAAAAAAGTGGACCTCCAGGGTGAAAAGAGAATTCTAGCCCACTTACCCTTAATCGCGCTTATGACATTATTGCCGTCTTTGATCACTTCCTTAAGAAATTTACTTGTTCTTTCCAGTTCTTGTTCATAACATTTCAACCTCTCTCTAAAATCGGGACTATCTGTATAGCAGTCGCTAAACTCCAGAGGAGGATGCCCCATCTCCCTTGCTCTTCACTTAGAACGATTGGAAATGAGCTTTAATCTGTAAGGTGGTTGCCTGAACAGTGCGTCTTCAGCAGCTCCAAGAGAGGCGGTCCAGTGGTGCTGTTGTCTGCAAAACTGGTCGCGTTTTTAATATCCCTATTCGAATGAAGTTTCATCCATCAGCGTAGTAGTTTCGCTGGACATTGCAGAATCCTCGGAAAGAATCAGTCCTTCCGTTATGCACGTGCTAAGAAGGTTGCGAGTCCAAGTAATCCAATATGCAACAAGTACGCGAATCATGCGTAGATATAAATGTTTTATGTTTATTTGGTTAGCCTTACTTACAGTCGCATAAAGAGATATTCCTTTGACACTTTCCTTGTTGTGGGAGTGAATGGACAAATGCGGGTTGGGCCATGGAGAGAAAAAAAAACTCCTACTCCAGCCATTCGGCTCTTAAAGAGACAGGCTGCTTTTGTTGGCAATCGAAGGCTTTATCCATAGGAAGGAGTAAACTTACCGCACCAAAGGAATAAAAGTTAATGAACCCAAATACTTCCCATTAATGATGCAAAAATCTGATAGCCAACTTGAGCATTTAACTGTTTATAGCATACTGACTCAGAAATTGAATCAATTTTATCTGGCTTGACTTAATTTGGGATTTGACATAGGTCAATGTATAATGTCGCTTGAGTGTTTATTTGAACCAGAGTACATTTTAGCTGCAATTTTAACGCCGTTTGCACATTCAAATCGCCTTCAAGGCGCACATTTGACACGTCAACGTAAACGACAAAACACATGACGTATCCACATCCGTGTGGAGTTGTAAAGATGGCGGAAGCAGAAGAAGCCAACAAACCTTTGGTGAGAATATAACAGCTTTTCTTTAGCAGTTTACATGTAGTAAGCCATTGAATTCAGCATTTAATAGTATATTTCAATTGGGCTCAGTTGGAAAGTTGTCCAAAATTGTGATTGCAATTGTGATTTGTTGTGTCATTAATTTGATGTGTAGACTAGTTTACGTTAACTGATATTAGCTTTTCAGCGTCATGACACTGCTAAGATTATTTAGAAACAACCTCTGCATTTCATTGATTGCAGTGAGTGGTGATGTATTAAACGGCTGGACGCCTAAAACATGAGAGTCATATTTACAGTCTTATTTGTAAGCGTCTCTTGACAAGGCACGATACATTCAGGCTAGGCAGTTACATGGTGGCTAGCTATGTCAACATTGCCTGACAGCTTCTAGCTTTGACGTTTAATAACGTTATCTTTCTTCTAAGTTGTGTCACGTAGCTGTATGTTGGTAGACTATTGTGTCGAACAAACTCCAAGCATCAGGCAAGACGATTCACTGAACTCTTTAACTTTAATGTTAACGTGTTAACGTTGCTTGATGTGCTACACAAGGGGTCTTGAGAAGGCGTGTGTGTGCAAGCCCTTTGCCAACACTTAAAGTAGACGAACTGACTCTGGCAGTCGAGTTGGTCAGTTTTATAAAAAGAAACACGAAAACAAATCATAGCAATATAGTCTTTTTTATTTGGTGTTGTTCAGCCACGTATCATTCCTCCATTCCTATCAGTCCTTCACTTTTTGCCTGGTTAGATTGTACGTGGTAGCGTTACACTAGAATCGTGAATTTAAAAATCCAGGAAAACATACGTAGGGTTTCATTGATGTGTGATGTTTTTATTTTTATTTTATTTTATTGCCACAGTTTGCCGGTCTGTCAGATGTCTCTATATCTGAAGACATTCCTGTGGAGGGAGATATTGCTGTGCCTATGGCCTCCCATGGTGCAGAAGATGAGTTTTCAACCCTGGATGAACCAGTGAAAGACACAATAGTAAGACTGTGACTTGATGATCACCATCACCATGACAATTTCTTTTTTGTTTGCCTATTTGTTAGCCTATTTCATCCCTGGATTCAGATCTAACATTACTGGACTTTAGGCATCAAATTGTAATTTTCCACAGCATTCATCTCATTTGTTTGTTGTGAGATGAATAGATGTTTAATCAGAAATCTTTCCTTGCAGTTGAGAGATTTGAAAGCTGTGGGGAACAAGTTTGTTCATGTCATGTACCCCAAGAAGAGCTCAGCTCTTCTCAGAGACTGTGAGTATTAAGTCGGCTGCCTTATGCCACCCGGCCTTCAGAAATGAGGGGTGAAATCTTTGGCTCTGTTTGCCAAAGAAGACTGATAGTAGTTATTATCAGTAACCTCTAACATACTGTGAGTTGAACTGGTTTGAAAAAAGCTTTTCAGGGTTATGTAGCCTAAGGATAGAACCAGTTTGCATGTCAACTCTGGTGGGATGTTTTAGTCCAGCAACTAACTCACTTACTAACCAACAAACTTACAGGAGTCTTTCAGACACCAACACTGAAAGCTCATTATCATGCAAAATGTGTTTAGGGCAAATTCTAGTTTGCAGTTTTATTCTGTGAATGCTTATCTGACATTTCCACTGGATGACTCAACTGTGATGGAATTACATAGTGATTTCCAAAATTTCCTACAGGATAATAAAAGTGTCTGTCTATCTTTCTATATATCTGTCCATCCATCTAATTCATCCCAAGGAAGTAATTAGGCACATACAGATGCACATAATAATGTACATAATCACTTAGAGTGGTGCAATAGAATCTTATGATAGAACAAAGTGAGTATCAATATTTCGGGCAGTATAGGCACTAACATAGTCAGTAAAAGATTCAGCAACTTAAATTTGGTTGAATTTGGAATTTGCCTGTTTAAAATAATGTCCATAAAGATAGCTGTTCTGCTCCTTGCCCTTTGTTCATATGTTGTGATCCTTCTTTTGTCAGGGGACTTGTGGGGGCCTCTGCTGCTGTGTGTTACCCTCGCTCTGTACGTATGAGATGGTTTGTCAGATTTGTGCAATTTTTTGTCCCATTATACTGTCAGTGTAGGTCAAAGATTTTTTTATTGTCAGCTGAAAAGAGTGTTAATGCACAGTGGCTTTGAGGCAATATTTTTTTTGTTTGTTTTGTTTTATTTGTCTTGTACACTAAACAGATCTCTCCAGTACCATTGTTGCATCAAGTTATTATGTAATGTAATAAATATGTAATTGATAATACACGACAGAGAATATTGTTAGGTATTAATTATGATACTGCAGGGTAACATGTTCCACACTGAGTAGGTTGGCCTTTTTGTGTTTTTAGACTGTTGCAAGGAGGATCAGCAGATAGCAAAGACGATGGAGGACCCCAGTTTGCTGAGGTTTTTGTCATCATCTGGTTCGGCTCTGTCATTATCACACTCAACTCCAAACTTCTCGGAGGCACAATGTAAGTTTCCAGTTCTCCGATTGGCCTATTTTCACAGCAGCCACTTTTCCAAGAAGTCGCAGGGTAAGCACTGAATCAGAATCTTTTTGGCTGTCATTAATAACATTTAATAACATTAATAACATTTATGCATAATAACACCTGTGCTTACCCTGCAACTTCTTGGAAAAATTGGCTGCTGTGAAATGGGCACATTACGAATTCTTCACCCTCTGTTTCTGAATACATTGTCAGTGTCAGTGTGTTGTAGTGAAATGCCAGTGAGGTATGAATTAAGAGAAAGTTTCTCCTAGTGACTGGCTTTTTTTTTGATCCAATATCTGTCATCTGTCTGTTGCATTGACCCTAACTGACTCCAAGTGTTGGACTCACTCAGTCTACAGGAATACTGCCGACTAGTTAGAGTTGTGGAAATGATGTAAGCAACCAGAAGGAATAATGCTCCTACGGTTCCTACTGCCTCGGGGTGTAAAACCTCAGATTTCTGTACAGATTCCTGACTCACTGTGTGTGTGTGTCTGTGTGTGTGTGTGTCTGTGTGTGTGTGTGTCTGTGTGTGTGTGTGTGTGTGTGTGTGTGTGTGTGTGTGTGTGTGTAGATCATTTTTCCAGAGCCTCTGTGTGCTGGGCTACTGTATCCTACCTCTAACTGTGGCCATGCTGGTTTGTCGGCTGGTTCTGCTGCTTGTCTCTGCGGAAGCAGGAACAGCCAGCTTCATTGTTCGACTCATCATCGTGACCGCCTCCTTCGGTTGGTCCACCTTTGGTAAGCACTTTAGTTTAGGAGCAATTACTCTACACATCAGTGTTATCTCCTAGTCCTTTTCAGTTGTCAGGTTTGGACAAATAGGAGTTTATGGAAAATGGTAGACATTTGTTACCAGTTACACATCCATTTGAATGTGTGAGGGGAAAAATAAAACCTAGTCCACTCAGCTTTTTACCTGTTATTGCTGATAAGAATATAGTCCCGTGGAGGTAGGCCTATTTCCCTCGATTACTGTGTGCGTCTGGAGCATTGATAGATGCTAGAGACGATAAGGCTTCATCACCAAACATCATTCCGCTTTGCTCCACGTGATGGATGGATGTGGGGAATATGGCACCCATAGGTGGCAGTGTTGTGTCACGTCAGATCTGTCACTGCCATGCAGTGGTAGCGTACTGGTAGTGTCCTCATAGCTTTCATTCCCCTGTGTGTGTGTGTGTGTGTGTGTGTGCGTGTGCACTCGTCACTGCTGCTTTAATTCTGCATGATTTAACTAAATAGCTTCCGGCAGGAAGCTGTGCAGCCTAATGAGTCAACTATGACACAGCTGAATACAGGTGGAATAAATAGGCCTACCTGCAGTACCGCAGCCCTGATTGGTCCCTTTTGCCTCTAGATCCTGTGTTCAGATAAAGACTGCACGCTGCTCCTTAGCTCTGCAGTTAACTTGGCATAATGCTACAGTCAAATCGACCGTTTCCTACGTTGGGGATCATTTTTAAAGTAAATTTATGGGTTGCGAGAAGCTTGATAGCACTTTGGCTATTTGTGATACTGGGCTCTTCACATTGGCAGGGAGAGGATGAGGATGATTATCCTGTCTGGTGGATAATTTACCTGTCCTTCAGTCTGTAGGCAGCTGTAGCCTCAGGCTGTGTGTGTGTGTGTGTGTGTGTGTGTGTGTGTCAGTAACTACTATTTCTTCTCTGTTTGTGTGTGTGTGTCAGTGTCAGTGTCAGTAACTGCTATTTCTTCTGTGTGTGTGTGTGTGGTGTGTGCCTGCATGACTCCACAGCTTCTACCGCCTTCCTGGCCGACAGCCAGCCTCCCAACAGAAAAGCTCTGGTGGTATACCCTGTCTTCCTCTTCTACTTTGTGATCGGCTGGATGATCCTGACATTTTCACCGTCTTCGTAAAGACAACAATGTGTGTATGTGTGTGAGGTGTAAGGCCTACACACAGGGACATGCTCCATGAATGCCTCTCTTCCTGTCTCTTTGGTCCCAACCCTACCACCACCTGCTGCTGCACTTCACAGCACCCCATTGGTCAGCGGGTGCGCTCCACTGATCATCATTGGTCAGACACTTTGATTGGCGGGAGGAAGTGTTGTGGATGGGGAAAGAAGCAGTGATGCGTGTCCCATTCTCCACGTGAGGGAATGTAGTCACAGGCCATAGTTAAAACGAGTTTTATAGACGGACAGTCTCATTTGAATGTCATTCCTACTTTTCACTGTCCCTCCCTGAACTCTGCTCGATTGCAGTCATGACTATTGCCGAATGGGGGTGTACCCGCGGAGGTGAACACTGGCTTATGTCTTTGAAGGGATTTTCTTCTTCTTTTTTTTAGTTCTTTTTTTTTTAAGGGGCCCTGATATCCTAACCTAATCCTATTACTGGGTATGAGAGGGAACACTTCTCTGATGTGCAGATTAATTGCAAAGGCTCACTAAATTTAACTCATGTAAGCGTGTTTGTTTGTGTCAGTGAATGTGTGTGTGGTTGTGAGATGAGTGTGCTGATGAAGAAAGCCCCCCTCCCCCCTCCCTCGTTTAAAGATGGACCACCATTATGGAGAATGGATACAAACATGCACACACTCTTCACACGACTGCAACAGTGTGGGTTAAACTACAGGACTACACCTCCGTGTGTGTGTGCGTGTGCGTGTGTGTGAGAGAGAGCGAGAAAGCCTACCTTTAAATGTGTCTCCCAATTGGTGAGTTGAAGTGGTTGTCTCAAGGGATTTTTCTACCGGAGCATTCTGTAATATAGAATGTGACTTCGAGAATAAATAGAAATACACAAACATCCTCAAACTGTGCAATCCCACATACGCATACTGTCCTGTGTGTGTGTGTGTGTGCATGTGAGTGTGTGTACAAAGTATATCTAACTTAGTGCCTCCCTGTGGGTGATGTTTTGTGACACTACGTGTCAGAGGGTTTCAACAGACGGTGTATTGATGATTTTTGTTTTTATTTTTGTTTTTATTTAATCAAAAACTCAACATTTGTAGTAATAGCTTGGTGGTCATGATAGTGTTTAACATTTAACACTTAGTATTAACTTGTCATTTATGTTAATTTCTTCATGCTTCACTTTTTCCTTTTTGTTTAGTTTATGAATATTACGTTTAATATTTATTTTCACATTTCTGCTCAGCAGTTTTCCCAGAACACCTCATGCCTGATGTGACATAATTAAAAATGTGATAAAGGTGAACTCCTCCCTATGTTGTTGTCATTTTTGAAATGTCATTATTAACATTCTTTATTTTAAGACATATTATACATTTTAAAATTTGTGATTATGATGTCATCACTCTTTTGAAGAGTGATCATGGTCATATAGACGTCATATTCATTTTTACATGAGTTACCTTTGTGATGCAAGTATCTATTGCCTTTGCACTGAGGTCAGAGCATCCTGGTCCCTACCGCTTTGATCAATCTATACCTCTGAAGCCTAGAGCAGAGATGAGTCTTTTAAAGTCTGCCCATCCTGTAGTGTCAGTCTGGCGAGAGTAATGCACGGAGGAGTTGCCCTTTAAAGTCACTTGCTGCTGCTATTCTTGAGAAAAATGGAAGATTAGGCTCGTCAGTTTGACGCTTTCCTCAAGGCTGGATTCCAGTGTATATTGAGGTCTGCCTGAAGGCTGTTGGACTGACTTGTGATGAGCATGTGTGTTGCGAAGGAGGGTCAATTAGGGCCTACGATTTGATTTGGATGAAACACGCTCAGAGGGCTGGAGAGATCAAAGAAACACAGTGAATCATCTGCATCGCAAACAAGTCATAAAAAGGGATTTCAAATTGTGTCACATTAGAGACAGGACAACAAAAAAGATCACAAAAGTTAGGACAGAAAATATCACAAAAAGTTGCTGGAAGTTGCATTTTTTTCCACTATTGAGATCCTCAAAGCATTCAAACTCTGTGGAGTAATTACTGTAGATCTTGCAGGAAGGGTTTGGTTTGTTTGTTATGGCAATCTTTCTCTGCCTTCCTCAAAGACCCACAGAAGTGGATCTATCACATCTAGGCATCTCTCAGTATTTTTGAGGTGTTGGAAGTAACTTATCTTACAGTATAAAAGTTCCAGAAAGGATGGACCATAATAATGATTCAGAATTAGGAAAACACACAAAAAAATGCTAGACTAGAATGATTCTCCCAAACAAAGAGTATCCTACAGTGGCAAAATCCTATCTGAACATCAGCTTGTTATACGAGTCCTGGGAATTACCCAACCTGAGTGAGAAGCTTTGACTCTGTGCCTTGCATTTTGTCGTCAGATTTTCATCTACTCTCAACCTTCGAAGAATTTCAATGTCAACAGTGAAGGCTTTGGTAATGGTGACACACAGGAAGAAAGAAGAGAATCACATGCTGTCCTCAGAGCCTTGACAGAGCTGTCAGCACAACTGCTGACCCTGCAATTACAAAGGAGGGAAGGCACAGTGGCAGGCAGGCACGTACTCTCACCTGAAAAGCATGTCAAAGAAGTAGGTGGGTTCACTTAAAAGAGGAAAATAAAGATGGATGTCTCTTTAGGAATTCTCCTTGGGCGAGGAGAGTTGTCAGATAAAAGAAGATGGAACTCAGAGTATCCACTCAGCCATACAAGACTAAGTGATAGCGAGCATTAGCTAGCAATGAGTTCAGTTCTCCCTATAATTGTTCTTGCCATACATGAAGCCACTTGTTTTTGGAAAATCGAAGCGTTGATGAAAGTGAGGAAGTTCAAGGCAGATGAGACATTCAATAAAAGGCTGAGCTGGTGAGATAATTCCCCCAACATTATCCTCACTGTCATCCACAATCTTTTCTCTCCAGTTGTTTTGGTTGTCGTTGGTGTTGTTTTCTTGTTTATTTTCTTTCTCACTAAGCCCTTGCTGTCTTCACCACATAGATACCCCCCCCCCCCCATCTATTCACCCCCTTTCCTGGTCTGTCATGTCAGTATGCCTGTCAGATGCCTTACCTCGACTCCACGCGTTAGTGCATGTTTTTTGCCATTTTTTTTACTTGTCTGACAGAATGTGTAAATGAAGTCATTCCAGCCTTAGGCTCTTCACTAGTGGAAACAGTATAGAGCACATATGCCTATCATATATCTACCTTGACTGAGGATTCGCCTGGCTCTGGTCAAGGCCTGAACAACTAGGCATGCAGATCAATTTGGACTGGGCCTCATTTGGAACTTCAAGTTCTGTTACCCTGGCATTTGTAGGTGGTTGGGGGGTTTGTGGCGATGTGTGTGTGCGTGTGTGTGTGTGTGTGTTTGTGGGAGGGGAGGGGTGGGTTTGGGGGCTCCCCCCCCCCAATAAATCAACAATAATTGATGTGGATTCTTCCTCTGTATTCTCTGTGATGCCAGTAGCCTCTATTTTGGCCCTGATTTCACAGCAAGTAATGTCACTCTTTTCCTCTCTTTGGCAATTGTGATGTCTACCATGAAGATGGCAGGTGGCAGAGACAAAATAGACTTCAAAATCCCTCTTTTCCCTGTCTGTCCGTGACCCTGGTTTGCCATCTGAATGTAGTTCAGAAGTAAGACCTCAGATTTTACTTATAACTTATCTTCAGGCATCATCACCCTTTCAAACGCTACTTTTAATTTCATTCCTTTTATGCAAGTTTGATTGATCCTGTGCCCATCACCCATCTCTGCTTTTTGCAAGTGTCCATTTGGTTCATGGTACGAAAATTGATTTCTGTAGCAGACTTTGTTTTTTATCCCTAACCTCAGGACACTGGCATTAGCAAAAATGTGAAATTAAAATATGAAACTTGGGTATGTTGTAAGCCAAGGTCCCTTGCTCAGCTTATTAGGCCTATGTGCTATTTGCAAGTCATTGGAGAGATGGCCTGTCTCAAGTAATAGATGAGTGTGTGATTGAAGGTGGGGTGAAGGTCACTGGGGGGGCCTCATCCTTTCCTCTTAATCTCTTACATAAGACTGAGCTGACGATAAGAGGCCTAAAAACTGAACTCAGTACTCTGGGAAAATGACAAGTCAATCCTCTTATTGAACTGAAGTGAAAGAACAGGGCAGAGAGAGGGGAAATTGGGCCAGAGCAAGAGGTGGCTAAACTGTGATTGCCACAAACCATATGTCAAAAGGTCAGAGGCAGCAGAAAAAGTGTTCTCATACCTGCCTTCCACAAAGTGTCTAACTGTTGATGTTTCTGTCACTTTTGAGTCTGATTCTTTCTCTTTCTTTCTTTTTTTCTTTCTTTTCTTTTTCCTTTTTTAAGTGATAGTGCTGAGTATTTCTAATCCTAGCCCTCCTGGATGAGCTGAGCTGATGAGTGCTGTCGGTAGGAAGGAGAATGGTAGAATATTTGTACAAAATAGACTCAATATGCAGCTTAAGCTAACTAAATAGCATCATAAGCTCACTTTCACTTTTCTTACCCATAGAACCATTTCAGTTAGCGTTAGCTGCCAGTTCGCTATCTGATCTATGTTTCTCCAAACTCTCTCATTCTGTTCCTACCGACAGCATGTCGGCAAGCTTGTGCAACAGAGCGATGGTTGGAACCAAAGATTCTAGAGCTGGATCTGGAGCGCTCTAGAATCTTTGGTTGGAACTGCTCTGACCTATTACTTGTTTTCTTACTTTCTTGCACTCTGTCAGGTTTGTGCATGTGTATGATATTTATTTGGATATTCTGTGCTAGCCTTCAAGCCATGCCCAGATACAGGTGCTGCTCGTCCAAATCAGGCCAATCGCTGGTAATTTAATGTGCATTCTTAGCATCCCTGGGAAGAAAAGTATTACCATAATTTAATGCAGCAGTGTGCCATCATTTAAATGTATATGACCAACCAATTTGAGCAGCACGTCAACATCCTGTGGCATGTATATTAAATCCGGTGGTTAAATACAGGCTTGAGGCCCCTGACTCATAATTTCCTTCTCATTTAAATTCAATGATGGTTCATATGAATATAGGTTATATAAAGTGATGACAATATCCTAAAGATGACAGCTCATTCACATATGACAGAATGGCTTTTTTCTGAACAAAGGCAAGAATGTGTGCACTCCAGCCTGTGAGGTGTGAGGGGTATGGCAGGGGTGTGGAAGAGGGCTTCTTGCTGCAATTTTGACAGGCATTTATTTCTGACTGCCACTACTTGTTAATACTGCCTACACACAAACCAAGGTGCTGGTAATAATGACATCGTCACGCAATGTTTTCATTCATTTTTTCCCCCTTTCTTCCATCCCCTTCTAACAAATTAATTCCTATTTAAGCTGATGTCTATTTTTCCTTAAGTGTGTCCTTGCAACCATTATCAGGGAGACAGAGATGCATTTCAGGCACACTCTGTGGTGACTCTGACTCTGACTTAAAAATCTCTTTCATGGACTGAGATTCCTGCCACAAATGAGCTGGAAATGGGAGGATCAAGAGATGGCAAATTGAAGTCATACAGTTTGCAGTGTGTTTTGCATACCGACTGACTGTACTCCTCCACTGTTCTTTATGCTTCACACACACACACACACACACAAAGGTTATGGCTCTGTCTTTAAAGTACTTTGACAAGCATAAAATGAAATTTTTGTAGAAGCGTTTTCAAAGCTGTCCTGTTTCAGCATTGACATTTGCATTCAGGCCTTCAAAACCTCTTGCACCTTAACTAGCTTTTCATTAATAAAGAATCAGCTCTGTAGACATCACTGTAAAACCTTCACCTTTCAGACGTCTCTTTCTGGTGCAGTTTCTCCAACAAAGAACAATCTATTTGTTTGTGCGGACATGTTTATTTTGAATCCTCAGTGTACACGCAGACACACATGTACAGTATGCGACCCACTGGGCTAGACCACAGACATTCCTACCTGCTCTGTATTTGGTCTTACTCTCACGTGTCAGCACTGCCTTTCTTTTTATATCTCCCTCAGTCTGTCTCCCTTCTGGCTGTGCGTTGCATCTCTCAGTTTTTGCTCATGGGTGGGGTGAGTCAGGACCAAGAAAGTAGAACAGCCAAAAGCAACCTGGGTCACTACGACCTTACTTAGCCATAGATGTCTTTTTTTTGTTTGTTTTGCATAAAATCAACTTCAGGTAAATTCTCTTGACAGACACCTGCTGATGGAACTGCAGTTGTACTTTCTCAGTCACAGTCCACTTGATTCCAATTCCCAAGAGGGACATTACCAACAAAGACAAAAATAAAGAGAGAAAAGAAATTAAGTAAGAAAGAAATCTTTACCTATAGCAGTGCTGAAATGCCTTTGTGTGGGATGCATGTTGGATGTTTGGTCTTTCACGTGGGAAACACACAGAGGCTTGTTTTGTGCATGTTCTGATATTCTAGAAAGAGTAGTGGGATTCCATGAAGAGGAAGCACAAAGTTTCCCTTTGTTTTGCACTTTCTACAGAAGTACTTTTGATGTAGCATGGCAAATGACTAGAGAACATTGTGTTTTGTGTTTTTGTGTGTATGACACAGAGTGTAGGTGTTGTTTTCATGTGGGCCATAGTATTATGTACAGTCATGGGTCTCTGCATTTTATATAACTACAAACATGTCCTCAATCTTGTATGACTTTATTTTAGAATCATTTCTAAATATCAAGGTGACTTATTTTTATTTAAAGGTGTACTTATTGATGCAATCTATGGATGTGTGACCTTGAGCTCTTTTTGTACAGGTACAAAATCCCACAGAGCCTTAGGGCCATTTTAGATGGTCTTCAGAGCAATGCAACAGCAAACAGGGGCACAAACACGACACCTCTTAATGAAGGTGTGTGTATATGTGTGTGCATGTGTCCATACATGTGTCTGTGTGGTGGTGTATGTGTCTGCGTACATGTATGTGTGTTTGTGTGTGTGTTTGTGAGTATCTCTGTGATACAGGTCAGGCAGGACCAAACTTCACACAGTGGCATATTTGGGACAGCATGCTTGCCCAGCGGGAGTGTGCAAAACCCCTGTGAATCCATTAGAGGGCCCACATACTGTGATACCCCACTGGCTTAATGAGGGTCTGCTGGAGTTTCAGGGTGGCTGCAGCTTTTTACAAAAGGCATAATGATAAGAGAGCCATTTTTTGTTTCAGCACGGTCAGTAAGTGGGTGTTTGCCCCCATGTTACCCCCATGACCCATCTCACTCCTTTGAGTTTGACACTATGTCTGGCCGCTGCTACATTGTCCAGCCATAATTCCTGATAACCACCTATAGACTGACTACCATGTAATGTAAAGTGGGATAATACTCTATTATGAACCTTAGCTAAAACCATAGGCAACTTGTAGTCTGTCATGGTTACTACAGATTTTTCTGCATGACCCCTGGCAGTTGGGGTTAGCCCCTTGAGTCGTGGATCTGCCCAAGGTTTCTTCCTAGATTAACTGAACATAAGTTTTTCCTTGTCCCTGTTGCTCTGGGGTGCTCCTTCTGTGAAGCGCCATGAAACAATACTATTGTAAAAGGCGCTGTATAAATAAAATTTAATTGAATTGAATTGAGTTGTTTGCAGTAGCAGAACTTGTAGTCACATCATACTAGTATAGGAGAGTAATAATCTTGTGTTTTTGCTCCTCAAAAATAAATAATAAATAAATAGTATGTTAAGTGTTGAGAGAGTGTGTGTATGTGTGTGTGTGTGAGGGAAAAAATGGAGTGTTGTGGAGAAAAGACTGACAGGCACAGGCTTAGGCTGTCATTGTTTCAGTGTTCATAAGCCTTGTCACTTGGTAGAAAAAACTGTTCTGGAGTCTGGTGGTCCGAGCCTTAGGACTACTATATCATGTGCCGGAAGGTAGCAGCTGAAACAGCCATGGATGGCTGGCTAGGATAACTGGGGTCTTTACTGATTCTTTTGGGATTCCTGATGCGTCCCCTCTTGTACAAGTCCTGGATGGAGTGCAGATCAAATCCACAGATGATTTGTGCTGTGTGCACGACTCTTTGCAGTGCCTTTCGTATGGTAGCAGAACAATTTCTAAACCATGCAGTGATGCTTCTGGTCAGGATGCTGAGAAATTAAAATGAATAATAATAATAACAACAACAACAACAACAACAATAATAATAATAATAATAATAATAATGCATTTGAGTGATCCACCTGTGTTTTGGTCATACACTCATGCGCAAGCTCAGGGCCAGTCTAAGGCCTAACATCTACCTTTACCTCTAACATCTGCCATATATACAAATATGCAACTTCTAATATGAAGTATTTCTTTTTGTTTTTTTCTCACTGTGCCATATGATAAATATCCCATTACACGTAATGATGTTTGACATGCAATGGAGTTTACATGAGTTTTCACTTGCATGTCCAGCCATGATATTAACAATATACACACACATAGCACACACAGTGTGCTGTTACTAATATCTCAGTACTTTTATTACATTCTAGCATTTTGTCCATTCCGTTCTGTTGCGTGAGCACTGTAGAAGCCTATTCACACATTCCTGGTTCTGAGCAATACACTATTGTAGCTAATCAACTGCATTGCTATAGAGTGCCAAAAGAAGGGGTTTTATTTAATTGGCTGTTCAGATTGAACAATTTCCACCATAAACATTGGCACGACTACAGGCAGTATCCTGGGGTGGAGGAACTGGTACAAAGATGGTTGAGCCATCTCACTTAAGGTCCAAGCAATTTCTGCCATTCTCTCTGCTTATTTAAATAATACACAATATCAAAGGAGGTCTATTTATGGTATGTTTATATTATGCGATGAAAAGATTTATCTAATCATATGACCACAAGATGTTAAAAAGCATGTCCAATGAAAGTGACAACACCAGAGGCCGGAATTTCAGTGACATCACCATGACAATTACATGAATATAACTCCAGTAGCCTTAAACTGTGCATTAAGCACAGCTCTACATTAAAGGAGAACTCTGGTGTGAATCAATCCATAGGCCTGTTGTCACCAAGTGCTGTCGGTAGAAAAAGGAACAAGAAAAACAGTTGGTAGGATTCTGTTAACATGCAGGTAGCCTACAAAAGAGTGGCACACTCCAAGACATTTCTATTTATGCAAATTCTATAGGTGACTTTTTTACAGTGGGGGTTACTATTCATCCCACAGCTTGTTTTAGGCTATCTATAGCCCACGTACATTTAGTCATATTAACCTAGTTATGTAATTCATGATTGTCAGTACAAAAACAGTAAATATGCACATTTAACCTTATTTTGCCTTATGCAGCCTGAAAGGGCATCGCGACTGTTTTGATAGGCTAGCTGTAACTGTCTACTGAACTACTCGGTTCACATTAAGCTATATTTGTTGGCCCAAAGCTGCTCACTTCATTGGTATGCGGGGATCATCCGTCCCCTTGGCTGCTACTTTGGGGCCTGGGACTGACAGCGTTTGACCCCACCCTCCCTTTTCCCTCGGCAGCATGTTGTTGCTAGAGCCGCGGAGCTCGTAGGAAAGTTTGCCCGCTCGAGCAGACAACAGCACCTCAATGACCCATAACCCTCGACCTCGCCGGCTCCAGCCCTGCAACGGGGCACACACCTGAAAATGGCTTTCTTCAGCTGTCTGAGGTCTCTCTTCAGAAAGGTAAGCTCGTCGTGGCTGACAAGCTGTGAACATCTAGCAAGACATTTTTGAGTGGAGTGTTTTGGGAGAGATGGTGAGGCAGCAAATATAAATCTCAGGAGACGGAAGCACAAGCTGAGGCTTTGCTCTCTGCCAGGTGTGAATGACAGGTACGCAGGGCGCCTATGATTGATGAGTCAGGAGGTGGAAAGCTGCTCCTTATTCTCAAAGGCATTTTTGTCCTAGCTCGGTCCACGTCCTGTTGCGTTCAAAAACTCTGAAAATATGTCTTCAAAGGTCGGAAAACTTTTTGTGCGTCAGCCTTCATGGTTTGTGTTTATTTTAAATTACCGTTAACGTTATAGAAATGTACGAGGTCCTTTCACTGTAGTATACTGTGTGGGAAAAAGAGCTTAGTATCTGAGAGTGCGCGCTTCTGTGGAACATGTGAGGGAGAGAGTGCAGCGGACATTCCAATGCAGTACAGTGGGTGTAGGAATGGAGCGAAGACAAGCTGGCCTGTTTCTTGCAGGGAGGTGAGAGCCTGCCAGGACTGTTTCCAGAGCAACCGCAGTTTAAAAGTAGCTTTTGACTGAGGTTCCGCCTTGCACAGCCAATGGTGTAACTTTGAGCTACGCTTTGAGCGGTTATGACATCACGTCATTCCCAAAAGAAGACTCATACATGATTATATTTATAGCATGAAACACACTAGCGCAAATTTGAACAGTGCCGCTTTTGTAGAGAAGTGACCAATTCATGGACATTTCATTGCGCATTCCAAGACATGCCTCAGTCATATTAAGCATTACCCTTTTGCACTGAGAATCTGTTGTCATGGCAAACAAAAGCAATGTCGAAAAAAGTAGATTTACATTGTGTTATCCTCCATTCAGTAGTGTTTGTAGCAGTTTCAGCACAAGTGCTGTGAATGTGTCTCTGGTGCTCCGTGGTGTGTATAGAAAAAAAAACAAAACAAACAAAAATAAAACAAATGCAGTAGCTTACTCAGAATAGAGGTCAAAAAGTTGCAATGACAACAGTAAAGAGCATGAAAATTATAGCAAATTATAGCAAGCTATTTTGATGGGATGAAGAGGAATGAAGCCCATGTTGTGAGAAAACAGGGTGCTGGCATAGACCCTCTTACAGTCTTTGCATTACCAGCAATCAGAGATGTATAGTAATTAAGTAAAAATACTTTACTACAGTATGTAAGTATGTTTTGGGAGTAACTATACTTTACTTGAGTTGTTAAAAAATCTGTCAAATTTAACTTCACTATATCTCCTGAGTTCATTGCATAGGCCTACTTCATTTGCATTATATACCATAGGCCTCCACTACATTTTCAATAGGCAGCAAGTATCAGATGTAATTAAATTCATGTGTACCCCTGCAAACACCCCCCCCCCCCCCCACACACACACACGCACACACACACACACACACTCCTGTCACTCCTCCAGGTAGCCTGTTTAAAAAAAAAAAAAAAACATAAGAGAAGTCTAATGATTGTGCTCAACACAAGCACTGCAACACAGACTCAAGCCAATCATGCATCCTTGGCTTACCAGTATGATATGTTTTGTTTTGCAGACTCTGTCACCACTGAGGAGTTTCAGGAACTCAGGTAAGAAAACAACATAATGCGGATGAAACTGTTACGGTGGCAAGAAAATTAGTAGATGTGGGGCCTTTGGGTTTTCAGTGATATCCTTTCACTAAGCTATTTTTGTACTCCGTCATTTGAATATTATCATTTCAGGTCAACCTAGCAACACCAAATGTTTGCTATAGCTTGCTTAAGGGATTTCTTTGTAAATGGGGCTTCTGTGAAAGCAACAGTGTTGGTATGTCATCCTTATAGAAAGACAACTTGAACTTGAACCAAACTAATCTCCCCACCTCATGAAAATATGTGGCTACTGAGTTCTGCTTTTCAGATGACCTTTACATCACTAACATAAAACACCAGATTCTGTTTTTCTATGTGCTATTATAAGAAGAGCTGTTTTCTCAAGGCTGTGTGTGGAAAGTGCTAAAGCGCTAGCTGACCTTGATACCCAATTGATGTTACGGAGGTAGATTGGTGGTCAGCTTTTTTTTTTAAGTCATTGCTAAGAGGCAGCTCTCTACAGAGGCATCATTAGATATATCCACTAGGGTGTCTTTGGAAGTCAATTCACTTGGCTGAAAGAGCCATGGGGTATATGAAGCATGGGGTTGTTCGATGATAGGTAATATTAAAATTCTGAGAATATGTGTATGTGTGTGTGCATGTGTGTATATTGTGTTCATGGAGAAAGAGGGAGAGAGAGAGAGAAAGAGAGAGTTGTAGCAGCAGGAAGTAGATTTAGATAATGTGCATATGACATGGTGGTAGACTATAGCTGCAGATGTAGACTGTAGACTATAATTACCCCCTCAGGACTGAACCAGGCAATTTTACATTTTCTGAAGGTGCAGTAAGCTATGTTGCTATGTTGCTTTTAATACTTTCTGTAAGTAGATCTAATTAGAAAAAAAAAACATATTACTGGGTTTGTGACTTTTAGATAGGACTGTTGAGAGAGATGGGAAGAAAGTAGGAGAGATTGAGATTTGGAAATGGCTGCGTTTTGGAATTTAACTCAGGTTCCCATGGGCAGCCAGGGCACTTAGAACTGAATGAAGTTCAGGTGCTGCCACATGTGCCACAAGTTCTGCCTAATTGTGCTGTTTTTTATTGCTATTATTTTGTTAACAGCAAGTTTCCTTTGGCCAGGCATACATGATTTATTCATGCCTAACGACTCATTCACACCGCAATCCAAGTGTCTGTTTTTGTCCGGCTCACACTGCTCAGCACTGTGCCGCACCCGTCTGGTTCAATAGAAATAGAAGAGAGTTGTAACAATAGAAATGTTGATGTTTATGTGTTTATCATATAGACTACCTATGTTTAATTAAATAGTTACTCAGCTCACCTTTCAAATTTGCTCTGTCTCTGTTGTTTACATCACAAAATGCATAGTTTTGCTGTCACAGGAAGGGAAAAGACCACAATCTCTGGTGTCCTAGATAACAGTAAATAGTGCTTCTAAATTCAAGCCTCTCTCTTTTCAGTTGTTGAGTCTGAGGTCAGTCTGAGGTAGACCTACTGCGACAGTTGTTGTCAGTTTTATTTGGTAATCTAGGTTTTTCTACATCAACATTTGTGAGTTCCTTTGGAAGATGTGGTGCTTGAACCTTATGGCCAGTTGGAGAGGTGGAGAGGTCATGGAGAGGTCTAAAGTTGTTTTGACAGTGACTTCTACATTAATCTAGGCATGAAGACCTAGATTGTCTGAGTTTGCTTTCAAAATAAATCTGGTGCTTTGATGTATTTCATGGTGTGTTAATCAGTATTGGCGCTATGTTTTTGCCTGCAGCAATGTAAATTTAATCCACAGGATCAAAGATTTTTTTGATAGGCAGAGCTCCACTTGTAACCTATTTCACAGGATCCTCCTGATATGACTACTCCATTTTCCGAATCTGTTAACTAGGTCAAATCTTCTATCTCCAGACTAGGTTAGGTTTGCGGCAACCATGGTGATCTAAATAGGTTGAGTCAGACACTCTTAGAAGTAAGAAATAATTATTCTCCTAAAATATAATATTGGTGGTTGAAACAGTGGCATTTCTGTCAGATGTTCTGTCCATCTGACTAGAGAAGCATGGCTCAATGCTATATGGTCAGACGGCTCAATATGTCTGAGATACCGAGTCTACTCTCTGTCCAATCCATAATAGACAGGATCCAGCTGACTGCATCTTTCTGAAATGAGAATTGGAATTGACTAATACAGACAAAGACTTTTTCATATGAAAAGGATTTTCAATGAATAAAGTGCAACTGATAAACCTTATTTCTTCCAGCTATCACAGAGGTTTGAGAAGAATGAGAATTGGGAAGGCCAAGAATAAAAGTCAAGAAGTGCCAGTTGGATATAAATTAAGTAAGAATTAAATTGATTTTTTATTACAAATTAAGCCTTTTTCAGATAGAAAATAAAGGTGTACACAAATTGTGATCTCAGGGAAGTGCATCCAAGAACAGTGTGTTTTTAGATTTTCTGAAGGGGGTGGGTGAAATGTTGCTCATATCAGGCCCATTTCATCCTAACGTCATGTCTTTGGCAATATTTCCTCCCTCCAAAATTACGCTGAGCAGGTAGGCCTACGGCATAATTTAATTTGTTCACATAAATGCTTAGCTCATCCACGAATACAATGCCATTTTATTTCGTATAACGTTACTTGAACGAGCAGACATGTATGCTGAGGTGTTAATGGTGCGTCGGACTACAAAACCCCCACTCGATAAACGTAGGCTACTTATCCCAGAATTCTTAGTGGAAGGGGGTGGCCCAGGAGAGCCCACTACAGGAAGCGTCGATAACTTTGTGTTTTTAACAGAAAATCCTCATGGCATCGCCGTAGCGTTGGTTGCTTACAGCGGGCGACACCAACATGGACCAATTTCATTTATTACTGAGACACGTAGGTTTGCGACGCCTTCCGATATACTTCAGTCAACTTGCTCAAGCGTAATTGTGGCGAGGGGAGAAAGAAGCGCAAGTTTTCGCACTCTGGCTGGAGAATGGATGGTAAAACGTATGTTGGGTCTCAACCAAAATCACGAACTCTTCAGTTTCGGACATCAACTTTCAAAGCATTTACACGTCTTCGAAGGAAACTGACCCAACAACAGATTGCAGGTAAATATAGAAATTCCTAGTTTGCCAGCTGTTGAATTTTGGTTTTGATTTAGTTGATCGTGGAACTTGGTGGAAGTATGTGGAAGCGTCTCGGATCATCTTCCAAGAACTACCCAAAACTGATACTGATTACTGTACTGCATTTGTGAGTAGGCTAACGTTAAATTGAGCATAGTGTTTAGAGCATAGTTGTGTTCTTTTAAATGTTGTCCATTAAAGCCGAACAGTCTGTCTAATTAGTCTTAGTGAAATGATGGGCTGACAAACACACCATTTCACAGCATTTTCACACCCAGTAACCATATGAAAATGACAGTAAACTTTTCTTGTATCCTTGTGACGTAACGTTAGGCCTAGTTTATTGTCAAAATGTTCGGCCTTTTGATTTTCATAGTTCAGCAATGACTAACCGTTCAGTCGTTTATTGTGGGAAAGAGTCCAGGTAAATTGTTACTTGTAATTTGGAGGAGGGCGTTCTTGAAAACAGTAATAATAACAATAATAATAGGAATCATTATTATTATCATTATTATTATTAACTATTGTTTTAACTCGGTTCAAACTGCTGCTTTAGACTTAAATGGTGGTAACTGTTACGTTCTCTTCGGGTGTGGTGTGAAGAAGAGGAGGGAGGGAGTGAACCCCGAGACACTACCCTCCTTGTTCAATTTGAGGTGTGTATTTCTCATCCGCTGGAGTGGGCCTCCACTCTTTGCTCAGGATCTATTAATAATGGTGGTCAGCGGTAGCCAAAAAAAAAAGAAAGACTCTGTGCGTTTTAGAGTGGGATACTATTTTTAAATCCATGATTTCACGGAAGTGACGCTAATATAATAATGTTACCATTGAAAATAGATTGGCCTATTTTATTCTACAATCTTAGTGAAAGTCCAATAGCTCGCTATATGAGGTTGACGAATGGCCTAATGGTCCTAATTATACCTTAGCCTTGATTATGCATCGGAGTAATTCTTTACCATATATCATTTCAAGTTCGATATCAGTATGGCCATCCATCTAGGGAATTTTTTAAAATAATGATTGGACGGTTACTTTAATTTGTTTATTCATGAAGTTCAGGCGTTATCTAATGGCACTATGAAGTTTGAAAAGGATTCAGTTCAGTTGATGGCCAATGTCTTTCACCATTATCTGATTTGTCTTGTTCTGCCAGAATGGCATAAAACAGCATCCTAGTGCTACATAAGGGCCATCATTCAGCAGTTTTGCTTTAAACTTGATGAGTAGCCTGGCATTCCTTTTGACATTATCTACTTTTTGACCACCTGAAAAGGTGAAAAGGTTTGCTGCAGATGCAGTTAGAAGGGCATGTTCGGTTGCAGCATTGCAGAACAGTACGCTTTAAGGTATTTTTTCCTCATTTGGTCTGTGCCAGAGGCTGTCCTGTCAGCGTTGACACATAAAACCCATCGCAAAATAGCAATGTGTCCACATCAAGTCAATTGGATTATATAGATAGAACAATAATAATGAAAAGTTAAAATGAAATTTAATCATATATTCGCATATCACATACTTTGATGTCCTCAGAAAATGATCAGATCTAATGGTCTTCTGCGCTTGCGGGAACAGCAGAGCATTCTTTGAGGCACTCTCTTTGTGTTGAATCAAACACTTTGCAATGTTTTATCCCAGTTAAATTTCCCAGTTGAATCCCCCCCTCCCAACACCACCACTCATCACCACCTCCCATGGGCACGACCATCTCTCATGATCCTAGTGATGACTCATACACAGCAGCAAATAAAAGCCATTTCTGAGTCTGGCCCAGGCTGTAGAGGTCTAGATGGCACAGTGGTCCTTAAAGTCGATGACCACAGATAGGCCTATGTGTAGAAATGCTGGCTATGAGATTATTGAGTATGATGTATGAACCTGTCCAGACCTGGCTGAACTATAACCTCTTATTATATGGGGAAAAGTAGTCATTAGCAGCTCGGAATGAAACAGAGCTACTGCATGGAATGTGCCATGGTAGGAGAGAAGGAGATATTCCAATTTGCAATCCATTGTTTTACATTCAGTAAAGAGTGTCCATGGGGAAATGGATTGGTGACAGACTATTTTTTTATTATGATTATTGATTTAATGAAAGCATGAAAATTTCTATGTCAATGCCAGGGTTATCAAACTGCACCAGAGTGTGTGTCTATGTGTTCATTGTATGTGAAGGAACATGGGTAATACCACTGTGTAGTGTGGAAATGTGATAACACCCCAAAAACTGAATAGGACTGGCCTGCCTGCATTTCCCACCATCAGGTGGCCTGTCACCTACCAGATTTGGTTACGTCTGCCTCTGAAACCTGGTAGTAGCCTTAGGTGGGCAATTGGTGGCTACCCAAACACAAAATGCCGGCACCCAATGGGTAAACTGCCTTGTGGACCTAACTGGTAGCCACAGATGATATGACATCATAACCCACTTAAAGGTGAATCTCCCCCTTTCTCTTACCGAGCTGGTAATGCATGATGCTTTCATTTTTAGATTTTAGCTATGGACAAATCAAATTCATAGATTTTTTTTTTTGGAAAAAAAATATGCAGGGTTTATTAAACTATTACAAGTCAGGCCCATCTCCCTGGACAACAGTTACATTTCACCTCAGGTTCTGAGCTGCTGCTCTTGATTTCACAAAAAGTTACACCACCAGAGAGTTTACCTGAGAGTTTGCCTCAAGTGCAAATAAATTGGCCAGGAAGGTGGTAGGAGTTCTAATTAAAATGGCGCTTGTTGTGCTTTGGCTAAATGTTAAAAGTCACTAAATGCTAAAAGTCACTTCAGGACTTCAGCACTCTTTGTCTCACTCTGCTTTTGTGTTTTGAAAATGCCTCTTGTTTTTTGCTTCAGCAGTTGGTAATATTACCACCATTGCATTTGTGATGGTAATTTTGTTAATTAAGTATTATGCTCAGAGGTTATTATGCACTTTTGTAGTGTTTCGGGGGAGGCGTAAAGTAAAGTTAACTGCTATTTAGCACATGTTTATCCATTGCTACACAGACTTGTAGCGTGTGTTTAGGGAATTGAAACAGGGTCGCCTGATTATCAGTTGTGGTGCTGCTCCACCATGCCTGCAAAGTCAAACCATGCCTGTACAACATCACATCCAAGGTATTGTAATTGCCTCGACCCAGGCCTCCGCCAGTATGATGGTCCAGGATGCAGCAGCAAGAAAGGCGAGGAGCACATTACTCCTGTCTAGACCTCTTCACTGGCTCCCTGTCCAGTTTAGAATGCAGTGTAAGGCCTTACTAAACAAATGTCTTAATGGACAAGGCCCAACATGCGTCTCAGACTTTACTCATCTCTATTCATCCCTTAGGTCTCTTAGATCAGTGTTTCCCAACCTTTTTGTCTTGTGTACCCTCTGAGCCTTTTTTTCATACCCTCACTCATGCGTGTTGATGATTTTCCAAAAGTAGAACGTAACACAACTGATTATTATTTGTGCGGGGTGCCACAGGTTATTGTCTCCCCAGGGAAACTAGTTGTAGCACACATGCACCATTTTATTGATGGGCTTAATATGAAATGACTCCGCCAGAATGATGGTTATTTATGCATCTTGGAAGATAAGGTGATTATGCACAATACTCCTGTCTAGACATACCCACTGGCATTGTGCAGTTGCGTAATGCAGTGTAAGGCCTTGGGAATCACTGTCTTAGATCTACCAGGAAAGGTTATGGTAGTATATCTTATAGTCCTGTTCATGACAAAAAGGCAGTGGAGCCAGAGCAACCGCCATTGCTCTATGTTTCTGGAATCAGCTGCCACCTGATGTAATGAAAGCCACTTGCAGCACTGCTTTTAAATCTTGGCTCAACACACACCTGTGTTCTGTGGCCTTTTTGGCTCTCTTGTGTCCAGTTTGTCTGAAACTGTGCTTGTCCCGTTGCTGTTTTCTGGTTGTTGTTGTAGGTTTGGGTCTGCCTGTTGTCCTTTAATGTGTTCGTGCATAGGCATGTATAGTTATTTCCTCATACCCACAGCACTGTGTTTAGCATATATACTATGTTACAAATCACAGTCTTATAAATACCAACTCAGGCTATGCTTGCATATCTTATAACCAATGTTCATAACAAATGAACAACTGGCCACAGATGTGACGTGTTGTTGATTCCTAACCCAAAGTTACAAGCAAGCACACTGCACAACTAGGCCTCTAACTGCAGCCAACATGGTGCACTGCTTTTAGATCTTGGGTTAATCATACAGATGTGTTCTGTGGCCTTTTTGGCTCTCTTGTGTCCAGTTTGTCTGAAACTGTGCTTGTCCCGTTGCTGTTTTCTGGTTGTTGTTGTAGGTTTGGGTCTGCCTGTTGTCCTTTAATGTGTTCGTGCATAGGCATGTATAGTTATTCTCTGCACAGCACTGTGTTTAGCATATATACTATGTTACAAATACAGTTTATAAATAAACTCAGCTTGCTTGCATATTTAAACCAATGTTATAACAAATGAACAACTGCCACAGATGTGACGTGTTGTTGATTCCTAACCCAAAGTTACAAGCAAGCACACTCACAACTAGGCCTCTAACTGCACCAACATGGTGCCTCAGCAGATACTGGGTTAATCATACAGATAGTGTTTTATCAGAAAGACAGACCTGGGCACTACAATACAAAGCCAGGTTACTGGCTAAACTGGGTAACTTCTGGAGTAACCGCTGATCTAAAAACAACATGTCACTTCAGAAACAACTGATGCTTAATGGAGAGCTCTTTTAGAGATCAGTGGTAACTCCCAAAGCTTCCCGGGTTAACCAGTAACCTTGCTTAGTAGAACAGGCCCCTGGTTGCAAGGTAGTGCTGATAGTTGTTGGGAGTTATTGTGAAAGTATAGAAGCAGAAGAGGAGAGACCAGAGCATGACATCACCCCCCCCCCCCCCCCGTGTGTGTGTGTGTGTGTGTGTGTGTATTTATACATTTTGAAATTGAAAGTGAAAACATTTAAAACCATGCAGTGTAAATGTATGTATTACGGGTCCCAAGAGTGGTACCACAGTAATAAAGATAATGTAGGCGGATAAAGTAAGGACACACAGGCTGCTTTCCAATGCTTCATCCAAAGTGCATCTCTTTATTTACTTACAATATCAAAATATCCTTCGTGTCAGTGTGGTTCATCAGTATGTACAATAAAATTACATTTATGTAATTCATACACGTAACATTTTTAAACAACATTAATGCATCAAAGTCATTACATCAGATCTCATACTCAATCAGTATATTCTACATAAAATAAAAACATTCATTTCAATCATAGCATAACATACTGCTACAGAAGAACTTCACATATGCAGCTAAGGTAAATATATAGTGCATGTTTTCCTGAACATTTATAATGGTTGTGCTTTTAAGAGACGCTATAGTTATTTATAAACAGCAGAACTTAAGGCTTTAGGGTGAATAAGTGTGAAAAAGGTTACACGCTCTTGCTTGAACTTGGCATTAACTGCTCCCTCTGCATTGAAAAATATACACCTACACAGTTACTATATTTTAGAGCAGGCCGTGACCTCAGTGTAGGGAATTATAAATCACCGTGGTGGCACAGGTAGTTCTCACAGAATAAGTGCTACAATTGATTGGATAATGTCAGGGCCATAAGGCCATAATTTTCAAATGCCTTCGACTTTCTGGATCCAACCTTTGCTTGCCTTCTGTTCTTAGTCACTAAGTGATGCTCATTAAGTGTCTCATCGTCACACTAAATATGCTAAGCTGACTATTTGTTATTCGATAATATTAGTGCTTTTGGTTTCTTAACCGTATGCCATATGTAGATGAGATTCTATCCCATGTGTGGTATTTTAGCAGGTTTCTTTGCTTTGGTATGCCCACCATGATCCAATACATTTCTTCCATCGGACTCTTTGTCCGATGGAAGCACTTAGCTTCTCTCAACATCGCCATCAATCACTCATCAGAAAATGGCTGTGCTTAGTGCGCTGACATGGTGATGGGAGTGTTGACTGGCAGAAGCAACCCCTAGCTGGCCCAGCAGGAGGGCAGCATTGTTTTCCTTCGGACTTCCTTTTTGCCTTACATTTCCTGTTGAAGGCCAGCTCCTCTAATAAGAAGCTTGCACTCTTGTCTAAACTCCTATCTCGGAGGAGGCCATCTGTGTAAGACGTTCTAAAAGTTTTTGACATTTTTAATGGCTCTTTCCCTTTCTAGCTGCCCTGTTTGTTTTCTGTCTTTTCAATTAGACAGTTATAACTGTGTTAATAGTTTGTTGCAGTGTTGTGTAGGGAATATATATAATTTTGTGATTATAATTTTTTTTTAAAGCCTGTAGTGCTGAGTGATACTTTTAGGCACAAAAGCTAGCGGTCCTTATTGGAGCCAGTAACTATTTTATTAAGATAAATTTAAAGGTTTCCCACAGATAACGTCAGGTAGTTGATGTCAATATGGCTTTAGCCTTACTGAACACAGTGTATTACCGCCTTGTGCCCTCTTTCACAAGTTACATACACATTCTCAGCGTTTTTACATCCATTGAGATCAGATGCACTGCAAATGTATGTGCCTTCACTAAGCTTCTGTTGCCCCAGAAAAAATATTTAAATGCTTTGCCTAGACATCTATGTCAGAGAAAACATTGTTTTTGCTGGCTCGATGACTTCTGGTCCAGTCACTCACTGGTCATCCACCCACATTTCATCAGCTGTCTTGTCTGACCAGCGATGACTTGGAGACAGAAAATGTCTGCAATATCGTAATCATCCTCTGGAGGTTAGGGTATCACGATGCCATGTATTTCCTCAGATCATCCTGACATTATCGGATGAAGAAGCTCGAGAGGAGGGGATGGGGGCAAGGCTGTGCTAGTGCGAAAACCATGACACTTCCCAGAATCTCATCCTCTGCCGCCTCTACTATTTCCTGTCCCCTCTCCCTGACACAGCACCACACCTCATCCTTTCGCTGTAGAGCATTCGCTGCTCTGCCTCACCAGAGGGGAAATAAGTACAAGCACACATCACCCCACTCCACCCCACCACCCCACCCTAGCCGGGCCCAGCCCAATCCGCCCTGCATACCACTCCAGCCACCACCCGGCAATGGCTTTGATCGGAGCAGCACTGGACCATAGACACGTTTGTGTCACCGGTGTTGTGGAGGATCTCCTGGGGAAGTTTCATAACAGCAGAGACCTCTGCTCTGGACCAACTCCCTTCCCCTGTCGAGTGTGTGTGTGTGTGTGTGTGTGTGTGTGTGTGTGTGTGTGTGTGTGTGTGTTTCTTGTCACACCACTCTAGGTCGGGAGTTTCCTCATGACCCTTCTTTAGCTTCTCATAACTGTTGTCATCCTGTTGTCATCCCTCTTTTGATTTACAGTAAGGACAAAAGCTCAAACAAACAAAGAGTTGTCAGAAAAAGAGGAGAGACTTTTGACTGCGTTTGATGTGGAGCCTTGTCCTTTAATCAGCAAAGAAGGACTCAGGTTTTTATGTTTGGTCTGACATCTCAGATACTGTCAAGAAAGTCCTGAGTTATTTTATTTTATTTATTTATGTATTTATTTATTTTTAAAGACCAGAGCTCCACAGCAGCATAACAAGGAGTCTCAAAGCTGTCTGTGTATAAGGAGCTTGTGACGTTAAAAACAACTTTTCTGATGTGTTAGGCCCTTCAGGCCATGTTACCTGATTGCTGTAAGTGAAAATGTAAGAGTTTGGAGAAACTTGGATTTGGATTGTTTGGGTTTAGGTGTTTGCTTAATAAGCTTTCACCTGGTGTCACATCAATGAAGTTTTCAAGTGTGCAGCAATGGAATGGGCCACGGTTGTTGAGGTGAAATATTTGACAACTTAGTCAATAGACCACTCTACTTGGCTTCCCTTGCTGACAGAAAGAAACCCCTGCAAAGGGTTTGTAGTTTCAAGGTTGGAGCTCAGAATACTTCATGGTGAGTGTAGGAATGGCAGGGGGCATGTTACCTTTTATTGGGCCTCAACAATGTTAATCTCCATTAAGATATTATATATTGTAATTCATTCATTTTTTCATTTTCATTCATTCATTTTTTCTCTGTTCTGGATCATAGACAATCTGCTTGGTGTTGGCTACATTTTCTTTTGTAAAATAATGGGTGGGAGATTTTGTTTCTTTTACAGTTTTGACCATTTGAACCTTCTGGCATTCTCCCCCTCCCTTCTTCTAAAGTGGTTTGGTCTTCCTGCTGGGAGTTGGGGGTGGGGGGTAATTGAGGTGGGACATTTGTTGAGGAACCAGATGGTGGTCCGTTTGAATGGGAGCAGGAAGGGCAGTGTTTTTTTTCTCTGAAGCTTGCCCCTTAGCCTATGATCAGCTCCAGTACCATAGCTCGACACGTACTAAGCACACACAGTCTACGCAGTCTTCCCTGCCATTGCTGGGATATTGGTTTTAGTCAGGAATCAGTCTACCCATCTCACTCTCTTTTTTCTTGTTGTTTTGTCTGGATCTGGGGTGGTTGGTGGTATTTGGTTAGGGGAGCTTTGTGGGGCAAGTACAAATGGAATCTGGGAGCTTTTAAACACGAAGAAGTCATTGTTTCCTGACTTTGGACTTCATGACTTGAGTTGGTGCTGAGTGGTGCTCTCATGAGTGAGGGAGAAAAGTCTCAGCTCTTGGGGAAGAATGGTAAGTTTTCTCCTCATCTAAGATTTAACTTTAAAACTGTTTTTGTTTTAGGCAAGTAGGCATATACACTATACAGGTCAATCAGGCATGGACTGGAATAATGTAGATAATTGTTTACACTTTGTGAAAAATAATGAATAATTTAAAAAAATGAAAGTAGGTACCCAGTCCTGTTTTGTGAGTGTCTTAAATTCATGCTTGTTTGATCCATAGGGTTCATTGTTCATGAAATATGTTCACATATCTTGAAGTTTCAAAGGAATGGAGAATAAGCATTTGCTGTGTGAGAACAAAGGATATTTTAGATGAAAGTGCTTAAAATACTATGCCTTATTCTTAGGCATGCTTTTATGAATATGTATAAGAACATCATGTAAATGAATGTTAAACCTAAAAAGGCTTGAGAACCGCTTGGATGTTTGTATGTTTGAATCTATGGAGACAGTGGAGTTTTAAGTAATTTTCTCTGTGTTGGAAAAGCTGGGAAAAAGTATTTCAGGGCTACCCCCACGACTCGCTTTAGCCTGCCTGGCACCTTGGTAGTGGTCTCCTCCTCCATACAGAGAGAGAAAAAAGAAATCTGTACCTCACAGCATCTTGATATTGGCCTGTCAGGGCTGTCTCCCAGCCTGCAGTTGTGTTCCTTCAACCATTTTCGGTTGACGTTACCTACTGATCTTAGGCCAGTGGGTGGACTGAGCTCCCTCACACCAGAAGGAATGCGGCCTTTGAACTTGTAGCTGATGTCACAGCACATGTCGGAGTTGAGCGGCGTGTTAATCAAGGAGAAATGTACAGTGGGGCTCATGCACGCTGTGGGCTGTGGACATACGCAGGAATCAAAGGCAGCTATTGTAAGGGGCCAGGGACTTAACAGTGCTGTTGGCCTTGTAACAAAAGCAACCATAGAGCCAAGAAGAACAATGGCCATTATTCAGCATGGGAAAGGGGTGAGCCTCCAAACACGGATTTGAGATCACAGAAAGGGAACATATCCTCCCTTAGAAATGCTCCCCAACAAACACATACGAGTGGCTGACACACACATTCACTCACACACACTCTCACACACACACAGACAGAAATGGAAGGGGAGAGAGAATATCTTGTGTATGTTAGGACGTGCCAATGGGTGTTTTTGGAATGTGCGTAGGGTGTTGTTTTGTGTTGTGTTCCATCAGTGTCTCTGTCCATGTGGGTTACTATGGTAAAAGCGTTCGGACAAGTGCCATTTTGTGTATAGTTTTTCCAGCAACGTCTTTCCTCTCCCTTGACACCATACACTTCTAGTCAGCCCTCACGCTCCTTTCGCTCTGTGGAGTTCAAGGTGCCCATTCACTCACTCATTCATTTGACCCATTTCTTCCTTTCAAACGCTTATCTCCTTATTTCCTCCTCTAGAACCTCCTCTGTGAGGTTCAAACTACTGCAAGATCAAACAAGAAAGAAGCTGAAGGCCTCTCTGTATCCTTCTCCCATTCATTTAGTCTGTTTTTCCTCCTAATTAAGCCATCGTGCCCTGACTTGTCTATGCCTGTGCAAAGAGAGAAGAGTTTTTTTTTGTTTTTTTAATGTACTGCAGAAAAAAACACCACCACGAGGACTGAATCGGATATGGTAATACCTGGCGGAGGGAATAACCGCAAGAGGGCACAGAGAGTTTGTTTGTTTGTTTGTTTTTGCACTCCTCCCTTTGAATTAGCTTTGTTTTGGTGTTGGATCTTCTATTGTAGCCAGCGAGAGGAGTGTGTGAATGAATACAACTGAGAGAAGTTTCTGTTTCTGTTGGAGCAGCGGTGACCATGGAGCCTCACTAAAGGGCAATAACGTGTACGCATGCTTGTGTCCTTCACAACTCTAAAACTGGGCAAACAAAAAATCCATTCATCTTGTGCTCCACAAACTCACACTCACACACTATGTACACGCACACACACCCATACACACACACGGATCCATACACACTTTTACATGTTGTTGATCATTTCTCCACAAATGGTGAGATCCTTGTTGTGTCAGACCATTTGCTCGCAACCAACGTTTGAGCAGTAGTTAACAAACTCACCCAAAAGCCGTTTCTCTTCTCTCACTGAAACAAGAGTGACACATGTTTATCACTTCCCTGTAAATACACTTGCTGCGTGTGTGCCTGGGTGCGCGCGTGTGTGTGTGTGTGTGTGTGTGTGTGTGTGTGTGTGTGTGTGTGTGTGTGTGCGCGCGCATGCATGCACATGTGTGCTCATGTGGACACAGCGTTTGCGTGTGTCTGTGTCAGGGCACGTGCAGAGAGAGAAAATGGAATGACCTCCCTGAAAGGAATATTTAATTACCTCCTGTAGGTTAGTCGAAGTGGTGACATTTCACATTTCAATTATAGCTTTGCTTGAGCCTGCTGATTAAAGTAAACACAGTAAGCAAGGATCAGTGTGGAGTTAACCAGCCTCCTGTTCATCCAGGTCCATTGGAGTCAAGAATGCTATCTGCCCCTTTTAAAGTATTCTCTGAAGGTGTGGCATCGGTTATGGGTAAAGATGGTGGGCGTGGGGGTGGGGGGTTGTATTCAGATGCACAAACATTGCAAAATATGTGATTACAGTGTTAATGGTCTATTTGGCTCTTTACTAGTGTGGCCGTTATCATAAATCCACACACAGACCTGTTTGATTACCAGAGCCCGCATTAGCTATTTGTACCAAGCTATAATTTCATATGAAAATCAAAGACTAATTTACCCAGCCGAATAAGAATTGAAATATTCTTGCACTTTGCCTGGAGCATTTAGATTGCTCAAGGTGACTTTATTCAAGAAATAGCAGGTTCAGTGTCCAATCTTTGCATGAAGCAAACCTCCATTTCTGTGGTCCTAGCTTGCCCAGCTTTTAACACAACCCTCAAATTAACCAACGTTTCTGTCTTAAAAAAAAAAGAAGAAAAGAATCTGTCTGCACTGGGGAGCAGGGTCAATGACTTCATAAGCAGGCAGCAGTCTTCAGATACTTCTGGCACTTACGGCCAAAGGTGAGACTGAAAGAGTCTTTCCTTTACAGCACAAAACATCTCTCTCTCTCTCCCCAGCTGTCTCTGTGTGTGATTACAGGGCTGTGTTGGTGAATCAGATGGTGAGTGGAACTTTGAAAGGTTGAAAGGAGCTTTGAAAGGAGACTGACCTAGGAAGATTCAACCTAAAAATATAGGTTGTCAAAGCAAGCTTCCAAGGACTATATCATGTAGTTGCCTCTGCTTTAGAAGTATACTTTTGGTGGAAGTGTTTGGTTGAGGTCAGAGTATTAATGGACATGGGAATATTCCTCTGCCACAGTGAGATGAGACCCTGTCTTGTCAGACAGGCAATTTCACACCAAATGTTTAATTATTCAGTGTCACATTTGGCTTGAAACCATATGTGCTCATGTCAAAATTGTATGTATGTAGGTATGTATGTAGGTAGGTAGCCTGGCCATGTCTTCCTAGCATTTCCTAGCACATTATCATCTCCCTACAGTGCTAGTCTGGATTTCATCCCATTGAGCTCTCTCACGAGGCATTTTAACATGTCCAATCAGTGAACAGAGGGAGGTGTTGTGAATGCAGAGCTAGAATGCTATCAGTCAAGGCAAGCTAACTGTCAGGAACTGATTCAGTCTTTTTAAACATAAACACCACAAGCAAGCAATCCAATCTCACTACCCAATGTCCAGGCCCTCTTTACGAAACAAAAGTGCAGAATGAGGGTCTGGTGTTATTACCAGGCTAGTATGTATGTATTTATGTATGCGTTTCTCTACTGTCTTTCTCCCTGTCGCTCTCTGTTTTCCCCGGGGCCTTGCAGCTACAGGGAGGAGCTGGAAAGGGAAGAGATCGGAAGGAAACTGGGCTTCCTTTGAGCAATGACTGCACGCAGTCACAGACCAATGCTCCCTCAGAGAAGTTTCAGAGTGATTTCTGCTTGAGAGCGCAAGGAGATAGCACTGGATCGTGCAAATCTGTGTTTGTTTGTGGGTACTGTCACTGACAGTAATGTCATGGAAAATAACCTCATGGCTTGTCTGAAATATGAAATCGCTCATACAGTATTGAATGTAAGAACATCGCAAGGAACCTTGAAATCTGGAGTTATATTTCCTGAACCATGGATGAAGTCAGTTCATCATCTTATTGGCAGAAGTTGCATGGCAGCTGTCACATCCTTGGGTAGTTGCCCATTTTGTGTGTGTATGTGTGTCTGTCTGTCTGTGTCTGTCTGTTTTTCTTTCTTGTCACGTGTGCCAGTCTTATGCCAATCTCCTCTCACATTGTCTTCAAGTCAAACCATAAAGTGTTCCAGTAATGGGACTTATTTTACACCACACATTTTTCTTGAAGTGTTTTGCTTAATGTTGCATAATTTGTGCAATGTACAGCCCTGCTGGAACTGAAGACTGAAAGTGTTGGCCTGCAACTGCACAGTGTGTTGCATTTTACACTCTATACCCAGGAAACCCAGTGTGTTGGCCTCTGTGCTGTAATCTTTTAATAACTCTCAGACTCTCATGACCCCAACCCTAACCCCCAGCTATCTCAGAGGACTCTGATTGACTGCTCACTGCAGTTTTTTTCCTTCCTGTTTTGCCTTCATGATTGTGGCCTCATGTGGTTGAGTTTGGTCTACTTGCTGGGTTGAACAAGTTCACTTGATTATCATGGCAGGATGCTCATGGTTCAGCTGTTCTTTTTAAAAATTTCAAGAGTGGACACCAGTTGTAATACATTCTGTGTTACTCAGTTTAAAGAAAAAAATACATTACAGCAAGGATTTCAGAAATATTAAAGTACATTTTGATTAGAGTTGAATGTCATCGCTTTGCTGAAGGAAAAACTTTGAACAAGGAGGAAATTGATTCAAATGGCAGACCTTAAACCAAAGAAGAATTTTGTCATTGGAAATCAGTTGTGCACTTTGTGGAGTGGCTTACAAAAGGGGCTTTTTAAAAACATTTTGAAAGCTTTTCTTTTAAAATATGGTCTGTAATCAGTCCATTTTATATAACCTTGTAGTGCTGCTCCTGACCTGGTAGAGGGGGACATACTGAGCAGCAGGTTGCAGGGTAGTAAATTGTACAAAAATCATAAACGCCTTTTTTCTGCTGGTAGCGCTGTGGGCATCTATCGGGGAATGGGGCGTCATGCTGAAAGCTGCTAGAACATCACGCGGGGGGGAGGTAAGGGCACCAAGTAGAGATCTGGAGAGGCTTACCTTTTTTGTGGAAGTTAAAATTTTTAATGCACCACAGTGACCTTGTCCACAAGGAGATGAGTCAGACAGATGTCACAGGAACTCGGTGTGGGTAGGAGACTAGCATCTAAATCAGGTGATGCAAGATCCACCATAGAAATATGTAGGTAAAAATATGCAAATTGTAGTTTCGGGCCTTTAATGTAAATTCTATGGCTGAAACACATTTAAATTGAGCTGTGTTTCCATGCATTCCAGGTGATTTCCATGGCAATGTTCACATAACAACATTGTGAACTCTGAATAATTCCCTTTACCAAAGGGAATTATTCACAGAAGCTGCACGTAGGGCTGGGCGATGTGGCATAAAATTAGATTTTTCCATACTAATTGATATCTTCAATTATCTTCAATGTACTGGGCAGAACACATGATGACACATGTGGTAGTGTGCTTTCAAGGAACAGTACATTAACACCCTCAGTGGAATGCAAAGTTTACAAAATAAATAATAATAACAGTAATAATAAACAATGATTAATAGTCATGTGCTTCATCATTTTCAATTAACAGTTATGATTGTCAATTCAATTAATTCAGCACAAAGGCCACAAAGATCAGGTAATCACATCTTTGAAAAATTAATCAGGTCACATCTGTCTCTGGAGAACAACTGTACTATATCATAAATCTTCCAGCAAACAGACATACTACACTATAGTGATCCATGAGTCACACTCATCATTTGTTTCTCTCAAAAAAATCCTTTGTGTTGTAGGACAAATAGTCTTATAGAAAGAGAAAAGTCCATACAAGGAATTCAGAAGTTCAGAAGAAACACAGCCAGTTATGTGGAGTCAGTGGCTAGTCCCTAGTCTGATGACAGAAATCCAAAGACTTCCTGTTTATTTTGGAGAGGCAGATGGAGGTGAAGAGGGAGGAAGAGAGGAGTGTGTGTGTGTGTGTGGGGGGGGGGGGTTGCTGGTCACTTTGGGGCTTTCCATCCTCTGTGTTGAGAGAGAGAGAGAGAGAGAGTTAGGGAGGGGGAGAGAGAGGGAGGGAGATGTCTATGAAGGAAAATGCAATTTTGTTGTAGCCTTTTTTCCTGTGTATGAAACCCAGACCAGTCATGAACAACAGCAATTTGGTTTCGCCTTGTTTGTTGCAAAGCATAAGTGCCTCATACAGATGAGAGGTCTGGCCTGTCTGGCCCCATGTGAGGGCTGATTTGACTGCAGTAAGTTCTGCAGGAGGTGGGCGGCGGGAAGGCTGTGGAGCTGATGGTGGGAAATGCAGCGGCAGCTGTGGGAGTCTGGGATTTAAGGAATGTCGTTAAAGAGGAGGGGTTCTGCTCAGGGAGGCTCAATCATTGAATTCATTGTGTGTGTGTGTGTGTGTGTGTGTGTGTGTGTGTGTGTGTGTGTGTGAGCGAGCATGTGTCATGTGCAATGAATCATGTGAGATTCATTACAGTGAGCATGTTTACATGCACAGTTTTTTCCTGATCAGATTAAAGTTAGTCTCATTAAATATTCCACCTGTATCGTTCATTCCACGTTTACATGTCTCAAAGCATTCAGTCCGATCGTCACCTTTTGACATATGCAGTGGTTTCTCACGTTGTACTTTTGTTTACATCCATCTGACATCCGTTAGCCAGCACCCCATAGCCTACTGCCAGTCGTGGATTAAAAGATGTTCATAAATTAACTTTTCAACTTGTGCTCGCAATGCATTTGTTAGTACATACAGCAGAACTTGTAATGGTTGCTGTATTAGCCCACCAGTGTACGATTGTTCTGATCTCATTCTTCTCTGTAATTAAATTGCAGAGAGCCCCTCTTGTTTGGAACAATGTTGCCCGAAGTGCAATTTGCACAGGGCATATATGCATTAGTGGATTGTCAGGTCTGTTCTATAGCATGAGTGAGATGTGAAGCCTTATAATTGCACTACCTGGAGAGTCGATTCAAAGTGTCAAAATGTGAGACATATTTATACATGCTCACAGTATGATCACAAAGAGGTCATTACAAATGCAATTGAATGCCATGTACAGCGCTTTCTTCTACAGCTCTCCTAATTCTCCCTGAGCCCTTCATCAGGCCATGTCAGATTAAAAACTCATTTTCATAAGCAGAGGGAAGGCATTAGTTGCCTGAGTAAGGTTTGCATCGTTGGGGCTTTGATCTGAGGTGCCTATGGTCATACCCTGCCCTTATCTGGGGAGTTTAGCTCATCAGAGATGTTTCCTCTGCCATTTTCTTCTTTGGAGACTGAAATGAATGCCGTGCCACGGGGCTCCAATCAAACCTTGGGAGGAATGCGGTGCGAGAGCCCTCTCAAGCTAGTTGTCCCACTTCAGCACGATCAGACACACACACACACTCGTTCACTCAGAATCATGAAATAAAGCTGTATCAAATATAGACTGAATCAGAACAAAAATGGGTATAAAAACCATTCTTGGTGCAGAAATTGGCTTGTTTTGACTTTGAGTTGGATATGAGTGGTGTATCTAATCAATTTCAACCCGTGGGTGAGAGTCACAGCTTATGTTGGCATAGAAGGCATCGGGGTTCAGTACTGGATCCATGACCACACCAGGATAGGTGGTGACACTGGTCTAAAAATACACCCTGATTCGTTCTGGACAGCCATCTTTGTCTTTTTAATATCTGCCTTTGTCTCCAAAAGCACAACAGCAGCATCCAAACACGCCCCCACTTAGTAGTTTCTCATTTGATATGTTTTTGTCAGGCTTGTTGTGGTCAGAACACTGAAATGTTGTAGTGTCCGGATTAGATATGGCACCAATGCCATCCTTTTGCTGGCAGCAGAGCTGAGCTTTCGGAGGTTAACGTCGGCTTGCCAGCTGGCCTGGCCCAACCGCAGATGCCCGCTGGCTGAGCCTTTGCGGCCCGGGGCCCCGCAGAGCGTCACCAAGGCCCCTGCCGAGCTTATCTCATTAGCCCTGTAATCAAAAAACCTGCTCATCCTGTGGAGATGGACAGCAACCCAGCACAGAGACACCAGACCGAGAGAGAAACAGAGCATCGATGCGGTGGAACAGCGATAATCAAATTTGAATTTTGTAGGCGCTGTTTGTTCAGGGTCCATGATAACGTCAGAGCTGATGACTCCATTTGTGACTGTGCATGCGTGTGTGAGAGAGTACTCATAATTTGCTCTGTTTTGCAGAATTGGAGGCTAAGGAGGCCTGTGACTGGTTACGGGCAGCTGGGTTTCCCCAGTATGTGCAGCTCTATGAAGGTAAACCTTTTTATATCTTAATTTTGCTTCTTCTCTCTCCCTCTCTCTCACCTCTCTATCACCTCTTTCTCCCTCTCTATCGCCTCTCTCTCTATCTCTGCCTCTGTAGTTCAGACAGTGGGCCAGTGAAGCATGACAGCTCTGTAGCTCAGTGTGATGGGAAACGGAAGGGACTTCAGTCCCCTACATTTTCCATTCTCTCCCTTTTTCCTTCTCTCTCTGTCTGTCTCTCTCTCTATCTTCCTCTCACTCTTTCTCTCCATCCTCCCTTTTGGGGGGTTATTGGTGAATGGGATGAGGGAGGTTGAGGGTGGGTGCAGTCTGTGGCATAGGACTAATCTCTAACAGCAGAGGTGGACCTCAGTGGGCTGGGAGAGACACGGTCACGCAGCCAGATGGACCGGATCCCTGTAGAGCCGTGACCCTGCACAAGGCATCTCAGCCAACACCCTCCAACCCACCTCCCCCCAACCCCATCCCAAACCTCCTCTCCTGCCCACTGAGCACATGTTGGAGCGAGCAAAGCCAAGAACCACAGCCGATGTTGCTTGGACCAAAGCCATAACAAAGCTGATTTTGTTAGGTTGTTTGTAAATGTGGGCATTCTTTGACAGCTCTTTGCTCAGCGTTGCATGTAAGTATTACAGCACAAGCTGGTCATACCTAACATCTCAGCTTAAGGAGGATGAGTGATGTGTGGCAAGTGTGATAATTTTTATCCCCTTTTTGTGTGATACATACAGCATGTAGGCACTGTGGAGGCGATAAGTGGTAACTATCCACATGTAGTCAGGCAGTTTGGGGAGGTGAGGTTGTTGGCATATCTCCGTATTCTGATGTTTGAGAGCTAAGTGAGCCTCCAGTTAATTTACTCGCGGTATGCCGGCTTTCACCGACACACGGCTAAGAGCAAGCATGATGAGAGGGGAATTGAACTGTTGCCTTTCAAGTGGGGGTAAAACTAAACTGGGAGTTAAGACAGGAGCAAAGCTGTCTTCCAGGCAGCCAGGCATCAGGCCAATTCTCAAACAAAATTTTTCAAGCAACTTTTTTTTTTTTTTTCAAAGGACTACATTGAGGCTGGGGGGTGGGGGGCTGACTCGATGTCTGTCAAAGAACTTGAGTGTCCTAAATTTAGAGGACTATGCAGATAGAGAGTGGAGGAAAGAGAGGGAGAGAACATTTAGAGGACCTTCGCTCCCACACTTCAGTGACGTCACTGTTATAATTCCCAATGGTCAGAGATGCCTGATGCTGACTTGACTCCTTGTTCTGTGTATCTAAAAACAAGGCCATGTGTAGCCACACAGGTACTTTTGGATAGCATAGACACAAGTTTGTGAGTTTTAGGTGAAGTGTTTTTAGTTTAATACTAGCTACTACTAATTATTAGCAAAGACTGCTTATTAGTTCAGTCTTGTCAGCTGAGCCCAAACAAGTGGGTGTTTTTCGGCAGTGTTTGTTTCCATGCAGATGGAAGGGGAAACGGGCCGAGACAAAAGCGGGAAGTGTGACGTGTGAGGAATGCGGCAAGGCACCACAGGCCCCTCTGCGCCTCATCCACACACCTGGCAACAGCAGTGTGTCCCAGTCCAGCTGGTGCTTTGCTTTGCTTTGCTCTAATTTAAAAGTCCTCAGCAATCACACCTGGTTGCCAGGTTGAAGCCAAGCCCTTTGACACCATGTTAGGCATGTGGTGCAGGCGCCTTTGTCTCTGCATCGGGTGGATGGGGAAGAGGAGATTGAGTCTTGTTAGTGTGGTCACCGCCATCACTCAGAACTGTGAAAGGTGCCAAAAGGGAAATGTGACCGCAAGAACAGCTGCGTTTGACAGGCAGTTGCAAACAGCAGCTTTGGCTGAAATGCTGCTGGACATCTCATTACCAGAGAAGAGCTTGGCAGCATGCTCCTTTTTTTTTTTTTAAGAGCTTGTCATTTCTTGTCTTGTGTCTTGCGCTTTCAGTTTGTTGTTAGGGCTTTGAATTGTTTTGGTTATTGTTTTTTATTCTCTACATTTGACATCTACAGTCCTGTTCTGTTATCTCCCTCTCTCTCTTCTCTCTCACTCTCTCTTATTTATTGACACGTGATTATTCCCTTTTGTATTGTTTGCAGCTGCACACTTCCCCATTGACATCGCCTCTGTCAGAAAGGACCATGAATTCCTGGACCAGGATTCCCTCAAATCCCTCTGCAGGTAATCCTGAGAGCTGTGAGACGTTTCGCTCACACAGGTTTTATAATTGGCTCTCTGTGCTCTTTAGGGGAAGGTGCAGTTCAGGTGGAAGACTGTTCATCCATTCTTCCAAGTATGCCAGCGGCTAGACTGGGGGAAGTTGCAAAAAGTTTTTCACCAGTAGATGATGCATGTATATACCTTTGAGCATTACCTTTTTCTCACCTTCTGCCTTACACACTCACATATGCTCACTCTCTCTCTCTTTCTCTCCCCCTTTCTTCCTTCTTTCTGTTATTCTCTCACTTCTCTCTGCTCTTCGGTTTTGCCAATCTTTTTTTCAAAGAAGCACAGAGCAAAGTGAAGCACTTGAGTCAGATAATGGGATTTTGTGTGTTGTGGCTGCTCCGGTGTTGCAGTAGGAGAGAGCAATGGGGAGAGAGCAGAGAAACAGGGTAGCTAGCCGGTGATGGGTAGGATGGAGTTTTAAGGGAGCTGTGAAAGAAAGGAAGGGGTGAAGGAAGGAAGGAAGGAAAGAGGTGGCATAACAGAATCTCCAATCCCAGTCTCCAGTAGCTCGCAGGCTAAAGTGCATAGTGCTCCTAATGATGTGGATTTAGCTGGAGCCTGTACAGTACCGAGGACCTGTCATCCTGAATTGATGTCAAGACCATGGGTTCTCACCTCTCTCTTTCTTTCTTTCTGAGAGCAAGAGTGAGAGATGGTTTGTTAGTGAAAGTGAAGTGAAAAACACATTGAAAAAAAAATTTTTTGGCTAAAATCAAATTTGATTTAAACATTTTACGTAAAATTAGAGGCAGAAATAATTTTAAAGATGGCAAAATAATGCTTTTATACTATTTGGATTTAGATATAGTATCAATTAGGCTATATCTAGCACATAATTGATCAATTTACAGAGTAATTTTACTAGATTAATCTAATCCACTACACAGTAGATGACTAGAACATCACATTTGAAAATTAATAGTAATCCCAGGCATGCTAATGTGGTGACTTAGGTGACAAAATGCCCAAATGAGAAAACAAAGTACATATCATATTACATAAAGTAAAGAGTGGCGTTATTAAACGTCTTAAAAATCTCTAAGCTGTCAGAAGAATGTATCCAGTTCACTCCACTATTGAGGTACTTTAAAACAAAGGACTTAACAACAACAACAAACAAAAAATAAATATGCAGGCATTTCAGATTTCACTTTGGTTTTTGAAATCTATTTTGACAATCAATCTGCTTTTGTCCCTGAGCCCATGGTATTACCCAAATGCTGCACGTAATTTGTGCTAACTTTGCACTCTGTGTTTCGCACAATTGCAGAATAATATTTGTTCAGTTAGCTTTTCTAATTCTTTCAATTCCTGCAGAGTTTCCAAACATCAATGTGATCAAGCGTCTTAATGAACCAAACACCTGACCTAGCTGATTTCTTTAGCTCCCATTTTACCTTTCTAATCAAGGATGCAATTATAGAGGGGAAGCATATCTAATATTAGAAACTGCATGATCTAGCCATCTTCAGTTGTGGCCAGAAGCACCATTCAAAATGTCCAGTTTATTCCATTTAATATTTATTTATTTATGTATTTATTTATTTTATTAAATCTTCTCAGGAAGAAGGAAAGGGCTGATCTACCTCTGTTTGCCTGAAATATAATGTTGAGTTTTGTTTGCTCGAAATTTAATGTGAATTGACTTGGCTGAAAGCATCTGCTTTAAGCATGATCGCAAACAAACAAATGAGTTTTCATCCAGCGTCGCTGACTGCACCTTGAGATGCTGTCTGTGTGTGTCTTATAGTCACGGCTGCTGTGCCAAGAGCTTCATTCCTGTTGGGTCCTTCTTGTTAGTGAAAAAAAGCTGACGACAAAAGCCCAGTGTTAATGCATTCTTTCATCAAAGCAGCTTTAAATTGCATGTAAAGGAAAGTGCAAAAGCCAGGTTCCTGGAGGGCAGATGTGGTTGTTTCAGAATAATTGTTCTTGGGATTTAATTATTTTTCTTCCTGTGTTACCTGGGGATGCTTCACCTTGTCATGAGGGGGAAAAAGCCAGTACACTTCAGTGCCTCCAAGGTTTATTTGATAAATGAGCATATCAGACCATAAACAATGCAGGTATTCACAGACAACAGCCTATAATAGAATACACCTTTTGTCTTCCAACACAAAAACAAGCTATTCATAAAATAGACAAGTCTGGCTGAGCAAGTAATATGCAACACATTTTTTCCCCACCTAAAAGCATTCTGTTTCTTTTTCACTCCACCTTTTTGCCTACATTTGTGTCTCCACTAAGTTGCCCCTTTGGACAAATCAGACATTTGCTCTTGTTTTGAGTCAGCTACCATGCCCAATAAGCTTATGTCTGCAGTAGATACCATACCATTATTGTCTTGAAATATGACAGGAGTGTAACTGGAGAATAGGCTCTTTCTCTGATGATGGGCATCTATTTAAACTGACAGCATATGATAATGTTACTCAGCAGCCTTGTGTTCAGTGGGTCGCCTCCCAATGCGGCAATCAGCTTTCACCAGAATGAAAAATTAAAGCAGTCTGCATCACCATTTGTGAATACTTGTGAATCAGATCACACTCTGTCTTGACAGTCTTAGCGCACAGGAATTGTTATGTATTTTTATTACTTTTTTAAATGGCCCCTCTGTTAGATTGTCCTTGTGGGCGATGATGTTTGGTCCTTAAATGTAGATTGTGAGCAGGGTACTGGCTATATTTTATTCATAAATTTAATTGCTACTAGCTCGCTTTCAAAGTGGTGTCACCTCGCACAGATTGAGAAGAGCTACTTTATATGCCGTCACAAAGCAAACCGGACGTCACACCATTCTCACCTTTAACGCCATTCAAACACTCCAGTGAAGCCCTCATCCACCACCCTTTCCCTCTCCTTTTTACCTCTTTTTTTCTTTCTTCCTCTTTGACCATTTCCTCCTTTCATCCTGCAATCCTATCTTTCTCTTTGTGTCTTTGTGTTTTTTTTTCTTTGCCTTCCCCCACTCCCTCTTACACTGGCTTTTCTATTGGGCATGACTTTAGAGTAAAACGCCTTCTGCTTTCTGACTTGTATATAAATAGTCGAATCCGGGCAGGGAGATCAGCCTGTTGACACACACTTGTTTGGAGGCATGGACTGTGACCAAAGATAAGGTGTGTGTCTTCACATGGGGCTGACAGAGTCTTAAGCCGCCCATGCCTAGTGGGACCTTCCCACAGTTTGGGTTTGTGTTTATGGCAAAGGCAGGCAGGTGCCCCTGCCGGATTTCATTCCACCCTGAAGAACCCACCTGAATGTAAACTCAAAGTAACATTCCCACAAGGAACAATGTGTTCTCAGGATAAGACACACACACACACACACACACACACACACACGTGCACACTCAGAGACAGAGAGAAACAACACCCACACACAAACCAAGAGGAAGGGAAATGGATGGAGAGCAAAGCCTAGGTGTACTCTAGCCCATAGCCAAGCTGAGTCATTTCTCTTTAAAGCGCAGAGGATTGGCCTTTGATATACTCCACGATCATGCAAGCATGGGTTCTTTTGATTTTCTCTTTCCATTTTGTTCCAATTTTCTCACCATCCTGACTCCCCCATCTCTTCAAGTGTGTGTGTGTGTGTGTGTGTTCAAGTGTGTGTGTTTTGTGTAATTGACTTTGAGATTTTGTCCCTCTTCCTTGACTCATTTGGTTTTGGACACCAAATCAAACACTGACGTTTACTTTGTCTTCAGCAAGCCACCGTGCCCAACGTGCTTATGCCAGTTTGATAAACTCCTTGTGCCAATCATTTGCTATATAAGAGATAAGGAGGAGCTGTTTTGCTGTTAGCCTAGACAGAGTTGCACACAGAAATGCCGAATGTGTCAGTTGTGAATCATGAGTGTATTTACATTATAGCTTCATCAAGGTGAAATCTTTAGTGCTTTTATGTTCCCATTACAGCTGTGCCTGTTAAAAGTGCTGTCATTTTATTTGATAGGGGTTCTGTCGATGCTGAGAGAAATATTAACATGTTTTAATTAATGGACCTCTAATTATGCTTGCCTGATCGCTATTGCAGTGCATTTCGCTGTATCTTAATGTTATTTCAAATATCTCAGTGAGTCAGCTGTGGGATTTTCCATCTCATTGCGGCAGCAGCTGTTTTCACATTTCTGTGTGTGTGTTTGTGTGTGTGTGTGTGTGTATGTGTGTGTGTGTGTGTGTGCACATGTGTGTGTGCTCATCCTGGAAATGTATTTATTCACTACTAACACATTGTTTGTCCTATCAGGTGAAACATAACAGGCTGTTTGTGAGTATTTGGATGCTGTTTTTTTTATCAGTATCAGTCATTGTAAAAGTAATGTGTGTGTGTCTGTCTCTGTGTGTATCTCAACAGGAGGCTGGCAACACTAAACAAGTGCGCTGCCATGCGACTAGAGGTTCACTTTAAGTGCAAGCAGGTAGGTGCAGTGGCTGCATTATCAGCTAGGCTGACTCTCTTTGATATGCATAGCCAAGCTGACAGATACGACCTGTGTCACAATTATTCCATTGTATTTGTTACCAAGCCTGCTCAGCTCTCTTATGGGTCTTGTCTGACCTTAAATGTCTTCACATGAATTACTTGGTTCCTGGGACACATTCAGTGTCCTTGTCTGAATCTGGTGTATTTTTCATTTAGCTTCATTAAATCTTTTAAATGTGTTTGACCTGAAGGTGCCAACTCTCGTATTAGTATTCTGCTTATACTGGTTCCCTTTTTTTGTTCTTTTTGGTGTGTGTGTTTTTGCCTATTTTTGCAGAAGTACTTTGTGTGGTACTTTGTACTTTGAAGTATTTTGTGCTGGTTTGCCATGCAGAGTGAGGATTCGGAGGAGGATGATGTCTGTGCCATCAGCGATCGCTGGGCTTTCCAGCGCGAGAGCAAGACCTGGTCACGACTTCGCCCGCTCTCACCAGACTCACCTGGGGACGGCGTCCTGCTCCGACCCCTAAGGGCGTCGGCCAGCAGCGAGAGCGTGCTGAGTGACTTCAGCAACCTGGAGGTTACCTCCGTCGCCTCGACAGCATCTGCACTCAGCGACAGCAGCCTGAGCGTGGAGAGCACACGTGAGGCCAGCCCATCTGAGGTGATGCCGTCTACCTTCGGTGGCAGCGGTGGGGTCATCGTGGGCGCAGATGGCCATCAGGATGCCAATGGCGAAGACGACAAGAAGCAGAGGGCAGCATCATCGTTAACGATGAGGGACAAGCCGAAGAGATGCTCGCGATCCTTTCTCCGCAGGATGGAGTCACTGAGGAGGAAGGATCAGGAACGGACGGCAGCCGCCACATCGAAAATGATGTCAGCAAGGATGCCACCAGATGGTCTCCAATGCACCTCCGACGAGAGCCTGCCAGGGCGAAAGACCAAGGCGGGGAAGGCCCACACCATCTGCAGGAGCAGCCTGAGTCGCTGTAAACTGCCTGACTTCACGGCCGATGTTCCCCGCAGCTCCTGCCTTTACCTGGAGGACTACCAGCTTGCCTGGAGCCGACCTCAAGCCTCCGACCGCAACATGTCATTAACAATCAGGCAACAAGGAGGGAGGCTGGTTCATCTTCCCAAGGATCACAAACCGGGAACGTTTCCCCGCTCGTTGTCCATCGAGAGTTTGTGTCCTGCCTCGCTTGGCGACAGCAGCAATGCCATTGGTTGGCCCGGGGAAGACTGCGACTTCTCAGTGGGCAGCATGAGCAGCCGCAGCGACTCACAAGACTTCTCCAATGATGACTCCACGTTCCGGAAACGGCGGAACTCCACGTCGTCCGTTGGCAGTGTTTACGACAATGTTCCGGAAGCTGCGGGGAGCTCCGAAGAGTTACTCAATCTGGCCGGCACCGAGCAAGCCCTGGATCTGGATGACATTCTCCGGCAAGTTCACGGGCTTCAGCACAACATTGACCAGTGGTCACGGCAGCTCGACCAATCCCATACAGAAGAAGATTCTGCAGTAGACTCTGCTGTACCCAGTAGCCCTCATTTGGAGGAGCAGTCCATGTCGGACGTGGGGACGACCATGAGCGACTACGACAGCACTGGCAACTCCCTAAACGATGGCGACGGAGAGGGCGAGATGAGAGAGAGGAGGGACTCAGGCGTCGGAGCGTCACTCACCAGGCCAAGCAGGTAAAAAAAAAAAATTTCTTTCTTTATTATCACATGTTAGCTGATGTAGCTCTCGAGCCCACCTGAGAGAGCAAGTGTTTCATACCCCCTGAGGCAGTAAGGGTAAGGGTGGTGGTGGCGTAGCGGTTAAGGAACCTGGCTAGCAATGCTAGTAGTCTGGAAATTGTGGGTTCTTGAGCAAGGCACTTAACTGGCCCTGATGTAACTGATAACTGACAAATGTAAGTCGCTTTGGATAAAAGCGTCTGCTAAATGCGTAAATGTAAATGTAAAATGTAATGTAATACTTCACCTGTGTTAGCACGCCTGAGGCCTGTCTCTTGCATCACCGGAGGGCAAGTTGGGAGTCGGGCCAGAGAGTCCACTACTTTCTCTCATCCTATTGCACTCTTATTGCCGCTCAGGGAACCAGAGAGGAATTTCATCAGATGTGTCCGTCAGGTTTAGCTGTCAGTTTGAAACTACCCCAGTTCATGGGAAAACAGACTCCACGTCATTTGGCATGATTTTCCCTATTTTGCTGCTGTGGAATAAGTTTTAATTAGTGGTCTTTGTGACAGTTGATGCTTTTGGATTGAATTATGCATTGAATTGGATTATGTATTTGGATATTTGGTGTATGTGTTTGGGGGGGGGAGTTTGAAGGAGAAGCTCAGCTGGTGGTGTCTTAATGTAATGTCTGCGTCCACGCACGTCCTCTGTAACCCGGCAGGAAGCTCCGTTGGCACAGCTTCCAGAACTCTCACCGGCCAAGTGTGACGGCCGCCTCCCTGGAGATCAACCGCCAGTCAGCCGCCCAGCTCAACTTGCTGCAAAAGCTCTCCCTGCTCCGACTCACCGCCATCATGGAGAGACACTGTGAGACTAGCAAGCATGGCTGGAACTGGTGAGTGCAACACAGATATACATACATACATACATACATACATATATATATATATATATATATATATATATATATAGTGAAATAAATGTGAATTGATATGTTTAATGTACGCTCAAATACACATGAACACACCGACAAATACACATGAACACACTGACAAATACACAGTGCAGACTATTTTACCTGTATGCATCAAACATTCTTAAGGTATCAGACATGCACTCACAAAAGCAGGGGAATATTGGCTTCTAGTACAAAACAAACTGTGCAAGAAAGATATGCAAACAACATAAGATCAATTCTTCTTGTCATTGAGGACAGTTTGAGATTAGACTCTGACCTATTAAACTTGATCTTGTGTAGGTGTTCTTAAAGTTGAAAATATGAATGAGCCGTTTTAAAATTCAAAAGAGAGGAAATCTTGATCTGCACTAGCCCTCAGAGTAGTAGAGTATGTCTCCGCTTAAATATTTTATGGTTAGTTTTTTTTTTTTTCTTCATGTGGACCTGTCTCACAAGTAGAACAGGCCTCGAGGGCTTGGACACAGAGTAAATGTATTGTGTCTTTACGAAACTACTGAAGCCACAAGGAGTCAGGAGTCAGCCAAACAATATCATGACTGACATGGCTAGAGGTGCTCCAGCCTCTGTCCCGTGTGTGTGTGTGTGTGTGTGTGTGTGTGTTTATATGTGTGTGGATGTGAATCCAATAGCAAAATAAGAATCAACAATGTCCTTAGTGAGTGCAGATGCATTATCTTTTGGCAGCATTAGGGTTGCGTGCTTCCATGCTTTGGTGTGCTTCAACAGTGTGTGTGTGTGTGTGTGTGTGTGTGTGTGTGTGTGTGTGTGTGTTTGCACTGTCTGTCAGGCTGACACGGTTCTTAGGACTAATAGATGATTCATTTCTTTGCTGTGATGTCTCAAAGAGAGCATTATCTTTCTGCAGCTGTCACAGCCAACAGGAACTTAGATCACATACACACACACACACACATGCACGTACGTTTGCACGCACACACACACACGCTCATGCATACTCACTCAGCAAAACACTAACATCAAAGATCTGAAAGCAAAATGGATCCAATTTTTGGGACAGACAGCAATTAAGTGTCTCTCTTTTTGTAAGCATAGTCTATTTAATTGTGAGAAACGTCTGCACAGTGACAGGCCCTCACTGAAGTAAAAGGGCCTAAATAGTCTCATTAAAAAAAATCCTTGGCCTACTCAATTAACCTTCTGTTTTTCAACCATCCCACTGTGCTCTCCCAAATACTGCTAGTGGATGGGGTTAGTGTCTTGTTTTGCCCTTGGTAATGATTTGCCTAATGTGGTCTTGCTGCAGAATATTAGGGAACACAATCACTGCCAGTTTGAATACTACAGAGTCTAATGACAAATGTGTCCTCTAAAGCTTCAAAGCAGGGGGATCAAGAGCTGTCAGCTGAACACATAATTTAACATCATCATCAATGTTGTGAGGCGTATTTATTGTTGTCAAAAATGATGTCATTGTCAGCATGTTTTTTTTTCAATGCTACCAAAACATGCACAAGGTGGAAGCACAGAATGACAGAATGCTATATTCTTTCCTTTGGGCCAATAGATCTGCTTGAAATTCATTGAAAAGTGGTACAGTCTTTTTCACCCTCAGGTGGATGTTTCTCTCCTTCACCTGTGGCAGTTGGTCTGAATGGGAGTAGTGTCTGTGTGGTATCGGAGGGTCTGAGCAGACGCAAGCGCTTCTGATTAGCTTGCGTTGCTGTGGCAGCAGGTGCCCGAGGGCTCTTGTTTTGTAGCAGTGAAAGGTGATGCTGGTGTTGAGCACTGTGTCTGGGCTTGCCTGTGTGTCCACCAGGGCGGTGCCCAAGTTCATGAAGCGCTCCAAGGTGCCAGACTACAGGGACAAGCACGTGTTTGGTGTGCCGCCCATCATCAACGTCCAGCGCAGCGGCCAGCCGCTCCCACAGAGCATCCAACAGGCCATGAGATACCTGCGCAGCCAGTGCCTGGGACAGGTACTGGAATGGGTTACTTGCGCATGCACATACATACATACACACACACACATACATTCACACACTTTCAGGTACAGAAATGGCCTCAGGCACTGAATCACTCTACTCCTACTCTCTTTCTGACACACATACTACACACACAAACACATGTTTTTGTTTTGTTTTTGTTTTGTTTTTTTGTCTAGGATAAATATCCCTAAGGATATATATGAATTTTCATGCACACAGTTTGCCACTGCACCCTGAGGACATGTAATTTTACCATG